>JAZHEH010002988.1:0-1200000 GCA_036589455.1 Ateles fusciceps
TAATCAAATAAATGCAATAAAAAACGATAAAGGGGATATCACCACAGATTCCACAGAAATTCAAACCATCATCAGAGATTATTACAAACAACTCTATGCACATAAACTAGTAAACCTGGAAGAAATGGATAAATTCCTGGACACATGCATCCTCCCAAGCCTAAACCAGGAAGAAGTCGAAACCCTGAATAGACCAATAACAAGGTCTGAAGTTGAGGGAGCAATTAAGAGCCTACCACCCAAAAAAAGCCCAGGTCCAGATGGGTTCACAGCCGAATTCTACCAGACATACACAGAGGAGCTGGTACAATTCCTTTTGAAACTATTCCAAACAATCCAAAGAGAGGGAATCCTTCCTAAATCATTTTATGAGACCAACATCATCCTGATACCAAAACCTGGCAGAGACTCAGCAAGAAAAGAAAACTTCAGGCCAATATCCATGATGAACATAGACGCAAAAATCTTCAATAAAATACTGGCAAACCGATTGCAACAGCACATCAAAAAGCTTATCCACCATGATCAAGTAGGCTTCATCCCGGGGATGCAAGGCTGGTTCAACATACGCAAATCTATAAACATAATCCATCACATAAACAGAACCAAAGACAAAAACCACATGATAATCTCAATTGATGCAGAGAAGGCCTTTGACAAAATTCAACAGTCCTTTATGCTAAAAACTCTCAATAAACTAGGTATTGATGGAACGTATCTCAAAATGATAAAAGCTATTTATGACAAACCAACAGCCAATATCATACTGAATGGGCAAAAACTAGAAGCATTCCCTTTGAAATCTGGCACTAGACAAAGATGTCCTCTCTCACCACTCCTATTCAATATAGTACTGGAAGTTCTAGCCAGAGCAATCAGGCAAGAAAAAGAAATAAAGGGTATTCAAATAGGAAAGGAGGAATTCAAATTGTCTCTATTTGCAGACGATATGATTGTATATCTAGAAGACCCCATCGTCTCAGCCCAAAATCTCCTGAAACTGATAAGCAACTTCAGCAAAGTCTCAGGATATAAAATCAATGTGCAAAAATCACAAGCATTCCTACACACCAATAACAGACTTAAAGACAGCCAAATCAAGAATCAACTGCCATTCACAATTGCTACAAAGAGAATAAAATACCTAGGAATACAACTAACAAAGAACGTAAAGGACCTCTTCAAGGAGAACTACAAACCACTGCTCAATGAAATAAGAGAGGACACAAACAGATGGAGAAATATTCCATGTTCATGGCTAGGAAGAATCAATATTGTCAAAATGGCCATACTGCCCAAAGTAATTTACAGATTCAATGCTATCTCTATCAAGCTACCAATGACCTTCTTTGAAGAACTGGAAAAAACCACCTTAAACTTCATATGGAACCAAAAGAGAGCCCGCATAGCCAGGTCAATTCTAAGCAAAAAGAACAAAGCTGGAGGCATCACACTCCCAGACTTCAAATAATACTACAAAGCTACAGTAATCAAAACAGCATGGTACTGGTACCAAAACAGAGATATAGACCAATGGAACAGGACAGAGACCTCCGACGCAACACAACACATCTACAACCACCTGATCTTTCACAAACCTGACAAAAACAAACAACATGGAAGCGAGTCCCCTGTTTAATAAATGGTGTTGGGAAAACTGGCTAGTCATGTGCAGAAAGCAGAAGCTGGACCCCTTCCTGACACCTTACACTAAAATTAACTCCAGATGGATTAAAGACTTAAACATAAGACCTAACATCATAAAAACCCTAGAAGAAAATCTAGGCAAAACCATTCAGGACATAGGTGTAGGCAAGGACTTCATGACCAAAACACCAAAAGCAGTGGCAACAAAAGCCAAAATAGACAAAATGGGACCTAATCAAACTCCACAGCTTCTGCACAGCAAAAGAAACAGTCATTAGAGTGAATCGGCAACCAACAGAATGGGAAAAAATTTTTGCAGTCTACCCATCTGACAAAGGGCTGATAACCAGAATCTACAAAGAACTGAAACACATTTACAAGAAAAAACAAACAAGCCCATTCAAAAGTGGGCGAAGGATATGAACAGTCACTTTACAAAAGAAGACATACATGAAGCCAACAAACATATGAAAAAATGCTCATCATCACTGGTCATTAGAGAAATGCAAATCAAAACTACATTGAGATACCATCTCAGGACAGTTAGAATGGCGATCATTAAAAAATCTGGAGACAACAGATGCTGGAGAGGATGTGGAGAAATAGGAACGCTTTTACACTGTTGGTGGGAGTGTAAATTAGTTCAACCATTGTGGAAGACGGTGTGGCGATTCCTCAAGGACCTAGAAATAGAAATTCCATTTGATCCAGCAATCCCATTACTGGGTATATATCCAAAAGACTATAAATCGTTCTACTATAAGGACACATGCACACGAATGTTCATTGCAGCACAGTTTACAATAGCAAAGACCTGGAACCAACCCAAATGCCCATCGATGATAGACTGGACAGGGAAAATGTGGCACATATACACCATGGAATATTATGCAGCCATCAAAAACGATGAGTTCGCGTCCTTTGTAGGGACATGGATGAACCTGGAAACCATCATTCTCAGCAAACTGACACAGGAACAGAAAATCAAACACCGCATGTTCTCACTCATAGGCGGGTGTTGAACAATGGGAACACATGGACACAGGGAGGGGAGTATCACACACTGGGGTCTGTCGGGGGAAAAGGGGAGGGATAGTGGGGGGGTGGGGGAGTTGGGGAGGGATAGCATGGGGAGAAATGCCAGATATAGGTGATGGGGGAGGAAGGCAGCAAATCACACTGCCATGTGTGTACCTATGCAACAATCTTCCATGTTCTTCACATGTACCCCCAAACCTAAAATGCAATAAAAAAAAAAAAAGGAAGAAAAAAAAAAAAATAGAAAAAAATAAAAAAAAAATGTAAGAACTGTAAATGAGGAGGAGAACTTTTGCTTTTTATTCTACATATTTGAACATCATATTCATTTATCTAACTGCATACTGGATATTTCCAATGGGTTAAGCTATGACCAACTTAATCTTAGATTGTACGAAACTGAAATCCTGTTCTTCTTCCTCTTATAATGGCTTAGTATTTCATATATTGAATGTTGAATGCTTCCACCCACCTAAGTACCACAAATAGAAACCTAGGCGCCACTGTGCCTCTTTCCTTCTCTTTGCCTTCTGCATCCAGTTCATCATCAAATGTTGCCAGTTCTGTTTCTTTGATTGCTTTTTATTCCTTCTGCCACAGCTTCAGCGTATCAATTATCTCAAGCTTGAACTATTCCGACAGCAATTTGGAGTCAGTTTTATCTTAGCTATCTCTCTCCTTTACAATTAATTATTCAATGTACTTAAAGGGGTGATATTCCTAAAATTCAAACTTAGCCATTTCATTTTTTTTTCAAAACCCGTGATATAATATTGTTACTTTCCCAAATAAGGCATCTACAGTCATCCATTGTTCAGGTTTTCAATATTATCTTTAATTGTAGCCCATTCTCTTCCCTGATTCCGTCTCCTTTCCAAACTCGTTTTCAGATGCTATTCTGAATTTCTTTAGGAGTCACTTACACACCAGGACATATCACTGCCAGACTCGTCACAAACTCATTTATCTTCTTCAGCTCATTCTTTATCACTTTTCCTTATTCCCCAGTGTTCTTAGCTAACTTTTGCTCAACAGTAAGGTTTTCGTATTGATGCAAAAAATCTACACAGATACACCACGCACATTAAATTTCTCTGGCTTCATTTAAAGAAAGCTTCTTCTACTCCCTCTGTTCTGGCCATATTGGTTGCCTAGCATTTTTTAATATGACAGACATGCATCACTTTAGGGCCTTTACATTGATTGGTTGATCTCTCTCACTGTGATTCTTCTCTTTCAGAATTAGTAAGGATAACTATCACCTTATCCAACTCTTTTAAAAATGAGGCCTACCTATGCTTATGTGCTGATAGTCCCATTTTGTATTGCAGATTCTCAAACCCTTGCTCCTCTTTGGCCAAGCCATCTGCATTAACTGATTTGGGCTAGATTGCTAAGCTTTTACATTGTTGTGGCCATAAAATTTACCATCTGCTAACATTCTACATAATTAATATATTTATTTTGTTTACTGTCTATTGTCTATGCTCCTTTTTCCAATAGAATGTAAACTTCTTCATTTTTGCAATAGTGGAAATCTCTATTTTATTCACTGATGTACCCTGTGCACCCTATGTATATTATCTGACCACAGCTGCAGAGCTGGCTCTTATATTAATTTGCTATTTCAAAGAATATGGATTCTTTTTTTTTTTTTTTTTTTTGAGACAGAGTGTCTCTTTGTCACCGAGGCTGGAGTGCAGTGGCATGATCTCTGCTTATTGCAACCTCTGCCTCCCAGGTTCAAGCAATTCTTCTGCCTCAGCCTCCTAAGTAGCTGGGATTACAGGTGCCTCTAAGTATATGGATTTTTTTTTTTTGAAATACTGATTTATTATTGTCATTTTTATTTAAAGTTTGTACCAATTTATGTTTAACCAATAGTAAATGAGTGTCTTTTTTTCTATGTTCTCAACAGTATAGTATATTCCAAGTTAACCACTATGTTTATTGAAAAATGATATCTCATTTAAAACCATTCATTTTAAAACCTATTTTAAAATTTTGTTTTATGCCGAGGTTGAACACCATTTATGTTTTTATTGGCTTATTTTTTCTTTTGGAGACATGTTATGCCCTTTATTTTCTATTTTGGATGTTAGTGTTTTCCTTATGTATTTGCAATACATTTTTGCCATTACTTATGTTATTTAACTTAAAATATGTTTGACTAAAATTTTATTTCCGTTTTTCAAATAATATGTCTTCTGCCTCCTTTTCTAAATTATTCTCTGAATAATTTATCTTCTTCTCTCTTTTATTTGTCTATGCTATCTTTACAAACACATATTACCAGGTTTACAGACCTGCTCACCAATGAAACTATGGGCTACTTTTTCCCCCGACCTTTATTCTCTCCTACTCTTTTGAAGAAAACCTGCCTTGACTTTAAGAGTGTTCTTATTTGCTTTAATCTATTATTTCTGAAAATACATTTTCAGGTACTTTAGTTTGTGATATTTCTTCTGGAGACAAACTTTAAATCACCATTCTGAATGATTATATTGTCTTCCTCAATATTTACTTACTGAACAATGTGTTAGTCTCTTAAACTTGAGCAATATTGTTAAGATAATAATAGTCTACCCTCCCCCTCTATTGTTTTTTTTTTCAATGAGTCCCAGACCTTCTTGATAAAATGATACAACATGGAATTTTTCTGTTTCTGGAACGAATATTTTAGTTAGTTTGAGAAATCATGGTATAATACAAAGTGTTGTCAGTGGCACAGTGTTGATTTATACTGGGTGGTAGGATTTTGAAATTATGTTGGACATCCTGTTTTGATGTAATTATAACAATTCATCTAAGTATGCCTTGGGTGATACAAATTATCGTGGGAATAATATGGAGCAGAATTAGCTAGATTTATTTTCTTGCAAATTTATTTAAATTATTTTTTAGTTCAACAAATATTAATCATTTAGCCTTATCCACATAGCCTGAAGGTAACTTTATGCAATATATTAAGTAATTTTGTGCATGAAACAAAGTTTGTATTAAGTACTCATGTGTAGAATTATCTACTTGTGGCATCATCAGTGCTCCAAAAGTTTTGATATAGGAGCATTTCAGATTTTCATATTAGAGATGTTCAACCTCTATCTAAAGGGCATATAGTCTAATGAAGAGGGAAGACAAACAGGCAATTATGTCCCAGAATTATAAATGTTAAAATAAAACAAAGGGAGCTTTGGGAACACACAAGGAAGGATTTCTAATACAATCCCAAAGTGTGCAGGGAAGGTTTTTGGGAGGAATTAAAGGCTATGCTGAGACCTATGTTTTTAAAGAAGCTAGATAAAATTATAGGAAGGTGAAAAAAAGGTCAAGAAATCCAAAACTCAAATTTACTTTACCTAATACTTTTTTGAATGATAAAATGATGAGATATTTAAATATGGTTTAAAAAATAAGCAGCAGTTAAAAAAATAAGAGCAAATATGACTCATTATGAGGACTATTTATACATATATATTTTTCAGCTTGTTCTAGATGCATAGATATATCATTTGGAAATTAGATTTTTATTTGTGAATATTACAGCTTAGTACTTTCTAAGCTCTTTTAAAAATTCTATTAGAAAGAATAAAAGTATATTATTAAATATAGTAAAAAGCTACATTTTACTTATAAAAAGTATTTTTTCAGCTTATTTTTTATGTAAGTATAAAATATTTTCTATTGAATAAATGAAAACATGCTTTCTTTAAAAATATAATTAGGGTTTCTATATGTTCTAATTTATAACCTTCTTCTGCTTTTAGGAATAAACACACATCTATGTATAAATATATGTGTGTTTATATCTTATATATTATATCTAACCTCTGCATTCCATTATATTTAATAAAATACAAGTGATGCCTCACAAACCATTTTTATTATTATATCCTAGTTTCTGTAAAGATGATAGACTTAAGTGTAAGTTTACATAGTAAATTAAATCATTATATATATATTAAGACAAAACTATTAATGAAAGCCAATAAATTATTATTTCTTATTTGTTATTTTTAAAACTTTTTGTAGAAAGAGGGTCTTGCTCTGTTGCACAGGCTGGAGTGCAGTGGCGCAATCATAGCTCACTGCAACCTTGAACACCTCAGCTCAAGCAATCTTCCTGCCTTGGCCTATGAAGTAGCAGGGACTACAGGCATGTGCCACCATACCGGACTAGATCTTACTTATTCATTTACTTTTTATACTGTTTTTTGTAGAGATAGAGTTTCACTATGTTGACCAGGCTGGTCTCAAAGGCTTGGCCTGAAGCAACTCTCCCACCACAGCCTCCCAAAGTGTTGAGATTATAGGTATGAGACACTACATCCAGCCAGGAAATTATTTTTAAATGCAAAATTACATTATCTTTATCTGGAGGAATATTGATCTTACTTAGATTTAAGTCGAATCATGCCTTGAAGTAAATTTGGTGTACATATTTTACAGTATCATTATAAGTATGTCACAATGGAAGACAAGTTTTTAATTTCATGATGATAAGTAGAACATTATTTTCCTATTAAAAATGCATTATCCATTTGAATTACAAAGTAGACAAGCATTTTTATATTAGCTTCAATAGATTTTTATACTTTCACAAATTTCGATACATAATTTAACAATTTTTAGGGTTTGTGCATTTTACATTAGATACTTCAAAAAGTGAATAGATTTGTTTTTCAAAAATTAGTTTTCAATTTAAAAATGTAAGCCAAAATGTGTTAATGACTTTTCTTTTATGTACTTTATTGTTCTTACCTTTGGGGGAAATGTATACATATAATTGTAAAGACATTGTGTGAGAGATTTAATAGATAGATTTTAGATTATTTTAAACTTATTTCAGTAAAATAGAAACGTAAAGCATTTTTTTTCAACAAGGGATGAAAAAGATAAAGAGAGATCTATTACAAATGTGAGAAAGGAATACAAACACATATGTATTTTTTATTTTTGTTTATTATTTTACTTTTAAATTCACGGGTACATGTGCAGCTTTCTTATATAGGTACATGTGCATCATGGGGGTTTGTCGTGCAGATTATTTCATCAATCCAGCATTAAGCCTAGTACCCGTTAGTCATTTTTCCTACGTGTTCCTCTTCGCACCCTCCATCTTCTGAAAGGCCCCAGTGTGTGTTGTTCCTCTCTGTGTTTCAGGGTGTTCTCATCATTTAGCGTCCACTTAAAAGTGAGAACATGCAGTATTTGCTTTTTTGTTCTTTTGTTAGTTAACTAAAGATAATGGCCTCCAGCTTCATCCATGTTCCTGCAGAGGACATTATCTCATTTTTTATGGCTGCATAATATTCCACACACACAAGTATTTTGGAGGTAATCAGTTTTAGAATCAGAAACGTAACACAGTCGATAGGAAAGACCTCAAAGGAATGGTGAGTACTAGTCCTTCTGGTCAAGGCATTTATCTCTCTTTGATTTATATTCTTTCCATCTATAAAAAGGACAAATTAGATGGCACCTTTTTTGATGGCTGTTACAGTTAGAAATTGTATGATTTTTATTGATGCTTATTCATTCAGTATTCTACAGAGGACTACACTGATTATAAATAATATAGAGCAAGTTTTCAATCAACACTCAATAGTTGATAAGCACATTCCATCTAATTCAAGCCTCACAGCTCTATGAAGCAAGGATGGCTTGCCAGTCTCCAGACTGTTCTTTGTGACTACGAGTGATGTCTTAGACTGTGTGTATCCAACTCAGTTGTAGGCATTTTCCTTCCCTTAGGGGCAGCCAGTAGTACTCCTAAGAGCATGAACAGTAGCCTGATTTTGACTCCTCAAAAACAGCCTTGGAGTTCCCCACCAGTTTGAAAGATGGAGTATCCCTTCAAATTTTCCATTCCTTGGTGAATTTCTATTTTTTGACTTTTGCAAAAAGTACATATGATTTTGAGGTATAAGTTATTTTATTTTATCAGACACAAATAACTATTCTAAAAATTATCTTGTAAAAATACAAATAAAAGTTTTATAGTCTTGATTTAAATTTTTTTAATATAAACACACTTAAATATTATAATACTTTAAGTGTTAAAATAATAGAACTGGCATGCAGCAGTTGTACATATAGGCCAGTATCCCCAAGGAAACACTGTAGCTGTTTACTTACACTCTGCTTTCATATTTACTCTTGTGTGTTCTCCTGGTTGGTTCTCTGGCCTTCAGGCATGCAAGTTTGCCCCCGCATCCTGGCTTCTTACTACACTCTAGATTTCGATAGTGCTCCATGATACCCATCTTCCCCAGCAGCCCTTTGTTTCTTTGTCTTTAATTCTTCTAAACTTTCATCAATGAATATATTCCCTGAGTAATTGGAAGCTATTATAACAATTTAGTTTAAAAATGATGACACTATGAATTAATTGTAATTGAAGCCATGAGAATGGGAAAGAAGCCAAAATATTTAGGAAATAACATTAATATAAATAGAAGGTAAAGAAAGAGTGGTGAAAGTTTAATCTAAAATATCTTGTCTGTCTGTGTATATGATTTTGCCATTGAGTAAATGAACAAACCAGGGACTGTTTGGTAAAAGTTAAACAGTTTAACTTGCAGGACATGGAATTTGATATAATTCTAGAGTTCATAGTAAAATAAATAAATAGATAAATAATAGGCAAGATGCCCTAGAGGAAGAGATTTTGCAGAAGCAGGATGAGAGGAGTCAGCTAGAGATAGGACCTTAGGGAAAATGAATTTTCTGTAAAGAACAACAATAACAATAAAATCTAAGAACGAATCTGATAGTATAGATGTCTTAAATACATAGTCAGAGAATGTTTCAGAAAATCAGTGATCAAAATGTAAAAAGCAATATACAGCATAACATAAATTTGACAATTAGAAAATACTGATGTAGACTTTCAATAGAAGAGACAGTGGGTGCAAAGCTTAGACTGTTGTGGGCTACGGCAGTAAGTGGAAAATGACATGCAGACAGTTAATATGGGTGACATTTTTCATAGCTCTATCTGAATAAAAGAGAAGATGTCTAGATGGTGATCTAAGTGAATAATTTGATCGTTCTTTATTTTGAGTTTTTAAAGGATTATTGAGATAAATTAAGTTTCTAGAACAAGATACAAAAATTATTCAAAATAAGAAAAAAGTTACATGGAATATCATATGTTATTATGTGTTTCCTTTCAGTTTTCTTCCCAAAATTGTGCATGATTAACCCCATAAAAATTGAGGTGTTGACATACACTGACCAACTTTAGAATAGACAAGCCAAAGGTGTGAGGCACATTGTAAGATAGAGAATGTGTAAGATTTAAAAGTTAGCAGAGTGCCATCAAGAAGACTCCACTAGTGAAAAAAAAAAAAATCAGCTGAAAGAGAGGGAAAACATTAAGAAGGCAGCAACTCCAACCCAGTCAAGAATTAATGTAAGTTTAGGACACAACTGAGGAAGAAATAGGAAAAAGAAAGAAGTTCAAATCAAAAAATAGTATGGGACTAATTGAATGATCATTAATGTTTAAGGATCTTCACGTTTGACAAGTTGTACAGAAGCAATGGACTTCTCTGGGTCTAGGAAGCAGATCCTGGTCCCATTGCAGCTTGAAGCTTCTGGTCCTTGTGTTCCCCTTTCATTGCAAGTTCTCTTCCCTCTGACTTTTTGCCATTGATTCTACATCAAAATGTACTTACTGGTCATCTATTACATCTCTCATTTCTCTGTGCCTTTTTGTCCATCACTGACAGTTCTATTTCATATTAAATTCCGATCTCACAATCCCAATTAACTTGGTTGTGGACTTTTTCTAATCCAGATTTAGGACATGAACTTGCCCTCCATGTACTGACACAGTCCTAGCAGACAAGTCTATAACCAAAATATTCATTTTTTTGTATATACTTAAAAACATACATATTCCACACTAATATATACCACTCACTTAATACTGGTTTTACTACATACCACTTACTTAATAGTGATTTCACTGTAAATTCTTATTGACTCATGGTAGTTGAATATTTTAAAAGGTATTATTTTTCATGTTATGTTTAAGTGGTTTCTTTAAATTTGCTAAGTAAATATGACTCTTCTGATTTTTAAATTAACAGTAAATTGATACCTCCCTTGTCTTAGTGTTCTTGGGCTACTTAAAATATCATAGACTGGGTGGCTTATACAACAGATAGTGATTTCTTACAGTTCTGGAGGCTGGGAAGTCCAAGATGTAAGAGTCCAGCAGATGAAGTATCTGGTGAGGGCTCTCTTACCAGTTTGCAGAAGAGGCATGCCTTCTTGCTGTATCCTCACATGGCAGAGAAAGGGGGGTGAAGAGAGAGAGGGTTTTGGGGTTCTGAAATCCTCAGAAGAGCTTTGTGGCATTGACCACATCTCTAGAAACCTTGGGAATGCTTTTACCTTTCTCTAACGGTAAAAATATTGTCCTGTAGCTACTCTCTCCTGTGATTTTAAAAAATGCTTTGTAAAATATTTTCATTTAAAATTTAATTCTAAAAGTTTTATCATCTATCTTATTCTGTGTATGCAACTCAGAATTTGGCCTCTTGGATATACTTGTGTCTTTAAGGAAATGCTGAGTCTTTTTGAAGAGACTTAGTAGAAGGGGTTGACAGAAATGCAACTATAGATGTAGATGTATTAAAACTTTTTTCCATTGTTAGACTCAAAACTGCATATTTTTCTCTCTAAATAAACTGCTAAACATAATATAAAATATTGTCTTCTCTTAACTCTCGTGCTACATAAATATACCAAAAGAAAAAGAAATAATAATGTGGAGGCTGGAATCAATGCTGAATTTAGCAGAAAACATGACAATGATTTGTGAGTTTAAATGTTGGGTGAAAGCCCAGATAATAATGATAGTAACCTTTTGAACTCCTCCATTTAGAACTTGTCAGAAATACTGAATTCTATTGAGTTTAAATCATGCCAATTCAATAGAAATACGTCCAGATCTCATTTCTTAGAGTGGAATTTGGCACAGTCAAGGTTTTCCATTACAGAGTTAGCCCATTAGCTCAAATTGATAATGGATCTTGAACTACTTAAAATACAGAGGGTTTTATGTTGTCAGATCCAATATCAGTGGAGACTAATATTTTTGAATAATTCAAAATCATCTCAAAAGCTCAAAATAGTCTGTATCATAATAAAAACAATACCTCCAATCCATCAATATTTTAAAAATTCTGCTAGCATAGCATGCATTTAGAGTACAGAAACCAAGTTCCTCTGGTGGTAACAATTTTATGATTATAGAACATATGACAATAACCATAAATTAATTAACACTGCTTTCATATACTCATTATGTGTAATCAAAATTCACTTAATCACTAGTTTATTTTATATACTTATAATATACTCCACTATTACATTATGGATAAACAATGAAGAGACAGACGTCAATTAGTTTCTATGAGAACTGACAGCAAAATAAAAATCTCACTGAAATCATTCAGGTTTTCAAAAGACATACAGGTTATTTTAAACTAAGTGACACTTTGATTTCAATCTTTGTGTGCTGTTTATTTTAAATAAAATGGAATTGAATTAATGTTAACAGGTTATAGATTTTATTCATTCATTTTCCCTTTCATTCAAAATGTGTCCCTTTTTTTCTAATTCTAAATAACCATGTACTAAAAGTCCTTGAGATACCAAGACAGTAAGATATGATCCTTTCCATCAATGAGTTTATATTTTAATGGTGATAATGATCATATAATCCATATTAGTAGGAGGAATGAATTATACCTTTTTCAAGTGAGATGACCACAAGAAAATAAATATGTAGGATAAAAAATTGAGAAGTACATGAGGCTTAGTAAGAAAGCAGTGACTGGATCATGAGGGATCTTATATGTCAAACTGAAGAGCTTGCCCTTTTTCTTAAATTTAGTGAAACATTGCTGATTTTTACCAGGATGGTGGCATCATCATACTTATGTTTTAGAAAGAAATCTCGGGTAAGTGAAGGAAAATCTAGATAGATGAAAATAATTTAGGAGGTTTGGAAAAACTCAAGTGAGAGATGATAATTGTCCAGGGTAGGGAATTTATAGTTTAAAAATTTTTACAGAGAGAGATTTATATAACTTAGTCACCAATTAAATGGAGATGTCAGGGGAACTGAGTAAGTCTAGCATTATCTTCATGAGAGGCTACTTACAGGATCATTGTGTATTATACTATGCAGAGGATGAAATAGGGAAGTAGAGTGTAAGAGAGATTAATACAGTTTTGGACATCTTCAGATTGACTTGATTGTGGGTTTTAGAATTAAGAAATTTGTCTTCAGTAGAAGTCAAGGTTATGGAGTCCCCTGATTATAAGTAATAGTGGAGAGCTATGGATGTGGAAGAATTCCCTCAAATAGATTGTGTAGAGTGGAACTAGAGAGATCCGAGAATGAGTAGTTTGAGGACACTGCATATGAATGACAAACAAATGGAAGTAAATCAGAAGCAAGAAAGAAACTTGCATTTCAGAAACAGAGAAAGCAGTATCAAAGAATATATTATAAACTTGTGAATGTGCCTAGAGGTCAAGCAAATGTGGCTTACAAATTGTTTACTGGATTCAGCAATGGCAGTGTATGAAAATTTTATCATGAATGTTTTCAGATGATAGATAGGAAACACCAGGTTACAAAATGTTTAAACGCTGAATGCATGCTAAAAAGTGATGAAGATGTAAGTAACTTTTCAGTGTTTGAGAAGAAAATTGGACACTAGTAAAGTGGATTGAGAGGAATACATGGTCAACATAATTTTCTAATATAGGAAAGATTTAAGCATGCTTAAATGCTGGTGAGGAAAAACAGACAAAAAGTCCTAGGAAGAAGACAAAAGGTAATTAATGAAGCAAAGTCACTGAGGATACAGGAAGAAAAACATAAGTTAGGCATCAGAGAGGAAAAGAGATGCATCACGCACCAGTGTAAGAGGAAAGGGTAAGTGTAGATATTTGTAAATGACAATATTTTCTCAATAAGTTTGAAAGTTAAATGTATTCTCATGATTCAGGCAAGCAGGCTTAGTATGGGAGACCCTGGAAAATCTGGTAAAGTTTTTTAACTAGCTGCCCTGGAGAATATATATGTGTTATCTAGAGATATACGAATATCACTAGACAGCATAAAAAACATAGTTGATGTTAAAACCATGAGGTAGTTGTGCAGTCGTAAGATTCTCTCTAGAAATATATAGAAGCTTGTATATAGAACTTAGAAAATGGACAGTTAATATTGGAACAAGATATTACCACGAGAATACAACAGAGGAGAAGAGAATTGAAAATTTTGATAAGATACTGGTTGAAATAATGAATTTTTGTATCAGACTGGATATGGAAGAAAGTGATGATGAGCAAGGAAAAGAGAGCAGGAGAAAGTAAAACTCTGTAAAGGTTAGGCATTTCAAACAATTATAAAACAGTTCAGTAACTGTAAGACAATGACATTAAAAGCTAGACACAAAAAAATGATGTGATCAGAAAATGAAATTTTGGTAATTAAGAGATCAAATGAGGAGAGGCCACAATGATGACAAAGACTACATGGATATTATGATGTGTTGAAGGATGTAACAAAAGATGACAGATATTCTGGAATGAATGGGTGTCAAAATTACAAACAAAATGTGTATATAAATTTATTACAGATGTGTGATAAGTATTCTTTTCAGATTAGAGCCCCTATTCTATTGTCACAAAGAGTATTTGGAAACAATATATAATAATCTCAAATATGCCTATGTAGTAATGCATGCTATATGTTTCTAAACTGGGAGCACCTCTCTCAATCCCTCTCTCTCTTCTTTCCTTCCTTTTTCCCTTCCTTTCTTTTTCCTTCCTTTCTTCCTTCCTTCTTTCCTTCTTTCCCACCATCCCGCCCTTCTTCCCTCTTTCTTCCTCCCTCCCTCTCTCCCTTCCTCCCTTCCTGTCTTTCCCTTTTTCCTCCATTTTTTACTTTTTTTCTAATTTATAAACATGTGTTAAGTGCATGCTTTGTGAATACAATTATTGACTTCTAGGCCTCACTATCTAGTAAGAACACAGACACATAAACATGTAATTATAGCAATACATTAAACACTTTTACAGAGTTAAGGACAAAGCCCTATGGGAGTAAGTGTTTGATTGTCCCCCTGGGAGGGGCCAAAAAGGTCTTTCCTGAGGAAGCAACATGTGAGTATGAATAAAGTCATTGGCCAGAAAACGAATAGGATAAAAGGTAGTAAACCAGGAGAGAATAGCATGTAAACAAATGCAGACTCTGATCAATCATGTTAAAGGATACTATGACAAGTTTTGTTTGCCTTAAGCTTGGAATACCCACAGAGCAAGGGCGAGAGATGAAAATAAAATGGTAGTACAGAGACCACATCACAAAGGGCCTTTAATGCCAGGCCAAGAATATGGGCTTCATGAAGATTTCCTAATTATCTAGTGAAAGTGCTAGCAGGAAATCACAGGATCAAGTTTGAATTGCAAAATGATAATTCCAGATACCAAGTGTACTATATTTTCAAGGAGGGTGAGGTAAATGATAAAGTTGTTGAAAAAATAATGATAGACACATATCAATTTATGAATTAAATCAGTAACAGTAGTCCAACACAATTTTATGAATGGGAGAGGGACTTGTCAAAGTGATTTCAAATTTATCTTGGAATACAAGTGTATGAAGCACAAACATGCATTTTTGAATTTGAGTTATATAAGTACTTTCCATGTTATATAAGTCCAATTCAAATGATTGAAGAAAATACACATTACAAGGTAAAAGTTCATGGTTCAGCAGGAGGGAGAAGACAACACGTGGGCTTTCTGTCACTCCTGAGTCCAAAACAATTAAAGAATCAAAGTGAATAAGTGAATACATCATGAAACAAAAGCAAACAAGTGCAGGGAACTTGTTAAGACACAATAATACATAAAACTTTTGAAGAATTGAAAGACAAGGAGAGGAAGAATGCAGGCTGACACAAGGAGAGAAAATCATATTCTGGGATATGCTACACGTGAGTCTGTAAAAGAAATGGGAGCTAATCTGTGCAGTGAAAACTTTGAGACATTTGGAGTTGGAGTCAAAAGGTATCATGGCGAATGTAATTGAGCTGTAGGTCAGAATAAAGGAAGGAATTTTAATTTAAGGTGAGTCCTATACCTCCATGAATCATCACTCATTTCTTGCCTCCCACTCACTGAACACAACACAGATAGATTTTGGGCCATTTTTATATATCTTAATGTAAAACTCTTTATCTTTTCACTAAGGAAATTAAACTTATGTTTGGGGGAAAAATATAATTTCAATAAATACTTGAAGGAATGGAGTCAAGTCTTTAAGTATCTGGGAGAAAATTATGTTCAATCTAGAATTCTATATCCAGACAAGATATTATTAAATAGGAAAGACAGAAAGATATATTATCAAACATGTACCTACTCTTCTAACCAATCTCCCACTTAAATAAAACTATAAACTGAAACAGAGTGAGGAAATTATATGATAATATTAAAGAAAACAACAATCATGATAGCTCTGCAGTAGGTCTAAAGAAAAATGAGTGCTGAATAAAACAAGTGAGAGGTCTCTAGAAAAGTAAGGGTTTGTGTGGTTTAGTGAGGATGTGGAAGCTGATGTCATAAGCAACGGTTAACCTGGTGCCTAATATTACATTCTTCACATAGCAAATGCTTAATAGGTGGTGTCAGTCTTAAGAAAAATCAAACTTATACAAATAAGCCTTATTACTTTTAAGGATGCGTCCCACATAGATTGTTCAGTAAACATACAAGAAAACAATTCAGATAGTTAAATATTTTTGGCACTTAAGGTGATCTAGCAAGTATCTAGATGTACTATTATTATCTGAATTGATGGAGCATTACAATGCCTTCCTTCTGGAAGGTGTCCTTCTAGTGAATCTGAAATAATGCCATTTTTTAGTACATAAAATCTTACTCAGTTATTTCTTGGGATGCTAGGAAATTGCCAATGCTTCTTTATTTTTTAAGGTTTAGTTTCTTTTGGGGGGGTTACACTAATATATTTTTATCTTTTATTAAGTTCCGTCAAAGGAAGAATGCATGGTTTGTTCACAAAGATTAAAGTGCAATTTTATTGGCTTAACACCAAATGTAATTAGTGATTTCTTTTGGAAGGTATACGCCAACACAGCAAACCAACACCTCTGTTTCTTCCAGAGCACCTCTAGCAAAAACTCACTCAAATAAATTAATATTCTGTGCTTGACTGGCTTACCTGGCCGGAATAACAAGATGCTGTGCCAATGCATGATGTAACTCAGATGACCAATGCATAAAAACTTATGAATAAGCATTGTTTTCGTCTTAACAGTTTCTTCAGTGGTCTGTTTTTCTTTCGGTTATCTCCTCTATAGATTTCACCTATCAAATGGTGCAATAAGCTAGTTTGCACATGCCTTTTTAGACTTAAAATGATGAGAGGAGGCCGGGGATGTTAAAGACCTAGTGCAGTTTGCCCCAATGTAAGGCTCACTCTCATTTCTTTTTAGTGGAAAAATTAAAGCAGAGTTAATAGAATATTGCTAATTTGTCTCTTAGTTTGATTTTTCACCTTATTTCTCTGCATTCACACACACACACACACACATCCATTTATAATTAGTATTTTTAATTATTTTTACTGTGTAAGAATTATACAGTAAAAAGAACATTACCTTTTTTATTTAAACATTGGTATTTTATATTGAATTTTCAAGATAAATTTTAGAAAACTTTAGAAAATAATAGTAGTATTTAATTAAATCAATATGTTAGTGCTGACTACATCTGAAAATTAAGTGTGTATGGTAAACATCAAATAATCCTCAAACATCATTAAAATGAGGTTTAAAGATTCATCATAAAATATGTGGCTTTCACCTGATTTTTAAATTATTATACTTTAAGTTCTGGGATACACGTGCAGAACGTGCAGGTTTGTTACATAGGTATACATGTGCCATGGTGGTTTGCTGCATCCATCCCACTGTCATCTACATTAGGTATTTCTCCTAATGCTATCCCTCCCCTAGTCCCCCACCCCCTGCTATCCCTCCCCACCAACAGGCCCCAGTGTGTGATATTTCCCTCTGTGTCCATGTGTTCTCATTGTTCAACACCCACTTATAAGTGAGAATATGCAGTGTTTGGTTTTCTGTTTTTGTGTCAGTTTGCTGAGAATGATGGTTTCCAACTTCATCCATGCCCCTGCAAAATCCTTTTTTATGGCTGCATAAAAAATCCTTTTTTGTGGCTGCATAGTATTCCATGGTGTGTATGTGCCACATTTTGTTTATCCAGTCTATCATTGATGGGCATTTGGGTTGGTTCCAAGTCTTTGCTATTATGAACAGTGCCACAGTAAACACATGTGCACGTGTCTGTTGGGAGTGTAAATTAGTTCAACCATTGAGGAAGACAGTGTGGCAGTTCCTCAAGAATCTAGAATTAGAAATACCATTTGACCCAGTCACTGCCTCATTTAAATATGTCAGTGGTTGCAAAATTTGTAAATGTTGTCTACATTTGTAGCCATTTGAAATTTTTAATAGAGGAATAGACAATGATCTTAAATTGTTTAAGTTTAATTAGTTTTATTTTTGGCCTAAGTATTAATCGATTGAACTTTCTTCTTAGTAGGGTCATTTCCAACATTCATTCATAATAATTTGATTTCCCATTACTTAAGCTGCTTTTTACAGTAAATTAAGCATATGAGGTTATGCTTGCTGTTTCATTTTTCCTGGGCATGGTACAATAAATAAATGTTCTGACTTATCACATGGTCATCATGAAAGTTGAAAAGATGTACTTCTTTTCCTACGGAACTTAAGAATTATAAAGATTTAGATAGATTCAGTTAAAAAAATAACATATCATATTAAAATAGGTGATATTTTAAATATGACTATATATTATTAAAATATAACTATACCAAAAGGTCACCTATCAAAACATTTTTGTTTTTTGACCTATTCCAAGATGTCAGCTGATATTGACTTGAAATTTGAAGAAAATGATTAACATTAACAGAAACAGTTCAGCTCAGTTAGATATTTATTATCTAACTTAATACAAATTGATTGTTAGTTGGTTATCTTCTATAGAAGGAAAAACATTTGTTGAGCATGAGCTTGTGCCACCAGGCATTGTGCTTGACAGCTTTCAAAGTTTGTACTTTTACACTTTACATTATACCTGTTTCCTATCATTGCTTCCTACCAAAAATATTCAAAGGATTCATATTGTAAGTTGCCTATTTTTTCATATTTCTTAGTAATACATTATCTCTGATTATTCTCAGACTATTAAAGCTAAATAAATAAGTTTTCATAAACACTTTTTGTAAATGTTTTAGATAGATGGAATTGAAATTCTGTGCAAAAGATATGTATGCTTAGAGAAGGCTGGTACATCATATCGCAGCAAAAAAAATGAAACATATATAGAAATTCTCAGTAATAGCCAAGGTAAAATATAGTTGAAAATATAGTTAAGAAACATGACAGATTTTAAAAAAATAACTAAAATGTCTAAAATTGCTTTCTTTTTATTTTATGCAAGCATGTATGTGTTTATTAAAGGAACATGTGAATTAAAATAACATATGCAACTATAGTTTTAAGTCATGACTGATAAAGAGTATATTCTGTTCCATAACTACTTCTATAAGCATATAGTTGTTATGACCATCTAAGTACTGTTTTGTTTACTGCAGTCATGTAATGAGACTTATATCTTTCTAATCTTTCAACGTATGATATCTATGCAAGTTCAATAAGATTTCTCAGAAGAAATACTTCTTAAGTTTTGATGCACCATTTAGGAAAATAAAGTCAGCCTGAAATATCTTCACATTTTCCTCATATATGGGTTGGGGTGAGACGCAGAGGCACAGAGTAACTGTGACATATCGGTCTTTCTGGAAATCAAATTTTGCTTTGTGCCTCCTGGTAATGTGTACATATAACCATGAAAAGAAATCTGTTTTACCTTCTAGGGCAGGCCACCTCTCTCTGTGTCTCAAAGCTCCAATAAGTTGTATTTGAGAAGCTAAGCAGAGAAGACTGAAACGAGGGTAAAAAGAATTAGGAAAATACCTAGGAAGTGAATCTTCTTTTTCAATTATTTTTTTTTTTTTAGGAATTGAGAGATTTTATTGTTTCTAAATCTTTGGAAATAAATCTAGCATAGATGAAGTTAATGATTCATCTAGTCAAGTAAAATTATGTCAATTTGATATTGCCACAATAGCCAAGCACATAAACAGTAGGTTTTTATTATGTAGGTCTTAAATTTTATTTTTATATTAATCCATTTGTTCTACCTTTTACAAAGTGTCTATCCACAACTGTTAGGGAAGAGGTCTGGCTTTTACCACAGGTTGAGGAGGTCTGAATTGATTGGGTTTCTGTAAAGACAGATCATATTAATATCTAAAAGTTGTAAGGACTCGTTTGGAATAAAAGATACATCTGTTGAGACTAGGGGAAAAAACAAGAAAATTATAAACATATGTTTGCTCGAAGGTATGGGGGTCAAAGTTGAGGGAATTCAAATATAAGAGTATCTCCTTAGGAACAGATAAAACTTTAAGCTGAAACTGAACAAGATAATCAGGGGCTTTGAGAAAGTGGAAAGAGAGAATGGGATGATGTTAGGAATAGGGAAATGAATAGACTATTGTGAGGGCCTAAACTAAGGTTGCTATCCTTTAAAAAATTTAAGTAAGTACAAGCTACACAGTTTGCTCTCCAGTAATCTTCCAAAGCTTAGGTATGGAAGGTGGCTGTTTTAATTAATCAGAAGTCGACATTTTTTTTCACAGAAAAATGCAGTGGAAAAGGACAAAGTCCTTAATAAATGGGGATGTGTGGCATGTGGACATTGGGTGTTTGTCTGATGCCAGAAATGAGCAAAGTTATGGGTAGTGTAGGCAAATGAAATGAACATTAAGAAAACAAAATTTTTATATAGTTGAACAAATAAAGTGTGGAAGTGTCAGATTAGTGAGGAAATGAGGGCACTCACATCAGAACCTAAGACTTTTGGGGTATGAAGTGAGTGAACAAACTTTGAGAAAGCTACCAGAGAAGTTGAGGCTTTGGTGATGGGAAGGTGGTGGGGAGAGTCATAAATCTCAGGAAAAGCAGAGAAGTAGAGAAAGCATTTCATGAGGTGGCTAAGAGTATTTGATAGTTAATTGGTTATGTAGGAGGAGTTCTGGAAGAAATAGTGGAAAGAAGAATCCCGGTAAAAAGCACTCAAGAGCATGAGCATGGGACAATACTTTGAGGAGGTTGAACAGTGGATTATTGGTTTTTGACTGTTGACAGAAGCTGATAGCTTTTAGATGTCCAGATGGTTGGCCTTCTGAACATTAAGGTAATCTCAGTCAGAATAAAATCCTAGTTAGAACAGGGGACTGATAAGATTCATCCAATGACTGATGATAATTGTGAAGAGTGTTATTCTCTCAGGTGAAGTAAGACCTCCTACACTTTGTACCTAAAGCAGGGAAGGATGACCTGTATGACTTTCAGGGCAAGAATTACAGAGGTGTAACAGGGCTTTTAAAATACTTACTTTACCATTGATTAGGACTATTACATATTGAGCCCTTGAATATATGTTAGCAGTAAAACAATCTGAGTAGCTATTTTTTTTTTTTTGTCAGGATGGTATGTATACACTCCATATAAAAAATATAGTAATTCATGCAGGTGCCAGTTTATAAAGAGAAACAGAAGTATCCAACATTGTTTTACACCTTGTTAAATACAATGTTCTCTGTCAAGGAGCCATTTTTGGCCCATTTGATTCTCTTAATCTTACTTTGATACTTATGAAGGTATATTAAGAAGCCTGGAATCAATATTGAGATCACACAAACTAGCCCAGAAATGATCCCAGTCTGTAAAGTCAAAGACTAAGGACAGTTTAATACATAATACAAAAAGTCTTCAATTATTTTTGACAGTTTTTTGGTTAAGGAAAACAAAATTGGACAAACAAGCATAGATTAAGGTCACTAGTTTTATATACAAGCTATTAGATTGAAAGACCCATGAATCCAGTTCATCAGGAAAGAATATGGAAGCATTTTAAAAGAATTCAGATAATTTATGGATATCTGTTGTATAGTGTAGTTTAGAATGACCTTTTAAAAACAGGGTGAAATAAACTTTGCTCCTGGGAAAATATTACAAAAAATTACACTTATGATGAGCAATTCTGCAAATATTAGGGTAAGATCTGGGATTCTGACTTAAAATGTCTAAGAGCATTTTTCAGTTTCAGAAAGTTAATTAGTTATCCTATCTTGAGTTATTGGACTCCAAAGAGATAAAATAGATAAAATTCTAAAACTATAATATTTTTAAAAATTTCAGTGAGAATTTGTGACCAGATCTTTCCTCTTATTAAGGTCACATGAACAGCACAGTGTCCTGAGCTGAGCAAATGTAAAGCACAGTGCCTTCCACAGACATTGTTTGTTGTCAAGATTTGGGAAAAAAGATTTAAGAGTTGTTTAAAAACTTATTTTAAGTATTTTTTTTTTCAGTTGAATCCTATAAGTACCACTTGAAAGTATATTGCTAGTGGGTGAGAAGAGCCTTTCTTTCTGTTACCCCAACCCTGAGCACTCAAGTCAGGTTTCAAGTCAGATTACTTGGATGATGGAAAATAATAATGAAGTTTTTGTTTTGTTTTGTTTTAATTCCCTTGTTTAATATACAGGAACAAAAGTGGTACACTCAACACCATAAAATGTTATTTATGTTATTGTTATTAAATTCCTTCAACTTATTCATCTATCTAGTAACAATTTACTGAATGTCATTCATGGTGCAATTTTGCAGGCAGTCAAGTTTTCATGCAGTAGCACCAAGACAATTTATTTATATGGAAATTAATTGTTTAAGGATGTCCACCTCATAGATGAAGAAAATCTAAAAATAGTAATTAATCAATAGTATTAGTCACTTGTTTAGTAAGGTGAATAAAGTCACACTTAGATTTATCCTACAAGCTGCCCTTATCAATAATAAGTTGTGGCTATGCATAAATTAGATCAGATGCTTCCTTCTTTAGTTAATCTATCTACAGATGTGTGAGGTCCATACAGAAGTAGTCTTCTCATTCCAAATCTTTCTTGAGTAAAGTTTTAAGAGGGTCATTAATCTCTGTATTCAGATTATATGTAATGATTATGCCTGCCAGAGTATATTAGTTATGAGGGCTCAACGGACAATCAGATCGGGCTGAGATAATGCTTACATTTACATATTCATCACAAGTAATATTATATACTTTACATATGCTCTTTTATCAGTTAGATAAATAAAGATGAAGATCTATGGGTTTGACTAGTTGAAATTTACCTCTACTTGTTAACCAGTGTAAAAATATCCAATTTGCTTGTAACTTCTCCAAAGTTAAATTTTGGGATAGCTCCAAAGGTGACATCACTTTTGAACACATAATATTAATGCCCATAAGGGAGACTGTTTACAAAATTAATTACGTGAGCTGTTATCGAGTACTCTAAAAATAGTAGAATTACTGTATGAAGCCAGCACTAGCACTAGCTAACTAACATTATGGAATTGGGAATGACTGTTAGTAGATAGGCTTGAATCTAGACATTATCTTATAATAGATCATGCAAATACATAGAAGCAAAACAAAAAAGTGTTTCTAATGTGTTATCAATGATCTTATATCCCCATTGACTTCCTCTATGAAAATAGTGGTTCTGTGTTTCTAGAAAACATTTTAGAGATAATAGGGTTTTCTTAAAGGAATTGAATAACTTAGCATATTATATCTTAATTCAGTAAATAATCTTTTAAGAGCCTATGAAAAGAATCTAATTTCCCAAAATGAAGTAAAAAATGTGAAAAAAAAAAGTCAGCTCTACTAAGAATGGATGCTAGTTCTCTAGACCATTCCATAGTCCACTCTAAAGCCTGATAATTGAATGATGGTCACTGCCTGTATGCTTATAATTTGTAGATTTTGCCATATTTTCAGATAGTTATTAGTTGCTTCAAATAGTTGGGCTGAAAGGTGCCTCTGCTTATTTACTAGTGAAGTTTATATTCTATTTTTTCCAGAAGTTTATATTCTACAATTTTACACAATTTCCCAACAAAACACAGTCCTTACCCACAAGACATTTTGAATCATATTCTTAGGATATATTAAGATAGAAATATAAATTCTATTACTAAACACCAACAAAAAAATCTAAGTCTGTGGTGACTTTTTCCAACGTTTATCAGCAGAAAGCTTTTTTATAATGTTTTAGTATATAACTTTTAATGAGAAATTATTGTTAGTACAGTTTCTATGAATTCAGTGACCAAGAAATATCAGAAGGAATAATACCAAAAGGATGTTTTTATGGGTTTTCCAAATTTAAAGCCAAAATAAAAAGTAGCTTACAGAAAAATAAAGTTCTTAATGCTGTAAAATAAATTGTGTATATAGATGTCTGAATATCAAAATATGTGGTCTGTTGCCATTAAGATCTAGAACCCCCAACTTTCTTTTAAAAAGAATTCAGAACAGTCCATATATTCCCATAAAGAATAATCTTTTTGCTCACTATAGTTACTATGTCAAAAAGATTGTTTAAAGAAATAATTCATGCTCATAGAAATACATCAAAGTGAAAAACATTTAATTAAAGACAGATTTGGTTATTTTATAGAAGCAAAATCACAGATGCCCTGTCATTTTACCTCTGAGTACTTCAGTATGTATATTTTAAGAATTATAGATGTTTTCTTACAAAGATACTATTTCTAAAACCAAAGTCGTTTTTTTGTTTTCTTTATATTTTTAGATAATTTTTCAATACAAGCGTGCCTCGTTACTTCAAAAACACACCATTACTTTGGTGAATTATACAAAAATGATTCTAAATATCTCAAATTATTGTGTTTATATATACTTATTCATATTTAATTGTATTTATTAATGCAGTAATTCCTTAACAATTATAACAAAACTTCATTCTACAATGCAGGTCTGCTCCCAAGTGGGATTTGCTGTTCTAGACTAGGTAATATATAAGCAGAAACCATATTAGCAGCCAGAGAGCACAATAAACTGCTAAAGACAGGACTCACATTTTGGATCTATTTCTTGTAATTTCTAGAAAAATGAGTAGTTACAGATGTAAAGATGGATATCTGTTTCCATTTATACAATTCTGATGGATTATGTTGCTTTGTCATAATGGTTGTGTTTTCTGAAATAATCTAACCTACCATATTGAACTTCATGAAAATACAAACAAGAAAGGATCACTGAAAAGTGAAGCCTGTACCATAAAAATACAAAAAGTTGATGGAAATAGTTATGATATTTTTCCTTTTCTTTTTTTGAGAAGGAGTCTTTCTCTGTCGCTCAGGCTGGAGGGCAGTGGCGCGATCCGGGCTCACTGCAACCTCTGCCTCCCAGGTTCCCGCGATTCTCCTGCCTCAGCCTTCCGAGTAGCTGGACTACAGGCGTGCGTCACCACGCACAGCTAATTTTTATATTTTTAGTAGAGACGGAGTTTCACTGTGTTAGCCAGGATGGTGTCAATCTACTGACCTCACGATCGGCCTGCTTTGGTCTCCCAAAGTGCTGGGATTACAGGTGTGAGCCACCGCGCCCGGCCAACAGTTATGATTTTTTAAAGTGATATGCAATTGTTTTTAAACCAAATCCAGGTATCCTTTATCTCAAAGGCCTCTGTTTTTGTTCAGTATCCACAATTAAAGAAATATCTCCACTCACATAGCTCTAAATTTAACCGCAGTTTATTATCAATCTTATTTCATATTTTGCAGCTGAACTCCTTTTACGAATGGTTTTCATTCCTTGGGTAATTTGTCTTTCAATAAATCTATTAATATAACAAGGGATGAGAAGCAGAGTAGAAGCTACTTATCATGTGTAAATTTTGCTACCCTGTTTTAAAGTAGCTTTGCTGAAATACGCAAAAGAACAATAAAGAGAAACTACTGGCAACATCGGTGTTCTTTAATACATACATTTATCTATTCATGTTATCTCTGTTGCTCGTGAAACATGGTTAGCTTTAATATTCATAAAGTGGAGTGTCAACCTCATTGTAAAAATAAAGAAATGTAATCTGTTTCTATTTCTGCAAGTATTCCCATATTTTTATTAAATCAGTACTTACACTACACAACATCAGTGCTTACGATCAGTAGTATGCTTGATTTTTCTAAAAAACTGATTATAAGGATTGATTTTATATTTTGGTCAACAGATATTCCACATGACGTATGATCTCGCCAGTGCAGTGGTGAGAATTTTTAATCTCATCGGTATGATGCTGCTTCTGTGCCACTGGGATGGCTGTCTTCAGTTCTTAGTACCACTGCTGCAGGACTTCCCACCAGATTGCTGGGTGTCTTTAAATGAAATGGTTGTAAGTAATTTGTATTATTTTATACTCTGACTTTTCAATGTTTTGCCAAAACCTTTAAAGTAATTATGTTAAAATGATCTGATTTCCCCTCTATAAATGTTTAGAGACAACTTGATTTTGCTTCTATGAATATAAAATCAGATGTTATGTTTTGGGATACAACTACATTTTACTTATTTAATATGTCTTGAGTATGTATATGTTGCAACATCTACTTTTACATATTTTTTTTCTGTGTATACTGAAGCATATTTTATTTCAAAGATACAATCACAAAAATATGACTGTGGTACAGCATTCTTTCAAAAATGTCTATAGCTCGGAATAACTCCTTATTTCTTCAGCATTTTTTAGCATTCACTATTTCAAGATATACAATTTTAGGAATTATAAAACATACAAAGACATGTACATCAGCATAGATACAGATTAAATATGTATGAAGTGAAATGAGGTTTCAGATACTAGTTTTTGCTAGGAAAATAAGGAAAACTTTGTGGAAAAGGTAGGCTTTAAACTTTGTAAACCTCTGAAAGATATGTAAATATTTTAAAAATTATAAAATATAAATTTGATTTAAAATAGGTATATTTCTATATAATTTTAAGAAGATATGTCTTGATCTATATAATGCAACATTCAACACTCACAAAAGAATTAAAAGAACAGTGAATATTTTTAGTAGATTTTCTATAAATCTCTATATAGATACATATACACATACACGTGTTCACAAATACTTGTTCTGTTTTTGTGTAAGTTCCCATATTTTCTTCCTGCATTACATTTTAATTACATTTTTACTTAATAAAACATTGTTTAACTGTGAATAACCCTCTTTGATGGGCTATTTTTATGTATATTTTATGGTACATAAATTTTATGAGATTTTTACATTTTTCTCTTAGTTACAAATCAAATATTCTCTTTTTTCAAACAGTTCTACTATTGATTTCTTGGCTTATTTTTGTAGAAATTACATAGACAACTAGAGATTATAATTTTTTTCTCCTAATGACTGTAACACAGGCTTTCTATTTGAAAAAAGGCAGTTTACATTGAAAGGAAGTATTGTCTTCTTTTCTTCCTTTTCTGTCTTCTTCCCTATCTTCGTTCCTTCCTTCCTTCCTTCCTTCCATTCTTCCTTCCTTCTTTGCTCTTGCTTTTGTTTTTGCTTTTGTTTTGTTTTCCCTTGCTTTCATTGACATTTGACCTGATATGTATTATAGTTACAGATCTCACTTTCATTTCATTAATATTTGCTTGTATATCACTAAATCACAGAGAGCATTACGGACCACCTTATCTTATATATTACTCCACTGGTTTACATCTTAGTAATAAGATATGAGAACTTCAGTAATAAGATATGTGTATTTAGAAACACACACACACACACACACACACACACACACACACACACACACACACATTCTTATTTGTTATTTATATTTTTTGTGTTTTCCCACAGCAGAATGTAACGTCTGTCCTCGTCTGTCCTTTATTTCCAGTGGTGTCTTAGTTTCTTTTGTGCTGCTATAATAGAATTCTATGGACTGGGTAATTTATAAAAACAGAAATGTATTTCTCACTGCTCTGGAGCCTGGAGAGTCTAAGATTAAGGTGCCAGTAGGTTCAATTTCTGTATCTAAGATGGCACCATGCTGCTATGTCCTCCAGAGGGGGAAAGAAACTATCACATGGCAGAAAGTGGAAAGGCAGGAACATACTTCTGAAAGCCTTCTTAATCCATTTATAAGAGCAAAGCAATTATGATGTAAATACCTTTATTAGGCACCACCTCCCAACATTGTTGCATTATGGATTAAGCTTCTAACACATTAATTTTGGAAATTACATTCAGACCATAGAAAGTGCCTAGAATAGTACCTGACACATTAATTTGCTTTGACTTAGTCACTTATAGTTGAAAGTTTATTTGAGAAATATTCTATATGGTAGTTTCAATAACTAAAGAACAAAGCAAGAAGGAGTTTGGTTGGCTCATTTTTCAAATCTGTAATGTCTACTTGATTATAGATCTGTCAGTTTACTTATCTTTAAAGGAGTAAAATATATGGTAAAAATAGCAATAATGATATTTTTCAGGAGAAGATAAGGCAATAGATTTATAATCTGGATACGGATTGAGAGGATAGTATAAAAACATTAGCACTACTGCCAAAAGATGATTCATCATTGGCACCAACCAATATTTAATTTGTTAAAAAATGATTATTTTAAATTTTTTCTATGTATATTTCAGAAAAATACCAATTGTGATCATTGAAATTGTAAACTAACTATTTTGGGATGTCTATAAAGTACATATGATAGTATAATTATAATATAAGGCAATATACTACTTAATATATCCAATGATAAACTCATTTATTGAAAAAATTATTGATCATTTTTCTTTAAACATGTCTATATGTGCTCACATGTGTGTGTTCATGTGTGTATGTGTGTAGTGTGTTTATTCCAACATAGCCAAACCTTTAATCTTTTTTATATCCTGACATTATACAAAATATCTTTCCAGAATTTGCAATTCACGTTTTGTGGTTGTTGTTATTGTTGTTTTTGAGATGGAGTCTCTATCACCAGGCTGAAGTGCAGTGGCACAATCTCGGCTCACTGAAACCTCCACCTCCCAGGTTCAGGTTATTCTTCTGCCTTAGCCTCCTGAGTAGCTGGGACTACAGGCACGCACCACCACGCCCAGCTAATTTTTGTATTTTTAGTAGAGATGGGGTTTCACCATGTTGGCCAGGATGGTCGCCATCTCTTGGCCTTGTGATCTTCCCCGTCTCGGCCTTCCAAAGTGCTGGAATTACAGGCATGAGCCACCGTGCCTAGCCTGGCTTTTTTTTTTTTTTTTTGCTGCAGATTTACATATGAAATTGGCTTTTACCTTCTTTTGTGTTTATTTAACATTATTTCCATGTGTAAGTCTAATGTAGAGGGAAGGAAACAGTTATATATGTTCAAATATAAAAGCCATAACTTATTTTATTTTATTATTTTTATTTTTTGAGATGGGGTCTTGCTATGTTGCCCAGGCTGGTCTTGAACTCCTGGGGTTAAGTGATCCTCACACCTTGGCCTCCCAAAGTGCTGGGATTACAAGCATGAGCCATTATGCCTGGCCTAATTTATATTGTGGATTATAGTGATACAAAGGAAACAACCATAAAAAGATCATTTTTGAATCAACAGAGAATCTTAATGGTATCATTTGACCTTGAAGATATTTTCCATTCTAAAGCTATGGAATTTTGGTAAATCATTTATTGCAATAATAAAAAGCAAAGTATATTTACACACAAAGAGTTATAATGGAGAAGTGAAAATCCAATATAAGAACAAAAGCACCCTGCTGTAAGTGTTAATATGCTTACTAACAAAACTCCGTCGTTTGAAACGTGTTATCTTATTTGTTCCTCACAGCAACTGAATGAGGTAAACATTATTTTGCCCCACTTTTTGGTTAACAAAACTAAAGTTTTTAAATGTTAAATGAATAGTTAATGCCACACAACTAGATAATAGAACCAAGAGTAGAATGCTTATATATCTTACTCCATAATTTCTGCTCTAAACCATGTTGGACTCCCTTGTGCAGCATAGATACAAAGAACAATTAAGAAAGGTAGTACTAAGAGACAAAACCTATTAGTTAAGCACGGCAACTGCAGTAGTAAATCACATTAAAATTAACGTTTGAGGTTTGACACTAAAAAGTGGCAAGACTGATGTTTTGCAAGATGTAGAAAACCAAAGTCAAGTTGGGAAATCAAAAAATTGAGAAGCCAGATCAAGATGTATGCAGGAATGTATTAGTCTTTCTTGGGTTTGTGCTCGACCAACATGCTATGACATTAGGGTCTGATTCTAAATTTCTTATAATAAAGATTAGTGGGTCTAACAAATTCTTTATGTTTATTCTTTCTTCTTCGTTGTATCCTTCCATCATTAAATGATTTTTGTTGTTAATTACTATATATTTATATCCTCCTTAACTGTATCTGCACTTGTACCCATATTCTTATCTGTATCCCTCTAGCTAGATGAGGAGAAACTCAAAGTTGATGCTATAATTATACTATATCTGTAACAGTAGTGTTGGTAATTTAATATATCTATTCTTATATTAACTGTTTCATTCCATAAAAGTAGGTTCAATTCCTCTAGAGAATTCCTTTGCAGTCTTTCTAAATTCCTCATTAAAGTTTTTCTTTAATTATTATTTTTTAAAAGTCAGTCCCCAACGATGGTCGGTGCTATGGTTTAAATGTGTCCGCCTAACTTCATGTGTTGAAAACCTATTCCCCACTGCAGAAATGATGGGATCCAGGATCTAATATGAGGTGATTATAAAGAGCAGACTGATCTCATGAATGGATTAATATTGGTATTGGAGAAGGGGGTTAGTTATAAAAATAAGTTTGGCTGTCTCCAGCTCTCTTTCATATGTAATTGCTGGCCCTTTCACCCTTCTGTCCCTATGCCATGGTAGGTCACAACCCAAAGGTCCTCACCAGATGAAACCTTATGATCTGGGCTTCCCAGCCTCCAGGACTGTGAGCTAAATAAATTTCTGTTCATTATAAATTACTCAATCTGTGGTATTTTGTTATAGCAACAGAAAGCAGATTAAAAGTGCAGGCTACTTAAATTGACTAGGAAGGAGATGCTGACTTGCAAAGCGTGCTATGAACAGGCAGTAACTTTGCTTTGTATTTGTATTATTTGTTTTTGTCTCATTCAAGAAATAAGTCTGAATTGTAGAATTCTATCCGAATGAAAATTTTGGCTATACCAGACAATTACTTTCTAATAAGATTAATTTTATTCCCATGACATTTTGTGGCTATGTGTTTAGGTGTAAAACTCTAAAATTATATTAAGTCCTTATAAATGAGATTGGGAATAATGGCTTTTTGTTAAAATTACAAGTATGAAATATTCATTTTAAGAATATTAGAAAATAAAGACCATGATGCATGTCAACTTGCATATTAACTTTGAACTGAATCTCAAATATCTGATGTAACCTAGGGAATGACTTTACAGAATAAATGAAGATGGATTTTCAGCTAAACAGTACATTCCTAGAGCAATCTTTCTTTAATTAAAGTTATAGGTTTACTGTCAGAGTCCACATTTTCTACTAGCAATCTTATAATGTATGGTTACATGTTAGTAATAATTTTGAAGGTTTTAACATAGCATATTGTGAATCTAGGGGTATCTGAATGCCATACATATGGAATCTGGATATGCTTTTGTAGTTGGAGCATGTTGTGTCATGAAGTGTTACATCAAATAATTCTGGTTTATGAGCATAACAAAGAAATGATACATTTATCAATTGAAGGCTTAATCACATATTAATTCCTGTACAAAATTTTCACTGTAGTCAAAATGGAGAAAAACTTGGATAACAGAATCAGTCATTCCATAGCACTCAGTTGTAGAATACTGTATAAAATCACACGATCTACAAAAACTGGCATTATAGCACTACATTTACATTGTATGCACCTACTTGGTTTTACCAAAACAGGATTACTCATCACAGTAAATTTACATTAAGATGTATTTGTTGATTCATTATTTTGTTAGTATTTCATTTGTAAAATTATGTTTGTTTTAGTTTTATACTTATATTTATTTGAGTAACATTATAATCATAATAATTTAAGGCAACTCAAGAGAATTTCATTGTAATGTTTCATTTGTTGTGATTTGAAGGAATCTGTGCGTTATTTAATCTTGATAAGCGCTGTTCTACAGGACAAGCAATTGGCCTTTCACGTATCTGCACACTAGACAGATCCTATACCAACTTTGCATGTGTTGCTAACTAAATTAATATTGTTTATAATTAAAATGGTAGTTATCAGCAGCATTTTAAAAATATGTGGAAACTAATTATTCAATTATCCATACAAGTGTTCTTCTTTGGATAGTTTTTGTTTTAATGATTTGTGCATCTCAAGTTATTTTTTCAAAGATAAGTAATCAATCAGTTGACCAACTCATGGACATACTCTAAATTGCTGAAGTCAAAATCAATAAGCCTCTAATTCTCTTTATTCCTATAGATAGAAGATATTAATTTCCAAAAAAATTAAGATGTGTGAACCAGTCTAGCATTATCAGAGAAAAAATTGATGTAAAATTGTCTATAATGGTCTAATAAGTAAATTCCATATGGAGAGAATAGGGGATTCAATTGTAAAATCTAGGTTACTCATTTTACTTCTATTTGAGACAATGTGACAGGGACACTTACTAACAACCAGATAGCTACATGCTTTCCAAATTTTCTAGCTGCTCTTCAGTTAGATAGGTACTTGTCTGTGCTATTAATTAATAGTTAATGGCCTATGAATAGCAGTATATTTCACTTATAGGTATAAGCATTGAAAAGCTGCTACACTGCTCTCAGCTCTTTTTAACATTTTTTTATTTTTTTTTCGTTCCAGAAGCATGTCTTAATTTGAAGCTCACACATAACACAGCCTATCTTAACTCATTTGTGCAGAAACATAGGGGGCAAAATTGGCAGAATTAAATTTAAAGACGTATATATCAGAATTGCCTCTACTCCTAAATCCTCTGATTTTATACAAGTCACTTGAGTTTCTTGTACTTAGCTTCGTAGCTAGGAATTAAGTGTACATTTTTTATTTTCTCATTTATATGATTGAGCATTTATTTGTTCCAGACATTATGTTAGGCACCAACACATGGTAGAGAATGAGACAAAGTCCCTTCCCCACATCAGGCTTACATTCTAACATGGTTTTATTTAAACTATTTTTTCTGAATGCTGAAAACTGTACAAAACTTGACAAAATGTAGGCTCAACAATAAATAAATCTATAATTCAGTGAAATGGAAAATTATATGCCATAGCCATTAACAGAAATTTGAATTGAGAGCTCTAAAATGTTTGTACTGTCCAAAGACTCCTGAGCATGGGTCAAGTGCTGGTGAATTACTACCCTTTTTCTGCTTGCCAAACTGTGTTCCCTTGAAAATGAAGCTATGCAAGCCCATTTTTTTCTTCCTAATTTAGATAATCAGAGAGTACACCCTTTGTTCTGACTCACCTAGTGGTGTTCTAGTAGTAGCCCTGTGTGGATTGAAATAAAATAAAACCAAGGGCTAGGGAGACACAAAATAGGGAGACATTCATTTCAACTAGTATTATCTGGCTTTAGATAAGGAACCTTCAATAGAGTGGGGAATCAAGATACTTAAGGCATTTCTAGCTCAAAAACTATATTCATCCGATAAATGTGTGCTAAGCGGGCAGAGTAGAGAGAGAGCTATTTATTGATGTTTTAAGTAAATGATTTGGAAAAAAAAGCAATAAGTATTATTCATATGTAAGCTCACATATATAATTAGAATATGGAAACCTAGACAATTATTTTAGCTATTGCTGTTATATCAAATACATAAGGGCAAAATTAAAATATATTCACTTTTTATTTATAAGCCATTTAACTACTTAGCTAATGACTGATTGATATAATATAGCCAAAATAATACGACTAAGAAATGGGGCTAAAAAAATCTCTTAATTAAAAATATATCTCCCCCTCTCTTGAGGTCCAGTAATTTGTTTTGCTTTGTTTTGTTTTGTTTTGTTTTATTGTACTTTAGGTTCTGGGGTACATGTGCAGATCATGAAAGATTGTTGCATAGGTACACACACGGCAATGTGGTTTGCTGCCTCCATCCCCCCTTCACCTAAATCTGGCATTTCTCCCCATGTTATCTTTTCCTGACCTCCCCCGCCCCCTGCACTGTCCCTCCCTTGGCCCCCCACAACAGACCCCAGTGTGTGATGCTCCCTTCCCCTGTGTCCATGTGTTCTCAATATTCAACACCCACCTATGAGTGATAACATGTGGTGTTTGATTTTCTGTTCTTGTGTCAGTTTGCTGAGAATTAGGGTTTCCAGATTCATCCATGTCCCTACAAAGGACACAAACTCATAATTTTTATGGCTGCATAGTATTCCATGGTGTATATATGCCACATTTTCCTTGTCCAGTCTATCGTCAATGGGCATTTGGGTTGGTTCCAGGTCTTTGCTATTGTAAACAGTGCCACTATGAACATACGTGTGCATGTGTCTTTATAATAGAATGATTTATAATCCTTTGGGTATATACCCAGTAATGGGATTGCTGGGTCAAATGGAATTTCTATTTCTAGGTCCTTGAGGAAGCACCACACTGTCTTCCACAATGTTTGACTAGTTTACACTCCCACCAACAGTGTAAAAGTGTTCCTATTTCTCCACATCCTCTCCAGCATCTGTTGTCTCCAGATTATTTCATGATCACCATTCTAACTGGTGTGAAGTGGTATCTCAATGTGGTTTTAATCTGCATTTCTCTGATAATCAGTGATGATGAGAATTTTTTCATGTGTTTTTGGCCTCATGTATGTCTTCTTTTGAAAAGTGTCCGTTCATGTCCTTCACCCACTTTTGGATGGGTTTGTTTGTTTTTTTCTTGTAAATCTGTCTTAGTTCTTTGTAGATTCTGGATATTAGCCCTTTGTCAGATGGGTAGATTGCAAAAATTTATTTCCATTCTGTTGTTTGCCAGTTCATTCTAATGATTGTTTCTTTTGCTGTACAGAAGCTCTGGAGTTTAATTAGATCCCACTTGTCTATTTTGGCTTTTGTTGCCAATGCTTTTGGTGTTTTAGTCATGAAGTCCTTGCCTATGCCTGTAACCTGAATTGTTTTGCCTAGGTTTTCTTCTAGGGTTTTTATGGTGTTAGGTCTTATGTTTAAATCTTTAATCCATCTGGAGTTAATTTAAGTGTAAGGTGTCAGAAAGGGGTCCAGTTTCTGCTTTCTGCACACTGCTAGCCAGTTTTCCCCACACCATTTATTAAACAGGAAATCCTTTCCCCATTGGTTGTTTTTGTCCAGCTTATCAAAGATCAGATGGCTGTAGATATGTGGCATTGCCTCCAGGGCCTCAGTTCTGTTCCATTGGTCTATATCTCTGTTTTGGTACCAGTACCATGCTGTTTTAATTACTGTAGCCTTGTAGTATAGTTTGAAATCAGGTAGCATGATGCCTCCTACTTTGTTATTTTTGCTTAGGATTGTCTTGGCTATGTGGGCTCTCTTTTTGGTTCCATATGAAGTTTAAGGTGTTTTTTTCCAGTTCTGTGAAGAAGATCATTGGTAGTTTGATGGGGATAGCATTGAATCTATAAATTACTTTGGGAAGTATGGCCATTTTCACAATATTAATTCTTCCTAACCATGAGAATGGAATGTTTTTCCATCTGTTTATGTCCTCTCTTATTTCCTTGAGCAGTGGTTTGTAGTTCTCCTTGAAGAGGTCCTTTACATCCTTTCTTAGTTGTATTCCTAGGTATATTATTCTCTTTGTAGCAATTGTGAATGGGAGTTTGCTCATGATTTGGCTCTCTGTTAGTCTGTTATTAGTATATAGAAATGCTTGTGATTTCTGCACATTGATTTTGTATCATGAGACTTTGCTGAAGTTGCTTATCAGTTTAAGGAGATTTTGGGCTGAGATGATAGGGCCTTCTAAATATACAATCATATTGTCTGCAAATAGAGACAATTTGACTTCCTTCTTTTCCTGATTGAACACCCTTTCTGTTTTTTCCTTGCTGAATTGCTCTGGTTAGAACTTCCAATACTATATTGAATAGGAGTGGTGACAGAGGGCATCTTTATCTAGTGCCAGATTTCAAAGGGAATGTTTCCAGTTTTTGCCCATTCAGTATGATATTGGCTGTAGGTTTGTCATAAGTAGCTTTTATTATTTTGAGTTATGTCACTTCAATACCTAATTTATTGAAAGTTTTTAGCATAAAGGGCTGTTGAATTTTGCTGAAGGCCTTCTCTGCATCTATTGAGATAATCATGTGGTTTTTGTCTTTGGTTCTATTTGTGGTGGATTATGTTTATAGACTTGCATATGTTGAACCAGCCTTGCATCCCCAGAATGAAGCCTACTTGATCGTGATGGATAAGCTTTTTGATGTGCTGTTGCAATCAGTTTGCTAGTATTTTATTGAAGGTTTTTGCATCTATGTTCATCATGGATATTGGCCTGAAGTTTTCTTTTTTTGTTGACTCTCTGCCAGGTTTTGGTATCAGGATGATGTTGATCTCATAAATGATTTGGGAAGGATTCCCTCTTTTGTATTGTTTGGAATAGTTTCAGAAGGAATGGTACCAGCTCCTCTTTGTACGTCTGGTAGAATTAAGCTGTGAACCCCTCCGGACCTGGACTTTTTTTGGTTGGTAGGCTATTAATTGCTGCCTCAACTTCAGCCCTTGTTATTGGTCTGTTCAGGGTTTCAACTTCTTCCTGGTTTAGGCTTGGGAGGGTGCAAGTCTCCAGGAATTTATCTATTTCTTCCAGGTTTACTGGTTTATGTGCATAGAGTTGTTTGTAGTAATCTCTGATTGTAGTTTGTATTTCTGTGGAATCGGTGGTGATATCCCCTTTATCATTTTTTTTTATTGCATCTATTTGATTCTTCTTCCTTTTCTTTTTTATTAATCTGGCTAGTGGTCTATTTTGTTGATGTTTTCAAAAAAACAGCTCCTGGATTTATTGATTTTTTGAAGGGTTATTTTTTTCTCTCTGTCTCCTTCAGTTCTGCTCTGATCTTAGTTATTTCTTGTCTTCTGCTGGCTTTTGAGTTTTTTTTTTTGATCTTGCTCTGGCTCTTTCAATTTTGATGATAGGGTGTCAATTTTAGATCTCTCCTCACTTCTCATGTGGGCATTTGTTCTCAGTGTCCCTCTAGACACTGCTTTAAATGTGTCTCAAGGATTCTGATACGTGTGTCTTCATTCTCATTGGTTTCAAAGAACATCTTTATTTCTGCCTTCATTTCATTGTTTATCCAGTTGACATTCAGGAGCCAGTTGTTGAGTTTCCATGAAGCTGTGTGGTTCTGAGTTAGTTTCTTAATTCTGAGTTCTAATTTGATTGCCCTGTTGTCTGAGAGACTGTTTGTTGTGATTTCCATTATTTTGCATTTGCTGAGGAGTGATTTACTTCCCATTATGTGGTCAGTTTTAGAGTAGCTGCATTGCGGTGCTGAGAAGAATGTATATTCTGTGGATTTGGGGTGGAGATTTCTGTAGATGTCTATTAGGTCTGCTTGGTCCAGATCTGAGTTCAAGTCCTGGATATCCTCATTAATTTTCTGTCTCATTGGTATGTCTAATATTGACAGTGGAGCATTAAAGTCTCCCACTATTATTGCGTGGGAGTCTTAGTCTCTTTGTAGGTCATTAAGAACTTGCTTTATGTAGCTGAGTGCTCCTGTATTCCGTGCATTTATATTTAGGATCATTAGCTCTTCTTGATGCATTGATCCTTTTACCATTTTGTAATGCCCTTCTTTGTCTTTTTTGATCTTTGTTGGTTTAAAGTCCATTTTATGAGAGACTATGATTGCAACTCCTGCTTTTTTTTGCTCTCCATTTCTTGATAAATCTTCCTCCATCCCTTTATTTTGAACCTATGTGTGTCCTTGCACATGAGATGGGGTTTCCTGAATACAGCACACCAATGGGCCTTGATTTTTATCTAATTTGCCAGTCTGTGTCTTTTGATTGGGGCATTTAGCCCATTTAAATTTAAGGTTAATATTTTTATGTGTGAATTTGATCCTGCCATTTTCTTGCTAGCTGGATGTTTTGCCCATTAGTTGACGCATTTTTTTCATTGTGTCGATGGTGTTTACCATTTGATATGTTTTTGGAGTGGCTGGTACTGGTTGTTCCTTTCCATGTTTAGTGCTCTTGTAAGGTAGGCCTGGTGGTGATGAAATCTGTCAGCAATTGCTTGTCCATAAAGGATTTTCTATCTCCTTTGCTTATGAAGCTTAGTTTGGCTGGATATGAAATTCTAGGTTTAAAGTTCTTTTCTTTAAGGATGTTGAATATTGGCCCCCAGTCTCTTCTGGTTTGTAGGGTTTCTGCAGAGAGATCCACTGTGAGTCTGATGGGCTTCCCTTTGTGGGTAACCCGATCTTTCTTTCTGGCTGCCCTTAGCATTTTTTCCTTCATTTCAACCCTGGTGAATCTGACTATTATGTGCCTTGGGGTTGCTCTTCTGAGGAATATCTTTTTGGTGTTCTCTGTATTTCCTGGACTTGAATGGTGGCCTGGCTTGCTAGGTTGGGGAAGTTCTCCTGGATAATATCCTGAAGAGTATTTTCCAGCTTGGATTCATTCTCTCCATCATGTTGAGGAACACCTATCAAATGTAGATTAGTTCTTTTTGCATAATCCCGTATTTCTTGGAGGTTTTGCTTATTTCTTTTCACTCTTTTGTCTCTCATTTAATTTCTTGCCCTCTCATTTTATTTCATTGAGTTGGTCTTCAGTCTCTGATTCCTTTCTTCTGCTTGGTCTATTCAGCTATTGAAACCTGTGTATGCTTCGTGAAGTTCTCGTGCTGTGTTTTTCAGCTCCATCAAGTCGTTTATTTTCTTCTCTAAGCCGTTTATTCTTGTTAGCATCTCATCTAGCCTTTTTTCTAGGTTCTTAGTTTCTTTGCATTGGGTTAGCACATGTTCTTTCAGCTCTGAGAAGTTTATTACTCACCTTCTGAAGCCTGTTCTGTGAATTCATCAGATTCATTCTCCATCGATCTTTGATCCCTAGCTGGTGAGGAGTTGTGATCCTTTGGAGGAGGAGAGGTGTTCCAGTTTTTTGGTGTTTTCAACCTTTTTGCACTGGTTTCTTCCCATCTTAGTGGCTTTATCTATCTGTGGTCTGTGTAGTTGGTGACTTTCAGATGGGGTCTCTGAGTGGATGTCCTTTTTTTTGATGATGAAGTTATTTCTTTCTGTTTCTTAGTTTTCCTTCTAACAGTAGGGCCTTCTGCTGCAGAACTGCTGGAGGTCCACTCCGTACACTGCTTGCCTGGGGATCACCTGCGGGGGGCTGCAGAACAGTAAGGGTTGCTGCCAGTTTCTTCTGTTATCTTCATCCCAGAAGGGTACCTGCTGGATGTTGGCCTGAGCTCTCCTTTATGAGGTGTCTCTTTGGGTATACGAGGGTTGGGGAACTGCTTGAGGAGACAGTCTGTCCCTTATAAGAGCTCAAGTGCTGTGCTGGCAGCTCCGTTGTTCCATGCAGAGCTGCTGGGCAGGTACTTTTAAGTCTGCTGCAGCAGAACTCAAAGCCACCTCTTTTCCCAGGTGCTCTGTCCTAGGAAGGTTGGCTTTATACATAAGTTCCTGTCTCTTTGGGTATACAGGGGTCAGTGAGCTGCTTGAAGAGACAGTCTCTCCCTTGTAGGAGCTCAAATGCTGTTCTGGGAGCTCTGTTGTTCCGTGTGGTGCTGCTGAGCAGGTACCTTTAAGTCTGCTGCAGTGAAACTCATAACTACCTCTTTTCCTAGGTGCTCTGACCTAGATAGGTCGGCTTTATTTATAAGTTCCTGACGCGCTGCTGCCTCTTCATAGATGCCCTGCCCCACACGTAGTAGTCTAGTCACAGTCTGCCAGTAGAGGTGTTGCTGAGCTGCTGCAGGCTCTGCCCAGCTGCTGTGTGAACTGCCTCGGTAGTGGCGGATAGCCTTGGTAGTGGTGGTCACTCTCCACCCACTGAGCTGGACCATCATGGGTCCAGCTGTGCTTGCTGTGAAACTCTCAATCCAGAGTGTTTCAGATTGCTTGTTTTGTGGGTATGGTACCCACCGAGCCAGATCGTCTGGCTCCCTGTCTCTTCCCCCTCCCTTTCAGTTGAATGGGCGGCTCTATCTCCCCAGGTGTTCCAGGCGCCAGTTGAAATGGCCGTCCAGATTTGTGTGAGTGTCTGCGTGCCAAGCTGGCACCAGCTGAAAACCGCTGTGCTGAAAACTCCTGGTGCTTTTCGGCCCTGGAATCTCCTGGTCTGTGGGCAGTGAAAATTTGTTTGGAAATGTGGGGGACCCTCACCCTCTGCATTGATCTTGCTGGGAACTGCACTCTGGAGCTGTTCCTATTCAGCCATCTTGAATCCCCGAGCCCAGTAATCTGTTTTAAATTTGAATTTCTATAACTTAGAAATTGTATTACTCTGATAGTATTTTTTTTTTTAATAAAATGTACTGCCATAACAGAAGTTTTTTGGTTTTTTTTTTTTAGACTTAACAAAGGGTAACTAATTTGCTGACAAGTCATTGTAGCTGTACTGGAAAAAAAAATGCCTTCATAGCTCCTATGAGTTACAATAATAAAGTAGGTCAGCAGCCTGCTGAGTGTTGCAATTCTCCTTTGCCATCCCGTCTCTGCCCATTAGCAAAGCCTGCCTGGCAACTGCTCTCTACTGGATAGAAACATGACCTCATCACAAAAGGGAAACATTGGAATACTGCATTCTTCCTTCTCAGATGTGGATTCTCTTGTGGGAAAAACATAAGGAAATCAACTCTAATCTGATATTTTGTTTTCAAATAAAATGTGTCTTTTGAAAATTTTAAATTGAACTGTAATTTCATCACAGAGAGGGATATGAGATATTGATGAGATTATATATTGGCTATGGTGACATTGAGTTGTTTTAGCAATGGAAGACCAAGCCAGAAGTTCTAAACATGTTTTTTGTTTCCCCTTACATAGATTGGCTCTTCAGTTTTAAGCAACAAATAGCTAGAAGAAGCACTATTCATGAAATTACCTTACCTAACAAGTGGCACCTGCTGAGATTGAAAAAAAAATATTTTGCAGTCGAATATTTCCTTCAAAATGATTAATTTGCTAGCCTTAGTTCTCCATATATACATGCCATTATAAATGTTGAGACTTTCACAAATGTAGTATAATGTATGTATAACACATTATCTCACTTATTTTAAAGGAAATAAATAAAAATACATTCATTACAATTTTAAAGATGAAGACTCTGAAACACACAGAATTGTTATTTCATTTGCATAAAGCCAGAGACAGACAGTGTGGGAGCTGGTTATAAAATCCATGTTTTCCCTTGGATTAAGGATGAACTCACCATACCATTCTACTTCATGAGCCCCAGATAACTTCATCTTTTATAAACCATTGTCAGTTTGTGTTTATAGAAAACAACTATGAATTGGCTGCACTGCTGGAAGAGCTCAGAATGTATATGAAAAATACATGAAAAGTCATTGTGTTTTGTATGTGTGTTGTGTTCTAGGGTTTTTCCTTTTACTACTGTCATAAATTCAAAATAATCTGGCAAAGAATAGCAATTACGATATCTTACTTTTCCTGAACTCCTCATATGCTTACATTTCACATAAAAATATTGTTTTAAATTGATGCAGATTGGAATAAAATAGTAACATTGCCTTCAACCAGGGAATCAATGGAATAGCATACTAATGGTTTTTACTGTATTGTTCTGCTTACAGATACATGGATGTCAGGCAATTCATATGAACTTTCTCTCTTTCCAAAGAGTTCAGGATTATCATTCTCTTTTTAAAGAGAGAGACTTATATAGACTTGAATTATGTAAGCTAAGTCACCTATTTTCAGATAATTTTCAAGATAAGATTATATAGTTGCTTCCCATAATGAAAGGCTCTCCACACTTTCCTCTTTTTCTATTCCATCTCATTTTTATCCCTCCTGTTTTATGCCCCTAGTCTAATTATGCTACTCTGGAGATATAGGACAGAATTGGAAGTGACATGAAGAAAGTCATGTCATAAATGAGGGATATAAGAAAGAATAGGAGAGACACTTTTTGAATCTTAACACGATCATTTTCGTAACCCCATTGTATACCCCATCATTTTTTAGAAGTGTTTGTTGTTTTTGGAGATGTAATATATTCTAGAGTAATGTGTAATTTTTATGATGAATTTGGTTCACTTATTTCAGCTATTTTACATATATTCTTATAACATATCAACCACTGTAAGCATTTTATTAAATGAGATCTTAAAATATATAACAGACTAATTGGCCCATTTTCTTTAAACTTTGAAGGTTTAGATATAGGGACATTATGATTAACATTTAAATACTCTTGGGGAACAACAGACAGTGAAGCCTACTTGAGGTTGGAGGGCAGAAGGAGGGAGAGGATAGCAAAACTACCTATTGGGTACTATGCTTGTTTCCTGGGTGATGAAAAAAAAATCTCTATATCAAACCCTCTGACATGCAATTTACCTGTATAGCAAACCTGCATATGTACCCTGGATCCTAAAATAAAAGGTAAAAAAAATTCTAAATACTCTTCTAGTATTTACCAGCTAGGTGCCTCAGAAACACAGCTCCAATATAAATAAGAGTTAATGAATACCTGGCTCAGTTCTATATCCAATATCTCATACTCTATGCATAGAGAAATAGGCACACCTAGCTGTGAACTATTACCATTTATTCTCATGCATAAGCTTGGTAATGATTAATAAATGATTACCATTTATTCTCATGCATAAGCTTGGTAAAAAATTATATAAAGAAAGTTTGAAATTTACCATAACATCTTTGCAATTTATATTAAAAAACATAGAGCAGCAAATCACAACATACACAACAATAGCATTTTCTTGAGCATATCATAAAGTCAGTTAAAATGGTCTCAATTATATTCTCAAGATAGAATGAATATTATTTATAATATCTACTTATAATGTCCACCAAAGCAAATGATGTATATTTACAGATCACTGTGTGCTACCCTTTGCTACTGTGATCAATGTGATCATCTAAAATCCTGATTCCTGCAACTTAGGGAAGGGCTTCCAGTGGAAAAATATTAAATTTTAACTGTATTAAAATGCAGATATAATTGAATTTGACCTTAATTTTCCAGATACTATATTTCTGTCCTTTAGGTGACTTTTCAGATTTTTTAGAATTGATATTGTGTTTTTCCTAAGGTTGGCTATTTATTCACTTTTTTTAAAAAAGATTTTTACTGAGTTCAACAAATTATAATAGAAAAAAATACCATAGTGGTAGGCATTATTTCCCCATTACTCCCAAGCTAAAAGTAAGCATTAATATGCCATTTAATTACGATTACATTTAGTCTAGCACTTTTGTAATTCTGTCTTCAACTGAGTTACCAATGCTTAAGGAGAAAATAAATTTGCCATGTGCTATAATTGGTAAATATTAGGCAAATCAAACAAAAATGTATTAATCTATAACATTTAATGGAAATCATTCTGAGAGGCACCTTTCCCTTTCATTCATCAGTGTTATTATTTCTCTATATTGTTTTGTTCTGATTGTACCAAGAGATCAGAACTTTTTAATAAGTAGCTCTTTTGAAAAATATTAAAAACAAATGTAAATACATACAGATTTTTATACAAAGGATCACGTTAAAATGGAAGTATTATAAATGATAGATGTAGAGACAGTTTACATACAAATATTTATGAGACTGTCATGCTCTAAAGTTTTTGAATGTATTTCTCTATCATTTAATTTATATTCAAATTCATTGTATGAACAGGCTAATTTCCATGGTGGTTTAGTGTTCTACAGAATTAAATTATCGCAAAATTTGAAGAAACCAAAAGGAGGATAAACACATTATGTTACAGAAGAATGAAAAAATGAATAGAAGTAAGAGATAGAAGCCAAATAGCTAATAAAATAAAGGTAGATTTTCTTTTCTCCTCCAGGCTGATTTTTTTTTGTTTTTTGTTTTTTTGCCATTGAGGTCATTCACCGTTGTCACTATGTGGTATTGAAGCCTGCTCTGTTTCTTCCAAAGAAGATAAAACTTGTAACTTTTATCATAACCATGTGTTGTTTGAGATCCTAACACTATTTATTTTCCTGAGCTACAGTCTTATTAAAATCTTTTATTTCTTGTTTAGGAAGTAAACAATATAGGTTTATGGATGTAGTTCTACCAGCTTATAAAAATACAAACCAATTGCAATAATTCCTGTACAGTTGTAACTGCTGCCACATATCTAATATTTAGTGCATGCAATTCATTATTATTACTGCTTTTTTATTTATGCATCTAGCAGTTCTGTGATATCTGTTCACAACTATGTGAAGCAAATTGTATTAACTGATTAATAACACATTAATCATAGTGTCATAAATACTTTAAAGTACTTTTATACAGAATCACCAATATGGTGAATAAACTACTAATTAGGAAAGAGACATTTAAATTATCTGTCAAAACTCAATCAGAAAGCCGGTGATAGAATTGGAACTAAGACCACAGCCTCCTTACTTGTACTACCTTCTATTTTCCATCAATGTATGAATATAGAAATCATATATTGATATATTAAGGTCCAGGTGATTGAGTAAAAATCAAAATTTCCTGTAATTTCATTTTTATATTAAAATGAGAGTTTATCTTTAATCAGTTGATAAGTTAGCTACTGAAATAAGTAATATGGAGCATATCAAAACCTCTCTTGAGGCAGAAGTTTGAAAGATAACCATAAATAAAACTTATGTTCTTAGAATTTCAATATTCTTATGCATAGGTAGGGCAGAATGATACATATTCTAGAGGAAATAATAAAATTTGTTAGGATAGAATTTATCATTCAGATACATTTTTTTAAAAAAGAAATTCACCTAATTGGAGGAGACCAGGTGTCATATAGGTACACATCTACATGGAAATCTAGCATGCTGGGAAGGTTGCAATAAAGTGGGATGAAGAAACATTAATGAAGAAGTATTATTAATAGCATACTAGAAGGTTCCAAAGTAGTAAAATGAAGGAGGTTTAGGGCACACCTTAGAACTAGAAAAGAGATGGGACACTTACTCTCCTTAAAGCAGAAGACTGATAAGTTCTTGGCTTGCCTAGGTGACAATAAAAAGCATAGAAGAAATGATGAGAATCTACTTCAACAAAAATCGGATTTGTTGGAAATAATATGAGAAAATGTGTTAGAAATAATAATAAATAAAATATGAGAAGTGGTATTGTGAAGTGGTTAAGCATAATCGAGTCCTGGAACTAGATTATTTACGTTCCTTTACTGGTTCTCTTATGCTAGCTATGTGACCTTGGACAAGTGACTTAACGTATATGTACCTTGGTTTCTTTATCTGTAATGTGGGGATGATAATTATAATTACTTCACAGAATTTTGAGATATATAAAGGTACTTTACATGCCAAGTACATAAAATGATTTTTTTTTGAGACAGTGTCACTCCATCACCCTGATGGAGTGTGGTGGTGTGATCTTGGCTCGCTGCAGCCTTCTGGGTTCAAGCAATTCTCGTGCCTCGAGAAGTAACTGGAAGCTTCCCAAGTAACTGGAACTACAGGCATGGGCCACCATGGCTGACTAACTTTTGCATTTTTAGTAAAGACAGGGTTTTCACATATTGGCCAGACTGGTCTCAAATTCCTGACCTCAAGTAATCCCTTGGCCTCAGCCTCCCAAAGTGCTGGGATTACAGGTATGAGCCACCGTGCCTGACCAGCGATTTTTATTATATTTCTCAAGTCAGTGCACAAAAGCTATTATTAATAGTTGTATTTGTGTGTGAGTTAAGAGTTGATATTCCCTATGTATATATTGGTATATATCCCTGTCATTTCAAAAATATAATAATTTGAGGTAGCCAAGAATATAAGAATATATACTGTATACCTAGAAATATTAAGAGAACAATGGCATAGAAAGAAAAAGTTTATAATGCATAAACCTGGTGAAAGAAACCAACAGTATTTGAACATAAAACTTTGTTTTTATTTTGCTACCACCTACAGAATACTAGTCGAAATATTCTGAACCCATAAGAATAGTTGCAAAGAACATTTAGAATAAGAGAAACATTAATGGCATTTAGTAATAGTTGGAGCAAGACCAGGAAGTAAATAAACCCTCCATTTGGAATCCATAGAATGATAATACATGACAGAATGTTAGTGGAATAATTTCAGTCTTGTTTAAAAATGTCTTCTGTCAAGGTGAAATATTTTAAACTGAATAGACTGGAATAAAGTTCAGAGAAATTGAACTCTGAGACAATACTTTGGTATTCCAAATGACCTTAATCCCCCTGGCTCATGTGAATTGCACCTTAAAATGGTCATATTGGAGTTAAAGTAGATCACTTCAGAGTTTTAATGAAAAAAAAAAAGAAAAGAAATAAAATGGTCATATGTTAGAGAAAAGTGGTGGACTGATGCATAAAATCTTGCATAGAATCTTTAATGAACAACTAAAATGGTGGAAGAACTGTTTTTCCATGGAATATGAAACTGATATATGCATTTACAAAGTGAGAATGAAGAAGGATACTGCAGATTAAAACTTGGTATGTTTCATCCTAATTCCATGCAAGATTCTGTACCAAATTATAAAATTAATTGTGTATGATATATTCCAAACTTTTCCTACATATGGTATATTCTTAACTTTTCCTACATATGGAAAAGTTCAGAATTTACCATAATATCTTTGTAATTTATAAAAAACATATAGCAGTGAGTCACAACATGTTCTGTATTGTGTTGTGTGGTGAGAGAAAGCACTGGTTTAATGAAAGCAAGTCATAACAGATTAGTGTTTCTTTCTCTCTCTCTCATATATATATATATGATATCATGAGGGGGAAAAACTTGTTGAAACCGTTGCTAATGACGTATACCAAACATCTCTCCCTTTTTGAGATGAGCCTTAGGAGTAGCATATCTACTTATACAAAAGTTTCTACAAGGTGCTTCCTGATATGAAATATTTGAACTACCACACTATAGAACTGAGTTAAGTTAATAACTGTGTGAGTGAGTGTTTTCTCTCCCCACACTCTAAAGTGCAGATTGATAAATTGATATTAACAGAGAAGAAGATATGTAAGAGGACATCTGTAGGATTCTGTCTTCAGATCTGAGTTATTTTTAACATATTAGTAATAACTTGGGCTGGGCGAGCAGCTCATGCCTGTAATCCCAGCACTTTGGTAGGCCAAGGCAGGAGGATCACTTGAGCTCAGGAGTTTGAAACCAGGATGAACAATATAGTAAGACCTCATCTCGATAAAATCTTTGAAAAGTTGGAGAATGTGGTGTCAGGTGCCTGCAGTCTCAGCTACTCGAGAGGCTTAAGTGGGAGAATCACTTGAGCTGGGGAGGCAGAGGTTACAGTGAGCCAAGATCACGCCACTGCATCATTTCAGTCTGAGTAATAGAGCCACACCTGGTCTCAAAACAAACAAAACAAAACAGAAAAAGAAGAGAGTAGAAGAAAAATAATAGCCTGGGTGAGGTCACCAAAGATGCAGCCAACAAAAAACAAAAAAGAAACGGGCTAGTATGCTGTTATAGATTCATATTTAAGAAGATCTTGTTATATAAAAAGCTGAACTGAGCCTAAGAAACTGGATTTCTTATGGCAAACATAAGATCCTGTAAGAGATCAGAAAAAAAAAAGGATAAGGGCAAGTACAAGAATCAGACAAGGCTCAGCCAAAGATGTAAAACATCATAAGAGTTTTTGTGACTATAACTTCAATATATGTCATAATTGAAATACTGCTCATTTTAACTACATAAAAATTCTAAACAATAATATTTTTATTAAAATACTTTAATATTGATACCAAATACTAAGATATTTTGATTCTGCAGGCAATTATTTTCTGACCAATAGATAAATCTTTGAAATGTAAATATGTACTGGCTGTCTGCTTACATTCTTGAAATGATGCTTTCAAAACCAATTTAAATTCATTTATAAAATCATTTAAATCAAAGACCATGACAAATCAGTAATTAACTTTGTTTTTAATAACCTCTTTTCCCAGTGAACTCACTTGATTATTTGACAGAGCATTTAGATATTAAGAAAGCAGTAAAGCACACCTTTATATTGTGAAAACCTGCCAAGAGTGTAGCACAGAGGATGCAATTAGGATAAACTGAACAAGAGGTTTTATTATTTTTATAGTTAATCTTTTCAATTATACAAATAGAAAACAAAAGCTCATTGCTTTGCAATGCATTTCTCTTTGTAGTACATTTCTTATGTGTAGCTGCCTTTGGTTCATAACTTTATATTACTCATTATGACAGATCAGGATGATGAACTCCTTGACTGAAAATCTTAGAAATGTGTGACTTTTCTTTCATAACATTGACATTTTGTTTTATAAACATTGACTCTATTTGTCTTTAATGATCTTAAAAATTATAATGAAATAGCCTTCTAGATTAAATTAACTGTCAGTTTCCATTTAGAACACAATTAGAGAAAAATATTAAATTATGGTTTAACTTGAGGGAAGAAAGTCAGAAGTTTCATATTTAACAATTCACCAAAAGTAATGTCAGCCCTAACATAAATGTGTTGTATTTGCTGGTTTACTTCATTGCTGATTATCTTCATTACAGCCAACTTATGGAAAATTGAGCCTACATTTTCATAAAAATGCTTATCTATATAGAGATGAAGAGATAATGGATGAGTTAACTCATCTTCTTTATATATATCTTTTAATTGTAAAATTACATTTACTTGGAGGACTCAGAAAAAACCTGTTGGAGAGGAGAGTTAAATCTGTATGAAATAACCAAACACCTGAGATTCACCATGTGACTCACCATGTGCCATGTCATTAAAATACAACTAATACCTTTACATAACGTATGTTTTTCACTTCCTTTCCTATAATTTGGTGCACAAGAGTTCAAATAGCAAGAAAAATTGAGAAAGTACCTGATAGTTATTCTAAAATTTAGGATTGGCAAAATAATTCCTGGCTATGGAATTAATGCAGGTTCAGTCCAATCCAGTGCCCTATATATGCCTCTTTGTAGCATACTACCATTGAATATATTATGGTTATCTAAAAACTCCTGGTTATCAAAAAACAATTTAATATGGTTTATCATGTTTCATTTAACATGATGGGAAATAAATACCTTACACCAACTTTCAAAGGCAAAATTCCCCTGTAATATGTGTCAAGCATAACAACAAAACTTAATTCTCTAAAAATGCTATTTAATATGTAAATTTTACTGGATATATAAAAAATAAGTGCATGACAAATTGAGGCTATCAAGTTAAACTAGCTTTTGAAGAAAACTCACAATTCAACCAAAACTATTACTCAAATACCTGTAGCCTAATCAAACTGATTAAAAATTGATAGCAAACTTACAAGCCTACAGAAGCCATTCTCATAATATAGATGTATAAATTAGACCAAGTGTAAGACAAAAGGTAGACTATGACTTTGGTGAATTGGTAAAGCATACTCTGTCCGTGGAATACAGCTACTTTTCAGTTTTAACTAATAATTAGCATGTGGAAATGTATGCCTAATGATGCCCAGAGTTATCAAGAACAGCTGAGCATTAAGGTTTTTTTTATTGTAAATGCCATTATATTTTATATATGGCAACTACATTATATGTACACATATACCTATAGATGCATCTATATGTACAAATAGATATGCATATGCAAGTTTTATATTATTTAATATATATACTTACATATAATTTAATATAATTATTGCTTTTAAAAAACTATGTGTTCCAAAGGAAAAAGCATCAGCAAGCCTGATTTAGAGCCAGCAGGCTCTCAGTTTCCACCTTCTGAAATTAATCAAACATAATTTCATCTGTTCATATGATTGAGAACAGAAATACTGGCTTTGTCTCTAGATATGTTGGTATCTTGTCTCAGACTCATGCCCTAACAGAATTCTTACTTTCTCCTTCATTTACAAAAGGGAAAAAAATCAATGAATATAAAACACAACTGGGGATGACAGAAGAAAAGGAATTTGTCTACTTAGCAGTTCAGCTGGACTTTGAAGATTTGTTGCCTTAATTCAAATTCCTTTTCCCATCAATTAAACTGGTTTGGCAACTTGCTTCAATAATAATATGATAAATTATCAAACAGCTTATGTCTGATAGATCAAGCCTAGATATAATACATAAATAAAGTTAAAAGGGCACAACAGACAAACAACAGACAAGTTAAATAAACACTTTCTAGGAGAATTTATTGTTGCAAGGGAAAAAAATAATATTAAAATATTTTAGTCATGATATACCTGTAAAACAGCATACGATAAGCTTGCAGAATTTGTTGAGCATTAAGGGTTTTCTCAAAGTTAATGTCTCTTGTCTTCTTCAATTCTCATGTTGCCTGTTGTTGAGAAGCATATACCGAGCACTCCATTAATTAATAAATTAAGATCTAGAGCTTTACTGCATCCATAGCCATCATAAACAGTTACCAGACTCAGGGAACCTAAGATTCAAGCTTTATATTCTAAATATTTGATTTAAATAAGTTTTTTTAATTATTAGGTAAGCGGAATTATCCACGTCAGTGATAAAATAAAAAATATATCAAGCATATTGATTGTATCATAAAAGAGTTGTTCTTCAGTTTTAAGTATGTAGTGTCCAGACTGGATTGAAAAAGATTTGGTTGAGTATTGCATGTGCACCTAGTTATAACACCCTTCTCATACCACAGGATCAATTTGCTTCCACTTGTTTGCTTGAGATTAGGATATATTAAATAGTATCTATCTACTTATATATATTTTATCCCCTCCCTCCCTCCCTCCTTCCTTCCTTCCTTTCCTTCCTTCCTTCTTTCCTTCTTCCTTCTTTTCCCTCCTTTCTTTCTTTCTTCCTTTCATGTTTTCTGTCTCAAGTAGCTATTCTTATATGCTTTGATCTAATGGCAAATATATGGATAATAAAACAAAGTCCTTTCCTCGTGGTTGTCTGTTTTTCTCAGAAAAAAAACAGAACATAAATAAATTAAACAGCTATAAAATATGTCAGGCAACACAAATTATATTACAAAATGTAAAGCAAGAAAACAGAATACTGTTACCTGGGTCAAACAGATCCTTTAAAAATAGAATCGTTCCTAGGCGCCATCCCCAAAAAGATGACATTTGGGCAGAAACTCAAGGAAATGAAGTAAGAAGTTATGCTAATATCTGGAAGAAGAATAATCCAGGAGGAAGAAACAGCAAGTGCAATACTGGCTGGTGTGGCTGGCGTGGAGTGAGAGAGAACAAAAATAACCTTGGAAAGATGTCTGGGAGCTGGCCAAATCACAATGGTCTTATAAACCATAGAAAGATCTGGGCTTCTATTCTTTGTAAAGGGAAAAGTTAAATTGAGGCCGAATTTCCTATGCTGTGAGAATTTCTACCAGGGTTGAAGACAGAAGAGAGTGCTATTCTGCTATTTTACAGAATAAGCTACAGCACCAGGAACTAAGGTACCTGTGAGCAAATGTCTAAGTCAGCCCACAACAAGTAAGTGGTTTGGGCAGAACAGCATAGTGGTTGGCAGTGAACAATAGATACAAAACAGAGCAACACACAGCAGTACAGGCAGTTTGATCTGAACTAGTGAGGGTTAGCAAGGAAAACAGCAGCTCCCTTCACCCTGGGGGACAGCAAGAACACAGTGGCCTACCTAAGTAGATCAGACTTACTTGAAAATGTGTGTCGTATTTCCGAGTATTAGAGGTTAGTCACCAGAGGCGCGTGAATTTCTTTGGTCATGAAGGTAGGAGCTGCTAAGGACATAATTTAGATGTAAGTATTAAGGAGACATCATGTTATTCTAGGGGGAAATAATTTAAGTAACTAAATTATTTGTTATATAATTTAATAAATTATTTGGTATATATGGTAGAAGTTATGATATGTCATGAGATTAGGTCACCTTCTATCTTAGATTTTGTCTTGGATCACTTGTTCTGGGAGGAGCCGGCTGTTATGTATGAGCTGCCCAATGCAGCGCCACTGAAGCCTCATGCCAATACCCATATAAAAAGCTGAAAGTGGATCCTCCAGCCCTTCAGATGAAGCATTTCTATCAGACTTTTGTACTGACTCTGCCAGAAGGACCCAGCTAATCTCCTGATTCCTGATTCTCAAAACTGTAAGAAATAATAAGGTACTCTTTGAAACTGTAAAGTTTCAGGGTAACTTGTTATACATCAATAGATAATTACTGCACCTGGCACTATATCTTGTATTTTTTGTCAACATAGTCAAGGAACTTCCAAGCCATTTCTCTTCTTCTTCACTGACTCTAGTGATTCAAACGTCATATTTTTACGAAAATGTTTATTCACCTTAGTACTCTCAGGGTTTAAAGTTGTGATCTGAGCTAACAGCATAATGTGACAAATTTGTTGTGTGCACACCATGAATGTGAATGGATGACACCAGAAAAAAATGTATTCTTGGAAATAATAAGATCACTTTATTCAAATGCTCTACATTTAGAATTAGTAGTTATTTGGCAAGAACTAAAATGAAATTTGCCTTTCATTATCTATAAAGAAAATATTACTAAGCAAATGTAAAATCCTTGGTTTGTAAAGAAGAAATTGACATATTAAGTAAAAACATTTTCAGAGTTTGTGTTTCATAATCACATTGACAAGAAATTTACATTTATTCATGTTGATGGCTATAATACAATGGAACTTATTCTCTTATGTGGCTTAATCATACCCAATTCATTCATTCATTTCTAAAATTGTTGTATTAAATTATTACCCTACTGTGTACATTTAAGTATACACTTGCTGATGTAATTCCCAACAGCTAGCTAACTGAGCAGTAAAACTGCATGCATTTCTTTTGGAACTAATCTTATACTGACTTGCCACCAATTTGGATTTGCCATATCCACATGGGTGTACAGCAGGGACATTTTAACATTAAGCAGGCAGCATTGTACAGAGCATACAGTACTAGAGAGATAATTAGGAAAACTGTATTCTAATCCAAGTTTTCATTTACTGTACTATTTAATCTGGTTAATCGGACTTATTTTCTCTGGTCGCTTTTTGCTCATCTGTAAAATGAGGGAGTTAGACTCTATGTAGTTAGCCTTGGAATTCTTTATTCCAACAAAAACTGCAGTACAGTATGTCAAATACATAATCAGCTATGTGAATAGAAGCCTAGGTGATCTGGCCTGAAGTAGGGGTGTGGTCCTGGAGCCCAGGCTTTATCTCTCCAAGTCCTTCAAAGGCCGTGTTAGTGTTACTGGGACCATGATATGACTGTTGTATTTATAATATTACAAAATTATTCGGTAGAAAACATTTAATAAAATATATATGTTACCAAAGAAAACGGAGATTGAATAAAGTTATTTTCTTTTGGAGTTCTTCTTAGTTCATAATTACTTCTTTTTACTTGTTTATCATTAAATTATCACTATTCTATCATAATTGTTGACCACTATACAGAGACCTATATTAAAATTCAGTGGATTTAATTAGCCTCCCATATAAAGTATGTAAATGTGGCAAGTAACACAGGTGTGGTACAATGCAGAACCTCCCCTCTGCCTTAAGCAACAGATGTTTAAGCTAAGAACATCTGGAGCATTTCATGTAGTCAGTCAGGTTTAGGTAGGGAATTCATTATTGGCATTGTATGCTGGGCTTAGTTAAAAGCTGATTGGACAAACCCTAAACCCTGAGTAATCTACTGCCAAATGAAATAAAAACTGTGGGAATGAATACATCTGTAACATAAGGAGTCTTCTCCAGTGACATTCACAGAAGCCATATAGCAGATTGCATACAAGTGCTGTCTATACATTCTTATAGTCATGTATTTATATGTATGTCTGTTAAATGTTTGTAAATATAGAGAAAACTGAAGCTTCAAGTATTTTTTCAGCATGCATGGAATAATTCAAGAAGTGCAGATAAAATGCTGAAATAATGGAATTTTCAATGCAATTGAATTTCATTTTATTAATTGGTGGGGGTCTAGAACAGACCCCACTGTGTAAAGCACACTCCTGGACACTTGTTGATATATCATTTGCTGTAGGTTGTTTTTCCCCTGGAATATTCCATAGAAGGATAGTTCTGTCATAGCTACTCATTTTGTGGTAGTCTGGTGAGTTTATCTCTAGTATCTTTTTTGGTGTATTTGTTTGAATTGATTCTTCTTTAAAGAATGTTAGAAGAAAATGTCTGAGAATTTTGATTAGTAGATTCTGGGTTATCAAAGTCTCATGTAATACCTTTTCTTCTTCTCTTTATTGATGTTAAACCCATACCCCATCTCATAAAGTGTTATGTATGGCCAGTGTATTCTTTTAAATCTAGCAGATCTCTGTGATTTGCTGTATGTAAAGGAATCTACATGACATTGAGAATTACTACATTGAGTCATTGTTATTAATGAGGTCTAATAGTTGTCTGAGCCTTTTCTAAAATAAAAAATATGATATTATCTTAGAGTTTTCTAATTGTCTAGAACCTAGTTACCAAAAAGCAAAATGTATTTCATATTGATTTTACAGGTTATAATACTAAAAATTTCATTGAATATTGGAATGACTAATATTTAAGAGGAAGTTAGAAAAAGAATCAACTTTTTAAAAATTTTAAAGTGAAATATTTATTTTATTTACTAATTCTGTTCTTCAAGTGATATATCAGAAGACTACTATGCCATAATAATATACAAGTTTCAGTCATTGTATCAACAAATTGGGGAACTATTTGATTTTTCTACACAAATAAATTTACTCTTTAAATATATAAATTAGTGATTTGATGATATACTTTGTAAAATTGTACTGTAAATTATACCTCAAATTAGTTAGATGTTTTTGACAAAAATATAAATAGCGTATTCTTATGCTAATATATTGGATATCTTTAATTAGCTTTGACTTTGTGCCCTCTTCAATTAGTCTTAACAAAGAGACAATATAGCAAGTGACATTGTTTAAAAGAAATAAAGATGATCTGTGATGACAATATTCTTTAGATATCTGTTGGCTCTTCTGAATGATAAGGACTATACTTCTTTTATAATATCGATATAATATGTTATGAAAATAGAACTTCATTTTGATTATTCTGTATTTTTTCCTTAAAAGTTTTTTTAAAAGACCCAGTGATGCCATACTCCTTGGGTTGTTGTAAGATTTATAAAACTCTCTACAAAATGCTTAGCATATCTGGCATATAATCAACACTCAAAAATATTAGCTATTAGTAATATAACTCTCTATGCACCAAAATTTGACAAAACTGGCAGTTTTCAAATCGTCCATACTCTGTCTTTGTTCAGACATTGGCCAGATGCCTTCTCAATCTACAGCTTTGGATAGTGATGATTCTTTTTTTTTAATTTATTCTTAAGAAATGTCTACTTTCCCTCCTCCACATTCTCATATCTACTTTAATTTCTATGTTCTATATCTTAGCATTCTTTAGTTCCACTTTCCCTCTTGATTCCTACTGACTAAAATTTGTCCAATGTCCAAATAGTCTTTGTTTCACTTTAGAAGGCTGCCTGTGAATGTCCATTTCAGAACTGTTTAAACCTTTTGGATTGAAACAGTGCTGGTGCAGATGTCTTACAGGACAGACCGCAAGTGTCTCTCCAAGGATATTACCAATAATTAGGAACCCATCATCTTGTACAAGTTTATAAAAATTGATATTATACTGCTTTCCCAATAAAAGAGGGAAAATATATTGCATCAAAAGACTCAGATATTAAGTCTATACATTCTTCAGAAGCACTTAAGATTCATTTTATTTCACTCTCCCTAGAGGAGAAGTGAAAAGCAACCTTTGAGCTGCAACCTGACACCTGCTATTAAATCACCTATGCTGAATACACCTTGGAAGGAGTGAGGAATTAACCTCAGTATCTCTCTGACACTGGGACACCACTCCATTTGCTTAACTAATATACTATGCATGGAGTAACCTCCTCCTTAAATCACATTAGTTAAGTTTAAAAATAAACCAACCATTTTTGTGTCCTATCCTCCCACACCATGTGATAGTTTGCCATTTTAAATTGTCATTCAACAGACATTGAGTGAGCACCTACTATACGTCAAGCATGTGCTAAGTCTTGCTGGCACGATGTAGAAAGGAAAGGCATTTTTTTCACTTTTGCTTCTTTTCAGGAAATAAAACTGTCTGGTTTAAGAAGGTGCATTTCCCAGGCATTTGAACCTTCAACAAAACACACAAAAATTGCATATTTTGCCAAGCTAACAACAGAAGAGGAAGAAGAAGAGAAAGATACATCATCACCTGTGCTTTAGTGCCCATAAACAAAAACCTGATGAGAGGAATGAATCTGCATATATCAATACTAATTTTGAATGTAAATGGGCTAACTGCCCAATTTAAAAGGCACAGTGTGCCAAGTTGGATAAAGAAGCAAGACCCTATGGTATGCTGTCTCCAGGAGTCCCATCTCACATGCAATGATACCCAGAGACCCAAAGTAAAGGGATGGAGAAAAATCTGCCAAGCAAACAGGAAACAGAAAAAAGTAGGCATTGCTATTCTAATTTCAGATGAAACAGACTTTAAATAAAAATCTCTACACAATAACAACAGCAACACCATACACTTCAGGCTAATATTTTTGATGAACAGAGATACAAAATTTTTCAACAAAATACTAGCAAAGTGAATCCAGCAGCACATCAAAAAGCTAATCTATCATGATAAAGTAGGCTTATTCCTGGGATGGAAGGTGATTCAACATACTCAAATCAATAAACATGTCTATCTGATATGGTTTGGCTGTGTCCCCACTCAAATCTCCTCTTGAATTGTAGCGCCATAATTCCCATGTGTCTTGGGAGGGACCCAGTGGGAGGTATTGAATCATGGGGGCCTTTCCCTGTGCTGTTCTCATGATACTGAATAAGTCTCAAGAGATCTGATGGTTTTATAAAGGGGAGTTCCCATACACACACTCTCTTGCCTGCCACCATGTAAGATGTAAATTATGACTTTGTTCCTCATTCACCTTCCACCATGATAGTGAGGCCTCACCAGCCATGTGAAACTGTGAGCCTATTAAGCTTCTTTTTCTTTATAAATTACCCAGTCTCAGGTATGTCTTTATTAGCAGCATGAGAACAGACTAATACACCATGCATAAACAGAACTAAAAACAGAAACCACCTGATTATCTCAACATATGCAGAAATGGCTTTTGATAAAATTCAACATCTGTTCTTATGAAAAACCCTCAACATACTAGGCCATGAAGGAAATACTTCAAAATAGTAAGAGCCATCTATGACAAACCTATATCCAACATCATACTGAATGGGCAAAAGCTGAAAGCATTCCCAGTGAAAATTGGCACAAAACAAGGATTCCTTCTCTCACCACTCCTACTCAACATAGTACTAGAAATCCTGGCCAGAGCAATCAGACAAGAGAAGGAAAGAAAAGGCATCCAGATAGGAAGAGATTAAGTCAAACTATACCTTTGCAGACAAAAATGATTCTATACCTAGAAAACCTCATAGACTCTACCAAAAACCTCCTTGATCTCATAAACAACTTCAGCAAAGTTTCAGGATACAAAATTAATGTACAAAAATTAATAGCATTCCTACACACCAACAACGTCCAAGCTGAGATCCAAAATAGGAAAGCAATGCCATTCAAAATAGTCACAAAAAGAATAAAATACCTAGGAATACAGCAAACTAGGGAGGTGAAAAATTGCAGTAAGAACTGCCAAACACTGCTCAAAGAAATCAGACGTGACAGCTACAAATGGAAATACATTATATGCTCATGGATAGGAAGAATCAATATTGTTAAAATGGTCATGCTACCTAAAACAATTTTCAGATTCAATGCTATTTCTATGAAACTACTATTGACATTCTCATAGAATTAGAAAAAAAAAAAAAAGCTATTTTAAAATTAATGTGAAATCAAAAAAGACCCCAAATAGCCAAGGCAATCCTAAGCAAAAAGAGCAAAGCTGGAGGCATCATGTTACCTGACTTCAAAGTGTATTAAGGCCACAGTAAACTAAACAGCGTGGTGCTGCTACAAAAACAGGTACATAGACAAATGGAACAGAATAGAGAGCCCAGAAATAATGCTACACACCTACAATCATCTTATCTTTGACAAAGTTGACAAAAACAAGCAATAGAGAAAGGATTCCCTAGTCAATAAATGGTATGGGAATAACTGGTTAGCCATATGCAAAAGATTGAAACTGGACCCCTTCCTTATATCATACACAAAAATCAACTCAAGATGGATTAAAGACTTAGATATAGAACGAAAAACTATAAACAGCCTGGAAGATAACCTAGGAATTACCATCCTGCACCTAGGAACCAGCAAAGATTTCTTGGCAAAGATGCCAAAAGCAAAATTTGAAAAAGGAAACCTAATTAAGCTAAAGAATTTCTGCACAGCAAAAGAACCTATCAACAGAGTAAACAGACAGCATACAGAATGTGATAAAATATTTACAAACCATGCATCAAACAAAGTCTAATATCCAGAATCTATAAATAACCTAAATTTACAAGCAAAAAAAAAAATAGTCAACCTCATTAAAAAGTGGTCAAAGGACATGTACAGACACTTTTCAAAAGGAGACATACAGCCGAAAAGTGCGTATGAAAAAGTACTCAACATTACTAATCATTAGAGAAATGCAAATCAAAACCACAATGAGATACCATCTCACACCAATCAGAATGGCTACTAGTAAAAAGCCAAAAAATAGCAGATGCTGGTCAAGTTACAGAGAAAAGGAAATGCTTATAACAATGCTGCAGGGAATGTAGTTTGTTCAGCCATTGTGGAAAGCAGTGTAGCGATTCCTCAAAGAATTTAAAACAGGATTATCATTTGACCCAGGAATCCTAGTATTGGGTGTATACCCAAGGGAATATAAATCATTTTATCATAAAGACACACAACACATATATTCACTGTAGCACTATTCACAATAGCAAAGACATGTAATCAACCTAAATGCCCATGAATAGTGGAGTAGATTTTTTAAAATGTGGTATATAAACACCATGGAATACTACGCATTCATAAAAAAGAACAAGATCATGTCCTTTGCAGCAACATGGATGGAGCCCGAGGCATTATCCTAAGTTAACTAATGCAGAAAGAGAAAAACAAGTACCACATGTTCTGTTATAAGTGGGAACTAAATGAGAACACATGGACACAAAGAGGGGAACAACAATCGCTGGGGCCCACTTGAAGGTGGAGGGTGGGAGAAGGGAGAGAATTAAAAAAAAAAACTATCTATCTGTTATTATGCTTATTACCTGGATGACAAAATAATCTGTACACCAAACCTCTAAGACACACAGTTTACCTATATAACAAACCTACACATGTACCCCTGAACCTAAAATAAAAACTAAGGTCGATTATAACACGGTCTCACCACTTTTTGAGATCAAATCAGCAAATTGCTACGGTTAAGTCATGTCTTTAGTCATGCCAGTGTTACCTATTATTTTTGTAATTAGGATTCACCTAACTGTAAAACAGATAATTTGATGAATGTTGGCATTTTATTCTTTTATGTTAATTTTATTATCCAGGGATTTATAAGAAACACAATATATTGGGAGATTTTTGTTTTGTGTTTGTATTTGTTTATGCCTAGAGTCTTTGTACTAAAAATGTCTCAATTCTTACTTATATTGCTGTTTACAGAACATTCTCTTGCCTTTCTTAAAAAAACTATCTTTGATATCATTACTATACTGTTAACTACCATTCCATATTACAGTCTATCCCCACCACTTCTCCCCTGTTACCCATGAAAATTACTTTCCTGTGTTCTTTGAAGGTGTCAGCTACAGGCTCACTGTCAGTGTGTCCACTGCTACTGCTACTATTTTTCTTATTGATTTCAATATCCAAATAGATGACCCTTTCATCTCCTTCAGTGATTTATCTGCCAGTCTACTACAGCCACTGGCACTTAACTCTTCACCCAGACACTTTCATTACCAATTCAATATTCCTTCCAAAATCTCAAACATTCTGCTTTCTGGACATGAGTTCATAGCTTTCCAGTTTATTCCCTCTGTTGTCTCAATTCCAAAAATGTTTTCAGCCCATTGGGAAATTAAATCAATTAATTGATTGTACCTTTTTTTTCTTATCTCTCATGCAACTCTTGTCCTCACATTCCCCCTCTGAAAGAGAGGAGCTCTCCCTCCCTAGCCATCATCCCTAGCTGAGGTTTCGATACACAGCCAGCAGTAACTTGTCAGCTGTGTGAGTAAGGCATATGTACTGGAAGTGGATAATCTAGCCCCAGTTAAGAAGCCCCTATATAAAGCTGCACAGATCAGAGAAGAGCCACTCTTGCTGAGCCTTGCCCAAGTTTCACGTTCCTGGGCAAAGCAAATGATTATTGTTTTTTTTTTTTTAGCCACTAACTTTTGGACTGGTTTCCTTTATAGTAATGTATAACTAGAAGAGATGGCTATTGGGACAAAATCTTGAGATTGTCATTGTCAGCATTGCTTATAAATTCTGTAAGTCTCAGAGTGTAAATTAACTTCTTTGAGCATCAGTTCCATCACCTATAAAGATAATAATAATTCATACTTCTAATGGTTAATTTGAGTGCTAAATGAGAATGCATTCAAAGCCCTTAGAATGCTTTGTTCAAAATAATTAGTCAAGTTCCTGGCTAACATTATTATTATTTTGTACTAGGTATTTTCCAACTGGGTACAGAATATTGTTTCCATTTTTTCTCTCAAGCTTCTACTGACTTCCTTATTCACTTTTCGGATTACATATTAAATATTATATTATGTATGGTATATATATATATTACATTAATATTTTATTTAGCTTTTAAAAATCTTTCTAATTCAGACTTTTATTTTATTTTGGTGGACTGTTACTCATTCCAGCCTTTCTATCTTTTTGCTATTGTATTTTCGTCCAAATTTGGTTTTCAAATGCTGCAGGGTGATAAAAATGCATTAATTTAATAATAAATGAAAGATATTAAATCAGTACAGATCATACTAAATGTTTAATATAAAAATGTGCAGTTGCCTTTATTGCTAGTAAAACAAAGTTAAGAATTAAATGTGTATATAAATTAGCTATTAAATACTTAAATAAAAAATTTGCTAATATAATTCATTTTTACAAATTTATAAAAATACACAGCAAGTTAGAGTGACTTGAATTTTTTTAAATGAATGATTCTGTATTTCTTAAAGTTAGCACTAAGATGGTTGAAAAGCAAGCTAATGATAAACAAGAAGGGAAAGCAAGGACCTAAGAGAATCTTTAGAATCATCAAAATTCTAAATAAAATAGCAAACTCATTAACAGGAGAACTGAACTCGAGAAAAAAATTTGAAACTGACCAAAATCATCTCTAAAAGTCAAATTGTACAATATAACAATTGTTTCATAGTGAGACTATGCAGAGTAGTTTTGTTTTTTTCAAAGTATTTACAAATGTTACATCTATTATATGCCAGGTGCTTTGCATTAGTTATCTTAATTCTTTTAATGTTTCCTTGAGTTTTATCCATAAAGAATAGAAGCAAATATAGGTTCATAGATATTAAGTAACTTGACCAATGAGAAACAGCAAGTAAAAAGCCAAGTAAGAATTTTACTTAAGAGCCATCTGACTTTACAATACACCTTCTTTCCACCATACTACAGATTTCACAGGCTGAGGACACAATGTTCTCCTTCAGATAATGCTCTAAAATTTTGAAGATGGAGCATAATGAAAAACTATCTTCATACAATCATAGCAAAGCAGGATCAGTCTTCAGAGCCAAGTTAAGCAATGACCTGAATACTCTCTTGTAATACTCTTATGACATAAAAACATTTTATATTTTGTTATATTTTAAAAATTTTATCAATAACTGTAGTCAGTAAGCACAAGAACAAATAAAAGCAATTTAGTGGAACCAAACATTTGGTATATGTAACTATATCTTAGAAATATTACATTTTACCAAGACTAATAATTGATCAATGTATTTATAACTTCTCCTCAAAAATGATGTTGTCAAAATCTAGACTTTGGTCACATCTAACAGAACACCTGACTGCTTTGCAATTAATTTGTAGGATACCTGGGAATATTATAAGAAGAAAGATTGAAAAGATTTTGGAGAAAACATAAATATTCAGATATTTTTGAAAGAGTCAAAAAATTTTTATTAGCAAAGCAATTATAAAACTTAAATGTTAAGTCTAAACACAGAAGTTTTGAACAAACTAAAACTTGGATTTGGTACCACTTGTTATAAAAAAATAAACAAGGCATGCCAGTGTACTACATTCTGGAAACAGCCACTAGATTTTTGGATTTTTTTTTTTCCTGTTTTGCTTTTGACATTTAAGGTATAAAATTGTGATGTATGCAGCCCTTGATATCTTGGTATCTTAGAAACAAGCAGCTTGTAAAAAACACCTTAGGAAGAAAACATTTTAAGAAAATTAGAGCTGACCAATGTCAACATGCTGTGTAGGAGTCACTCACAGAAAATGCTAGTATGCAAAAAGAATTTAACTCTATCTCATTTGAAGCACAGTAAGACTACTTGAATATGTGTGTTGTATTATAGGCATGTATTATGGATTAAAATTCATATTATAATATAATCAAGTATATTTTATTATAATTATAGCCATATAATATGAAACACTGCAAGACTTGAGTATGCCTTTCATGACATAGAAACTGCTAAATTTTTATTATAAATTCAGATTACATAATTACTTTTATCTACACTATAGTTTAAAATTTTATTTTTCCTTTAGCAGGCAATTCGAGAAGAAATGTAAGGGATTTTTTTTTTTTAATTTTTAGTATAGTTGAATACGTAAACACACATTCTCAGCTTTCTTATGAAGAGCAGACTTGAGTGCTTCCAAATTCTTCTTAGGGACTGTACTAGTTCATTCTCATGCTGCCAATAAACACATACCTGAGACTGGGTAATTTATAAAGAAAAGAGTTTTAATGAACTCACAGTTTCACATTGGCTGAGGAGGCCTCACAATCATGGCAGAAGGAGAAGGAAGAGTGAAGGCATGTCTTACATGCCGGCAGGCAAGAGAGAGTATATGCAGGGAAACTCTCCTTTGTAAAACCGTTAGATCTCTTGAGACTTGTTCACAATCATGAGAACAGCACAGGTAAAACCCACCCCCATGATTCAATTGCCTCCCACCAGGCTCTCCCATGACATGTGGGAATTAGTACAATTCAAGGTGAGATTTGGTTGGTTACACAGAGTCAAACCATATCAGGGACCCACATCCTATTTAAGTTCTCGTTCCCATAAAGAAAAGAGATTTCTATGACTAACCATTCATGTTAGCTCCATTCTATGACCATTTCTATGACTAACCATTCATGTTAGCTCCGTAATCCATTCTTTTAAAGGGTTCCAAATAAATGAGCCTTAAAAGGTACAGAGCAAAAAGTCATTCAGCGTACATGTAAGTATTGCAATGTAAGAATCACATCCATTAGATTCATCACACTTGATTTCAACAAGTTTTGCCTATTCAAACAGTTAAATGGAATTAACCACAGAGAAGGATGAAGCTCTACTTTAGGTGAGGAGAGGGCATAGAAGAATCTTGTTTATCCCGGCTCAGGAACATATATACCTAGTACCTATTTTCTCATTACCACAGATTTACAACACTATTAATGCACTCATTTTTGCTTTCACATCAAGTTCTAATTTGTTATATGCTTTTTATATTTTCTGTCCTTTGCCATTCCCAAGCATCTGTCTTTTTCAAGTATTATTTCATATTTAGGTTACAAATGAGATCCCCCAGTTAATCTGCCAGCCTCCCTTCTCTCCTGACTTGATTCCTTATCACACCCTTCCTTGGGTAAAATTTCTTAATCAATGAATAAAAATCACGATATGTTTGTATCCTTGAGTTCCAGTGATTCTTTTCTAGATCACTAATTCATTTTCAAATGTGTAGCATAGAATTAATTCAAAGCTCTTCCTCAAATAGCTCAAACTACTTCATTACTTAGTCCTTTACATAGTAGTTGTTTCTTTGTTCTCATTTACTGGGAATGAGATTATTTTCTCCTCTAAATCTTCATTTCTCCTGCCTTCTCCTTCCGTCACTACCATCCTCATATGGAATAGCCTCTGCCACAGTCTTAGCTAGAATTACTAAGTCACTCGGTAGTACTAGAAAGTATTATTTGACATCTTGATGTGATTACTAATATGTTACCAAGAATTATCCTAGAGTTATTTTATGCATTTGTGTCATTAATGTCCAAGGATTTAATGAATGATTTTTGAGTTTATCAAATGATCCAATAAATGAATTTCTTGGTATTAAGTGAAATGCCACACAGATGGAGTTAATTAGAATTATGTGCATATAAACTGTGTTAAGTACTTAATTGAGTGATACACAGGGTAAGAAGGCACAAGCTGTTAAGTGTGGGCATATCGCATTGCAATTAAATTTATGCCGCTGATTCCATATCATGCCTAGGAAATGGAGCTGGTTTAAAAGTTTGGCAAGAAAAAGCACAAACCACCACTCATCCTTTGCCATCAATTATGGTGTGCCAGACATTATATGCTAGGTAATTGTAATAAAACACCAATGCCATTTTCTCTGATTTCGTTATATCCAAATGCCAAACACCCAAACACCGTTAATGAGAATGATAAGAAATGACCCTGGACTGAAACATCTTTTATTGTTAGTGATGATACAGATAATGTTCTATGTGTAATACATAAACCACATGTATATGTGTGTATGCGTAGATGTACAGTATTAGAAAAATGAATGTGCTTTTCTGGATGGACAATAGCAATAAACATTATTTTTCTATCACGTTGTTTATTTTATCTAATTAATCTTATTTATTAATGGAGAATGCTAAGACTGCACCTCTGTATTCTAGATACATTTTCAGCATTGTCACTAATAAACAGTAAAAATATATATAATAGGAAAGTGCTAAAGTTATTTTTTTAAATCCCCAAATGTAGTTTATGAAATAGTAATATTTGAGATTTTATATTGCATTTCATGTCATCTTATTAGTGAAAGTAATACTTTTTCCCCAGATTTTGGAACATTTTGGCAAATTTGATTATGAAGAATTTTTTTCTCTCATATCTTTTGCTTCTGAACCTTATGTAACCTGACTCAAAAAAATAAATGTAATTTCCTTATTTTCTGCAGAAGTTATTAGCACTTAATTTCATGGTGTATTTATAAAGAGAGGTAATTAATATATTGACACAATTCTTAGTCACAGCTTTAATGTTTTAATTCCTTTAAAGGCAAACATCAATTTTTATGGAGCACTTTATATAAGCAATGAATTTAGCAAGATCAGACAAAGTAAGTATACAATAGACATACTTCTTTCTCTCAGAGATGTTTAGGTAGGAAGACAAGAGAAAAATAAAAATATGCAATGTAAAGAAAATTTCAAGAGAGTAGTTGAAGATATTTTGGAGTTTAGATGTTTGGAAACTCTTTATTGAACCCTCTGTCCCATTCTAGGAACTGTGACATGTTCTGGCAATATGATAGTGAACAAGTGAGTTGAGAGCAGATGATAATGTACAGATTTGTTAACAAATAAGCATTTTACAAATGAAAAATTTTATAGCAAGTCTAAGAAAATAGTTTCAAGGAAGAAGAAAAAATATGAGCTGGATATTCAAGGATGGATACGATTAAAATCTGTAGAAAGAGAAGAGAGCTTTCCAGGCATGTAGAGTGTAGTGAACAAAAATAGTCCTTAGGAAAAACTCTGATGCAGGAAAGTCTAAGGGTTGCTGGAGAGTTAGGAGTTTGACTACAGTGGAGACTTTGTGAAGGGTGATTGCAATAGAGAAAATTAGAAAGGTAGAAAAAGGCTGGAGACTGATAATATGGGGCCTTGAATGCTAGACTGAAGGAGATGGACTTAGGAGATTTTTGTGTGTCTTATTCTTAAGCCACATGCAGTAATCAATCTCTAGTCTACTTCTTGAGATTCATGTTTTATCCCATTAACATCTCAGTAATGTAAAAGAATCTGGAGGTAACAATAAGTATTTTTTTAATTTTTAAAATGTTTATGGGTACATAGTAGGTGCATATATTTATGGGGTACATGTGAAGTTTTGATATAGGAATAGAATATGTCATAATCATATCAGAGTAATTGGAGCATCCATCACCTCAAGCATTTATCTTTCCTTTGTGTTAGAATATTCCAGTTGTACTCTTTTAGTTATTTTTAAAGATACAATAAACTATTATTGACTGTAGTCACCCTGTTGTGCAGGCAAATACAAGATCTTATTCGTTCTATCTAAATATGTTGTTGCACCCAATTTGCATCCCCACCGTATCCCCCGCTCCCTGCCGCCCTTCTCAGCCTCTCGTAACCATCATTTTACTTTCTGTTTTCACGAGTTTGATCGTTTTAGTTTTTAGCCCTCACATATGACTTTGTGAATTGCAGAAATGTAAAAGGGGTGGGAGAGTTAATTGAGAATATATATATATTTAAAATTGATGTATTATGGTTAACAAAAGAAAACTATTGCTGATCTTGGAAGGTTTTCTAAAATGTTTTGATTAGTTTAGAAAAGTGAGCCCTAAGCCAAATATCTGTCTGTCTACATGCACAAATATATGATTGTAATTATTTAATAATAGTGTTAGAAAATTGAAATTTTCTATGGACTAAATGTTTGTGTCTTTCCAAAATTCATATGTTGAAGTCCTAATCTGCAAAGTGATGGATTTTGGAGGTTTGGCCCTTGGGAGGTGATTAGGTTTAGATGAGTCATGAGGGTGGAGGCTCCATGACATTGTAAGGGAGAGAAAAGTAGTATCTTTTCCTCACCCACGGCAAGGTTCATACTGACACCTCTACAACAAAAGAAAGATTAACAAGAGAAAAGTATTACTTTTATTTTAACAAAGCTTTAAGTGACACAAGAGCCTTCAGAAAGGAAGACTCAAAGAAACAGGGAAAATTGCATACCTGTATTTTTATGCTTAGATTTGATGAAGAGTAGACAGTCATGTAGAAGTATGATTGACAAAAGGCAGCATGATTTAATGGCAATAAACTAGGGGAACTTAGCAAGGCCTGTTTGTTCAGATTCTTGTTGTCATCTCTGTGTTTCTATTCCTCTCTTCCACATGTGGGCCGGACACTTGTTATATGTGAGGGTCTTACCTATTTTCAAGGAAGGTAGATCAGAGAATTCTTTTATGTCTACCTCTCACACAGAAAGTGGGAAAAAATCAGAGAGTGACCTTTCTGCTTTTGCTGTGTTCTCAGTTTTCAAGGTGCTGTATTTTGGGGTAGTATGTCCTATACCCCATAAATGGGATTAGTGCCTTTATAAAAAGAGGAAATGAGAAAATCTCTTTCTATGTGTGCAAGCATCGAGGAAATGCCATGTGAGGACATAGTCAGGAAGACAAACCTGACCAAGAATTCAACCATACTGACACCTTTGGACTTCCCACTTTCAGAACTGTGAGAATTAATGTTTGTTGTTTCTTTGATTTTCACCTCATTAGTCAATACTAAATCACTTGGCTGCCCTATTCTTCCAAAATGTATAAATAATGTGTTTTATTAAGCTGGGCATATTGCCACCCCAAATTCTGGAGGGTTCTGTAGAAGAATAAGGATTAATATTGGTAAAGCAATCAGTAGTGTGCCACAGGATCCAAGAAGGATGTAAAAAAACAGATACCAACTGTCTTATAATCATGTTTTCTATATTTAGAGTCATAAAAATAGAAATTTTGAAGGCAAAAATAAACCCCAGATCCCTTCACAAATTTGCTTTTTAAAAATAAAAAGATGCCTAGAGAAGATAAATGGCTTTCTTAAGGGCACAGAGTTATTAATGATTGATGCTGAGCCAACATTTCTTGACTCTCAGGTGAGTTTTTATTTTTCTGTTTTCCCATGTGGTTTCTCCCCTTTCTACCTATATAATACACAGGCAGGGTCCCAACAGAAAACAGATGTCACTCTTAAGTTACAAAGTTGAAGCAAGTTTTAAAAAGAAGACTGTTTACCAAGTTGTGAGTGGAATGTTGGGGACTAGAGGGGATATCAGGGACCCCAGGGATAGTAGTAACAGAACTGTTCCCAACACTAAAACCCAGAAAAGAAAGTAACGTAGACACGACTGCATTGACATGGGGAAGTGACCTTCAACAGAAAACACAGCCAGCTTACTGCCTTCAAAGTGGGAGCCCCCAGCACTGGCCACATTTCCCTTCTTTCCTCTGATCTTCTTTCAGGGTTCTCCATTGCTGAAACCAACTGAAGTCACAGGGAAAGGGAGTTTGTTGTTGGAATCCATCCATACAGGTTAATTTCCTGAACAAAAAGCAGGTGAAGAATAGGTTTGGAGGAGCAAAGAGATTTCCAGCGTAATGTCTCATTCTTAGGTAACAGAAACACTGTCTTATTAGTGTAATATAAACACTCTCTTATTTACTCAAATATCTTAGAGGGCTTCTGATTCTAGATTGCTTGGCATCCTGATTATCAGTACTCCTATAGGCTTCTGATTAGCATGCTGTTGTTTTCCTCCTTCTGTCTCATTTTTCATGCTCTGAGGATGTCAGCCTGTCTAATAGGGTACTGGCTCTTTGCATCTGAAGTGCTTCTCATTAGCTACTTGCTAGTACTAGGTAAGCAGCTACTTGGTAACTTGTTCCAGTGTTTCTGTGAGGCTTTTCTATACTAGTTGCTATGCCATACTTCTTTCAAGATAAGTAATAATAACTCACTGTCCTTTAGGTTTGTTTAACATAGGAAGCTTGTAAAGTGTTATAGTATACCACACTCTGAGCTTCCTGAAAGTTCATCCCAAGTTCCTGAAAATGTCCAACATACCTGTCAAAAACTAAGTTCTTCATCTTTTATGATTTCTAACATGAAGGGGGCACAAATGCAAATAGAATTGAAATGCATAACTCTAATCTCATACTAGTCTGTGATGAAGATAGTCACTTCAGTTTTATTGTGTAATTTGTGCTCTGGTAATACTTCTGGATCTGATTATGTCAATGACATATAGAATTATATATAAATTTTCAAATTAAAATAAAATATTCTTACAGAGAGGCATTAGAACTTTCTACCAGCAAACTGGTTTATAGATTTATATCTTCTGCTCAAAAAAGGAGTTCTCAGATTTCTGACATCCTTAAGCATAGTGTTTGCTTCCATTTTTATAACTATATTTTGCCTTCCTTTTCCACATCTGTGTTAATCTTAGGACCCAGCTGTTGACAGTTATGTTGATTTATCAGCATTAGATTCTAATGGGAAATACACTATTTTTCTCCTTATGGGTTTTCTGGCCTAAAAATGTGACCTTTTTTCTATCATAATGTCATTTAGCAAGGATCAGATTGCTTGGTCTTAAAAGCTGCATGTTAAACAATATTAAATAAATTAGAAGTCCATTAATGCTATAAGCATTATTTGTTAGCTCAGATGAACTCTGCGATAGGTGTTTGTTTTTAGCCTATCACAGAGCTTTTCTGAACTAAAAAATAATGCTGATTTGGCCTCATTATATATATGAAGGAGGGAGAAATAGAAGCATGTATAATGTAGAAAAATGTATTTTATCCTTATGTTTGCATATATTATTGAATAAATATAGTTTAATGAATATGTTTTCTCACCTTTCTTTGCTTGCATTTCAATAGAGTACATTATAAACACTTTTTCTTTTATCATTCTAAATATGTCAAGACAAGATTAAAAGATAAATAAGGAAAATGCATTTGTATCTACTTATAAAATCAATTTATAGTCCTTTGTTTACTTTTTTCTTAAATTTAATTCTTAGAAAACTGCCACTTTATTTTAGATACCCACGTTTCCAGATTCAAACTTGTGCAGTGAATTCTGTATGCCATTCTAATAAGAGACATTCCATGCCCAACTTCAACCTTGTCAACCTTACTTTGTAAAAATTTATCTCAGTATATTTAGAATTTCTACTTTTTTCTGTCTTTTTATTTGTCCAGTGGTCTAAATGAGATTTTGAAATCTGCCTGACAGTTGTTTCCCTAGCCTTTGGTTTCTTTTCTGGGAGGTATTTGGAGGATTGAAATTTTCCACCATGAAGTCATATACCTTGAGCATGACCTTGATTTTTTTTTTTCCTCTCTGCACTAATGAGACCCTGGGTAGCTCTTATTTAAGGAAGCTGCTTTTGTCTGTTTGGCTAAATTAAATTGATCATAGCTGACGATGGATAACTTGTTATTACATTTATTTATATTTTTGAGTACATTCAGAAGGTCTACAAAATTATCAGCTTTATGTTGGATATCACAATTAAGAACATCACACTGTATTCTTTCCAGTCACCTACTAGAGGCAATGACCCTGTATTTATTTTAGAAATGAAACTGGATATATCGCCATCGCTTTCTCTTCAATAGCTATAACAAAACAGCATTTCAAGGTCAAATACTACAGGACTTAGTAAACACAAACTATAGATTCTACCCTTAACTCTGACCTTGACATAGCTTAATACAAAATACTGATGAAAATGGCTTCTCTGATAATTGCTAGGATTTTTTTTCACATACTAAAATATTACAGAAACATTACATTAATGTAGTAGGTGAAAGAGAAATTTGTTAGGGTCCACTTGTTTAATTGGTTGTACACCTAGAGACAAAAAAAAAAGTCTACTTGCAATAGATACCTTGCGCTATCTCTTGAAAAAACAATCTGCTAATATTTAATGGGTACATACTGCATGCCTGGCACTGCACTGAGAAAAACGACATCTGAATGTTCTCATTACTACTGAGTTTTGAGTTTTATGTAATTTCAAACTAGTTCAGGGTTGTTTGTAAAGCACATTCAAACTTCAGTGTATTTAAATGTGTTCTCTGTTATTTTGTCCATACATGAAGAATGATTCTAGGAAGCCCAGGAAATTCTAAGATTAGTCAAAAAGGCTTTCTAAGGCTTAAAGACAGAAGTTTTGAAATATTTGTATTGCCTTTGTCCTTTTTTAATGTGTTAGGGGTAGAGGGGAGATAAGACCTAGTGTCCCCTATTTGTCCAACATCTGTAGCTTATTCTTATATGGGAAAACTTCTGCCACTTTTATTGTCTACAATAAAATGAAAATTTGACCATATTGAACACAATTTTATCCAATTAACTGTGTTTATGAAAGTGAAAAAATTATTTCGCTTTTGTTTCTAATATGCTTAGGAAATATCTAAGGTAAATAAACAATAGCATATTTATAGTACTGTGTGTGTATTACTGTGTATTTATGTATTTGCCTTCATCCTTCTCTTACCAAATCTATAAGCACTTATTTCACTAGTCTAGTCATATTTGTAAATCTGAGTAATAGACCACACTTTTTACCTTCATTGTAAATGCTGTATTTATTTTCTTCATTTAAGGAAAACAAAAACAACTTCTGCTATGTAGCTTCTCAATTTGTATATATCATATATGCATTCCATGTTTGTTTCCTGAAGAAAATATGTGAAGAATAATATTTGCATTACTACAGTGGTGTTTCCAAATTTAACTCTAGGCACTTTGAGTCCAGGAAAGCATAAATATATCATTGCGAAGGGATATTTGCCTTCCTTCCTAGAGTAAATCAAGTGAGGAGTGGCAATTAGCCAGTGATGCTTATCCCTGATAATGCATTCATGATTAAAATAATACCTAATACATTTGAAATATTTTGCATTATTTTAATTTTTCTATTAGCTTTAAAGTATATTTTAAGTTGTTTATGATATCTGCTATGCAGATGTAAATTGGCAGAACAGTTGATCAGATAACTAAGGGCATGTGTTTAATTGCATTAAATTTAAAGTTCACATTTCAATCCCAGTTAGAAAACACCCTGAATCTTAATGACAGATACTGGTTCCCTTTGTGGTTCAGATGAAATCATCTGGCTTTTTAACTTAAAACATTAATTCAAGATAGTTGTGCTAACATTATCAAACAGGATAACATTTGTGTACTGTTATAATTCAGTTCAGTTTTTTTCCTAGATACCACTCATATCAATCACTCTGCTAAATGTCTGGGATACAAAAATGTTTAGGACACGGCCTTTGCCCTTAGGGAGCTTTGGTTATACTGATGAAAGCAAACAAATAAACAGTTGGTACGGCAATCATATGATAAATGGAAGCCCAAGTGCTATGGCCATTAAAGAGAAGCTAAATCAGGCTGGGAAGGCTAAATTGGAGGGATGAAGGTTGATCTTTGAGAAAGTTACAAAATCAGCTGCATCTTGAAAGACTAGTAGAAGTGTCCAGTCAAAGAGAAAGGGGACAAGAAAACACACTGAGTCAGAGAAAACCACCTATATAAAAGCATAGCACATAATGAATTGGCTTGTTTGGGGAACTACAAGTAGCTCAGAGTGGCAGGAGTACAATCTTGGGTTTTGTTATACAGGTTAGGAAAGTTAAGCAGTATTGCTCAAGAGAGATGCAGGGGGTATATTATGCCCAAGTTTTTGTGATTCTCATGAGAGGTTGAACTTATTCTAGGGCTATGAGGAAACTTTAAGCATGGGAGTGGCATGATTTGACTTGTTAGGTACTTTGAAGAATGGACTGAAAGGGAGTTAAACTGAGGTGGCAAATTATTAAAATTTGTTGTGATCTAGAAAAGAAAAAACTATTTTTTATTAAGACAAAGAAGAAGTGCCATATTTTTCTATTTCAGAGCAAAGTAAAATCATGATTAGAATGAGCCTTATGTAGCTCTAGAAATAAAAGAGCAGAATCAAAATCCAAGGTCAGTGAAAGAACAGATGGGTAAGTTTAACAATAACCACTGCTTATAAGATACGACAGGATAATATCTAATTATGACATAGTGTTGATTACGGAAGTGTAATTTGGTTTTAACAAAACCTTGGAAAGTAAACAACTGACCTCAAAATTATTAAGCATCACAAGGAAGAAATGCACAAAAGACAAGCATGGTTATTAAGGATGCCAAGTCGCTTTACATATGGCAAATATATAATAATAGAAGTAACCAAAAGTAGGGCCTAAGATAGCCTCAAATCAAGGGATACCGTAAGAGTGCCCTGAGATAAGCATTGGGCAGGAATGAGAATCTGGGTATTGTAAAGAGATGGGACAAAAGAAAGATTCTTTTTAATTGTCATTCGTGTGTGTTTGACTGGTTGTTTTGTGATAAATGTGCATTTCAAAGCTGCTAGCCTGGTAACTATTTGGTATTTGAGTGGTAATGTGGAAGCACACACTGTTTTGTTGCTCTTCTGTCTAGAAGCTCTGGACCCACCCAGTGGAGAAAAGAGGAGTACAGCATGGAGTCAATCAAGTGATACTAAACTCATCTGGGGATTCAGGAAAAACAGGTTTATCAGCAGCATACTCAGGTTGAATGAATTCAGTTTGGACACACAGATTTGGGGGTGTCTGTGTAAAGCTGAGTAGAGGCAAATGCATCATATAAGATAAGAAGTCAAGAGAGAGGCCTGTCTTTTTTAGATGAATCATATTCACCTCTGTTCAGCTAAATAATTGAGAGTAACCCAGCTTTGTTTTCAGTTTGTTGATTGTTTTATGGGAAGGGGAGGCATGGAGGACAGAGACAAGATTAACAAATACCTAAGATGGTATTGGAGTGAGACCTGTGATAGTTCACTCAATCGTAAGGCTATATATCTCCGGCTTAGTCTATTGAATGGTAGCTTACAGTCCCTGTGATGCCTTCAGATTTACGTTATGATAGGGTAATATGGGTAATATTGGTGAATTGACTGTAAAGATTTGCTTTCTGAAACTGTTTTTCCTTTTCTCATGGTTTAATTTACTAATATCTAGAGTATGCTACAAAGTTCATATATTTAGTGTTTTTTCTTAAACTTTGGCAACAAATTGTTAAGCTTCAAAATATGTGAAATCCTGCTTTAAGATTGGCTTTAGTTTTTGTATTCTATGTTCATAGAGATATTCTTGATCATTTAGTTTCATAAAAAAGATAATTTATTATGAATCTATTTTTTCAAGATTTCAACCAAGCAGTAGATTATTGTCTTTGAAAACACCTTGATTCCTTACTGCATTAGTCTTTGGAAATGTCATAGTTCATTGTAAAATAAAAATTTTCCTATATGGCTAATGTTTTCAAGATCACTACTTTAACCAAATGTTCCTGCCCCTCCATATCCTTGTGACTATATTACCATTTAAAATGCTGAGTAGTATTCTCCTTTTCATTTCTACCTCTGAAAGTTTTCTACCTAAATTTTGTTGACAGTCCAGCCATCTTACTTATGCAATTTGCTCCTGCATGGTGTAGCTAACAAACTATGGAAAAATACATAACCAAAAACAAATCTGAATATCCTCAAATTGGCATGTATAATTGGAATAATCAGTCAGCTATGTCACTGTGAATGTGTGGGGCTGATTATTAATAACAGTAATGCTATTATTTATTCTTGTAAGTCTCCAACTTGTTGACAAAGAATGTCAATACATTTACTTTTTCTGGCAAAATGATCTTGTATCTCAACAGAGTTGATGTCAGGTAAATTCATAAAAATAACTGAAATTAAAATATTTAATTTTTTTATTCCTGACTTATTCTGACACTCTATTCCTTTGCTTGGATGTCACATTCATTGTGAATAATAAATGTACTGGGATTTAATCTCTTGTGAATTAGCTGTTTCCTACTCTAAGTTTCTGTAAAACCTTCTATTCCCCATACGTCTGATTGTGTGGAATTGCATGTCTGATTTTTTTGTCCTTAGGCAACTTTCTAAGGTGACTTACCACCAATCTAGCATGTCACTTCACCATAATCAATTAAAGAATAAAAAGAACCCTTTGAATCATTCCCCATTTTAACCACACACTGCATTTTCAATAGGTGGCAAAGACAAGCCAAGAGTGTTCCAAAATGGCAATCTTTCTGCATGCCATCTTATGTACTTGATAAATGTTCACTCTTTTTCTCCTTTCAGTTGGAGGGTCCTACCTCTGCCATTTGCATTAACTTTTATGCTATTCAATCCTTGTCTTCCCCAGAATAATTTATTGCAAGATGATCCTCATGCTCTCTTCATCCTTTGTCAATCTGTGCTCACCCAGTTCCAGCCTCTTGGGGATCAACCTGAATCCTACTGTGGCAAACTATAGAACCTCCAGGCCATGGAAGGAGGCTATTCGAATACTGACTTAAATGCAGTGCACAGGCATTCAAATAGCAGTCTTCCAGAGACATTTCCATTCATTTTACTTTCTTATGTAAATAGAGAGAGACTTAATAGAGGTAATTTCAAGCCTCTCAAGAAGATATGGGAGAGATTTCTGAGTAGGCTATTCTTCGTCTTTTTCTCTGATCAAAGAATTAGGTACTATCCTCTCAAACCTCATCTGCAGTGTGATTGCATTTGTCTCTCTGAGGCTTATGCTGTTTCTCGCTCCACTATTCATAGAACCTGGAGGCACAATGCTACCAGCTTTGGTTGTACATAAAGGAGACCACAGTGCTACACTTCTTCTAGGCCAGCCTGGAGTAGACATACACAGAATCCCACACCTGAGTATATACAGATGACTTTGTTAACCTTTATTGCTAGTGCCCAAAGAAAAGTGAAGATGAAACACTCTTGACTCATTGAAGCAGATAAATCATTTTAGAACTAGCTCAGGAAAATCAGGCATGAGTCATAGAAGCTATCCACAAGAGAAATCATTAAGCTTTGAATGTTTACTTCCTTTCCTGAACAGTCCCTGTTGACTAAGCAATGTATGCTGATGATTATTAAGGCATTCTCTTGGTTTGTCAGTAAGCCATAGTGTTGTTTCCTTCCACATTGGAGGAGGTTAAGGCAAGACACTTTTATGATCTGTCTGGATGTGTTCCTTAAAGTTAGTCTGCCAATTTTTGGCAAACTTGGCATTATGCCTTGTTAAGCACTCTTCTACAGGAACTGCATTAAGTGGTGTGCTCCCTTCAAAAATCACTAGTAATTATGCTTCATATCCAAAGTAGTCAGAATTGTGGGAAGTGTTGGCATTAGGTAATATTAGGATTGGAAGCAAATAAGAATTCTACCGAAGGAATCAGGGATGCTCCATTTCTGGGTCTATTTAATTATCTTGCCCATTTCTTCTCCTTTCCTGAAAACAGAAGCCTCATAAATGGATTATAATATTAATTGGGTTGCATTTGCTTTTTTCTTAATATTTTTGTCATTCAGAAATGCAGTAAAAATGACTTCTTTCCTAAAGGTAAAATAACCTTCATTTTATTTCTATGCCGTAAAAAAATAGCTAGAATATCCTCGTAAGCATGATTTCAAATGGAATGCACTAAATTTTAAAGGGACCCTGCTTCACTTTATTTTCTTTGGTTAGTAATACCATGGTTGAATATGTCCTTTTTTCCTGATTTTAGATAATTGAAAGGAGCTCATCAGAAAAAGGAATTATGCCTGAGTCACCATCTTTTTAGTCTTATAACCGAGTAGAATAAAAAAAAACAGAAGTTAAAAGAAATCGAAAGGGAAAATAAAACAGATTGTTTCAAATACTCTTTTTTGCTGTGCTTGTTTACTAACATATTTCCAAATCAGTCTATATCTGAATTGAGAGATACGCCTGAGAGAGGATAATCTGGGCCTTGAAAAGAAATATGTATCTCTCAGTCTCTCTCTCTCTCTCTGTCTCTTTCTTCTTTCTCTCTCTCTCATCCCACCCTTTCCTCCTGCTCTCACCACAATGTACACACACAGAAAGACTCAAATGTAATGTGTTTGGAGAATTGATTTATCAGAGACAAGTGATTCTCTAGGGATTTAACCTTTGTAACTACTAGTAAAAGCGCATTTAGCTTGATTGTGCTGATCTAAGTTATGTTTTGCCGCTCTTAAATACTATTTAGTATTTGAATTTGCTGTGAAGTTGTCTGTGAGATCAAGGAGTCTACACATTATAAAACTTACACTTGTATACAGCTTATGTGGATTTAGACATTAATGCTGAATGTTCTCTCAGATGGGTAACTGACACAGAAGCCTTTCATACAGAGAACACATTGAATATGCAACATAGGATAAGAGTTTAAGTTGGGAGTTAGGCTTCTAAAAATAGCTTTAAGTGCTTAATACTTTCTGCCTTTTTACTCAGCCTTACACAGCAGGGGATTTCCTAGGCTTATCTTGTTATATTTCACAATCAATAAACAAAGTTCTAGCATTACTTGTAATTGAAGCTTTATTTGTTTGTTTGCAATTTAAAGTCATGCCTTTAGAGTTGAGAAACATGCATTGTTACTGATTTGTGTAATTATAACTTAGCTGTAAATAAGAACATGACTTCTAAAAATATGTGTCTAGAATAGGCAGTAGTTTTAACTGATGTCATTCATGTTCTAAATGTGCCATTAAAATAACTTTAGCATAGGAGAATGGTTCTCTACATAATTTGATTAGCTACAGATCTCATAAGAGTACTTTTGCCTGAAATAGATGACTCTATTGAAATATTGGGCAATACAGATCATAGTATCTTCACCATTTTACCAGGTGTATTACAATAATAATTTGATTTGTAGGCACTATATCTGCAAGCAGCAGCCTAGAGATCCAGTAGAGAGATACTGCTGCCTATCATGAGACAATAAGCTACTTAATGAAACTCTGAACTTTATCCACATCAGTAAAATGAAGATAATAAAGACTGTTCTTGCTACCACAAGGCTGTTGTGATAATCGCCATGTCTAATAAGTTTCTTGTAAGAGAGCTATGTAAACTGTACTCAGGTTTCTGCTATTGTTGGTAGTGTTATGGTCAGTATTATAGCTATGCAAATGTAATGAAAATAATATTTGCAAGCACATCAGATATGAGTTTGTATTTTCTGTTTTGTTTTTGTTTTGTTTTTTAATTCTTAGACAAACCAGATCAGACCTTGGGCAAGTAACTTAATGTTTTCTATTACCTTAAGATGTATTGTTCCTTACATATCAGATTTGAATAAAGTTGGGTAATCTGAATATATTTAATTATTTATGTATTTTGATCTTATGGAGATTCTGAAATTTAATGTGCTTATAAAAAAGGATAAATTTTTGTACATATCCCTTACAACTCTAACTTTCTATGAATTGATGGATAAAAGTCAGTCTGCTATAAAAAATATTTAGTGTACCACTATTTTATTTTATTTTACTATTCTTTCTTATGCCTGGTAGTGGGAACCCCAACCCAGTAGCAAATCCAGGTAAAAAAATAAAAAAAGCAGAGCGGTTCGCACCATGTCATCAAAATTGCATGGGCATGTTAAGTGTTAAGGGTAAATTCTACCATTACTAAGATGGAACTTCAGAATCTGTAAAGGTGAGAGCATGATTTTTGAGATAATGGGAAAGCTCTTTTTAACCTCAATATGAATAACCAATTACTCTGTAAGCTTCTTATCAGCATACACATTTCCTTTCTCTATAGTTTAAGTTTTTTTTATATTTTAGTTATGCCCATCTCTAAGCATTAGATTTTAATATATTTTAATACATTTTTCATGATTTATGTATTTGCAAAGAGGTTAGAATTGTTCCTCACAGGTAAAAGTGCTATAAACATATTTTTACATTAAAGCACACAAATGTAAATCCCCCTCATTTACACAACTATTTCAGTTAGCAAACAGAAAGCTTATTATTTATTAGCCCTTTTATATAGGGCCTGTTAATATATCAGCCTTTTATATAGTCTCTTGTTTAATTATCATAAAAAGTACAAATTCTTTCCACATTGCACCATCTATCACATAAATTGACATATATGCAAATTATCTAGAAATAAAATCTAATGCCTTACTCTCATATATGGTAAGAGAATTGCATCTACTGAAAATGCATATTTAATAAATGTTACGATCTGATAACTGACAATAAACACCCAAAGACTACACATATGATGAAAGACATTCTTAACTCTTCTGCTTCTTTAATGTATTAGGCAGCTACTTTGTACATAAAGAGCAGAAACTTGAGCCTAGCACAAAAATATATATCTATATCATTCTTTGTTTTCATTTTAATAATTTCACTGTTTTAGTAGTTTTTAACACTCCGTTGTGCTCAAACCTCAAAATAGCAGCATTAAACAATTCAAGAATGCCATCAAAATAGATGATCTACTAATCTGAGAATCATCATTCTAAAACTGCTTGGTGAAAGCTCATAAATTAATTTAAACATGCACATTTAATAATAGTACTTAGCAAATATGATGTCATTACTGTCATTAGAAAGATGAAGAAACACTCTGAGAAGCATGTCCTTAGGCAATATTATCATTATGAAAACATAGATGGTACTTACACAAACCTAGACGGTATAGCCTACGACACACCTAGGCTATTTGGTATGGTCTGTTGCTCCTAGGCAGCAAACCTCTACAGTATGTTAACTTTACTGAATGCTGTAGGCAATGATAACATAATAAGTATTGATTTATCTAAACGTAGAAAAGATATAGCAAAAATACAGTATAAAAAAATAAAAGATGGTACAACAGTGTGGAAGATAAAAGATGGTACATGATGAACAGAGCTTGCATGACTGGAAGCTGCTCTAGGTGAGTCAGGGAGTGGTGAGTCAATGTGAAGGCCTAGGCCATTACTGTACAGTGCTGTAGACTTTATAAACACTGTGTTCTTAGGCTACACTAAATTTATTTTTAAGATTTTCTTTAATAATAAATTAACCTTAGTTTACCCTAACATTTATTTTACTTTATAACATTTTTATTAAGTTTTTGACTTCTTTGTAATAACACTTAGCTTAAGACACAAGCACATTGTACAACTGTATAAAAATATTTTCTTTCTTTATACTTATATTCTATAAGATTTTTTTCTATTTGATTTTTTCTTTACTTTTAAATTTTTTTGTTAAAAACTAAGACACAAGCACACGCATAAGCCTAGGCCTATACAAGGTCAGGATCATCAATATCACTGTCTTCTACCACCACACCTTGTCCCACTGGAATGTCTTCAGGAGCAGTAGCATGCAAAACATTGTTAACCACATTGCCACAAACAGATAAGTTACGCATTGTGCTACAACATTATGATAGCTACAGGGTCACTAGGAGACAGGACTTTTCAGCTCCATTGTGATCTTCTTATAGGACCACTGCTGAATATGCTGTTCATCGTTAACTGAACCATCATCATGTAGTGCATGATTGTACTTATTTTCTTTTGTCCAGGTGTTGAGTGAAAGCACGCAGCATCGATTAGTGTTTTAGATTGACTCTGTCACCGTACACCACCTGCACCATTCGTAATCTGGAGCACTGAGCCTCAGGCAAGGATTTTCTTCCAGAGGACTGCTCCTAGCAGATAACTGTCTAGATTGATTGATCCCAGGCTTTGGGGTTAGGTGGAAAGAAGAATTTATTAAAAGTTTTTGACTAATAGGAAAATATAAAAGTGAACTACAATTTTAAAGTCCAACTATCTTCACTGACCTAACACTCTCCAGGAAATTTTACCTCAGTGTTTTTCTCTAACGAAAACCTTAGATAATTTTTCTCTAGATGTCCTTAAGGTATAATAGAGGCTGTCTTTTGGTGGTTGAGAAGAAACAGTTTAAAGAATTTCTATGTTATGGCTATGTTCTTAAAATGCCTGAAAATTCCATGTTATAATTATCATGACTTTTACTCATATAAAAGATTATAAAATAAATGACTATGGTCTTTGGAGTGAAGAGAGTTTATACTGTGGTTCAGACAGATCTGTGATTGAATTCCAGATGTAGCACCTACAAGCATGTGAACTTAAGTAAGTTATTTAATTTTTCCCACATTTGCATTTCCTATCCATAATAACAACATCAGGTTAGGTTTGAAGGCAGTTAAGAAGAGCAGTGAGATGATATTATAATAGTACCTTGCAATAAATAATTGCTCAGTGTATGCTGATTTCTTCTATGGTGCCTTTATATTAATGTGTATATGCATATATATACATAAAATATATTTACTAATATTTGCATATAAACATATGTAAAATATATTTGCTTATATTTATTTATATAAACAAAGAAGTGCCCCATGAAAATACTAGATTTGCTTGAAAAGCTCATTGTAATAGAAACATCACACTTAAAATATTTGAATAATGTTGAATTTGGGGCTTGTTTTAAAAATAGTACTAATGAATTCTTAATATAAAAAACTGGATTAATGAACAAGTCAAATTTAAAATAAAGTATTGATTTATTTAATTTTTATTTCAAATAATGTACCAACATCAAAGAAAATAGGAGAAAAAATCCATGATATCAAGCATCACTAAATTTTAATTTATAACTCTACTTAATGCAAATTTTGTATTTTTTCATCATTATTGCAGCAAGAAAAAGTACACTTAGAACTTGAGCGATTAATTGACCAGGGAACAAGTTGAGAACAAGCTCTCAAAATAACCAGACATCACTCTTCATGGCAACAGCAATTTAGTTATGCAATAATTCTATATTTTACTGTTAAAAACTGTTTGAACCTTCTTATAAGGCAAAGCGTTGTTACCAGAAGTACAAATGTTTTTATGCAGATCATACACTAAATATAAGAAAAATTAGCCAGGCAAGGTGGCTCACGCCTACAATCCCAGCACTTTGGGAGGCAGAGCCACAAACATTTCTTCAAGCCAGCTTCAGCAACATAGCAAGACCTTATCTCTCCAAAAATTTTAAACATTATCTGGACATGGTGGTGCACATGTACAGTCCTACCTACTCGGGAGGTTGAGGCAGGAGAGTCACTTGAGCCTAGAAATTCCAGCTGCAATGAACTATAATTGTGCCACTGTACTCCACCCTAGGAAAGAGAGCAAGACCCTGTCTCTAATTAATTAATTAATTAAGTCAAAAGTTATTCCCAAATTTTGATTGCCAGGACTTGGCATCCTTAACATCTGGGTTGTTCAAAGACCAACTGTATACAGACAGTAAAATTATGATATAGTCAAGTGAATGCACTCTTTTTTGAAACTGATGACCTGTTATACTTCTTATGACTGCAGATGAATTATGCTACCCAATATTATTTTCTAAAAGAACTTTTAAATGCAACATTCTGTCTGATTGGCATTTCTGTGATTGCTAAAAAAAAAAATGGTATGTTTGTCCAATGACTGCAGGAGAAAATTAAACACACTTACCAACATTTTGTAGCCTAGCTCTGCAGAATTCATACTCTACTGTTGGCTTTCTAGTTTTACCTCTGTTATCCAATTGATTCATCAGTATTTTAGCAGTTGATTTGTCCACTTCAGAGTCTCTGAGTGCCATATTTCAGATTTTCCTAATATTTTGCCTACTTAACATGTTTATACTTGTATTTGCTTGCAAATAATAAAGAAAAATTAATTCTGATATTCAATAATGGAAAGTTTTGGCCCCCTAAATTAACTAAATTACAGTTCATGTGAAAGCTGATGGACTGGAGAGCTTTTTTTCCCATGGGAGGCTACTGAATGGCTAAGTTTGAATTGAATGTATGCCAGGAGGTCTAGGACACTGGAGAATAAAGATTCCTTTTTCTTTCTTTTTTTTTTTGCAAATAGCCCTTCACCCTGACTCCCCAGATTTGGTAACAATATGGACAGGATGTCAAAACAAATGCCTAGAAAGTATTTTCATTCAAAACTATAGAAAGCTCAAAATGCATTATTACTAAGTGAAAGTTCTCAGGTGAATAAGCAAAGGTACTTACTATGTTCTCATTAATTTGACTCAGTATCTTTTCCTCAAAAAAAAAATTTTTCAATGATGCCTCAGTGAAGTGATTAACTAAATGAACACTTTGAATAACAAAAATATAATCTAAAATGAACAAATTGTTGGTACATTGTTACCTAAAATGAAAACAAGATAAACCTCAATTAAAACAATTCACTTGTATCTTATTTGCTTATTGTCTATAGGATTCAGATTCTATGAAACTGGGTACATTCGGACTGTATGGTAAGGTGTACTTTGAGTATACAGTCTCTCATTCATGTATAATACCCTATTATTGATGTAGACTAAAATATAATAGAGTCATCTTACAAGATGAAAAAGGAATAGCCACATAATACAAGAAATAAGGCAGAATGGGATTATGAACATTCCTAGATTTTTGCAAAACTTTCTCAGATGATAGCCTAAATCTCCCATTCAAGCCCTTATTCAATGGTAATAGATTAAAATAAGGCAAAGAGGGTGCCCAAAGGGGAAAAAAAAAATCTGTGATGATTATAGGTTTATAAAAACAAGAGCGGTATAATGTAAAATTAATACTGTGGTCCCTAGAAGGAGACTGCCTGGATTGAAAACACTGAATCTTCCATTTACAAACTTTTAACCCTGGACAAGTCACTTATGTTCTCTCCTTCAGTGTCATTGTTTGTCAAATGATGGTAAGAATAGTACTCATGGTTAAACTAGCTTAATGTAACAATTGGTACTTTAAACAGTTTAGAACCATGTATCTTATTTATCATCCTACTGTTTATAAGGATAACATTTTGTGTGTGTTTTATCACAGTCAATCTAATTTTTCTCCTTGAGCTCTGATATGGTTTGGCTGTGTCCCCACCCAAGTCACATCTTGAATTGTAGTTCTCATAATCCCCACATGTCGTTGGAGGAACCCAGTGGAAGGTGATTGAATCATGGTGGAAGAGTTACCCCCAAGCTGCTGTTCTCATGATAGTGAGTGAGTTTTCACTAGATTTGATGATTTTATAAGGGCCCTTTTTCCCTTTTGCTTGGCATTTCTCTTTCCTGCCACCATGTGAAGAAGGATGTGTTTGCTTGTCCTTCTGCCATGATTGTAAGTTTCCTGAGGCATCCCCTGCCATGCTGAACTGAGTCCATTAAACCACTTTCATTTATAAATTACCTAGTCTCAGGTATGTCTTTATTAGCAGCATGAGAATGGACTAATTAATACAAGCCCTTTGTTCCTGGGATTTTAATGGTATGTAGGTATGGTGGGCGAGGGGTTAGGCTATCATTCCTCTACTTGGAATTCTTTCAACACCAGCCTCAGAATCACATGTCTGCCACCTAAATGCTTAAATTCCTTTGTTATGGTTTACTTGGCCCTTGCAAACACAATGTGTGTAGACAAAGTTCAGTGTCTAAAGAAAGCAGTATTGGCCTTGTAGAGTACCAGAGAAGATCTTTATGCCTAATCACTCACTCTCATAAAGAATAGCCCAAGGACCAGGTGCAGTGGCTTATGCCTGTAGTCCCAGCTACTCAGAAGGCTGACAAAGGATTGCTTGAGTTCAGGAATTTGAGGTTACAGTGAGCTATGGTTATGCCACTGCACTCCAGCTTGCATAAAAGAGTGAGACTGTGTCTCTATTAAAAGAGAGAGAGAGAAAGAAAGAAGAAAGAAAAAGAAAGAAAGAAAAAAGAAAAGAAAGAAAGATAAAAGAAAAGAAAAAGAAAGAAAGGGAAAGAGAGAGGGAGGGAGTGGGGAGGGGAGGGAGGGAAGGAAGGAAGGAAGGAAGAAAGGGCAGAGGCAGGTTAGCTATGTTTCATTAATCTTTCTGAATTTATCATGAATCCCTAAGTTATTTCATAAAAGTTTAATTTCTACATTCTGTAGATACCATCTTCTCAAAATTATTTATTGTTGTTGCTTTATACTTTAAGTTCTCTTAAATAATATAAAATTATTTCACTTACCTTAAACTTCTAATAACATTTATACTGACTTCTGTATTTGGTCCTTATTACAACCTTCCCCTACCTGAGGATTTTTCATCCTCACCAAAGCTGATATTTTGGACCATGCAATTCTTTGTTGTGGGGCAGGATGAGGGAGTCTGTCCTGTGAACTGCAGGGTTTTTAACAGCATCACTGGCCTCCACCCTTTAGATATTAAGCACTTCTGGCAGTTGTGAAAACTAAAATGTCTCCAGATATTGTATTTTGCCACATGTCTCCTAAGTGGTAAAGTCATCCTTAGTTAAGAACCAGTACTCTGCAATTCTACCTGATCAATCTTCCTAAAGTACAGTTCAGATCATATCATTCTCTGCTCAAAATTTTTCAATGGCTTCCCATTTTGTACTGAAAATGTTTTAAGGACTCAGGCTCTGGTCGCCACTGTGTTTCCTGGTATGTTCCCTATTCTCTCCTATTTCTGGAATGTTCCTCATTTTCTCCTATTTCTTCTCTATAATTTAGACTGACTAAAATTACACACACACACACACACACACACACACACACACACACACACTCTGTGGGGTGTGGGGTTTGGTAACTTTTCTCAACCTCCGAATACTCCTATTCTATATCAAGCATCATGTATTTGGATTTTTACCTGCATGACCCATGGTCTTACTCAAATTCCTTCACATAGTAATTCGGTTTAAACTCCTGTTGGAATTAAGATGGATCCTTGTTTTAGATACACATTAAAATAATTATAAATTAATTTACATGTTAAGATAAATTATAAAGTTACTATAATTAAAACCATATAGTATCAGTATAAAAATAGCTAAACAGAGCAGTGAAACAAAATATTGAGCCCAGAAACAAACACCATTTTTATAAGAGACAATATATAATAAAAGAGGTATTTTTTCTATATGTAGACCTTGTGATTTATTAAAAATTATATACCGGTACAAAAGACAATCCATTGAGAATAAAGAAAATGTACAAAAATAAAATAATTTGAAAAAACATTCAGGGCATAGAAATAATTTCATGTAGAGATAACTTTTTAATCAATATGAGAAATCCAGCAGCTGTCAAGGAAATTACAGATTTAATTTTCCTACATAAACTAATTGAAGTATTTGTATGAGAAATTATATGATTAGAAGGTCAATAGGCAAATGATAAATTAAGAATAAATATTTATCTCACGTATCAGTTAAAGGGGTGATATCCAGTCTTCAAGGAGGCATTGCAAATTAATAAGAAAAAAATAAAAATTTCATAAGAGATGAGAAAGTCGAGTTGGTAAATAGATAAATGAATGCCTTCTCAAATTCCCCAGCTAGAGAAATGCTAATAAAAGTAACAACGGATTATTATTTCTCGCTATATAAGGTGATACAGTATTTTTTTAGACATTGTTTTGGAAAAGGTGCTGCCTTTTGAATCAGTCTGGCAATGTATTTTAAAATCAAACTGAAAATCTTACTCTTTGAATCAACAATCACATTCTTGGGAGTTGTATTGATAGAAATAAAGGATATATGGATAAAGTTATTTATTACAGAATAGTTTGTAGTGGCAAAAGCTGGAGAACAATGGAAAAATGAGTGAATTAACTATGGCATGATCAACAGACTATTACATAGTTCTATAAACAACAGATTATTTGAAGGCATTTTCTATGTGATAAAAACATTAAGAACATATATAATATGATTCATTTTTGTGGGAAAAAAAAAAAGCCAGAATCATGGATGTGTGTATGTGCATGTGTGTGTGTGATTATATGAGCCTGGAGAAAGGTACAGAATGATCCATACCTACTTTTTGGGAATATGTGGAGAGAGAGGAATGGAAACATGAGAAAATGGAAAACAGAAAATTTACCCATGATTATTAAAACTAAGAAAGCATTTTAAATATATATTTATTTTAAGTCTTTTAAGAGCATGTATGTGCAGGTGTATGTTTTATGTCCCTAGTGAGATAAATGAAAATAGACATAGCTGCATTATTTTGGGAAACTGAATTAAACTTTCTTTTCCAGCTCCATACTCTGCCTTCATTCAAACACAAAGGAATAAACAGTATCTATAGAAGTAAACTGTAGTCTCCACTTGACACCCGCTGAAATTTTTATTATGTCCATTTTATCTAAATACATTAAGAAGATGCTTTAACAGCATACCTTCTCTGTGTCCTTATGTGGAGGAAGGAAATCTTGAATTAGATTTTACGTTTTAGTAAATGTGAATATACCATTTCTTGTTCATGGACCAGTTAGAATTTTGGAAATCTTAGATGTATTTCTGAGAATTATACATTTTCACTTATAAAATAAAGTATAAATTTGTTCATTCTCCAAAATAAGAGTTTTTGCATGAGTTTATTACACTACATACATATTAAAATATGACATATGAGTAATTTTCTAGTGTTAAAATTAAATTTTATTTTTTACTTGTATACAAATATACATATAGAGAGTATAATTTAATATGAGCAGAACTTTATTTTATAATTAAATAACAATGAATTTCACTTTAAGAACCTTAATCCTTTCAGCTAAGTGGGGCTAGTTACTTTATTTTTCAGCAGCTATGTGCAGTTCTGAGGTTTGTAAGACTGGGCTTTTAAATCTTATATTCTATTTTTTAAATCTACAAATTAGATTTTGAAAAGCCCCATTAAGGACAAACAAAACTATCCACATCTATTCAGAATAAAATAGCTTGAAAAGTTTATGATAATTAAAAGTTAACTTGATGAAAGTTTTGACAAAAGCTTATGATAATTAAGAGTTAATTTGACAAACGGCAGCTATGGCTTCAATGATATGTGACCTTGAAGTTGCACAGGGCCCCTCACTGTCAAAATAACCCTGTGCTTGGTTTAATGTTCTGCTCCTGCCATCTTGAAACTCTTAATAATTTTATCTTTGAACTTATGTTTTGTAAGTGAAGTCCACTAAGACAACAAGGTGTGAACATGAGCAGCAGAGTTGCACGGTGGCAGCAGCACACACACAGATTCAGGCCTGTAGGCACAGCAAGCATGCAATTGGCCTAGCAGCAAGGCAGTATATGTATGACTCAGCAGTCTAGATGCTATGTGTCCCGGATGTGGCCAAACCAGGACTGGGCCCAGATTAGCAGTGACTATCTGTCACAGCAGGAGACTAAGCAGCAACAAAGGCAGTCATGGGAGATGAAAGTGGCTACTCAGGCAGGCAGAGAAAACACCCACGGTGAGTAGACAGCTTGCTCATCAGTCCCAAGGGACCATCCCTGTAGTATCTACACAAATATTAAATCTCCCACCTAAATTCCAAGACAATACCCATGGCACTCAGGCAGTAAACTTTGCAAATAAATTATTATAAAATCAGCGTTATACATGGGCATTGCAGTAAGCACTGCAATGAATTCTTCAGTGTTTACAATGTCCAGTTTTGAAACCTGCTGCAAAATTGCATAGCAAATGTCCACAAGCTTAGAAATATACATTAAATTTAAGGCTCACATTTGATGGAAAAAAAACACGATTTTTATATGAAGTTTTATTATCAGTTATTCACAAGGAAGATAATTTTTAAATTAAACTTTGTAACTAAAAAATATAGCAATACAATATATAAACAGGCATTCTGAACTACATGCAAATCAGGAAAATACTTTTGGTTTTTGCACAACCTTGACAAGTTACAGGAAATATCAGAAGTAACACTAAAATATCATTGCGTTCATTTACATTTAACATTCAATTCAATAAAAGGCAGTATAAGTGACCCTTGTGATGGAATTGTTCTGTCTTGACTGTGGTAATAAATACATGAACCTACATATGAGACAAAATTGCATAGAAGTGAATACCCACACACACAGGCACACAAATAAGTACACGTAAATTAGTGAAGTAAAAATGAAATGAATATATCAATTTCCTGGCTATGAAACTATGCTATAGTTTGCACTGTGTTACCTCTGGGGAAGTTGAGTGAAGAGTACATAGGAGCTCTCTCTATTATTGCTTATAACTTACATGCAAATCTACAATTACCTAAAAGTTAAAATTTTAATTAAAAAATTAAATTCAGATGTAAAAACTGAATTCCATGTGAAATCGGTATAAAACTGATTGGTATGATGAGTTAAACATTTATTGAAAAGTTTCCTATGAAAATCATCAGCTCCATATCACAGCCTGTAAAATACTTCTAATAGTTTTAATAACATTGAATTAATAGAAAGATATTGCTCAAAATTAAATATTAAAAATTTTTTGTAATCTTGCAATAGCCAAGAGCAACTGATGTCATTTTCAACTAAATCATTGAAAATAAAGTTGATAATTGTATAAATGTTGATAATTTAAGAAATGAATTTTCAGAAAAATAAACCAGAAAAATTTTATGATCAATCAAAATATCACATTAATACAGTATTATTGTATTACATATAATTATAACATTAAAATACTAATTTTTAAAATTTGTAAGTTTATATTACTCATTTATCACTATTATCACATTAAGTTTTATAAATAATAAAATAGTCTTAAAGGAAAAATTCTTTATATTTTATTATACTTAACAATATTTTTTTTCTGCATTATAACCAGAGGCCCCTCATTTTCATTTTTCTGTGGTTCTCATAAATTGTGTAATACCTGAATTAGGAAGTTCAATAAAAATTCATCAAAAAAATAATTTAAATTTTAACAAAAGTTAGATAAAATAGATTGGACAGCATTTTTTAAAAAATGAGCTTGCAATTGTTTTGAAATGACATCAGAAGTTACAACTAATAAGTAATCTCAGAATTAGTTGAGATTAATTCTCAACTAATTAATTTAGTTGCACTTCCTAATTTTTTTCCCCCAGGACATAAGCCAAGATATTCTTTTTCATATTTCATTTGATTGTTTTATCAAAAGTCAGTAAGACTCAACAGTCTTCAATCCTGACACAAATCACAATATACGTCACTTTGAGAGAGGGCTTCAAGGAAGTCTTTGCGTTTATCAGACCTTTATTTCCAATATATGTTTGTTTAAACTTTTCATTTAAGAAAAATTATAGTGTTAAGGACTATACAACTATATCAATACGAATTTTTAAAATCTGAACTTCATGGTTTTGATAAAAATGTCTGTACTTTGGCCTGTATGTGTCACACTGTCTGCTTCATTTCACAGCTTGTAAATATAATATTAATACTATTTGACGACATTTCCTTGAAACTTTAAAGCATTCATTCTTGGCATCATTACATGAAATACTATTGTCCCAAAAGAAATTTTAGTTTTAAAAACAGCAAACTTAAAACTCACAAAGAGCACGTGTAATTAACAGCAGACTGTTTCCACTTCAACATAGTAGGAAAGAGTTTTAAAACATCATCATTTAATTCACAGTTACTGAGAAGTACATTTGCAAATGATCCATTATAAGGATTTTTCCAGTATTCAGTATTTTATAATGCTTCTGTGTACAGGTCCTACTCACTTTTCATTTTGCGATCCTAGGGCTCAGTCAATTTTCTTTTTCTCTCATGTTCCAGAATGATTCTTGGGGAAAGCAGTATTCATATGCACTCTTCAAAGCTATGAGTCACATGCTGTGCATTGGGTATGGAGCCCAAGCCCCAGTCAGCATGTCTGACCTCTGGATTACCATGCTGAGCATGATCGTCGGGGCCACCTGCTATGCCATGTTTGTTGGCCATGCCACCGCTTTAATCCAGTCTCTGGATTCTTCAAGGCGTCAATATCAAGAGAAGGTAATTTACTTTATTTATCTCTAATGTCTCTAACCAGCTAACCTGAACCAGTCAATTGAATTGTGTTCAAGATAACTAAACTGTCTCCTCTATCAAAAATATGAGATAAAATATCTAAAGTAAAAAGACACAATCTTCCTTGACATTTTGAGGGTTCTTCAAGATAGTTCTCATAGCTTTTGTTTCTCATTTCCTTTTTGAATCATGAATTTTTTTAAATGTGACTTTGTATCTACATAAAAAATACTTGTATGTTTCAAAATGTCTAAAGCTGATAAAAGATGTTATCATGACTCATTCTCTATCATATTTCAATCGTTAAAATAAACCCTTCTCTCCTATGTGTTAGAAAAATGTTAGCTGATTAAGTGGAGACAGACAACTATTGTACATTTCCCTCTGTACCGCTCCTCATGCTGTAATCATAATTTATATTACAATCCATATGCTTAGCTGAGCTTATATTACTCATATATCTAGATAAGTCGCCATACTCTCTAGTCTTAAAACTGCATATTAACAGCTGCTATGATGCATTCTTATACTCAATGTGCCAATTAAAATGATTGCTGCCCTAAACTTATCTCAAAAGAGAGAAAAAGTAAGTATAGGCAATGGTTTATTCATTGGATTTTTTTTCCCACAGAAAGAATTTCTTTGGCTAGGGCTACACATAGGGTATTTGGACACTACTACTATTCTTGACCAAACATCAGTAGCTTTCTGACACATAAATAAGAATATTTTAAACTAATGGAACAATGTGTCATGTGGGGGCTCTTTTGATCCTGACACAGCCATGCACCTTGCCAAAGAGCATTTCTGAAAGTAATGGTTAAAATGATTATAGAATATTTCTCTTGGGAAGTGATAACAGCTTAGCCTCAGAATTATTTTTAAAACAGCCAAAGAATTTTTCAGTTACTGCTTTATTTACAGAATTTTTCAACACTGCAGTCACACAATACAAGAAAAGGAACATAGATATTTCCGTTGAATATAATTATACTGCCACCAGCTATTACAGTGAGCAAGCTGGCATTTTATTACTGAAGTAATGAAAAGATAAACCATAAAAATTGCTTTGAGGTTCATTTTCAAATAGTCTCCAAATGAATTAGAATGAACAAAGAACATAGTAAGGAAGAAAAGGCTTTATACAATGGTGAATTTAACTGAGAATTATATTCTAAAAGGAATTTGGGCTAATTTTATGGAGATTTAAGATAAGACAACATCATGTTATATCTGATGTTTCTCTTACACTGTTGCTTTTCTTTCATTTTGTGTTGCTTTTAATAAAAATTCCCCTTTCACACCCTATATACTTTTACTTCTTTCACTATTTACATATTCTGCCCTTTCCGTTGGAAGGCTGTGGGAATTTTCCCTGATCACGCCATCCTATAGTCATTTGTTTACTGTATTTACTCTCTCTGTCCAGAGAGATATAAGCACCATTACGGGAAGATCCATGTCTCTGCTATTGTGTATTTTAGCCCCACACATAGAAACCTCAGTCCTATGATCCTGAGGATACAAAGTTACTCAGGTAAGACAGTGAGGATGAAGGATGTTTACAGGTGTTAAGCCTTTATCCTAAGATATAAATAAGTATAGAAATTCATAATTTAACATTTCCTGAATGCTGTCACTCAAGTATGCATGAAAGAATCTTTTAGAAACTTTTATTATGTTGTTTGTTTACATGTATACAAACATATTGCCTCGGGTTTTTCAGTAAGTGCTTGCTTGTTTGTTTGATTATATTTATTTACTTATTTTTATTTTGCTTTAAAACAAGTCACTTTTTAGAAATGAAATATCCAGTCTGCTTTCTCTTCTAGAATTCTGGGATTTATTTCCCTGGGAGTAAGAGATATATTATCAAAGTGCCTCTCATGAGATTTGAAGCCATTTCTTAGTCTTGGGCTAATCACGGGTGTGTTCTGCTTCAGGAGATGATGGAGCCTTCTGTCTCAGAGAGACAGATGGGAGAGTTTGTCATTGTTGTCATGTAATTCTAAGTCTTCAATTTTTTTATGCTGTATGACTAGAATAATGGCTGAGCGAAGAGAAACAGTTTGGAGTAATGCCCATGGTCATTTATAAATAATACTATTATTTAGTTAAAAAAGAAAAAAGTTATATCCTGTTTTACAGCCCCTCTTCATTATATCAAGAAGCTTAGTTGAGCTGCTAATTTGGTTTGCTGATTTTGTAGCATTCAGTAGCATTTGCTTTCAGAAGAGCAGAGGGACTTTGAAGTTATAATGATATTGACCTTGAAAAATCATATCGACTGGGTACTTAAATAAAAAATGTTTTGATGCCCTAATGCACATTAGGATTATTCTTAAGGGGAAGAGCTAGCTCTAAAATTCAAGTGCTTTCAACGAAGCGTTTTCACTTGGTTTCCTTCATAATTCTTAAATGCTTTCCTCTTTCCTTTACAAATAAGAATGCCATGAGTACAACTCCCACATAGTACCTTAGTCAAAAAAATTGTATTAGGCTATGGCATATACTTTGCTTCCAGAGAACTGAATTTAATATACTGTGATATGTTAAATTGTAGTACAGCCAAACGTTCTCAGGCAAGGGAGATCCTAGGACTGGGAACCTCTGTGAGATTCTCCTGAAGGAATACACCAGTGTGACAACCTTGGAATAACTTAATGTAGCCATTGGAGCTCCTGACAAATAAGGCTCCTGGTAGAACAATGTTGCTTTATATTTTCATCTGGCGCAAATAATGTTTATATTAACTAAGTATTGTTATAAAATCTGGACTAAGTCTATAAGAGAGGGAGTTTGAGGCTGTTAATTTAACTAAATAGAAAAAATAGAAATTTGCTAATTGTAATTTACATATCCATGATTTTTCAAACTTTATATTTTGATATAGCCCACTGTGGGATATGGCATCCTTTTTTCCTCAGTGATCATTTCTATGTCAGTACCCTAAGCTATATGTTGGAATGTCCTACTTGTATATTGTAGGTATTCACAGTTTCAGGACTGTGCAAAGTGCTAAAGATTTGTCCTTACTAAACATTCATTTAGTTCTTTGATGTTTACTTTTATTATTATTTACAGCACATAGGTTAGCTTCTTGTAACTCTAGAGTTGCATTTTCCATTTAATTAATTGACTTATGCATTTAATATTTTAGAACTTTTTGAATTCTTGGCTTTACTCCCCAAAGTTCTCTTTTAAGTATTCTTACTGTATTTGTAATTCTTATATGTCATAAGATATAAACAAACTGTGAAGCACTTTGACAGGGAAACCTGGTGGCCAGGGAGCCACTAATCTGATAAGAACCCACATTGACAAGAATCACCCTGCATGTAACTTGTGTTTAGTTAGCTAACCACTTTACTAGAATGTACTGGAAATGGACCTTGAAGAATGCAGAGGTAATCAGCAGGCAGAAGTAGTCACCATGAGAGAAATATCTCAGAAAAATGCCCAAATTCTGAGAGAATTTCTGGCAGACAGGAACATTTGCAAGCGCCCTGAAGTGGAGATGTATGAGACATATTGAATAGTCTAATTTGAATGAAACAAAAGCTACCTTGCTGGGGAAAGTATGAAATAGCCTATATCATGGCCTAAAAATAGTTTTGAATTCTGGAATGATGAGATTGTACATTATGAAAGGGATATCCTTTGAAAAACTTAGCAATGATATGTTGGAATTAAAACTGTTTTTTATAAAAATGAATCACAACAGTGCATGAGATATGGTGTATTCCTAACCTAGAATCTAAGATTCTGTGATCAAAGTGGTTCCTGACTGAATCATTAATACAAACATATTAAGCAGGAATTTAAGTCCATTAGGTAGAGATAACTGACAAATAAAACTTTAGGAAACAACATTTTTATAAGGAAGTAGGATCCAAATCATATTCAGTGATAAGTTGTCATGTTATCTGAGTTTCAGATAGTCTATTTTTTCCCTTTGCTCCATGCATTCCTATAGAATGCTTATCATGTGTCATGTCTAGTAACAGATGCTGGCCATATAGTAAGCAAGTAGACACGGTACCTCCCCCTCATCAAGCTTCTTGTAATATAGTGGGTGGGGTAAGGAAGACATAACACTCAGTAAAAAGATTCATAGAAAGCACTACATTAATTTTTTAAAAAAATTAATGCTATGAGTGGAAATGTAAAGGCAAGGTAGATTGTAAGATTTTTTACTTGATTCATATGGAATACAATAGGGTGAAGTGAGGGGAGAGGAGAAATTATATTATATTTGAGAAGAGACCTAAAGGATAAGGAAGTAAGACATGAAAGTGAATTTCATGAGAAAAAACTGAGGTATGAAGAAGCCTACCACAGTTCATGAACAGAAAGATAGAAAGTGGAACTAGAACAGAGAGAAAGGTGCAATGACTCTATATGAGACTGGACAGGCTGTCGGGGATCATATTAGGTGACAATTTGTAGGCCTAGGTAGCCATGCTGTCTTTTAGCCTAAATGCCACGAGAGTCTAGTAGCAATTTGAAATGAAAGAATGATGAGGTTAGATTTGCCATTTTTTAAAAACGTCAATCAACAGTGTGTATAATAAACTAAAGAAAGGCAAAAATGGCCTGGTGTTCTTTGGCATTACACAATTTTCCAGTGCAAACTTCCCAAACCTAGGTGAGATTTCCATTTTAATGGGTGAACATAATAAACAGGGTGGGAATATTAAATAGGCATTGCATATTGAAAAATACTACTTAGGACAAATGTTAAACTTCTGTAAGACAGAGACTCAACAATTCAGTAACTTAAAGAACTGTATGATTTCACAAATAAACTTTGTGAACTGAGAGGGGTAGGTGGGGTGACACTGCTCCAAATGGCCATTTGTGAGTATAGGTTCGTCCAAGTTGTTCCTCCACTATCACATAGGACAATGCTTTCCAAATTTTAGTGTGCATCAGAGTCACCTGAAAAGCTTGTTAAAACACTGATTTGTGGGCCACATTTCCTGAGTTTCTGGCTCATTAAATTTGCAGTGAGGCTTGAGAATTTGTGTTTCCCACAAGATCTCAGATGCTGCTGCTGCTGCAGGTCCAGAGACCACCACCACCCTAGGGTATTGTTCTTGTCTGCGTATTTGTCTCCTACCTCATTACAAGAAGAAGAGAACACAGAGAAACAGGCATATTACTTCTTCTCATAGTTCATTGATGAGAACTTAATTATTGGTATATTGCTACTCAAGCAGGCTGAAAACTTTTTTCTAGCTAAGCAGAACCTTGACCACCCAACAACTCTATCCATAAGGAGGAAGCAGAGATGAGATTTAGGTGGGAAACTAGGGGCCTCTGCCATAGATACAAGGACAAAGATGAAGAGGTAGGAAAATGCTTGGGATTTCTTAGAAAGTTTATACATTTTGAATGGGCAATGGAGTACTTGAAAAGCAATAGTAGATAGAAGACCTAAAGTCATTTGTATTTTGTTTGGTAAGCAATGGAGAACCACTAAGACTTTGAGTCACGGTAGCCCTCCCCCTTATCCATGTTTTTGTTTTCAGTTTTGGTTACCTGAGGTAAATAATGGTCCAAAAATATCAAATTGAAAGTTGCAGGAATAAACATTCACATAGCTTTTATCACAGTATATTGTTACAATTGTTCTGTATTATTATTAGTTACTGTTAATCTCTTACTGTGCCTAATTTAGAACTCAAGCCTTATCATAGGTATGTATGAATAAGAAAAAAACATTATGTATCTATATATATACACACACACACGTGCACACACACACGTACATGTATGTATATATATACATATATATGTATACATATATTTATATATACATATATTTATATATACATATGTATATATACATATACTATATATATACACATACATATATATATGTATGTGTATATATATAGATAGATAGGGTTTGGTACTATCTGCAGTTTTAGGCATCCCCTGGGGGTCTTGGAACCTATCCCCAACTAATAAGGAAGGACTACTCTATAGGACCTGATGCTGTAAGAAGATAGATGACAGAGACTGTGGCAATATACGGAGTAAGAGGTAGCAAAAGGATAAAATATAGGGCAAAATTTCTATCTTCTCTTAAGCCATCTGTTAGAAACGCTGGAATGCATTATCTAGAATGCATTCTTATACACTGTTGTATTTGCCAGGAGTAATGAGGTGCCCCTAAGTAAAACATTAGTTAAATATATCCTCTTTATTAACAAAGATATCACTGTTATTAAAAAATTCAGTATATAAAAAATTTATTTACCAATAATTTTTCCCCTGGATTTTCAATTGTAATCTGATCATTTATGGGGAATCACTAACATGAATTTTTCTCTGCTATTCTTAAGAAAAGAAATTTGTATAAAACAAAATTGTATTATTTGTATCATAAATAGCATGAACAATAATATAAGAGTAAGATATTTTAGTTCACTTTACAAAGTCAAAATTTTTCTCTCTGAAAAATGTATGAAATAACTTACACATTTTGAACTGAATATATTGATACTGTGAACTTAAAATAGAAATTAAAAACTTTTGATATATAAGACAACTATAAACCATTTTTGGGTCAAAATATTTTTAACTTTTTTTCTGACTATACCAGTATTTTACTTAAAGGATATAAATATGTATTCAGATTATCATATAAGTTATTATAGTTCATATTAATTGCTTAAGCTTTGCCAAGTGAAATTATCTTAGAATAGTATATTCATTTTAAAAGATTTCTTGCTGTCTCCTACTTACTGAAGTTATTATTAGAATTAATGAACTAAAATTTTAAAGTTACTTTAGCAATCTGGGAAAAGCCTCTATTACAATACTTAGATTGGCATATATAATAATGATCATAAATTTCAGCATTAGAGTTTTATTAAGTGCTATTTAGAGAAGATTCAAGATTTCTATTAAATGATGCAAATATACTCAAGTTTTTCCTCCAATGAGAACATAAAATACTGAATTTTATTTTAATACGTGATGATTTTTAAATTTTATTTCCAAGTGATGAGCTGATTAGAGCACTAAATAATTTTTTAGTTATTTACAGAAATAACTTGCATATTTGGAGCCCAGACTGCTACTAATAATGAGCTCTTGAACTAAGCTCCACCTCTGAACTTTGTAGAAAAGCAACACAGTATAGAAGTAGATGCAGAGCTGCTAAAAGTAGATGCGCAGAAAGGACAGTGGAGAAAAAGAAAAAGGAAAAAAGTTGACTGGGAGCTGTGGCTCGGGCCTGTAAACCCTGTACTTTGGGAGTTCAAGGAAGGAGGATTACTTGAGCCAGGGAGTTCACGACTAGCCTGGGCGATATAGGGAGACCTTGACTCTAGAAAAAGTAAAAAAAAAAAAAAAAATTAGATGAACATGATGCCTTGCACCTATACTCCCAGCTACTCAGGAAGCTGAGGTGGGAGGATCACTTGAGCTAGGGAGGTCGAGGCTGCAGTGAGCTCTGATCACACTACTGAACTCCAACATGGGAGACAGAGCAAGGCCCTGTCTCAACAACACAAAAAAAAAAAACAAAAAAAAAAAACTAACAACAACAACAAGCAAGAAGGAGGAAAAGAAAAAGGGATATTCAGCAACTGAAATGTCCACACTGCTCTGGCACAATGCAATGTAGGGCTATGCCATATCGCTTTCAATTGATTAAGATCAGGCTCTGGTTGAAAGACTCCTTTTCAGCTCCACCAAAATGTGGTCAATTTATAAAATCTATTTTTACTACAATGAGAGTTCCTTATGTTTTAGTGGTATCTGGCAGGAGGATTGTAAAGGTTAGATGGTCCTGGAGAACCCAGTGGATTGGGTCCCATGTGCTGTAAGAGGGCATGAGTTACACAATGGCTGTGTCCAGCCAAGAAGGTGATTATTCCCAAACAGCCACATGGCACTCAAGTAGAATATGGTAATCGTGGAATTTTATTTGCCAGTTCACCCAAACTTACATTTTATATTTAATTGCATTCACTATTTAATTCTTTTAATTTTTCACCGAGTTTTTAAAGTATTTAAAAACAAATGAGAATTTTATTAACCACTGAAACATACCTTGTAAATATGGCAAACATTGTTTAAAGTTTCAGGAAACTTTACAATAGATTTTCAGGCAATTCACAATAGATTTGATTAACTGAAATATGTTAAAATGTCTTTAATGGGTGAAAGATTAAAAGCCTTAATTGCTTTTGTTTCCTGACTCATTCTTCCTGCCTTCTTCATAGCCTTCAACTCTGGCAAGCCCCAGGAAGTTATATGAAAACACAAATTTAAGAAATTAAATTTACAAATCAATTTCCTTTTCTAATAAAAAATCAAATAACTATCTTTTCAAATTCCAAAAATTAATAAGTGCTCTTTATGCAGTTACCATGGTAATCTCTCCTATGAGCATTGTAAAAAATCTAGCATAAGGGATACTCGGTCCCTATTATTTTATAAAAATATTGTAAAATAGTCCCATTTTCAACCCAATTTTAGATATTAACTGGAAGCTAAATTCCCACAACAGCTAAAGAATCAGAACAAAGAGAACAGTCAATATTCTGAGTATGAGTGTGCATAGGACTAACCAGTGTTAGCGCATATTAACATTTTAAATTGCTGAATTACCATCCAGATAATTAATGCTATGTAGACAATATTGACACAATGCTTTCTTACTTTAAAAGCTTTCTGGTTAATTTTCTTGAAGTCTCCAGTTCTGGAAAAATGGAAGATTTTTCTATCTAGGATCCTCATTATGATTTTAATGTCAATTAATTTCCATTGTAGAGATAAGAAAACTGAGATCTAAAGAGATTAAATTGTATTCCACATTTATACATCTAACTAGCAGAGTCACAAAGATACCGAGCAGTATTCTTATTTCACAACCAAATGTGCTTTGGAGAAATCCATAGATAAATCATGAATTTAAAATTCTCAGAGGTACTTTGCAGATCACCCTTTGCATTTTTCTTCCAACCTCCAAAAATAGAGCATAACATCCAAAGAAGACCTCACTGAGAGGTAGATTTCTTGTTCTAAGAATTTTTTCCATTTGTACAAACAAGTTTATTTGAGAAATATCAAACATTTGATGAATAGATTAATTAAATTCTTCCCTGGTTGATCACTTGTGTTTAGTAAACAAGAATGTTAAATGAGCAATATATCCAAATATAAATAAATCTTCACTTAAAAAGTTACATGTTCTGCAGTGCTGTTTATGTGCTTTTGGCCATACAAACAGTTAAGTTATAGTCTAGAAAATTGATTTTCATGAGTTTTATTAATTAAAAATAGTATGAACTTTGAAACAAAATGAAATACCATCAACTTCATATTGTTCCAAAGATTTTCTGTGACTATATTTGATGTAATATAGACAGCATTTAGATATCTGTGGGTGTTATTAATATCTTATTACATTCATCTATCACAACCCTTTTACTTGGCATTGCAGGCAGCTTTACTGAACACCAAATACTACCCAGAGATGTAAAGGAAACATGAGTGTATACTGCGGCTGTTAAGCTTTGATCATTAGCATTCCCCCAGCAAACTCTTAGTTATTTTCTCTATTTAGTAGATAGAGAATTTGTGGCATCAATGGGTTTTAAAGCTTTTTCTAGGACACAGAACATTGTACTGTTTCAGGATATAAATAAATATAATCAACTTCAAGAGTTTTGGTAGCAACTTCTTACCTGTTTCTCAGATGTTGTATAAGTTTTTTTTGTTTTATTTTGTTTTTTGTGGAGCAGATGATCTGGAAATACTAACTTGGTTTATAAACAAGGCAAGAGAATCTGTGATCCCTTTATATTTTACAATTAAGATATTGTGGAAAAAATAAACGTTGTATGTTACCTAGAAATAACCCAAGTTATTTTTGATTAATGAAAGTTAATAGTTTTTGTATTTCCTCATGGAATTTTTTTTTTCTTTTTTGGAGGCAGAGTCTCTCTCTGTCCCCCAGGCTGGAGTACAGTGGCATGATCTCAGCTCACTGCAACCTCCACCTCCTGAGTTCAAGTGACTCTCCTGCCTCAGCCTCCTGAGTACCTAGGACTACAGGCATGTGCCACCACACCAGCCTAATTTTTGTAGTTTTAGTACAGACGGGGCTTCACCATGTTGGCCAGGCTTGTCTCGAACTCTTGACCTCAGGTGATCCACTAGCCTTGGCCCCCCAAAGTTCTGGGATTACAGGTATGAACCACCACACCCAGCCTCCTCATGGAATTTAAACCTAGATGTAGATTTTGAAATTATGTACCCATGTTTTAAAATTATAATCATTTATTTTCAGGAGCCTTAGTTTAAAAAGTTACACTAATTTAAAAGAGGAGGTAATAACAATAAAACATGCAAAAGGTATGACTAGTAATCTATAACAAATTACCACAATTCTAAATATCTGCACATTGTGTTTTTAAAATGCACTTTAATCAATTGGTATAGTAGAAAATGCATAGACTATAGCATCACACTGAAGAATGTGAATCCCAGCTCTGTGTCTTCATAACTACATGACCACAACAGATTTTATAATCTTTTAGAGACTCATATTCTTCATCTCTAGTAGTAATTAATTATTTTTACTTGATAACACTTTACAAACAAATGTTATGACAAAACTCCTATGTAGAGATCATTTTAATCTCAATTAATTCACATTTTAGAGATAAGAAAAACAAACTCAGTTTTCATTGTAGTGTAGTAGTTATATTTTTCCATTTTTTCTTTTCCTAGCATTACAATAAAGTCTCACATTTAATCATAAAAATTGCCTAAGTGAATCAGTGAAACATTGGGTATATTCATCATTTCACAATTTTATCACTTCATCATTATTTCATCTGAAATAAAATTCAGAAAGGGAAATGAACTTTTTTTTTTTGAGACAGAGTCTTGCTGTGTCTCCAGGTGCCAGGCTGGAGTGCAGAGGCACAATCTTGGCTCACTGCAATCTCCGCCTCCTGGGTTCAAGCAATTCTCCTGCCTCAGCCTCCTGAGTAGCTGGGACTACAGGCACGCACCACCACGCCCAGCTAATTTTCGTATTTTTTTAGTAGAGACAGGGTTTCACCATGTTGGCCACTATGGTCTCGATATTTTGACCTTGTGATCCGCCCGCGTTGGCCTCCCAAAGTGCTGGGATTACAGACATGAGCCACCACGCCCAGCCAGGGAAATGAACTTTGTATACCTGTTGATTCTTCTTGTTTGAGTAGTTAGATTTATTAAGTTCATCAAGTGTTATTGAGTGCTAGTAACATTTCAGACACTAAAGTATTTCCAAAATTTCAAATGTGGATAATGTAGATATGATCACTGTCTTCATGTAGAATAAGGCTAATGAGAAAAGACCAAAAACACTTCATCAAGTGTTATTGAGTGCTAGTAACATTTCAGACACTAAAGTATTTCCAAAATTTCAAATGTGGATAATGCAGATATGATCACTGTCTTCATGTAGAATATAGGCTAATGAGAAGACAGACCAAAAATCAATTAACAAGTACATCAAAAATTTAAAAGAAGCAAATAAATAGGCATTCCTGTGTGTGTATAAATATAATGTAATGTGGTGTTATGAAGTAAAGGAATGTAGAACTTAGAGAATAATGAGAGTTATCCAGTTAATTCATATTTTAATTCATTCAGTCATCAAATCCAGTACTTTCTATTTGTCAGGCTCTTCTCTAGGTACTGTGAGTACCACATTAAACATGGCAAGTCTCTGTCTTCATGCAGCTTACAGTGTACACAGGTAGTAAACATGAAAACAAGGATATAAGATGATTGCAGTTTGTGATAAGTCCCTTAAACAAGATAAAACAAAGTAATTGAATAGAAAATAACATGTGGAGGAAAGAGAGTTACTCTATTCTACTAGAAGGGTTAGTTGGAAAAGCTCTTTCTGGTGAAGTGTCACTTATGCTGAGACCAGAATGAAAAAACATCTGAAGGAAGATGTTTTATTATCAGAGAAAAGAGAAAGTACAATGCTGCTGAGATGGGAAGAGCCTAACTTGTTCTAGCAATTCAAAGTCAGTGATGTAGGAACAGAGTCAGTGCGGAGGACAATGGCTGGACAGTTAGGATTCAAGCTTTAAAAGGAAGAGAGGCCAGATCAGGAGGCATCATCTTGTCTATGATTAGTTTAAATTTCAGTGGGAAGCCATTGGAAAGGTATAAGCAGGGTTATAATACGACTTGTTTTTTGTTTTGAAAAAACCACATTGGATGTCGTGTGCAGTGTAGATCCAGTTAGGACAGGCATGGAAGCAGGAGCAGTGAATGAGATCACAGAAAGATATGATGGTCTGGGCTTGAGAGATGGCATGGACATAGCAAGTAATGGTAAGGTCTGGGATTTATATAGGAAGGAGAGGTGACAGGACTTGCTAGATTGATGGAATAGATGTGAGAGAGTTACAGGCAGGTGACGAATCTGGAAAATGACTCTTTAGCAAGATAACCCTGAACCTAGCCCTGAAGGATTAAATGGAGCTGACCATGCAAGGAATAAGGGAAAAGGGGTTGTCACATGGGGAAGAATCATGACAAAAATAATAGCTTTACATGAGTGAGAGCTTTAAGTGAGCTTTTTACTTTATTTCTGTTTCAAAATTCTCATGGTGCTTGCTTTGAAATTTCTAATTCATCTATATATAGAGAATATAGTAGAAAGTAAAATTTCACTTGGCCCTGATATGTTCATAATGATAGGAGAGGCACCCTAGAATCTGTGTTTTAGGAAGAAACTTATCTGAAATAGTTTTCCTATCTTATATCATAGGATAGGTTTCTGCTGGTTCAAAGAAATTCTCAGAAATATTTTTAGAAAAATATTAAATTATTTTCAAATAAATCAGATTCTATCATGCATATACACCTTAATATACTTTATTAACAGGCTGTGTTCTTCCTGATTACACCTGCTAATCCTATAATTATTATTGAGATTCTTACATAAATTAACTTGAAGAAATTGTACAGGAAATCTAGTTTTGTTCCCTTCAAAAGAGCTTTGCAATATCATAACAACTCTCCTCTAATGGAAAACTCTGTATGATTCAGTGTAACTGAAGATAGCTGCTAATAATCACTGTGCTCACAGTGCACTAATCTTGACTGTGCCATTTTCTCTGGAAGAGGAAATAACATTTAATATTTTCTAGTTTTACTTGAAGGGAATTGACTTCACTTTCAGCAAGCAACAGGAAGTCTTATCTCTTGGTCCCAGAAAGTTTCCCATCTTGTAAGTAATAAAAAGATTTCCTCAGTCCTTTGCCACCAAAATAGAATACTACTTTTTCTATAGTATGTAATGGGAACTACATGTCTAACAAAGGCACAAAATGTGCAAAGAATTCTTGTTAGGAGTCTTATTAGGTGTCATGGCCATGAAATCTTATGTGCTCTATTTTTTTTAATTTTTCATCATAAAATATGCATAACATAAAATGTATCATTTTAAGCATTTTCTTCTGATGAAAAATGTGTCAATTTATTATAAACATATTTAGTAACCCAGAACTTGGCAGTTTTGAACCTGAGTATCTCCATAACCAGATCTCCTATATAACTTAAATTCTTCTAGAATGTTTTCTAGACATATGTTGGATATCCATGGAATATACAGAGACTAATAGAGCTACTGTTTTAATGTTTGTGTCCCTCCAAAATTCATGTTGAAACTTAATTCCCATTGTGGTGGTATTAAGAGGGGGCCTACTGGGAAGTGATTAAGTCATAAGCCCTTTCAAATGGGATTAACACTTTTATAAAGGAGGCCTCAGAGAGCTTCCTGGCCTTTTTTCTCTTCCATTATGTGAGGACACAGCAAACAGCAACAAGACACCATCTTGGAAGCAGAGAACAGACCTCTCCAGGCACTGAATCTGCTGATGTCTTGATTGTGGACTTCCCAGCCTACGGAAATGTGACAAATAAATGTCTGTTCTTTATAAATTACCTATTCCAAGATATTTTGTTATAGTGACATGAATGGACTAAGACAAATGGATCCAAACTCTGCAATCTTGTTCCTCAAGTTCTTTCTTTTTTACTTCATGTATATTGAATATATTTCCATATCTGTACCTGTAAATCTGCCTCTCTTTTTTCTCTTTATTTTATCACGTAATCATCACCACTGTCCATTTCTCGAACTTCTTCGTCATCCCAAACAGAAGCTCTTTACCCATTAAAGAGTCACTCCCCCATCCTTCCTATTAGTTTTTGTTATTGTTTTTAGATTTCGTTATCTTTCTGTATCAAGTAGTAGTTGAATAAAAAACAGAATCTAAGTTTGTGTGTTGTAGCACTATCCATGCCCCTTGTTAAGCATTCCATGAAAATATTTGTTAGTCTAAGCTTTCCTCATAGATCTTATACAGATTTATAGTAACCTCAATGTTTTACTTGTATTCTTTCCTTAAGCAGGGAAACAAAAATAGAAGAAGTTTCATAAGACATAAGACACTTCCTTATTCATAAGACAAATAAGGAAGTGCCTTGTGTCTTTGGATGAATTACACAGATAGAAATTGATTAATTCATGTTATCATTACCAGATTGGACTTTGCCCAGGCTATTATGCTTTATTTTCTTTACGTAGTTTCAAACATACACAAACTTTTCACTAAATTTAAGTTTTAATTTCACAAAAGTATTACTTTTTAGATAGTATATTTCTTAGATACAATTCAGAGACCACGCAAAGTGAAAATTTTCCTAAATAATATTTCATATTAAGAGGAGTGTGTCATAGAAAAGTGCACATGAGAGAAAAACAAAAAACAGTGACCCAACATTGTAAAAATAATCAATGAATAGACAACAATTACTTATCAACATCCACATGGAGAGAAGGGTACTTAAATTTCCAATTAGAGATAGAGAATGTGTTCTGATGTTGCCTGGCTCCAGGCAGGTGTCTAAACTCAGATGGAACACATACGGTTGCTCCAGAAGGGAATACTTCTCTCTTTCTGGACATATTTTCTAAATGCCTCTTTATCTAGAGTTATCAAGAAAATTTGCACTCTATTATTATAGTTAATAAGGATATAAAAAATTTGACCCAAGAATTAATAAGAACTGAAGAATAGCAAAACATGCTGAATAGTAGGGTTGGCAAGGGGATAATGAAAAACACTAAGCGTTAGGAAATCGGAGGCCTGGTTTTGTTACTGACATTTGCTAACTAGGTATAAAGTTTCTGGAAATGCATTTGTCTCTCTGGATTTCTTTTCCTTATCTGTAAAATTAAAGAATTCAAGTTCATTATCTCTGTGGTGCCCTTCAGTTCTGAATGTCTCTTTCTATACTAAATATGTATTAATCTCCTTTGGACCAACTGAAGGCATTTTAAATGTCTATTGGGTCATCTTTATACACGTAATTCATTAATGTATAGTACTGGTTGGGGATACAGGGCAAGGAGATCCCGTTTCTTAATATCATCTGACCTCTTTTATTCTATGTGAATAACTTTCAAGGCTTATGCCAATAATTATTTCTAAGACTAAATACCATCTTTCTATACAGCCCTCTTGGGAGACTTTCTTCCACTAGCTGTGGGTTTGAGCTACAACCCAATTTGTTATGGCATTATTTATTTATAGTAACACCCAGTCACATAGCTACCTGACTTCTAACAATTTCAAGTAGGTCAGTCACGAAACTGAAAATAATTAAGCTAAAACACCCCTGAGTCTTAGGGAAATAGGTTTCAACATCTAGGTATAAGGAGTATTTGTATTTCTTGCCTCCTTGAATACATCACATTTTTTTAGCTGCTTTTACTAAAGTCATTAACTTTGCTCTAGGTTAGTTAGAGCAGGCAGTCTGACAACTACAGCTGTAAAGATTAGGTTGCAGGTGATTGTGTAAAAAACAGACCCCGAAGTATTTGGAAAGTTATAGTAAAAAAATAGATCAGATCACAAAGAAAGAGGCAAAAAAGGTCATTTTTAATAAACACATTTGTTTTGATTATTAATATTTAACACATGCACAAAATTTTATTTATTTATTTATTTTTTGAGACAGAGTCTCACTCTGTCGCCAGGCGCCAAGCTGGAGTGCAGTGGCACAATCTCGGCTCACTGCAACTTCTGCCTCCCAGGTTCGAGCAATTCTCCTGCCTCAGCCTCCCGAACAGCTGGGACTACAGGCTCACGCCACCACGCCCAGCTAATTTTTGTATTTTTAGTAGAGACGGGGTTTCACCATGTTTGCCAGGATGGTCTTGATCTCTTGACCTCGTGATCCGCCCGCCTCGGCCTCCCAAAGTGCTGGGATTACAGGCTTGAGCCACCGCGCCCGGCCTCACAAAACTGTAAATAGTCATGAACAGAAGAATGGGAATTAGGTCTCAAGGCAAATGAGAAATTTTATTCAGTATCTTGAAATCTGGGAGTCTTCTAATTATTTCTTACATCCACATTGATTTCTGGCTGCCACCATTTTTCTTGATCGATGGTTGACCATTTTTATTTGAGTACTTTTCTAAAGGTTACAACTTCACAAGGCTCATGTTTATTATGGAAATGTTTTAATTTTATGAATTTCAAGGTTTCTGTTTTTCTGGCATCTATATCTCTATAGCTTCCATAACTTTCTCTAGTTCTGCCTAGTACAGTAGAGCTAAGTCAAACTGTTTCTCTTAATTAATTTCTTGTCCAAGATAGCATTCCAAGTTTTCTCAACAAGTCTTCATATGCCATGTTTTTCTCATATAACAAATTCCTGGTTGCATTCTTCTTCTTCTAGACCAGTGGTTCTCAGAACTGCTGAACATTGCAATTATCTGAAATCCTCTAAGAAATCAAATGTCAGAAAGTCACAGATGATTTTAACTGGCTCCCTTACCAATATGCAACAGATAATTCCCAGAAAAAAGGTGAGCATATATTCTATGTGTAAAATACATGGTTCAAAATCCCAGTGACGCAAGGAAATTGCTGAATGGTCTTAAGGATGTTATTTCCTGCCAGTGGATCTCAAGGTCCTCATGAAGATATAAACAAAACCATGTCTGCCCTACATGACACATGGTATAGTTGGGACTATTGAAAATTCTTGGCAAACTTAAATCATCATCCAAATGTTATCACGATTGTTATTATAATCTATTAAATTTTAGAATTTTTTTTTTTTTTTTGCTTACACAACATTAATATCTTGCAGTTCTGGAGGCTAAGTCCAGGATCAAGACACCAGCCAATCTGGTGTCTGATGAGGGCAAGTTCCTGGTTTGGTAAAGGCCATCTTTTAGTAGCATCCACACATTGCCAAGAGTCAGTTCTAGTCATTTTCTCCCTCCCTCTCTCTCTCTCTCTCAATCTCTCTCTCTCTCCATATATATATATGTATTTTTTTCTTGTAATTTTTTAAAATTTTTATTTTTGGCTCACGGGTATATGTACAGTATGTGCAGCTTTGTCATATAGGTAAACTGCATGTCACAGGGGTTTTGTCTACAGATTTTTCCATCCACCAGGTACTAAGCATAGTTTCTATTAGGTAGTGTTTTGATCCTCTCCCCTCCTCCTGTAATATTGTGGTTCATGGGTTCAGGGTGCCCTTAGCTCCCCTGAGAGGATGTTTTTCCAGGTTCTTGGTCTCCTGCCCTCTCAAGAATGAGAGAGGGGACCACAGGGCAGTGCGCAGTAAATGCCAGACTCAAAAATGTTTGTAGAAAGTGATTTATTTAGAAAGAGAAAAAGGAGAAGGAAAGAGAAAGAGCTAACTCTCACACTGAGTGAGAGAAAGAAAAGCCGCTCTCACACTGAGTAAGAAGGGTTCCCAGAGAGGGAAAACCAGAGAAGGAAATCTCCTCTCACACTGAGTGAGAGAATCCAGAAAGATGGAATCCAGGAGAGGAAAGTAGCTTCCACACTGAGTGGAAGGGAATAGAGAGAGATGGAGTTTAGGAGGGGGAAGACAGACTTCCACGAGAGAGTGTGGAAGGGGACTTTAGAGGTGAAATCCAGTGAGAGAGAGAGATGGCTTCCATGAAGGGAGTGTTTGTGGAAGGGGATCCAAACATAGGGTCTGAAGGGGTGTGGAAGAGGGGACTTTTAACCTGGGAGGAACCCCCACCTTCTCCAAGACCCCAGGCCAATGAAAGGAGTTCCTTAGAACTTCCGCTGGAGTGATACTCTTAGTTTTTTCCCATGCCCACGAAATTCAAACATAAACCGTTAAGTTTCCCGGATGGAGAGAGATGGGAGGGGGGCATGGCACTGGGAAATTCTTGCCCTTAAAACTACACCCCCCTCATGGACCCAGAAAGAGAACACCTTCCCTCACTCCCACCCTCTAACATTGAGTAGGCCTTGGTGTTTGTTGTTCCTCTCTTTGTGTCCATGTGTTCTCCTTGTTTAGTCCCCACTTATACATGAGAAAATGAGATATTTGGTTTTATGTTCCGGTGTTGCTTTGCTTAGGATAATGGTCTCCAGCTTCATCCATGTTTCTGCAATGGACATGATCTTGTTCTTTTTTTATAGCTGTGTAGTATTTCAAGGTATATATGTACCATATTTTCTTTATCCAGTCTACCACTGATGGACATTTAGGTTGATTCCATTACTTTGCTATTGTGAATGGTGTTGCAGTAAGCATGCATGTGAATGTGTCTTTACGGTAGAATTATTTCTATTCCTTTGCGTATATACCAAATAATAAGATTCCTGGGTCAAATGGTGATCCTGTTTTAAATTCTTTCAGAAATCACCACATTGCTTTCCACAAACTATAGTATAGTTTGACTTTGAATAACGTGATACCTCCAACTTTGTTCCTTTTTCTTAGGGTTGAACTAATTTATCCTGCTATTTTGGTTACTGTAGCCTTCTAATATAGTTTGACTTTGGGTAATGTGATGCCTCCAGCTTTGTTCTTTTTGCTTAGGGTTGTCTTGGCTATTCAGGCTCTTTTTAAATTTCAGATGAGTTTTAAAATAGTTTATTCTAATTATGTGGAGAATGTTATTGGCAGTTTGATAGGAATAGCATTGAATCTGCAAATTGCTTTTGGCAGTGTGGTCATTTTAATAGTATTGATTCTTTCTATCTATGAGCAAGGAATTTTTTCCATTTGTTTGTGTAATCTCTGGTTTCTTTGAGCAGTGTTTTGTAGTTCTCATTGTAGATATTTTCTTCCTCCCCTCTTTAACTGTACTCCTAGGTATTTCAACATTTTGTGGCTAACATGAATGGTATTGCATTCCTGATTTGTCTCAGCTTGGGTGCTGTTGGTGTATAGGAATGCCACTGATTTTTGTACATTGATTTTGTGACCTGAAACTTTGCTAAAGTTATTTATCACATCAAGAAGCTTTTGAGCAAAGACTGTGGGGTTTTTTAGGTGTAGAATCATATTGTCTGCAAACAGGGATAGTTTGATTTCCTCTTTTTCTGTTCGGCTGCCTTTTCTGTTTTTCTCTTGCCTGATTGCTCTGGCTAGAACTTCCAGTGTTATTTTGAATAGGAGTGGTGAGAGAAGGCATGGTTCTCTTGTTCTGATTTTCAAGGGGAATGCTTTCAGCTTTTGCCTTTGCAGTATGATGTTGTCTATGGGTTTGTCATAGATGGCTCTTATTATTTTGAGGTATGGTCCTTCAAGACCTAGTTTGTCAAAGGTTTTTTAATGAATGGATGTTGAATTTTATCAAAACCCCTTTCTGCATCTATTGAAATAATCTTTTTTAAGTTCTGTTAATATAATGAATAACGTTTATTGATTTGCACATGTGAAACCAAACTTGCATCCCAGGGATAAAGCCTACTTGATTGTGGTGAATTAGTTTTTTGATGTGCTCCAGGATTTGGTTTGGAAATACTTTGTTGAGGAGTTTTGTATCTGTGTTCACCAAGGATATTGACCTGAAGTTTTCTTTTTTGTTGTCTCTGCCAGGTTTTGGTATCAGGATGATGCTGACCTCATAGAACGAGTTAAAGAGGAGTTTCTCCTTAATTTTTTGCAATAGTTTAAGTAGAAATAGTACCAGCACTTCTTTATACCGGCACTTCTTTATTCTTTATAATGGTACCAGCTGTGAGTCCGTCTGGTCCTGGGCTTTTTGTGGTTGCTAGGATTTTATTACTGATTGATTTTTGAAACTCATTGTTGGTCTGTTTAAGGATTAAAGTTCTTCCTGGTTCAGACTTGGGGAGGTTGTATGTGTTCAGGAATTTATCCATCTCTTCATCATAATAGTCTCTGAGGGATTTTGTATTATTTTATTTTATTTATTTTATTTTGAGACAGAATCTTGCACTGGAGTGCAATGGCGCAATCTCGGCTTACTGCAAACTCCGCCTCCTGGGTTCAAGCAATTTTTCTGCCTTGGCCTCCCAAGTAGCTGGGAATATAGGCGCCTGCCATCAGACCTGGCTGATTCTTTGGATTTTTAGTAGAGACAGGGGTTCACTATGTTGGCCAGGCTGGTCTCGAACTCCTGACCTCATGATCTGCCCTCCTCAGCCTCCCAAAGTGCTGGGATTGCAGGCGTGAGCCACAGCACCTGGCCAGGATTTTGTATTTCTGTGGAGTCAGTGGTAATATCCCCTTTGTCATTTCTTATTTTGTTTATTTGGATCTTCTCTCTTTTTTATTTTGTTAGTCTAGCTAGTGGTCTATCAACCTATCTTATTAATTTTTTTCAAAGAACCAACTCCAGGATTCATTTGATCTTGTGTATAGTTTTTACTATTTCAGTTTTCCTCAGTTCAGCTTTGATTTTGGTTATTTTCTTTCTGCTAGCGCTGGGGTTGATTTGCTCTTGTTTCTCTAATTCCTCTAGTTGTGATGTTAGGTTATTAATTTGAGATGTTTCTGACTTTTCAATGTGGGCATTTGATGCTGTAAACTTCTCTCTTATCACTGCCTTAGCTGTGTCCCAGAGCCTCTGGTATGTTGTATCTTAAGGTTGCTTTTCAAAATTCTCATTGTACATATCTCTGCTTATCCAATATATGCCCTAACATCTGTAGTCTTTTCTTCCTTTTCTAGCTTTGATATATTTTTCTCCTCTTTTTTGCTTATCCTAGCAAATAAAATCACCAAACTACTCAAAATATACATATTTATGGAGAATCAGGAAAAAGAATTTTAAAAATTTACATTTTTAAATGTTCCATTTGGCTCTGTCACACTATACAGCCATTACTTCTTTTAAAGTATATGCACATAAAACAATATTTATCTTTAGCATTTTAATGCATTTTTGTGTCAGTGAAGAGTAAGAATACCATTCTATAATCAGGGGAAAATTTTTCTAGTCATTGCTCTGACAGTAACTAGCTCTGTGGCCGTATGGAATTATAGTAGTTTGAAAAGAATAAATAAGCACACAAACATATGATAAATGCTATTTGGCTCTTGGGAGAATTATTTATAATTATAAAAAACTTTGGACATCAAGAAAAATATTTAGGTTCTATTATTTACACATTTAGTTTGTATTTATATTTATTTAATTTATAAAGGTAGCAATAAGGAAGGTTATCTCTTCTTCAGAATTCTGATGTTGAAGTTCAGAAGAGCTGTGAAACAAGGTGTTTATATGCTGTTTTCTAATATGACCTAAAATAGTATGTTGAATATATGCTCAATGTTTCTAATGCACTAAAATATCCGCTTTAATATAGAAAAAAATTAATGTAATGGGACATTATTTTTAAGGCAGAAAAATGGGGAGTACCTGTAAGTCAAGTTTTTCAATTAACATCTTTATATATTCAGGTTTTTAAAACTATCTTTTTTTATTTGATAATGTTGGATAAATATTTCTGTTCCTAATCAAATTTGGTAATTATTGGTTGTTTTATATAAATTTTTGTCTATTTGAGGAACAAAAACAGTCTTGTATTTTTCACATTGCAGTATTTTAACATACTCCATTAACACTGAAAAAATATATGCTATCATACTTTCAAAGAAAATATGAATCTCATGCCATTATAATTTTTCCCAACAAAAAATTAACTGTGAATATTTTTTATTTCAACCCCAATGAAAGTACAATTCCATTCATACATCAAGTCTTATAGCACAGTATATTGTGTTGCTGCTGATTTTGTTATTGTTTACAAACTTGAAAACTTGATTTAAGAACATATAGAGCTAACATTATTTATTTCTAGAGGTTCTCTTACCTCTTAGGTATCTTATCTTAGCTTGAGCTATAATTACATTTCTTTATGCTCATGATCTGGAATAATCAATTAAGTCAATAATGTTCACACTTCTTTACCGAGTAAAACTAAAGTGCAGCAATATTTAGACACATACACTGAAGTGTTTGGGAGTATAGACAAATGTCACTTGTCTTAATTTGAAAGGGTATTCAAAAGTTAAATTTTTACAGTATATTCTACAATCTATATTATTTTAATATTATAGTTTTACATTTCTTACCACTGAAGAATATTGATGATGCAGGCAGATGTGATATATCTATGTCTTGATTTTTCTGTTACTCTTGGGCTCCCCACTCTCCTTCCAGCTTGAGAGCCAATCAGGCTGGGCTGAGTGAGCAAGGACAGTAATAAAATAGGCCATGAGAGGCTGTGTTTCATATGTCCATACAGGTTATTGAAATATTTTGGCTTTCATTCTAAGACAAGAATACTTGGAAAGTTTTTAAAAAGTTATGCCATGGGCAGATTTACATTTTAGAAGGATAGTACTGGATGCTGAGTTAAGAATGAATTATAAGCAAGCAAAAGAGGAAACAAAGAAGCCCATTAGAAAGCTATCACAATAATACACGTAAAAATTGATGGTGACCAGGGCTGTTTGTAGCAATAGAAACAAATGATGAATACATTGTAAAAGTAGATCCAGGAATATTATTCTGAAATAAAGAACAAATATCTCCCAATATATGCAAAACATGATATATCTTGGAAACATTGTCCTCAGTGAAAAAAAAGCCAGATGAAGAAGATTAAATATTATTCCATTTATGTAAAATTCTAGAACAGGAAAAGCAAGAGTGACAAAAATACAGATCAGTGATTTCCTGGGAGGGTGGGAATATGACCTAACCATGAAAGTGAATGAGGGAACTTTTGGAAGTGACAGAAACATTCTAAACCCTCCTCATGATGAGGATTTCTCACAAAAATGTTCACTCAAGTGTATGGATGTTGTTATATATAAATTATACTTCAATAAAGCTGTAATGGAAAAAATAGTACATCCAATAATATTTGCTGACAGAGTGGTGTATGAGAGAAAGAAATATGGCAAAACAAAACCTTTTCATTTTTTTGCCTCAGCTCCTGGTAGAAACTCATCTGATATGCAGAAGACAATAGTAAGATGAAGTTTTCATTAAGGATTTCAGCTTTGGGTGTGTTCAATGTGAAATCTTCTGTACATATCCAATGGAGATGCCAATTAGGCAGTTTAGTATATGAATCTTGATTTAATGGAGAAGTCTAGCCTAGAAATACATATTTAGGTCTTACTTGTATAATAATTTCTTAATCATTTTATTATTTATCACATCTATTTAAATATATATAACCTATCTTTAGCCTCCCAGCTTAACTATAGGAAAAATGATTATATTTTTGCTGTAATTTTCTCATTACCTGGCTAAACAACTGACTAAGAAAATGTTCATTAGCAGTGACTATGGATTAAATGTGTCTCCTTAAGATCATTCAGCATGGAGAAAACAAAAAGAAAAGATCAAATTAGTGTCATTATCTTGAAACCTCAGCTGATTTTGAGAAATTGTTTATAATGTGAGAACATAAAATGTGTATTAATTGAAACAGAATCTACTCTTCTTCTAGTAGAATAAATTAACAAAAAATCTTATTATTAGGAATAGTGTGTAAACTCCTGGTTCCTTTATGGTTTGAGTTGAACACAACTGGAAACTCCTTTGTTTTGCTCTTTTCTCACTTCATCTTGTCTGTGGATATCCAGTAATCTATTGGTCTATTTCTTGTATTCCACTTCTTCACTTTGAATGGCCCATAAATCAGCCAGTTCACTACCTACCTGATAATACATTTGTCTTGACTCACCTTCATATTATATATAGACTACTGGCTTTGTATTAGGTCTCTAAATTTTTAGTAAGCAGTTGCTCTCAACTATTGCTATGAAGTTTACCTGGAAACCTTGCTTTGTTTTGTGATGATGAATGGTTCTAATTTTAATAAGGTACTTTTGAATTTATTCTAGTTAGATTGGAAGTTCTTTGTCTTCTCTCACTACTTCAGGAAACTTATTTCGGTAGTGATGGTGGTGGCCTGGTTCTGAAAAGCCAGTCAAATTTTAGGTTTAGATCAACCAATGACTATTCATTGCACACTAGCCACGTTGAGAAAGTTTACATCCATTTTCTTTTATAAATTCCATTAATGATTTCCTGAAATTGTCCTTTGTCTACTGGTAACATCATGCATCATGGTTATGATGGTTTGCTGAATTGCTATCGGAGTCAAAGCAGTGTTAACAGGTAACTAAAAACTCACTACCAATTCAAACTATTGTTCAATTTATGTTACATATATAGACTTACATTCAGAAATTCATATTTCTGTATGTTGACATTTATGTACACAAAATACATATATATGTGTGTGTAAATGTTTTTAAATCAATCATTAATATTCACCAATATGGAACTTACTTAAATAAGACTCAATTTTTAATTTAAATAAGACTCAAGGACTATGATTTTTCTTATTCTGCTGTACAACACTTTGCACTTTCTTCTAATAACATCTTAGTTTTTAGTAGGTACCTACTAGTGGTTATTATAGTAATTATATGTTGTAACTTCCCCCTGTTGGTTTAGTTGATTTATGTTGAGACTGTTAACCAATCAATACTTGGACCTGAAACACAGATGTTGACAATTTCTTCTTAATATTTATGTACCCTTTTTCATTAATTCTTAATACCACATTATTCAGACTTGATAAGTACCAAAATAACATCATTTTGATCTCGTATTATATTATGAATGTAGGTTTTTAATTTGTACTGAAGGAATATCATTGTTAGAAATTTTCACTTTTGAAAAACAAATTAATCCAAATGAGGATAAAAGTTGTAAGCATTATAAATGCTCCTTTCTTCATCAGATATGTTGCTTCTGCATCATAATTTGCTGGTGAGTCATTTAAAAATTATTCTTCAGATTATATTTACTCTTAGTAATTATCCATATCCTCAGATATTCAGTTTCTTTAAATTTGGAAAGCTATGAACAATAAGATAGAAACAGTTGCATTAAAAATAAACTAGAGAGATTTACCAATGTAAATCAAGCTATTACTAATGCTAAGAAATATTTTGACTAAAAATAATGAAGTAGATTAGTGATATTTAAACAATGTCCTATTTTAAGCTATTACTGTTTTTTTTTTTTAACACATTTACATATACAGATCTTACAAAATAGTTTATCACCTGTCACTAAAAACTTAAAAAGTTGTTGGGGCTGTAGAAAAAGGACATTAGGAGTATATTATTTTTTAAAAATCACTTAACTGTTCACTGCAGATGGTTAATACATAACTAAATTTCCATTTTTTTCATTGAAGAATTACCACACACACACACACATAACATACAAAAAAGAGAATGTACATACAAACAGGCACACACAAATGCTATAATGTAACAACAATCAGTGCACCTACATTTTCAAAATATTTGCACCATTTTTAATCACCCAAACTCATCCAAATTATTACTCTAAAAGCTGCAATCTTTGATATCTAGTAGATTTAACCTTGGTGTGAAATATTATCTTCTAGATTTTTGCTAACTGACTTTATAATTTAGAAAACATTATGTCTTTAATCCTCTAATTTCAAGAAATTAAATGGGAGGTCATTTAAGTTAAAATTTAATAAACTAAGTTATGGATCTTCCAACTACTTAAAGCATATTACCTGCCTTTGAGGAAAAAAATATTTAGGCATTTTGTTTCTTTCTAATGTATCATTAGAAGTTTTTTTTTTTTTTAAAGTAAAACAATATGAAGATTCTCAAAGAACTGAAAATAGAACTATCATTCAACGCAGTAATCCCACTGCTTGGTATCTACTGAAAAAGAAAGAAATAATTATATAAAAAAGACATCTGCACTCATATAATTATCACAGTGCTAGTGGCAATAACAAAGTCATGGAACCAGCATAAGTATCCACCAACAGTTAATTAGATAAAGAAATTGTGAGTGTATATGTGTGGAGTACTACATAGCCATAAAAAATAATGTAATCATGTCCTTTACAGCAACATGGATGGAGGTTGAGGCCAGTATTCTAAGTGAATTAGCTCAGAGGCAGAAAAATCAAATATCATATGTTCTAACTTGTAAGTGTGAGCTAAACAGTGGATACACATGGACATAAAGATAGAGACAGTAGTCTTTGGGAACTCTAAAAGGGTGGAGAATGGGAGGGGTTGAGGGTTGCAAAATTGCCTATGGAGTACTATGTTCAATGTTTTGGTGATGGGTACGCTAGAAGCCCAATCACCACCATTATGCATGTAACACCTACATAACAAACCAACACGTGCACTCCCTAAATCTAACATCAAAAATAAAATAAAAAATATGTATAAGAATTTAAATGTTTCACATATTTTTGATCGTATGGAAAAAATGGCACTTTTATTTTTAAAATGGACTTCAAATCTTGTTCTCAACAAAGACTAAATAATGTGGTTGACAATAAATAATATTTTAGAACATACTAATTAATCAATGATTGAATAGTTTCAAGAAGCTTATAGTCTAGCAAAGAACACCGACAATTTCAGTAGAAATTCTGATAGTGTGAAAAGAGCCAATGTATGGGAAATACTTGATGTAATAGGAGAATAAATAGCTGATTTAATCTAATCTAATCTAATCTAAATCTCAACTACTGTAATTCTCTTACTACCAGCATTAGAATCATCCAGAATCTTATTAGAAATACTAAAATTTCAGTTTCAACTCCATACATGCTGAATGTGAATCTTCATGTTATAAAGATTCTCATATTATTTTAATTTACATTTAATTTGATTAGGGAAAACTCCTCAGAGAAAGTGGCATTAAAAATTAACTCCCAAATGACAAGATGGTTAGTCTGTGAAAATTAAAGGTAAAATATATTGGAAACAGAGAAATGAGGATACCCAAAACCAAGTCTATAGCTTAGGCTGCAGGTTGGATAGAGAAGACATGCAGGAAAAAGGAAGACCATTTCAATTTTGTGTTCGATGTGCTGATGAAACATGTTGTAACGGTAGATGTTTAAAGGGAAGACAGACTTACGAATCAAGATCAGGGACTTATTCTCTGCTGGTCCATTGACTTGAGGATTGGTGGTATATTGATAGTAACTGAAGTCATGTGAGTGGGAAGGATTGACCAAGGAAAATACGTAATGTGAAAAGAAAAGAAGGCCTTGGGTATAGTCTTTGGAAATACCAACTATTAAAAGATGCTAACAAATGAGACTGAAAAGAGCAGCCAAAGAAGAAACAGGAAAGCTAGAACCATATGTGGATGGAGAAGCCACAGGAAAAATGTCTTAGGAGGAAGGGCTCAGTTTGTAATACTGTTTTAGTTTGGGTTCTCCTAGATGCAGAGCCTAAGAAAAGAATTTGAGTGTGGGTAGTTTATTGAGGAAGACTTTTAAGAAGCAGGATTGGGAAACAGGAAGAGTAAGACCATTTGTATTAGTCCATTTTCATGCTGCTGATAAACACATACCTAAGACTGGGGAGAAAAAGAGGTTTAATTGGATTTGCAGTTCCACATGGTTGAGAAGGCTTCAGAATCATGGTGGGAGGCAAAAGGCATGTCTTACATGGTGACAACAAGAGAAAATGAAGAGGAAGCTAAAGTAGAAACCCCTGATAACCCCGTCAGATCTTGTGAGACTTACTCACTGTCAGCATGGGAAAGACCAGCCTCCATGATTCAGTTACCACCCCCTGGGTCACTCCCACAACATATGGGAATTCTGGGAGATACAATTCAAGTTGAGATTTGAATGTGGACACAGCCAAACCATATCACCGTGATAAAGGGAAATGTAATGAACGATATAGTGTTGGGATTTGTTGTTTTTTTTTTTAATTATAGGCAATTGGGGCTGAGTCCTACTGAGACTCTAAGGAACTGTATAGAATGAACCTTATACTTGTTTCTCTGAAGGAGAGGCACTGTTATTAATCTGTACACCCAAATCCCTCACTTGTTAAATGCTGTGTGCTGTGTGGTATAACTTAAGCCTCTCCTCGACCCCCAAAATGCTGCTGCAACTCTAGGTTGTGCTGAGCAAGTTTTCTAGAGTTCCCAGAGAGCCCTTTTGCAAAAACTCTGAGATGTACTTTCCACCATTGGTACAGTTGAGGTAAGACATGGGTCAGCTTGCAAGGGAAGAGATGTTGCATGGGACATCAATAGTGTTTACGACTGGTGGTCAGTACTGTTCAGCTAACAAATACACACACACATATACACACATACATATATATGAAATATCTAATTAAGTATCATGGTAGTAATCAGAAAATCATGGAAATGCAAGAGTATTATTAGTGAAATAGAAGGATAGAAAGAATGGAAGCTATAATTAAATGTTTAAGGTTTTAATGAGAAGTAGAAAGTTAGATGATGAAAGTAGACTACACTTTGAAGAAATTGGTTGAGAAAGGGGAGAAGAAAAATAGGATGATAAGTAGAGGGCTACTTGTGATCAAAAGAGAGTCATTTTCTGATGATAATAATGTCATGCAGAAAATAAGAACACAGACTCTGAAGCCATAATTCTTGGATTCAAATCCTGGCTTCAGACCTAATTAGCTGTGTGATTCTATGCAAGTTATTAAAATTCTCTGTGCCTCAATTTCATTATCTGTAAAATGAAGATAATGATAGCAATCTCATAATGTGGTTGTAAGAATTAAGTAGCTAAATATGAGTAAAGGGTTTAGATGAGTGCCAAGAAAATAGCATTTAATGTCCCAGGGTTAGATATGATTATAATTTTATTGTAACTGGACATTCAAACACAGGTGAAAGAGTAGCATCAAATGGGATGAGAAACACTTCTTTAATTGTTTATAAGCAAAATAAGGACAGAAGGAGAAAAAAATAGGTTTCTCTCTAAATGAGTTAGTAGATATTCTTATATGAAAGCTTCTATTTCTTTTTGAAATTCTATGTAAAGTCATCTTCTGGGAAAGAAACTGTTGAGGGAATAAAATATGAAAACTGATAGCATAAAGTTCTTTAAATGGTCCAATTTTTAAAAAATGGAAGAGTGATTAACTATGGTAGGCATGTTATATCAGTCCATACTCTTGTTCAATTAAGGGTCAAATCTTTTTCTTACCACAGATACACACACAAACACACACACACACACACACACACACAAACATACACACCAAGCCAAACTATAGTAATAAAGATTAAAGTCATTTAGAGAAGGTAAACTAAAGGAATTTAAAAATATTCAAGCACACATTTGGATGGGTGTGCTGGCTCACGCCTGTAATCCCAGCACTTTGGAAGCTCAAGGCAGGTGGATCACTGTGGTCAGGAGTTCAAGACCAGCCTGGCCAACATGGTGAAATCCCATCTCTACTAAAAATACAAAAATTAGCTGGACATGGTGTCAAGTGCCTATAATCCCAGCTACTTGAGGCTGAGAAGGAAAATCGCTTGAACCCAGGTGGCAGAAGTTGCAGTGAGCTGAGATCATGCCATTGCACTCCAGCCTGGGCAACAAGAGCCAGACTCCATCTCAAAAAAAAAAAAAAAAAAAAGAAAGAAAGAAAGAAAAATATATATATATATATGTATATATATGTATATATAAAAGCACACATTTTAGCTGTATTACAATGGTCATAATGACTGTTTCTACTTGTAGCAATCATCTAACCCTTGACTCTTATTCTATAATTGCAAATAAATTATAGATGTTTTAGATGGACAATTTACTTGCTTAGTAATCAAGGATTTTCTTCTAATTGCTAAATACACTAAAGTCTCATCATCACTGTTTTTTCAATTACATGCTTAGTTAAGTCTGAAACAGTGTTAAATTGACTTTTCAAAAACAATGATCAACCTGGCCATTTCCAAACAAAACATAATAATAATAATTGATAAATGAAAAACTATGTAGCATAAATAACTTCCAAGTTCTTTTGAATCTTGCATTTTTACATAGATGAAAATATAAATTCTTGTGAAATATCTGAATGGATGGCTAGGTTCCATAAGCAAGAAATCAAATTGCTGTTTATATTGGAAGAGCTCATTCTAGATGGAAGAATAACACGTTTTACTTGTAGTTTCTGCAAATATTTTTAAATTACATTAGGTTGTGGCCAGGCATGGTGGCTCATACCTGTAATCCCAGCACTTTGGGAAGCCAAGGTGGTGGATCACCTGAGGTCAGGAGTTCAAGACCAGTCTGACCACATGGTGAAACACTGCCTCTACTGAAAATAAAAAGTTAGCTGCACATGGTGGTGCATGCCTGTAATCTCAGCTACATGGGAGGCCGAGGCAGGAGAATTGCTAGAACCCGGGAGGCTGAGGTTGCAGTGAGTCGAGATTGTGCCATTACACTCCAGCCTGGGCAATGAGAGTGAAACTCCATCTCAGAAAAAAATAAAAATAAATATAATTAATTCAGTTGGAATTGTGACTGTTTTCCACTCGAAGTAGATACATATTTTATTTCAAAAAAGCTTTTCCATATCTTGAGAGCTAAAGAATTCATTATTCCATAGAAAAATCTATGTTTTGTTACCCAGCTTTCCAAAAAAGGAAATATAAAATGAAGATAAAATAGGAGTATCTGACTCAAACTTCTGCTAAAAAGCAAACAAATCTCTAAACCATCTGCTTTCCTTCATTTGTGATTTTCCTTTAGTTTTTTTCCATTCGTTTCATTGAAAATCAAATTCAGGAAGATTTCATGTTATTTTTATGATTATATGACTTACTATGTAAAGACTATGCAACTTAAAACTTTTTTATAAAATAACCAGCAATACATTTGAAGATTTTGCTGTTCATAGCATAGTTCTTGAAAATGATTCAATCTTGCTGCAAAATTCTAGAAACAATACTTGTTAAACTAATTATCATATTACCTAACTTTTCTATACATATGAATTTATGTATTTTTAAATGTAGGATAATAAAGAGAAATTATGGCTTCAATTGCTGTGTAAATAGCTGGCAATACTAGAATTATTCTTGGTAAAAATTAAGATAAATTAGTCATAAACCCAATGATGATTGATAAAAAAGTTAAAAAAAAAGGTGATTGTTGGTCTCTGAAGAGAAAACAATTTTAAATATTTTATTATTTATTATTTGTCAAATTATGTTTAAAACACATGTAGTCACGTGAATATAAAATTTACAGCTGTTTTTATTCTGTAAGAAAAATTTGTTTTCAGAGACCATTTTGGGAATGCTGTGTTTATATTGAAAATGGGACATACATTTTTATTCAACTAGATTTTTAAGCTATTTGCTTCTTAATGATTTTTCTAATAATTACCATTTATTATTATTTGTCATACAATATACATGCATTATCACTAATTCTCACAGCACCCAGTATGTTAGATATTATCATTTGAAGTGGACATATAAAAAAACTGAGACACTGAAAATTTAAAAAAATATATATACTCAAAATCAAAAGTTAAAAAAATATGTGAATATATTTATATACATACTCAAAGTCAAAAGTGAAGAATATAGTACAGATCAAACACAGATACCACTGGTTCCAACACTCGTAGGAGTTTTACGATGGCAATAAAACTTAATGTGGTCAATTAAGATACTCAGATATTTTTAAATTGACACTCAGATATGTGTAAACACTCTTGAAACTGTAACACATTTTCATGCATGTTTATTTTGGCAGATGGAAATCTGTATCTTTTATCTGATGCTATAGGTTGTCCTAGAAATAAAGTTTAAAGAAGCTGTATTTAAGCTAGTGTAGCCTAGTTTCAAAGCTAATTAATGTAGCATTTATGATTTATTTGAATGTGGAAATTAGTTCCATCACTCACCAAAAAGTCTTTTACCTGTTAAAAAGAAATATTAACTTTTGTTTCACAAAAACCAATAGATGATGTGTAATGGTGCCAATGTATATATAGATACCCCGCAGGTTAAAACTCTACTGTGGGTATGTGCTGCACTGTAAAATTACCTAGAGACATTATAAAACAGGTGATACATAAATATATATGTATATATATATATATATATATATATATGCTTTTTGAAAGTAAAAAGTTAACTTCTTGTAGGCAGTGTTTTATAGATTTGAGACATGGGGTTAGAATCATGAACTTAAAGTTCTATCTGATTTGATGTGCAATTATTAATAATTCACTACTTTTCATTGTATGTGATTTGCTCTTCTAATACAATGGGAAATACAACTTCTGATCCCTATCTTCCAGGAATATGAGATGTATAAAATCGTTCCTGAAGACCTGAAGAATATCTGTTTTTCAGTTGTACATCTGGCTCTCTTGGTAGTGAGGAAAACCCCTTTTATTTTAAAATAGAACACATATTTAAGAGGGAGGATATCTTAGCAAGTAACTCCCTTTCCAAAATACCCTGTGTTCTAAAAAGTTTGCTAGCCATAAAGTTTTTTAAGACACTGACTATATCCTATATTTATATTCTCCACAGCTCAAAAAAAAAATCCTTACTTACTGAATAAACTCAAAGACATTGCCACAATTTCAAAATATCAAAAGAAATAGTTAAAATAAGAAGGCATGGGGGAGGTGCTGGCAATCAACCAAATATTTTATTATTTGAAATAAAAATTCATGTTTTTTGCACATATTTTTCTAACTTCTACTATAGACACTGATGGAATTATAAGAACACAGTTTCTCTTTTCCAATCTATGATTTTCCTCCTCCTTGCACTTGTATTTGACATGAAGACTAATACACAGATTCAGACAGAAACTGCAAATTCTTTGAAATTCATATTAATTTAGGTTAACTGCAATGGGTTAAAGGTTTAGAATGTCTCATTTTTATAAAATGTTTGCTGAATGATAAATTATAATAGCCAGTAATAATCAAATGCTAATCCAAAATGTCAATCCATGTGGGACACTTCCCTATCTAGCATCCTGCATTGATACTAATATCTCAGCTCTAAGGAAGCAGACATCACATTCTATGTTTATCCAGAGAATTTCCAGAATGAGTGTAACAAACCAAACTTCCATTCAGTAATTACTTGAGAGTTTAATATGTGCAAACACCCTAGCAGATTCTGTGGTGAACAAGACAGGCAAAGAGACACAGGTACTCTTAGCACGAGTAAGTGATAAACTCAGTACTCTTTGTAAGTGTATAGCCAGAGGATCTTATGTGGTACAGGAAGTAGAGTATGTTCCTGATGTAGTGGTATTTGAGGAGAGAATTAAAGGATGAATAAATATTAGCCAAAACATTATAGGTGAAAGAGCATTTCAGATAGTAGAAACAGCATGAGCCAACTCAGAATCCAGAGACCAGGACAAGTTTACAAATATGAAAGAAATTTAATGTAACAGAGCATAGTAGACAAAAGGGAGAAAGTATAAGATAGAACAAACAAATAATGTATGCTTACAGAAAGGAAACTGTACTTTGAAGATAATGAGAAGTCATCAAAAGACTTTAAGGAAAACAGTGTAGGGAAGTTTAGATTTTTCCCCTGAAGTTTAATTTGACTCTATAACACAAACTGGTAATAGCTCAATAGGAAAAAAAGGCATACAAATTTGTTTTCTGCACATGTATGTATAGGAGTCATACAAAATATGAAAACTCAAAGAAATGCCAGATCATTGATGCTTTTATACCATCTTGAGATTACAGAAAGAATAGGGGCTTATAGCATGGCAAGACAGATTGTCAGAGGTAGAGCAAAAGAAGAAAGGCAGGGAGCAAAGGCAGTCTTGTGGAGATGTACAGGTAGCAGCCCTCAGAAAAATAGGTGGTAGCCTATGGTAAATGTTTCTCTGTCACATCTTTTGATTGATTGATTGATTGATTTGTTGGGATGGAGTTTCACTCTTGTTACCAGGCTGGAATGCAATGGCGCCATCTCAGCTCACTGCAACCTCCGCCTCCCAGGTTCAAGTGATTTTTCTGCCTCAGTCTACTGAGTAGCTGGGATCAGAGCCATGTGCCACCACGCCGGGCCAATTCTGTATTTTTAGTAGAGATGGGGTTTCTCCATGTTGGTCACGCTGGTCTCAAACTCCCTACCTCAGGTTATCCACCCACCTCAGCCTCCCAAAGTGCTGGGACTACAGGTGTAAGCCACCTCGCACCGCCTCTCACTCAAATCTTAAAAGGGGTCATACTCTCCGTTAATCTTTCCTAGACCTGGACAAGGGGGCTCTCAGGAAAAGCCTGCTTGCATCTGTTGTTTATTTCACTTTATTTCCTCCACAGATGCAAATCTCCATAAAAGGCACCTTTGCAGGGCTATTCCTGTCTGCAGGCCCTCTGAACAGCCATCTCAAAATATGTCAAAGAGGTATATTTTGGGGGTGAAATATTTTTAGTTTCCTTTAGGGGTGACAATAAGATTAACATTTTAAAAAGATATCTCTGTCTGAATCATGGAATATGAGTTAGAGATGGAGGAAGACATATATAAATAGCTACAGAATGTAGTTAAGAAGCTAGTCATGAACTGAAGGAGAGAGAGTAGCTTTGACCAGAATGGTGATGCAGAGAAACGGAAAATTATTGAAACTTTTGGTAGGTAGAACTTACATAATTTGGTGATGTCTTAAGGATTGGGATGAAAGAGTAGGGGATAAACTAAGATGTTTCAGTTTTATAAATAAGGGTATCTCATTTCATGGATATATGAACAACGTAAATGTGATTTAAAAGTTCTTTAGATCGCTTACATTTGCCATGCCTTCTATTCCCTTAAATTATCATTCTAGTTCTCACCTCATAGACAGAGAATGATGGCTGTTATATTTATCATTTCCACTGCCACTTCTGCTTTTCATTATCCTCTCTCCTAGTCCATTTTTCTGTTGCTGAAAAGGAAAACCTAAGATTGGGTAATTAATAAAGAAGAAAGGTTATTTAGCTCACAATTCTGATGGCTGAAAAGTTCAAGTTTGGGCATCGGTATTAGTGAGGGCCTCAGGCTGCCTCCACTTATGGCAGAAAGTGAAGGGGAGCTAGAGTATGCAGAGACCACATGGTGAGAAAAGAAGCAAGAAAGAGAGAGGGGAGAGGTGCCAGAAACTTTTCATCACCCAGCTCTCTAGGGAACTAGTAGAGTGAGAATTCACTCACGCCTGGGGGGAGGGCATTAATCTATTCTTGAGGGATCCACCCTATGACCCAAACACCTTCAATAATATTGGGTCCCACCTACAACACTGGGGATAAAATCTCAGCATGAAGTTTGGAGAGTCCTATCCAAACCATAGCACAAATCATTACAGTCTGCTTTATATGACCCCCTACTCCTAACATACACACAAAGGGAAAGGTCACCAAAGACATTACTGAAACTAAATCTAGAGGATACTTTTGAATTCGCATTTTTTTAGACATGTCACATATTTTGGATAATAAAAGCAGCCTAAAAATCATTTTTTAAAATCTCATATTAGTATATTTTTAAACTAAATATACTAAAAGTACAGAAATAAAAGATCAACAAAAAGGAGGAGGAATTCAAAATGTCTTCTAAGAGTTTCAGAAAATATTCTAGAATACAGGGAAAATGTTGGGGGAATATAGAGAACATGTAGGGAATGCAGAGAAAGGTATGGGAAAATGCAGAGACGAAATACAAAAAAAAGATAAGAAACATAAACAAAACCTAGCATGGAGGATCAAATTCAGATGCAAAGCCTCAACATTCAACTAGAGGAGTTCAACCTAGAATTGTATGTGGAGTCAATTTTGACAGTTTAATAAGGACATTTTCAGACATGGGAAGATTCAGAAAACATAAATCCCATATAATCTTTCTCAGTTGTTTACTTGGGGAATTAATCCCATATAATCTTTCTTAGTTGTTTACTTGGGGAATTTTTCCAGAAACATAAATAAACCAAAAGAGAAACATGGCATTTAGGAATACTGAGCACAGTCAAGGATGTTGTAAAGAAAAATCCTATAGGAAAATCTTTGAAGACAAAACTCAATGCCTATCTGGTGGAATAAGGAGGCTGTAAAAAATAATACTAAATTAAAGCCTAGTTATGCAAGAAATAAATGTAATCAGCAAGTGCGGGATTAACAAATCCTCTGGATGAACAAGGTCTTGTTAATCCACTGATGAACAAGAAAATAAATGTCATCAAATATTCCATTTGGCTTTGTGGTAAAATATATATTTATATGGCCAGAGTAATGTTAACACTTTATGAGTTTGGAAGTTCCGATTATAGGAACAAAGTTATAATCTACCTTTACATTGTAACATTAGAAATGACAGAAGTCATCAAATGGAAGTGAAGGAGGGAGTTTTTACTTTCACCTAGTAAAGTATCTTAGAGTTATCTGAACAAGAAATAACATTAAGTTTGGTACATAAAGGTACAAAGCAAATTAAGAATTAACAACACTAGTGACACAGCTATAGCATGAAAAGGAAGAGTTGGGGTACTATAAGTGGCAAAACCCCATTTATGGCAATTAGTCCATAAACTATGCCTGTAATTGTCTATATAAGAAATGGAAAGAAGCATATTGTTTAGTGATATGGATTAAACACATTTTAACATGGAGAAGTGAGACTGGTGGGTTTGAAATTGCATCCTTGCCATTCTTTATATATAGTCTTGTTAGATCTCATTTTTAATAATCATGTACATGCATACTTTTATAAATTTTTATAATTATGCAGAAAGTTTTAAAACTAAAAATATATTAGAATTTTAAGTGGTAATTATTTTATAGTCTCTTTAGATCTGATGGAATAAACTTTTGATCTTATATTTACAAAAGAATTGTATTGGCATTCTTGCTTTTCAAAAACCTATTTGTCAGTGACTACTAAATATATCAAGTCATATTTTGCATACAGTATATTACTACAGCTATTAGAAAGTTTGCCATTTTATCATTTTTTGACTTTGACAACTTATACATTACTTGTAACATCTAGTTTATTTCATGGTCTAACTATCACTAGGTGTCTTTTTCAAAGAGTAGTTTGCTATTTTTATTCCCATCACATGGAAGTGATATTTTCATACATTCTTGCAAGTCTTGTTAGGTGTGGGAAAAACAGACAAAAGAAAAAGCTCCTGTTTTTAGTGTGTTGTATTCTAACAGAGATTACTACCTAATTTCCAAATTCACTGGCCAGTGTTCAGTACCTCTTAAAATAGATTCCTTTTGACCACACCTCCTATGAAACTTTATCCTTCTCTAGATTTTCAAATCATGTTTTTCTGGTTCTACTCTCCCATCTTGGTAGGTATTAACAGTACCCTTAACTTAATTAACCACTATGGCTCAGCTGCTTTTAAATCATAAGTTCCACTTTTTAGCCCCTTTCTCCTCATTTGACACATCCTCCCTAGTGACTTCTCAGTCAATGATGATGTATGTATTTTCTTCTCTGAGTGCCTGACCTACATAGAGGTGTGAGAATGTGCTATGGGCATCTTAAACTTAACTTGCTGAAAGCTAAATTTACTTTGTTTCCCCTACGCTCATTCAAGAATGCTTCCTTATGTCCTAAGATAACACAGTACTTGGTATATAGCAGCAATTATGAATTTTTTGTGTATGAAGGACCTGTTAAAACACATACTGCTGTGTCCCAAATCTAGAGTTTCTGATTCAGTAGGTCTGGAGTGGAGACTGTGAATGTGTATTTCTAAAGAATTCCCAAGTGATACTGATGGTTTGGCAACCACACCTTGAGAACTATTGGCATACATCAATGTTTGTATGCCAATAGTTTTTATGCTAATAATAGTTTGTATGCCAACAAACATCATTTAATGTTTGCTTGATCAATAATTACTATGAATTAATGAATGCTTAAAATAGTAATATAGGTTCTAATATGAATAAATGATAAGAAATATTCATAGAACTTTGAAATTTTACTTTGAAAGAACAAGGAAGATCATTTAGTCAAATATCCTCTTATTGTTGATTAATGAATGAGGTCTGGAAGGGTTAAATGACTTGTGTGAGGAAAAATAATTAGATTCAATCAACCCTGAGCTTCATAAAAAATAAAATAACTATATATGTAACATTTGTACTTAGCCACAAAAGGATTAATTTTCCAAATTCTGAGATGGAGATGGAGCAAATTATGTTGTCCCTAGATTAATAGGCCTTTGCACACAAGCACTAATTTCCCAAAAATGAATAAAATACTACTAAGCTTCCATACTGCTCCTCATACTTCTGAGATGCGTGGAAAATAAAGTAGAAATGGAGATCTCAATGTGTCGGTTAAGGTTTCAGATTCTCACCACTCCAAGTAATGTTTGAGCAATCAGTGTGTTGCAGAAAGTAAACAGAGATGACACCTACCTACTGGTCCTAAAGAAATAACCCTTTGGCCGGGTGCGGTGGCTCATGCCTGTAATCCTAGCACTTTGGGAGGCCGAGGAGGGTGGATCACAAGGTACAGAGATCGAGACCATCATGGTCAACATGGTGAAACCCCGTCTCTACTAAAACATATAAAAATTAGCTGAGCGTGGTGGTGCGCACCTATAGTCCCAGCTACTTGGGAGGCCAAGGCAGGAGAATTGCTTGAACCCAGGAGGTGGAGATTGCAGTGAGCAAAGATTGCGCCACTGTACTCCAGCCTGGCACCTGGCGACAGAGTGAGACTCTGCCTAAAAAAAAAAAAAAAAGAAAAGAAATAACCCTTTATTTGGCCAGAACTGACAGCCCTTCCATTTGTTGATGCATAGCAGTGACTGTCAAAATGTGGATGTCCTGGTGTCTTAAGCTGTCTTACTGTTTTCCCAAATGTGAATATTTGAAAGAACTCAACACTACTCCATGGAGTATATGCATATTTAGGCTTTTACTTAAGGGCAAAAAATACAATTTAGCAAAACAAAGAGAATAGAGACAAGCATCAGAAATCCAAGAGCCTTTCCACAGCCTAAGTTTCCTGTGGGCCCAATCTTTGGATAATTGGAGTATGCTGACTCTCTGGCTTAAACTGCCCAGATCTGTGCAGAGTCTTGGTTTTGAGAGAACTCAACCACAAAACTCTCATTGGCTTTTTAAATTGTCAAGCCAGACTAGTCCAAACCAGTTACATTCATTGCAAATCATTAGCGCAGAAGATAACCTTAAAAGGTCTCCAGTTGAATTTCAGACTCTAAACTATACATCACATAGCCCACTGCCTTCATTTTCAACCAAGAGCAACAACAAGACACACAAACATGCCCAGAAATAAAGACAGAGCTTTTTAGTCCAGCTGCAAACAAATTTTATCCTACAAAGTGGTCTTGTTGAGAAAACCATGGAAGCTTCGTTTCTATGGACCAGCTACATGAGAAGCCAAGTGGCCTGAATCCTAGGTCTCTGGAAGAGGGTCACTAAAGCATGTTGAGGTTGGGTAGGCATACAGATTTTGAGCTGTCCAGGAAAAATTGATCTGATTCTTCTTATTTATTTATTGAAAGTCACTTACGCAATGGCAGTGATACCACTGGTGGCTAAATTCAAAATACTATCATAATCAAGTTACTTCAGAGAGATGTACATAGGCCTTCAGGATTTAAATAGTTTGGTGGAGTCTGGTTATCAAAGGAAGTCTCATGACAAAGTGGTATTTCCTTTGAGGGTACTGGTATTCAAAAGGGAACATTAAAAACAAACATTATTTTTTTGCAAAATGAAAGTATATAGGAGAAAAATGAAGAAATGCAATACAATGGGCTGCTGTTTCTCATTAGATAGGTCTATTATCAATTACTAAGTATAATTATAATAATTATGGGCAAAGAGTGAGGACACCTAGATCTAATCAGAGTTGTGTTATCAGGAAATATAAAATACATTAAATGGGTTTTACATAAGGAAATGATATTATTTTGACATCTTTATCCAGTTGTGTTACCAATGATTATGATTTGTACTCAATGCTATAATCTATACAATGAAACAAAATTTTTAAAACCTAATTGATTTTTTTTTCAGTGTGTGGTCTTGTAACCACCTGCATTCAAAACACCTAGGGATTGTTTCTCAAACTTTAAGGTGTCGTCTGGAAATGTTTTTAAGATGCAAATACTTATTCCATAGGTCTTGGATGAGGCTTGAAATTATTCTTTTCTAATAGGCACCCAGGTAATATCCATGTTTATATGGTCTTGTTTGACTAGCAGGGATATGGGGGATGTTACTTACAAAATCTGTGTGTGTGTGTGTGTGTGTGTGTGTGTGTGTGTGTGTGTAAACATAAATAGGCAGATATGTCAATAGAATCAATCTCTGGGATTAAGCCTTAAGATCAGCCTTCCAAAAAAGCAACCCCCTCCCCCAGGTGTTAAGACAATCACAGTTGAGAACTATTTGTTTAAATGAACTTCAGTGTATAAGTTAACTTTCAGCTATATGGTAATGTGGATCTAGTCTCATCATGATACTCTTCTAAATCCTAAACTGGAAGCCTACCATATTCTTAGTTCTCAGTAATGTACAGGGCATCTGTGTTGCTGACGTATGTATGATTTACAAATACCTGCCAAGCTCCCTGCCTGTAGATTTCAAATTTAATTGGTTTCTGATCTTTTGCTAAAAAGCCTAAGATGAAACCTATTGTACTATCCATACTTATGAGATTCTTCTTAAAAATCAAAAACCAAACAACTTCATACTTCTTTTAGAACTTGATTTCAAAAAACAGTATAACATTTTGTTTTTGCCCCTCACTGCCTTTTTTGTAGCTACTCCGTTAAATTGACTCTTTACTCCCTTTGTGCCTCTTCTCCACATTATCTTAGTTCTTTACAGGAAATGTTCACCTAAATAAAATGCCTTACACAGTATATAACATGAAAGAGGTACATTAAACCCAAGTGCATTAGTTCCTTCCTCTTAAAAGATATTTTTTGTAACTGAATATTCAAGTGTTATTGAATACAGCAAAACAAAATAATATGATTTCTTATACAGCCTAATAATGTTTTTTAATTTTATTTTTCCCTTCCTTACAGTATAAGCAAGTGGAACAATACATGTCATTCCATAAGTTACCAGCTGATATGCGTCAGAAGATACATGATTACTACGAACACAGATACCAAGGCAAAATCTTTGATGAGGAAAATATTCTCAGTGAACTCAATGATCCTCTGAGAGAGGTAAGATTTATTGTCCTCAGTCTCCATAATACATGATCATTGTTTGTTTTCTCTTTTCATGGGGAATCTCCTAGTCCATGTTATGACGCTACTGTAAAGAAAAACCTAAACTTAATATTAAGATATTTTGTTCTTATCTTCTTTTGCTTTTTCCATATTTAAGCTCTTAATTGTTGAAAAAAGTATTGGATAATTACTCTTCTGTTTATGATTCTCAGAACTATTCTCTTTCTGTATTTCTGGCTCTTTAATAAAAATTCTTTCTTGGGACCTCATCGTCCATATCTTCCCCATTTTTCTCTCCCTCATTCTTATCAAACTGATTCTTCTTTTAGGTTTCTATTCTTCCTCCAATCTTCACATTCCTAGATCATCTTATGGACCCTGACAATAGAATGACTTGCTGTGAGCAGTTTATTACCTATTATCTCATTAAAACACTTTGCAACATTAATAACCACCTCTTTGCTTTGCATCATCTTTCTGTTCCTCCCTAAAAATCTTCCTTCTTCCCACTAGAATATTCAAATTACCCTTAAACCAAAATAACTGCTTTTGATTATTCATATTTCTTACACTGCTTTGCCCTCTCCTTTCTTTTACTGCCTATCTTCTCAAAAGATTTCTACATGGTCACTGAATTGTGGTTTGGTCTTAACTTCTTGACCAAAGTTGTTCATTTGGAAGTTGTCAATGACCTGTCATCTTGAACTGTAGCTTCTTCTATAATCCCCACCTATCATAGGAGGTACCCGGTGGGAGGTAATTGAATCATGGGGGGCAGTTACCCCCAGGCTGTGTTCTCACTAGTGAGTGAGTTCTCAGGAGATCTCATTATTTAAAAGGGGCTCTTCTCTCTTTTGCTCGGCACTTCTCCTTGCTGCCACCAAATGAAGAAGGACGTGTTTGCTTCCCCCTTCTGCCAAGACTGTAAGTTTCCTGAGGCCTCCTCAGCCATGCTGAACTGGGGAGTCAAATACTCCTCTTTCCTTTATAAATTACCCAGTCTTGAGTATGTATTTATTAGCAGTGTGAGGACAGACTATTATAGTAAATTGGTACAGGGTAGTTGGCACTGCTTCAAAGATACCTGAAACTGTGGAAGCGACTTTGGAGCAGGGTAACAGGCAGAGGATGAAAAAGTTTGGAGGGATCAGAAGAAGACAGCAAAATGTGGGAAAGTTTGGAACTTCCTAGAGACTTGCTGAATGGCTTGAACAAAATGCTGATAATGCTATGTTCAATGAAGTCCAGACTGCGGTGGTCTCAGATGGAGATGAAGATCTGGTTGGGGACTGGAGCAAATGTGGCTCTTGCTATTCTTTAGCAAAGAGACTGGTGGCATTTTGCCCCTGCCCTAGAGATATCTGTGGAACTTTGAAGTTAAGAGAAATAATTTAGGGTATCTAGTGGAAAAAATTTCTGAGCAGCAGAGTGTTCACAAGTTGACAGAGCATAAAACTTTGAAAAATTTGCAGCCTGACCATGTAGCAGAAAAGAAAAAGCCTACTTTCTGGGAAGAACTTCAAGCCTTCTGCAGAAATTAGCATCAGTGACAAGGTGCCAAATGTTAATCACCAGGATAATGGAGAAAATATCTCCAGGGTATGTCAGAGACCTTCCCAGCAGCCCTTCCCATCACAGGCCTGGAGCTCTAGGAGGAAAAACATGGTTTCATGAGTTGGGCCCACTGGCTGCCTGCTGTGTGCAGCCTAGGGACTTGGTCCCCTGCATTTCAGCTGCTCCAGCCATCATCGCTAAACAGGGCCAAGGTACAGCTCAGGTTGTGGCTTCAGAGGGTGCCAGCCCCAATCCTTGGGATCTTCCACATGGTGCTGAGCCTGCAGGGGCACAGAAGTCAAGAATTAAGGTTTGAGAACCTCCATCTAGATTTCAGAGGATGTATGGAAATGCCTAGATGTCCAGGCAGACGTTTGCTGCAGGGACAGGGCCCTCATGCAGAACCTATGCTAGGGCAGTGCAGAAGGGAAATGTGAGGTCAGAGCCCCCACAAAGAGTCCTACTGGGGCAGTGCCTAGTGGAACTGTGAGAAGAGGGCCACTGTCCTCCAAACCCCAGAATGGTGGATCCATGGACATCTTACACCCTGCAACTGGAAAAGCTGCAGACACTCAATGAATGCCAACCCATGAAAGCAGCCAGCAGATGGGCTGTATCCTGCAAAGCCACAGGGACAGAGCTGCCCAAGGCTATGTGAGCCCCTCTTGCATCAGCATGCACTGGATGTGAGACATGGAGTCAAAGGAGATCATTTTGGAGCTTTAAGATTTCACTGCCCTGCTTAATTTTGGACTTGCATAGGGCCTGTAGCTTCTTCATTTGTCCAATTTCTCCCATGTGGAATGGCTGTATTTACCTGATGCCTGTATCCCCATTGTGTTAGGAAGTAAGTAACTTGCTTTTGAGTTTGCAGGCTCATAGGCAAAAGGGACTTACCTTGTCTCATGCGACTTTGGCTGGTGACTTTTGAGTTAATGCTGAAATGAGTTAAGACTTTGGGAGACTGTTGGAAAGGCATGATTGGTTTTGAAATTTGAGGACATGAGATTTGGGAGGGGCTAGGGGTGGAATGATATGGTTTGGCTCTGTCCCCACTCAAATCATGTTGAATTATAGCTCTCATAATCCGTACCTGTCATGGGAGGTACCTGGTAGGAGGTAATTGAGCCATGGGGGCAGTTACCCCCGTGCTGCAGTTCTTGTGTTAGTGAGTGAGTTCTCACAAGATCTGATTGTTTTATAAGGGGCTTCTTCCTTTTTTGCTCATCACTTCTCCTTGCTGCCACCTTGTGAAGAAGGACATGTTTGCTTTCCCTTTTGCCATAATCGAATTCCTGAGGCTTCCCCAGCCATGCTGAACTGTGAGTCAAATAAAGCTCTTTTGTTTATAAATTACCTGGTCTCAGGTATGTCTTTATTAGTAGCATGAGAATGTACTAATATACCTGTTAATTATTAGATACTCTGAGACATTGGGACTGCTTTTTATGCTGTTGACAAAACACAGATTCTTAATCTCTCTCTCTCTCTTGTGTATGTGTATATATATATATATATATATATATATATATATATGTATCTTTTTTTATATTTTTTGTCGTTTTGGCTTCTTTAACACTGCAACATTTCTGAGCCATTGAATTTTCATTTTGTATGTTTGAATTTATTATCTTTTATTTATATTATCTCACATTTCAATTCTATAAATTTTAGCTCCAAGTTCCTGCCTTAAGCTTCATTTTCTTAAAAGCTAAATGATATCCCCTGCACCCACACGTGTAGTAGGTTATACAATGAAGTCATTTATCTTCGATCATTAAACCATTTTATCTCTTAAAGTCTCTCTGTATATTTTTTTAGTCATTCTCTCAAGTTATTTGGAATGTAAAACTTTAGTCCTGTTTTGCAGCTTTTCTTTTTCTGCTCTGTACATCCAATCACCAAATGCTGTCAATTAACTTTAGCACTACATCTCACACTCATGCCTTTGCTTCCTTTCCCACTGCCATTGTCCTAAGCTAAAGCATCTCAAATAGAATATTTTCACTGTCACCTTAGTTTGCCTTCCAGCTTTTGGTCTGATTTATCTAACTACCATTTAAAATGCCACTGTCAGATTAATCTTTTATTTACATGAGTTACTCATTTCTCTGCTCAGAAACTTTCAGTCTTTGCATTATAAATTGAGTCAAGTATAGACTCCCTAAGCTCATCTGCCAGTCCTTCTATACTCTGACTCCAGCTATATCTCTAGCTTTCCTTTCTCCCACTGCCATGTCTGTTGCAAAGTGGCCTGCAACAAAATTGTGTAACTTGCTGTTTCAAAAAAAATAAATTATAATTTCTCACCTTTACAACATGTATTGCAGAAATGTCTCTCCTCTTTCGGAAAATTGAATACAAATAATACCTATTTATTTCTATATATCTTATTTGATCAGATACAAGATTGGATCTTATATCTCCTTTCTCTGGCCCTCAGTGTACTTAGTCCATAACATAAGAGTGCTACTTATTCATAAGAGTACTACTTATCCATGTTATTATTTTTTTCACATTTGTTTTCTCCACTTTTGTCTTAAAAGTCTCCTACGCACAAAGAACATTTAGTCTATGTTTTCAAATTTTGTTAAAATTTTTAGTACATTTACTATAAATTAAATAACAGATATTGTTATTCCAACTAATATCTTCACTATTTATATCTAAATTTCTATACCCACTAAAAGTTTTTTACATTTTTTTGAATAGCCGGAAGATACCTGCTAAGAGTTTTTAAAATATGAGGCTAAATGTCTCCTATTGGTTAATTTATTTTGTTCCTACAAATTTCTCCATCAAATTAGAATGTGTAAATCTTTTTGCTTTGGGAAACATACTTCAATTTTTTATATTTTGGTAAAAGAAAGAAATAGGCCAGGACCAGTGGCTCATGACTGCCTATAATCCCAGCACTTTGGGAGGCCAAAGCTGGTGATCACCTGTGATCAGGAGTTTGAGACCAGTCTGTCCAACACAGCAAAATCCATCTCTACTAAAAATACAAAAAGAGTAGCCTGGTGTGGTGGCATGTGCCTGTTATCCCAGCTACTTGGGAGGCTGAGGCAGGAGAATTGCTTGAACCTGGGAGTCAGAGGTTGCAGTGAGCTGAGATCACACCACTGCACTCCAGCCTGAGGAACAGAGCAAGACTCTATCTCAAAAAAAAAAAAAAAGGAAATAAATATATAAGAGGATTTCAAAAAGATCATAAAAATGGAATTAACAGATAAAAATAAAAATATTAACTTTATTTCTCCACATAAGCTCCATAATCTCCATCAAGTTCAAGACACTTTTATAAGCAATGATACCAGCTGTTGTTCATCCCTAAAGAACTGAGGGTCCTGGGAATTTAACCATGTCAATGCAGTCTGTTTCACATTATTAATTGAAGAAAAATGGGTGCCCTTTACAGATTTTTTTAATATTAGGAAACAAAAATAAGTCAAACAGAGCCAAACTGAGACCATAAGATAGATGCCTAATGATGTCCCATCAAAACTCTCACAAAATTGCCCTTGTTTGATGAGCAGAATGGGTGGGAGCCTTGTAGTGGTGGAATACTGGTGACACTTCCCTGGGTGTTTCTCTGCTAAAGCTTTAGCTAACTCTCTGAAAATACTCTCATAATAAGCAGATGTTACTGTTCTTTGGTCTCCAGAAAGTCAAGCAAAATGTCTTGAGCATCCCACAATAGTGTTACTATAACCTTTGCTTTTTTTTTTTTTTTTTTGAGACAGGTTCTCACTGTCACCTAGGCTGGAGTTCAGTGGTACAATTATAGCTTACTGCAGCCTTTACCTCCCAGGCTCAAGTGATCCTTCAAGTTTAACCTCCCAACTAGCGGAGGCTACACTACAGGCATAAACCACCTTTGCTCTTGACCAGTCTGCTTTTGCTTTGACTGGACCACTTCCATCTCTTGGTAGCCATTATTTTTATCAGGTTTTGTCTTCAAGATCATACTTGCAAAGCCATGTTTTTATCTCCAGTTGCAATTCTTTGAAGAAATGCTTCAGGATTTTCAACATACTTGTTTAAAATTTTCATTGAAAGCTCTGCTCCTATCTGCAGCTGATCTGACTACAATGGTTTTGGTACTAACGGAGTAGAAAGTTTGCTTAAGTTTAATTTTTGAGTCAGAATTGTGAAAGCTGAGCAAATTGAGATGTCTACAGTGTTGGTTATTGTTTCTGCTATTAATCATTGGTCTTTCTTCAAATAGGGCAAAAACAGGATGAATTTTTTCCTTGCAAATTGATGCAGATGATTTGCTGCCATGGGCTTCATCTTCAACATTGTCTCATCCCTTCTTAAAATGAGTTATTGATCTCTAAAGTGCTGCTTCATTTGGGGCATTTTTTCCATAAAGTTTTTGTAAAGGATTCTTTACAAAAACAGTATCAGGAATAAAGATTAAATCAAAAGAAAGATAAGAGAATGAAAGATATATTTCAAGAAGTCAAGGAAAAGTTATCTAGTTAAAATCTCATTGAGGGAATACAGAAAGGATTTTTTACAAAAACTTTATGGAAATAATGCCCCAATACAGTTTACACATTCTTCCATCCAAGCTTCAGTGTCAATTGGATGTTTGCTTCTGCTTCAATTTTATAATTCATATTGCTCTGATAGAGGCTATTTTAAAACTGACATCTTATTCTTCTTTGTGCCTCAAAACCAGATTCTATTATGTGTTGTAAGAAGTTTCTGCAAGTTTATTTTGATCAAGAAAATGGGAAATCCATATATAGCTTTTTCATAATATGCACTTTCCGTGAACTTTTTGAAGATCCCTGGTATCAGTTGTTTTTTAAAAAAACAAAAACAAAAACAAAAAACTCTATTAACATACTTTGCTTTTTAAATCTAAATCTTCTTCACAAAAAAAGCAGAAGTTCAGGACACTGGAACCAGTCGGGTTCTCAGGGGCCTGGAGAGGTTCAAAGTAGAATTGGACAGATCACAGGAAGGAGACAAAGATAATCCAACAGACATTATAAGGAATAAATATCAAATCAAAAGACAGAAAGACAACATAGAATGAAGGATATATTCTAAGAAGGCAGGGAAAAGTTAGGATTCCAGAATGAAATCTCGCTGAAGGACTGCAGAAAGCCAACAGCACAACTGAGTATAAAAATGAACACTAGTAATGTATACCATTAAATGGGAAGTTTTCCTCTATGCAGAAAATTCTCAATGTAATGTAGTGAAAATAACCAGAACATTTTCTGTGTCATGTGTGTTTTATTAACTATCCTTTCTCTTGACACACCATAATTTACACTGATCTTTACTGGAAAAAATACCCACTTTTCACTTTTACGTGCATCCTCTGCCAAACCTTATATTTCCTCAATTCCTACGACCATTCAATCACTAAATTGTGACTAATATTTTTTCTTTATATATTCAAATGCCATATTCAGGCTCTCAACATTGCCGCAGCAGCTGTCTCAACTTTTCTCCCTGGATTGAATGTCAATTAGCTAAAATACATTCCATTACAGAGCTACCATACTGATTAATATGAAACCCAAATTTGACAATATAACTTGCTTCTTAGAACCTGCTCATGACCTCTTATTCCCTGCAGGGAAAACACCCAAACTCCTTCATATGACGCAGAGGTTCTTCATGGCCTGCCTTAATCTTCCTTTCTTCCCATTAATGCTTCATCTACATTGTTGACAATTTCCTGGAAAATAAATGCCTTGCTGGCCCTTTTCTGCCTTTCTTTATGCTACCCTCTCTATCTTCAATCCTTTCTACTCAGCTTACTTCTGCCTTTCTGTAAGCATTTTTACCATTCATAAATTACCTTACCTCATTTATACATTTTCTGTAACTACTCTGCCTCTATCACAGTGTTTGTTATTGTTAGTTTATTATCTCTTTAAAGACTATGAGCTTCTTGAGGATAGAAACTGTTTAATATCCTTGTATCTCTGGTAACTAGCATGCAGTAGGAAGTCATGAAATATTCACTGAGTAAAAGTTCTTCTTTAACAAAGTTATGAATGAAAACCATACTAAAAATCGTGACTACTTAGTAAAATGAGAGATCCTAGAAGTGGAAGCATGAAATGCTCAGACACTTATCACCTTGTAAAGGTGAAAACAGTGTTTCTCCAAATGCTTCCCTACTTTCAGCTTTTGCTTTTCTAGTATCAGAATCACACAAAGCTCTAAATTTCATGCTATACATAAGTTAATGGTTTATTTGAAGGGAAAAAAGCATGAGTAGAATAAGAAAATAAAGAAAGACGTGGCAGAGAGATACAAAAGTTATTACTAAAATAACACTGAGTCTAAAAACCTAGACCTGATTTTTGAAGAAAAGTTTAATAACAATGGGAAATATAACTTATCAAATTGGAGAATTATGTACCTACTACATTCAAGTCAGAGTGATAGATTATAAGAAATGTCTAAAAAGTAGTAAAATACATCAATCCACCTTTCAAAAGCTATGTTTCACTTGGAAGAGGAGGCATCAACTTATGCAAAGGTGTGTTTGGGTCACTGTTGTGCTCTTAGTGTCTAGATAGTGCGTGGCACATAGAAGATATTGAATTACAAATAAATGATAAATGAGTGAAGTAGGATATTCAGAAAGGTAAAGGTGGATTATTTGATACATATTTTGTGACAAAGATAAAAATGTAAACGTGTATACCTATATCTAATATACATGATTAGAATTGCTCATCATAAATTCAATTTTATGTCAACAATCATGTTATCTTGTGACTTTCAACTTAAAATGCTTCATTAAATAAGAAAGCTTATTTTTATGAAAGTATTGCATAATTTGAAACATTAATATACAGTTAAGAGGAGTGATTTAACACAAGTCTGTGAATTCAGAAACTTACAAAATTGAAGAATAGGTCATACCTTCAGTGTCTTACAAACTTATGCAAATGACTATTGCTTAAAAATAGAGAAAGAATGTAAAATGCAGTGGTAAAGAAAGTGAAAATCAGTCTATATTCATAATCAGTTAAGTCTGTACTGTGTTTTATCCATTTTATACCTCAGACTTTCCTTTCAATGTGTTTGAATACTATGACGCCCAAATATGTAAAATGGCAGTAAGAATTTCATTTGTGAGAACTTTGAAAGCTCTTAGAAAAAATCTCATAGAATAGAATGCATATAAAATTAATTCAGTTAGCTGATTTTTCAAAAACACTATTGAAAGCATTCTCCTATTTTCATTTTTGTGTCAAAAAATAGGCAATTTAACTGATTATGAATATAGACCAATTTTAACTTTCTTTTGTGTATGTGTGTTAGGGACAAATTGTTAAAACACCTTTAACAGATAACTAGCCCATTTTTATTGTCAAGTCTCAATACAAATGTTATCTCCTGGAAGAGGCCTTCCCTAAGAAGCACATCCAGATTAGTTCCCTCTCAGTCATTCTCCATCAATCACATCAGTGTTTTTGTTGTATACATATTATTATATTGTCTTATTTGCCCTTAATACTTGTTCATTCTCTGTTCTGCTGTATGAACTTAGGATCTGAGAAAGCAAGGACTGTCTTCTTGACTTCCTCTGTGACTCCAACCCTCAAATAGTACATATTTTGTAATTACTTGTGGAAAAATAAATAAATGCACATTAAATAAGGATTACCTACTTGGCAAATCATCTCAAAGAATGACTGAGTGTTAAAGCTTGGAGACAGTATTTTGCCAAGAGAACAGTAGCACTTGTGCTTGTATGGATAAGAAAAGTGATGCTCAAAACAAAGTATTCTGTCCACAGAACTTTCTTAGTATCACTGTCAATTATACTATGGTCCATATATTTTTAACGTATTACAAAAGAATGCTGGCATCTTTAGATTCCTCTGTGATTATGTTTGGTATATGCATTGTATGCCATAACATCCTGTTTTTCATGTGATTATTTTTACTTTCTTTTTAACTATCTCCATGTTTTTGCATTAGTCATTCAATACAGAGATAACTCGGAGGGTGGGGGTGAAGATGGTGGGGTGAAGAGGAGAGTATTATTATAGAGGGTGTATACAAACATTCTGTCTAATCAATCACTATAACCCAGTCACATCCATGGAATAGATAGAAAATGTTTTTGTTTTTATTTTATATTGCTACTAAGGTGAATGTTTATGCCCTCTGCTCCCAATTCCTATGTTGAAATCCTAACCCCCAAGGTGATGATATTAGGAGGTTAAGAGGAAGAGGCCTTTGGGAGGTGATTAGGCCATGAGGGTGGAGCCCTCATGAATGGGATCAGTTCTTTTATAGAAGAGACCCCAGAGTGATCTCTGGTCCCTTCTGCCATATGAAGAGGACACAGGAAAAGATCACTGTCTGTGAGTGGGCCCTCACTAGACAAAGTCTGCCAGCTCCTTGATCTTAGATTTCCCAACTTCCAATGCAGAACTGTGAGAAGTATTTTTTTTATTTATAAGCTACCCAGGCTGTGATACTTTTGTATGGCAGCCCAAATTGACCAAGACAATTGCTACACCAGGTCTGCCTAGATTATTGTCAGTGACTCCTCAAACAATTGTTCAGGTTTCCCTGTCCAAACCTAAATATTGAGACGCTTCAAGATACAGAAAACTCACAGTGACAGATAAGGGTTATGTGTTCATCCTCGAGCTAGGCTGTATGTCCTGCACCCTGAGCTCCACTGGAATTTTCAGCCTTCTGGGAAGTGATTGTAAAGTCATCTTAAAATATTATCATCATTCCACTGTGCACTAAAATACTTGGGTCAGATAGTAAAGGAACATTACAGTCTTATGCAGAAAATTCTTAAGATGCTAACCCAAAACACAGCATTTTAAGTTAAAACTATTATTGTGTGATGTATTATCTCTAATCTGTACTCTCTAGTTGCACTCTGTCTGTGTCTAGTCAAATTTATGAGTCTGCAAAGTTGACTTCAATAATCCCTAGTATCCTCCCCTTCCTACCAGTTGCTGCCTGACCTGGCTTTCGCTGGAGAGCCCTCCTCCTTGATTCTCCTCGCATCCACTTAATATGCTCTTATTTGTCCCTAGCTCCTGAGAAATATTCAAAACTTCATTGTTTTGGATAGTTTAAATCACTTTTGTGATTTTTTATACCACCATTAAGTATATGCATTTTTTTCAGCTACACAACACATAACGGATGAGAACCTGCAACTAAGGGACTATATCACATCATGATTACCAGATGACCTTCCTTCCACAGCCTCATTTAAATCCAGCTCCACTATTAACTAGATGTTCAACTCTGAGTTATTTCTTAACTTATGTGTACTTCATTTTCCTCATCCTGAAATGTGAATAATGATCATAACTGCTTCACAGAGTTGTAAAGATTAAGGGAGCAAAAACATAAAAATGTAGAAAAGTGCCTGGCACCTAGTACGTACACAGTAGAATTTAACTCTTAATGTTACTACAACTCAATGAAAAATAGGATAGAGCTCTTATGGCTCTTACATTTTAGGGAGAGACAAACATTTAAATAACCAATTGTATGTAATTGTTCGCAAGTGCTAAAAGGGTGATTCGAAGGGTGTCAGGCCAGTACTCAGGAGGGACAACAAGCCCATCACTATCATATGCCCCATTTCTTTCGGAATGTATTCAGACAATCTGCTAATAAGCTTCCCCTTCATTTTAATAGCCAGTTTCCTGGAGCCATTGCCTTAGCATCTAAATTTGATATTGAAATGTTAGAATCATAAGACTGATGTATACTTCTGTAAATGCTGGCAGTATATTTAAAAATAAAAGCTAATCAGAAAGATTCAGTGAACTATATCCTTCTGTTTATGAATGCCTGTTGGAATGTGTACAAAGTAGGAATGTCTATTTTTAACATGATCAGACTTATACTGATTCGATTAGAGCAAAATGGCAAACTTAACTGTCAAGAAAGAGGTTAATGCCCTTCTGAGCCTGTCTCCAAAGTTCAGAACTGATCTATTTTTAAACAATGGATTGTGAAGAGCCATGGGTTTAAAATAGGTACAGATCATGTGTTCCAGTAGAATATAGAATGTCAGTATATTTCATTTTCACAGAGCCTGAATTAGGCTGAGAGTATAATCCCGTCCTTCTGACCTTTAATTTGTTGAATAGACAGTTATGCAAGAAAGCACAATTTGCGTGTATATTTACTTAGTGTAATTCTGAATCATGTTTTTTAAAGTACATACTTGTTGATTTTTTAAATGCCTTCTAAAAATGTGTTTAGTTAAAATTAACTAAAATGGTCAGAATCATATTGTAAAGCTATACCAGCATCTTACAAATTTTAAGATATTCATGTAACAGGCCTAAGTAACAAAAGATTAGCAAAATTATGTAAATGACCTGATTTGGCCGCAGTGCCAAAGATATTGCGTCTTTTGGCCGACAGCTTTTCCATGCACCTCTGCATTCTATAAAATAAACAGACAAAAATTATTGATTGCTTAATGTGTGCAAGACATTGATCCAGGCATGACAGGGAAGGTAAATTGTAAGATGTGTTTTTTTCAGTCTTAGAGAAAGTGCTTACTATATTCTTGGAGAAATGAGATATGAACACATGGGGAAAAAGTATAAGAAAAAAGTAAAATAAGGATACTAGAAATGTAGGAAGTCACATATAGTTAATTAGCAGAGAAAAGAAGACTGAAACTACTAAAACTGTTGAAAAAATAAATGTGTTCACCACGACCTGGAATAGACTGAAAAGGCCTCAGTGGAAAGAGTTTGCACTAAATCTGGAAGCACATGTGGAATTTCAGTAGACAAAGAGGATACAAGGTGTAAAGAACATAGGGTAAATGGACAGAAAACATGCCTGTATTTCCAAAATCTAGTTGCTTTTTCAGCTTCTCATTTGGTTCAAGGAAAAGGGAAAATAAGCTGGAGAATAAATAACTTTTTATTCTACAGTGGCCTAAGTTATAGTTTCATATATGTGCAAATACAATTAAAATATAAGCTTGTTTTTATTGTTATAATAAACCATACCTTTTTCTACAGTTATAATAACCATGATTATTTTAAGTGATCTCAGAGAAAAGAGCTAAGTAATAGAACTCCATCTAAAATTATGTAGATAATTGGAAACCAAACTTGAGAAGCCCCAATTATTGCTAACAAGTCAATGCAGTCAATGGCATCGTGCATTAATATAATTAAGATTAGATTCCATCTCACCCCATTAAAATAGCTTTTATCTAAAAGTCAGGCAATAACAAATGCTGACAAGGATGTAGAGAAAGGGAACCCCGGTACACTTTTGGTGGGAATGGAAATTAGTGCAACCACTATAGACAACAGTTTGAAGGTTCATATTTGACAGAGATGCCAAGAATATGTACTGGGGAATAGTTTTTTCAATAAATGGTGCTGGAAAAACTGGGTATCCATATGCAAAAGAATGAAACCAGACCCCCTATCTCTAGCCATATATAAAAATCAAATCAAAATGTATTATAGCCTTAAATCTAGGCTTTCAAACTATAAAACTACTACAAGAAATCATTGAGGAAACTCTCCCAGACATTGGTCTGAGAAAAAAGTTTCTAGAGCAATACCCTACAAGCACAGGCAACCAAAGCAAAAATGGACAAATGGAATTACATCAGGTTAAAAAGCTTCTGGACAGCAAAGGAAACAACAAAGTGAAGAGATAATCCATAGAATAGGAGAAAATATTTGCAACATACCCATCTAATAAGGGATTAATAATGAGAATTTATGTGGAGCTCAAACAACTCTATAGGGAAAAATAAGTCTAATAATCCAAATAAAAAATAGGCAAAAGATTTGAATAGACATCTCAGAAGAAGACATACAAGTGGCAAACGAGCATATGAAAAGATGTTTATCATCCCTGATCATCAGACAAATGCAAATCAAAACTACAATGATATGTCATCTCAGCCCAGTTAAAATATTTATATACAAAAGACAGGCAATAACAAATGCTGGCGAGGATGTGGAGAAAAGGGAACCCTTGTACAGTATTCATGGGAATCTAAATTATTACAACCGCTATGGAGAACAGTTTGGAGCTTGCTCAAAAAGCTAAAAATTGAGCTACCATATGATCCAGCAATCCCACTGCTGGGTATGTACCCAAAAGAAAGGAAATCAAATATCAAAGAAATATCTTCACTTCTATGTTTGTTGCAGCACTGTTCACAACAGCCAAAATTTGGAAGCAACTTAAGTGTCCTTCAACACATGATTGAATAAAGAAAATGTGGTACTTATACAAAATAAGTACTATTCAGCCATAAAAAAAAAAAATGAGATCCTGTTATTTGCAACAATATGGATGGAATAAGAGGTCACTATGTTAAGTGAAATAAGCCAGACACCAAAAGACAACCTCACATGTTCTCACTTAATTTGTGGAATCTAAAAATTAAAACAATTGAATTCATGAAGAAATAGAGTAGAAAAATGGTTACCAGAGGCTGGAAAGGATAGTGGGAGGGTAATGGGGAGGTTGGGATGCTTACTGGGTACAAAAACAGTAGAATGTTTTCCCTTATTTATGGCATCTGAAAATCAAAGCAACTGAACTCATGGAGATAGAGAGTAGAAAGATGGTTACCAGAGGCTGAGAAGGTTAGTTGGGTAAAGGTGGGGTTGGTTAATGGGTACAAAAAAATAGAAAGAATGAATAAGACCTAGTATTTGACAGCACAACAAGGTGACTATAGTCAAAAATAACTTCATTATACATTTGAAAGTAATTAAAGTAGTATAATTGGATTGTTTATAACATGAAGGATAAATGCTTGAGAGGATGGATACCCAACTTTCTATGATGTGATTACTATCTGTATTACTGTACCAAAATATCTCATGTACCCCATAAATATATACACCTACAATGTACCCACAAATATTTTAAGAAAAGATTGGAAAGATCCTTGTGCTAGGTAAAGCTTACATTTTGCATCCAGGCTGTACACTGAGCTAAATATAAATTTTAAAAAGATAATACTGTTTTCCAGAGTTTAAATTCAGAACCATTAAAGCAGCATATGTATAACACATTTGTCTCGCTTATAAAAACCAATTTCTGTTATTTAAAATATACCCCCAGTTGACTTACATAGCTAGAGCTTCATGTTGTTAAATTATGCAAATTATTAAGATATCTAATATCGTTTCATTTTGAAGCTTGCCTTGGCAGAATATACAGTAAGATAATGTATGTTACCTGGATGAATTACTGATGATGATGGTGGTGATAGTGATGGTAGTGGTAGTGGTTTCAATGATGATAATGATGATACTGATTTTTAAAAATCCACTCTAGGTAGAACAGCATATCATGTGTTGGGATAGTTTCGTTTTGCTGTCATTGCAGTCATCAAATAAATTACTTAGTGAGCTTATGTGCAAGTGTGTTCAGATAAATAGGCATATAAACAGTGTGACCTTTGTGTTCAAGAATAACAGAAAACTACAAATATTAGAAAGATCTGAGCTCTTGAGTTGAATTCAGAGTGGCGATTTAATATATATATATGTTGATTATGTGAAGTAAAATACTAATAAGTCTAAAATGAAATAAATGATATATAAATCTCTGAAATATTTTGTGCCTTAGCTTGATATTTTAAAAATACTTCCCCATTAAAGTTATGCACAGGATTTATACTCCTAAAATGTTTATTTATAATTGTAAATTAGGGAAAATAAATCTATTTTATAGAGAAGTGACTAGCCTAGTGTCTGTTCCCTGGGAAGCTGTGTTTGTGTTTTAAATTAGGCTTTGCAATAAGCAAAACACTTAAGAACCCAGTGTGAAATAAGTGCTCAATAATATTATTTTTACAATGATTGCTGCCCTAAGATCTTAATACTGATATTAATGTATTTAAATGTTGTCATCGCCTAGGATAAATTCTGTACTTTACCTGACATAAATGTGAGCCATTTCTACCTGGTCAACGCCAAAGATCATAAGCAGGAAAACCTAGAAAAAACTAAGAATTATATCTCAAATACTAATGAAGAAAAGTAGACATTTGACATTTATCTCAAACTGAAATTCTATAATCTAAATTATATATTTCAAGGACAAAGTTGGTTATATAAAGTAAGACAATACAAAGACATATAAAATAAAATTTTTAAAGTTTTTGAAAGTGACTTCCTAATAAATTTTACCTATTAGAAATTATCTCCTTATTAAGCAACACATGCTTTTGAGGAAGGTAAAATTTCCCAATATATAGACTAATTTGAGGAAAAAATATATTTTAAAATATATTTAAAGGCATGAGTAGGCATTAGTAGGGCAGGACACATCAATACCAAAGAGGCATATTTGATGGTTATGAAATAATCTGTAAAACATTGTATCTAGTAATAAGAATTTCTTGCATAGCTATCTCACTGAGAAAGAAAAACAAACAAATGACATGATACATTATTGTTTGTCTGTTAAAAGTTCTTTATGAGTCGGGCCGGGTGCGGTGGCTCACGCCTGTAATCCCAGCACTTTGGGAGGCCAGGCGGGCGGATCACGAGGTCAAGAGATCGAGACCATCCTGGCCAACATGGTGAGACCCCGTCTCTACTAAAAATACAAAAAATTAGCTGGGCGTGGTGGCACACGCCTGTAGTCCCAGCTACTTGGGAGGCTGAGGCAGGAGAATTGCTTGAACCTGGCAGGCGGAGGTTGCAGTGAGCCGAATCGCACCGCTGCAATCCAGCCTGGCGACTGGCGACGAAGCGAGACTCTGTCTCAAAAAAAAAAAAAAAAAAATTCTTTATGAGTCATTTAAACTTAGTTTCCTTTTTCCTAATGCTGCATTTTTAATTTTTTCTAGGAATGGCAAGATGATTTTACATATATGTATACATGTAAAATGTTTCTGTAACTACAGAAAACATATATGTAAAATAGATATATGATTTTACATTTATACATATATACATAAAATGTTTTCTGTAACTGCAGAAACATTTATATGTAAAATCATCTTGCCATTACATAGATGTATATATGTATATCACATGTATATATGATGATCAGGCTTGCGAGTTTGTTTGGTAGTTGTCATACAAAAATAAGGTTTAATGTTCCAATGAACTGTTAATATATCCATAATTTTCTTCCTTATATTTGACCAAATTCAATTTCTTAAAGCAAAACAATGTAAACCCAGTATTTAATAATTCCTAAAAAAATTTCTGTATGCCAAATGCAGCATGGCATCATGGTTTGGATCTTGGAACACAGAAAAACACAAGTAGAAACCTAATCAAATGCAAAGTCTGGAGTTTACTAGTAATTCAGCAATGTTGATTTCTTAGTGTGACAAATGTCCTATAGTAAAGTAAGAATTAAACCTTTGAGAAAATTGTGTTAAGGGACACATGGACACACTCTATATTGTTATGCATTTTTTCATGAACCTAAAATTTTTCTATAGTAAAATTTCTTATTAAAAATCTCTGTATGTAATTGGAAAGAGGATGGTCTTTGCTCGGCTATCTGGAATCTCCTTGACTGCCCCAACTTATTCTGTAAAATTAAGATAATAATACCATTATCTTATGGTTGTAAGAAGGTTAAATAAGGTGATTGGTGTACAGGAACTTTCTCAGCCATAAATCGCGATACCTGTTTGTTATTATTTCAATCCAAATTCTTGCTGGATGACAGGTATCTCTGAATTTTAGATTCTGATGGAAAGGTGAAAATTTAGATAATTTTCCCAAAGGTTCTGCAGTGTAACATAAATAGTGTTAAAACATTTTTAAAAACTCCAAAATATCTATTCCCTATATCTATAAATATATGAGTCATTCCAAAAATAATTTATTCTATGATCATTTGTTTTATAAACTTCTCAGGCACCATCTCTATGTACAATATGTTCATTAAAAGTTGGACTTTTGCTTACTTCCACTGAATCTAGGAGACAGAAAGGGGGAGTGGAGCAGATTGTATTATTGTAACCAGAGAGATCCAGACTCCTGTGCCTTTTTCTTGGTTTTTCCTAACGTTACCTCCCACTGGCCACATCACCAGTCTTTTTCCAAATGGCATTGTTTATTTCTAAGACTTCAAAAATTGACCCTATGCTAATATTGTGTAATTCTGCTTATAGGATGTCCCTAGTATATGCAAAGTGACAGATGCAGAAAGTAGAACAGAAGTTGCCAGCGGCTGGGGATGGTGAGGAAAGTGGCAGTTCTTTAATGGTTACAGAGTTTTTGTTGGGGGATGATGAAAAAGGTTTAGGTATAGATAATGAGGATGTCACATATAGTGAACGTACTGACAAACTTTGTCCTTATGAATAGTCAAACTCTAAGTATCATTACATATGTTTACACAGTTTTTTAAAAATAGTCTTGAAAATGGCACCCAATCTTTAATCTGTTTTCCTAATCTCCAAAACCATTCCCATCTGCCTGCCACTTTTATCTGAATGTCAAAGATGCTTCATATGTAATACATTTTTTAGAAAATCATTCCTCCACATCACTAAATATTTTTTAAATTTATTGTTTCCCAAACTTCAGAAGGTCTTGAAGTGTGTAGAGTAGATTGTGTTCCACATCTATGCATAGCAGATATCAATATTATGTATTAACTAAATTGCGTATAGTGCTTCTGCCACAGTTCACTTTCAGAGCAGTGGTAGAGTAGTCCTACCTTGATCTGTGGTTTCCCTTTCCACAGTTTCAGTTCGTTACTAGAGATCAACTCTGGTCTGAAAATATTAAATGGAAAAATCCAGAAATACACAATTCATAAGTTTGAAATCATGCACCATTCTGAATAGTGGGATGAAATCTCCTTTGGAACAGAAATCCTCTTTTGTCCGGTGGAGCCACTGTTCCTGAGTCACTTTGTAGTCATTGTGGTTATCCGGTAAACTGTTGCTGTATCACTGTGCTTGTTTTCAAGTCACCTTATTTGACTTCTCCAAATAAATGTGGAAGTGCCACTAACTCAGCATGTGTTTAGATATAGGATATTTGAAGAGGTAATTAAGTTACCACGAAGCACATCAGTAGTGATGCTGGTCGTTCGGATATGCCAGAGAAGCCATAAAATACTCTAAGCAAAAAGGTGAAAGTTCTCCACTTAATATGAAAGAAAAAAATTGTATGCTGAGATTGCTAAGATCGTCTGTAAGAATGAATCTTCTATTCATGAAATTGTGAAGAAAAATAATGTGCTAGTTTTGCTATGACACCTCAAACTGCAACAGTTCATCCACAATGCATGATTATTGCTTAGTTAAGATGAAAAAGGCATTCCATTTGTGTGTGGAATACGTGAACAGAAATGTATTATGATTGACAGCAAATGGGTTCAGCACTGTCTGAGATTTCAGGCATCTACATTTCCCCACAGAGAACGGGGGAGCTAGTGTACTGATACATCTTTGCACATCTTCAGAAGGGGCAACTTCATCCTTCTTGTCGCATTTTGACAAGCCTAACTTGCTGTATTAGGTTTTTAAGGCTGCCATGACAAAATACCACAAACTGGGTGGCTTAAACATTAGAAATTTATTTTTTCACAGTTCTGGAGACTCGAAGTCTAAGATCAAGATATTGGCAGGTCTGATTTCTTCTGAGGTTTCTCTCCTTGGTTTGCAGAGGGTTTCCTTTTCTCTGTGCTTGTACATACCGGGTGTCTTTTCTGTGTGTCCAAATTTCCTCTTCTTATAAAAGGACACCAGTCAAATTGGATTAGGGCCCACCCTGATGACTTGATTTTAAGTTACTTACCTCTTCAAATACCCTGTATCTAAATACATTCTGAGCTACTGGTGCTTCAACATATAAATTTTTGTTTATATGTTGAAGCACCATAACAAATGCTAACACATGTAATGTCCCCTAAAAATCTAACTAAAGTGAGAGTACAAGAATGTTTAATTTATGTGAGTACTCTTGTCTGATTTTAGGGCCTGACTTGATTTCCATAGGTCCTCATGCACATATACATATATTGTTATGTCTGAATTGTTTCTGTTGCTGATTTGTTAACAATGAAAATTAATTTTTGTGGATTATATAGTAAAATTTCAAATATAAGTTTTTACCAAATTCTCCAAGTCATCTTAGAATTAAGTCTTCAGATTCACTCTACTATCGGTGGTCTTCTCTTAATAATATCTTTTAGTTCAGCATACTTCTGGATATTTATTTTTTGTATGTGCCACTTAAAAAATAATCGCTTTTTTATCCAGGCAGGCTTAACTTCTGTTGGGCAAATCATTCTTACACCTTGCTACAGACACTGGAGCTAAATTGCTGGAGGTTACAGAAATCAAATTACTGCTTCGAGCACCTGATACCACATAGTAAAGCAGAGGTACCTAGTCTTTAATGAACACTCTCCTTATCAATATACAATTACTTAATTTCAGGATTTTTAATTTTAATTTTTTTTCTGCTACATTTTTTCCTTTATAATCAAATGGAAGTGACACTAAGAGAGTTTTACGTCATCTACTGTCACCCTGCATGGTACCTTAACAGAACAATATGTTCCTATGTTCCAGGAAGGCAAAGCAGTGGAACTATGCTAACACAAAATTAATTTCAAACTTCATTTGCATTCATATTGTAAAGTTTTTATGTGATTAAATGCCTCAGAGCCAAATTAAACACATATGAGAACTGTAACTACAGAAAACATGAAAATTTTTGAATTGGTACATCTCAAAATTCAGCTTGCCATGATCTTTCTTTTACAAGACATCATTTAAGCCACTTAGTAATAATTTTTTATTTTAGGCTAATTATCTTTGATTATAGCTTGAAATCTATTAATTTAGCAGTTAAAGAAATAACTTGGTGTCTAAACAAGTAATAGTGAAAAATGCTAAAGGTTGCCATTATTTAAGAGGCCATTGCAGTCTATTTCTCTCCCTGCCTTTTTTTCTTAGTATAACTGTGATTAACACAAGATGAAACATTTCGTGGCCATTAAAAAGAATAGCAATGTGGGTCACGTCACAATTTGGGAAATATTTTGTGTTACAAGTGTAGAAAAAAAAGGAAGCAAATATTGAATAGACATTACGGTTACAACATGTTAAGGTGAACTGGAGATTATTTAATGAAAATACATAAATAAATTTCTTTCATGAAGATGACAATACAGATACATATTTTTTAATTTAATAATTCTTTTTAAAAACTTGTGTGGGTACATAGCAGGTGTATGTATTTATGGGGTACATGAGATCTTTTAATACAGGCATGCAATGTGATATAAAAATATATATAATATATTTTGAGGAAAATGCATCCTCCTTTTGTTTTCAAATACTTTAAAAAATACAGTTTGGTAATTTAAAAAATACCTTATTAATCTTCCTTAATAAAATGGAAGTTAAATTAAATTAAAATTAAGGTATCCTATGTCAGTTCATCAGTCCTCTTGTTTTTACAGGTAACTTCAACTCCCAAAATATAAATAACAAAAATAAGTATTTTTTACCCCTATAATTTAATATTTGACACTCATATTATTCAGGAGTCACACTATAAGATTAAGATCTCTTTTAAAAATAAGATAGATTATAGTGCAAATATAAATCTGTGTAAATCCTCCCTATTAGAGACAGAGAAACCATGGGAAAGCTTTTAAAATTAAGAAATTGGAGCTTGCAATTTAGAAGACAAACCACCAATTAATGTAAGTCTGTTGGAAATGCTGATGGAAAAATATGTATTTTTCAAATTGCCCTCCTGTGTTTTCTTTTTAAAAAAATGGAATGTATATGTAATTTACAATTCACCTTCTAAATTTATCATATTAGTAGAGTAGCTTTATTTTGAGTCCTATGTTTTATTTCTTGGCTTTGATCAAAACCCATGTTTATTTTATTATTTAAAATTATCATATATTGAATATATACATATGTAGCTTTCTTTCTCAATGAGATATAGGGTTTCCAGATATTTGTTAATATAGGAGCCTTGGTTTCCACACCTGACTACTTGTGACTTAGAGTATTTTATTAACAACAGAGATTTTGAGTCATATCCCCTAAAGATTTAAGTGAATCTGGATTGGAACTGGCAATTGAGAAAAATGCCATAAGTAAGTCCACAGAGTAACTGTCTTCCTCTAAATAATAACAGAGAGGTAAATGTCATCTTTGGCAGGTCATTGATGCAATTTTTTCTCCTTTTTGGTGCATATCTACCTGAGAGCCATGATGAGGGCAACGGCCCTTGTAATAATCCTGAGTATATTCTATTCCTGCTTCAGAATGGTCCTACATTGTACCTACAAACTTCTTCCCACCTGGGCACCTTCTATGCACCAAGCTCTGTGCTGAACACTTCATTTCTGAGCTGTCATTTCCTAGGGCACTAAGGACTGCTCCAAAGGGGTAGAAGCATGGGGAACTTTATCATAAGATAATGATGTTTTATTTTATTTATATTTTTAATTTTCCTTAATTTTATTCTTTATTTTTTTCTCACAAACTTCATGTAGTGAGCTTAGAGATTATAATTGTAGATGACTTCCCTAGAGCTTTTCAGTGACATTTCTCGAAATTAACTTTGACTAGCCATTTCCAGATATTGATTTATTCTTCTTGGAAGTCTTAGCATCTAAATCTTATTTTTCCAAGCATCAAACCAAGCCATGTTTTATTAGTCTATGGAAGTTGCATCTTCTGTTTCACCTTTCTCTTCAAGTTATAAATAAATATTGAAAAAATATACTTTATGTTTCTCTTGTTGAATTCTTTTTAAATAAACAAAGGTTTTAAAAATCTAGAAAGGCATTCTACCATTTTATTTTTCAAATTTCCTTCTATATGATATCATAATTGTTCTACACCATTGCTGACTATCCAGTGGAGATATAATATGACTCATATAAGTTAAATTTTCTACTAGTTATACTAAAAAATAAAAAAGTAAAATTAAGTGTAATAAATTTTGTAAACTAAATATATCCAAAATGTTATAATTTCAACACACAATCAATATAAGAACATCATTCATGAGATAGTTTACATTCTTTTTTTTTAAGTCTTCACAATCTGGTGTGTATTTTTATACTTGCAGCACATCTTGATTTGGATGCTGAATTTTTCTCAGAAATGCTTAATCTATATGTAGATTTCATACAATTTACAGTTGAAAAAGTATATCCACCTGTCTGAGTTTCTTCAAACATAATTTAACATTTTCTAAAAACTGAATTATGTCAGTGTTTAACTTTAAACTTAAATGCATTAAAATTAAATAAATTAAAACTCAGTTTCTCCCTCACACTAGTGACGTTTCAAGTGCCTGATAACCCCATGCAGTTAGGAACTATCATAGCAGACAAGGTTGCTCAAGGAACAAACTGTAAACCTTTTAGTAATAGTAGGCTTCACTTCCTACATGCTGTGATTTTTGTCAAATGACAACCATTTTGAGACTCATTTGGTTTATCTATAAAATTGGGTAAATAATGTAACTACAGGTTGAGCATTACTAATCTGAAAATCCAAAATTCTAAATACTCTATTATTGGAAACTTTTTGAGCACTGACACAATGCCAAAAGTGAAAAATTCCACACCTGACCTTATGTGACAGGTTGCAATCAAAACTTTGCTTCATGTACAAATTATTTAAAATATTGTATAAAAATATCTTCAGGCTAATGTTTGAGGTATATATGAGACATAAATGAATCTCATGTTTAGAGTTGAGTCCCATCCCCCAAGATTTCTCATTTGGGATATGCAAATATTCCAAAATGAGAAAAAAATAAGAAATCTGCAACATTTCTGGTCTCAAGCATTTCACATAAGGGGTTCTCAACCTGTATTTCATTGGGTTGTTATAATTACAAGAGAAAACACAAAGCATTTAATAAATGTTAGTGAGGATCATCACTGTGGTCATTATACTACATTGGGACCAGTGGCCCTTTAAAAATCTAATGAAAGCTGCCATCTGTTTCATATAAGACACAAATACAGTATTCACCTATTTGCATATAATTTCATTGAGTTCAGGACAGCCATCCACACAGCCCATTAACACCTTTGTTAAGTGTCTTTAGGATCCATGTTTACATTTTTTTAAATTAGTAATTGTTGTATAGCTCCAGCTACAAATACTTCAGTTTTCCTTTAAGTCATTTGTGACTACGTTATGGAGTTATTAGAGGAAATGAGTTCATATTATCCAGGATGCTTATTTACCAATATAATGCTGAATCATTTAGTTATGCCTCAAGATCTCATTTGTTTTCTTCCATATTTACATTTTACACTAATTTTCTGGTGAGGCACAGAGGAAATGCTTCTTATTTACGTGATATATAAATGAATGTATATAATTGAAGATAAAGTTATTTTTGTATGCAAAATAACGTTGTTTTTCTTAGTTTTCAAAAAATTTTTGACTATTGTTAAAGCAGTTATCTTTTTTATAGCAAAATTTGAATCATACACGATAAAACACAAGATTTTTAAAATATATTTTAACTAGAACCATTTATCTTTAAATAATCCCACAATAATTAAATGTATTGCCATTAAATGATCTGCCATAAAAATATGTATGTTTGTAAAATGTGGCATTCAAGTCAGTTTAAAATGTAAATTATCTAAGAAACACATTTAAGCAAAAAAAAATAGATATTAGTCTCAAATGGGCAAAATTTTAGTTTAAAGTTTTAAGATGCTAAAAGTGGCCCTTTTTTTTTATTCTAAAGTATACACTATTGCAAAATATAAAGGCATGGGTTAATTCTACATGCTAAGCTTTCATGACTTTTATCCAGGTAACAAGGAGGCCTCATGGCAGGGTGAAATGAGTACAGTTAGTTTTCTCTACACATATTCCAACTCTGTGGCCTGGGCAATACTTTTCCTCTCTGTAAGCACCACTTCCTTCTTCTGCGTATGTGGAAGAAATAAATCAAAATTTAAGTTTATTGTTAGCTTATTTTTTCCCAGGAATATGTGAGATTAAATATGCAAACTTCCTGGCTTAAAATGAGGGCTTAATAAATCAGAGTCTCATCCTCTTTCTACATCCGTAATTTGTAATTAAATTAAATTACAATGTATTTTGAGGGCTGTATGGGGAGATCCAGGGATACCATTGAGGAAACAAATAGACAGAAACATTTCTTTGAAAGGGAGGTAGAAAGGGCAGTCATTGACAAGCTATGAAGAGATTTTTTTCAGTTTGTTGACACTGTCCCCTGTGATAAAAAACATGAATCCCCCCAACAGACAAGAACAAATAGTGGTCTCCCTTTCTTTTCTTGCAGTTCCTTGCTTTAGTGTCCAAAGATCTCAAATTCTATTGCTTTAAGAACCAGTCAGAGAGCCTAATTGTAGGAGTAGCAAGATATTAAATACAGATGGTGTTTTAAAAACTGTAACCAGTAGAAATATACATGCCATGTATAAAGGGATTCAGATTCAGATTTCTAAAAACCATTACTCTGAGGAAAATTTTTAAAAGCCAAGTGTATAGCTTTCAGTTTGCCACCTGGCAATCAGCAAATGTCCATGTTAGTCTTTCAAAATGTATACAACTCAACAAAACAAATTGTTGGTTAATATCTAAATCTTCAAGGTTTGTTGTGATTCTAGATTTGTGCAAAAGTTAAGGTGGCTTCTCAGAATCCATCAAAATCCCAACGTGGAGAGCCAGGCTGCCCTGAGATACCATAGTTTCTCCTCTTGCAAGTATGTGATTACTAGCAAACTACATGACATCTACAAAATGGGGCAGCAATACTACCTAAGATATAGGATTGTTGTATGGGTAAAATAATATTTGTAAAACACTTAGACTATACCTGAAACCCAGCAAGAACTCAATAAATGTGGTCTTTTCTTTTTTATTACGTTCATTCTTATAATTATCTTTGCCTCGAACAATTCCCTAAACATATCCAACTGCTGTTTTGATTATAATGAATCCAAGCTACTGAATTGGAAAGAAAAAATGGGATATTTGGAGCACTTTTTAATAGGATGTTCTAGGAGATGAGATGTCACATGGTATACATTTGCTTATATATATTTATTTGTTCAAGTCAATATAGTATGGATGCCTTTTGAATGTCTGTCTGATATAAGTTCTTAGAAGGAAGATCTTATATGCTCTGTATATTCTAAAAATATGGGGTGTGTTGGAGTGGAGAAATTTAGCAATGTAACAGCAGCTCTATTTTGTTAAGATTACTCTATGATTCATTTGTGTAATGGTGGAAATTATATTTATAGCTAACATGCTTAAAACTTTTCAGAAATATACTGTTTAGAATAATAGTAATGTAAAATGGAGCTGAATTAGATGTTTCACAAAATGGAAATTTAGACAGTGATGTTTAAGTTATCAATATAGAATTATAGTGCTAAAGGAACCTTAAAGTTTTGCTATTATTTTTTATAATAGCTAAATGAGATATTGCTTAAAATTTCTTAAAGTCTCAGAGTATTAAAATTCCAAAATGCAGATTTGTGATTAACATACATCTTTCTAGAAGCAATCTGAATATATCAAACCCATTTTTTTCTGGTAGTTATAAAAGTAAAAAAAAAAAAAAAAAGAAAACAAATTAACAAAACAATTACAATGAAAGATACTACTTAGAGTGAAAATGCAATCCACAGATGTGAAGAGGTATTTGCAATGCATCTCCCCCAAAAAAGAATTCATGTCATAAGTATAAGAAGAACTTATACCAGAGAAAAAGCAGGGGGAACTCTTGACTGGGCACTTCACAAAACAGGATATTCATCCGACCGAAAAGTTTAGGAAAATGTGCATAATGAAGATACTCACGGGAAAATGAAAATTAAAGCAACAATAAGAAAACAAACACAAGTGCAAAAAGCCAAACAGTAAGGTATGTCCAATTACCCACCAATGGCTAAATGATAAAATTAAATTTTGCCGAAGATACAGGACAATGGGAACATCACATGTTGTTGAAATGAAAGAAGAATAATAGAATCATCTAGGAAAACTTTTGGCAGCAACTATAGTGAAATATATGTTTATTCTACTATCCAGAAATTCCAATCAGTGCATAAGGTGCTTCAAGAATGTTACTCCCGACTTTTAATTTTTAGCTCACATTTATTTTATTAGCCTAAAACTGAAAACAACCTAAATGTCATGAAGAGTAGAATGGATAAATAAATTGTAGTATAACCATAAAATGAAATATAGCTTGAAATTTAAAAAGAATCACATTAACAGAATGGTGAGTAAAATAAGCAAGACACAAAAGACTAAACAGTATGCAATCTCATTTATTTCAATTTCAAGAACAAGCAGAACTACTCTGGACTGATAGAAATCAGAATAGCTAAAACCTCTGGGTTGATTGAGATGAAGCAAAAGGAGCCTTCTGAGAAAGGGTCTATATTTGGATCTGACTGGTTATACAGGTGCATATATTTGTAAAGAAATCACTTAAAATTTTTGTACACTTAGGATTTGTTCACTTCATCTCTGTTGTAACTTAAAAAAATACTCCCTATACTGTAACTAAACAATGAACATGAATAATCCTGTCATATTTTAGCAAAATATTGGGAAGGACTGCTGTAAGCAAAGATTTTTATATCTAAAATAAATAGACATTATTTCAACCTAAGATCAAATAACAGGGTTCTTTATTGCTGTTTCGTTCTTGTATTATGCTGTTTTATAATATGTAAAATTCGATTTAAAATCTTAACACTACCATTTAGTAGGGTTGCTGTTTGCCATATGAAAAGCATCCTCAAGAGGGCGTTGCATAAGAAAAATCTTCACCCAAGTGTGTGCGTGAATATTTTAGAAGGCTTAAACAACCATTCCATTTGGTTGAAAGTCAGATCCCAGAAAAATATAACATAAATATTTCTATCTCATGTCATCTTTTAAGACACCTTCTTAATGAATACAAATGTATGTACACCCTGGGTTCCAACGTGCACTCTTCTTGATGACAAAGATTGTTTCTAACTTGAAATATTCAAGGAAATAGTTTGCAGCATTTCCCAAAGCATCTGAACTTATTTACCTGTCTTCCCAGTGTTTATCTCCTAGCTAGAAATTTGAGAAAGGGGCTGATGAACTTTGAGGGCGAAAATACCCTCCAGGTTCCAAGGCGACCAGTGTACTCGTCCTCTACAATTACTGCTCTGTGTGAACTTTTCCTCAGAGGAATAAATAGAGCTGTAGGTATCCTGCATTTTCAATGAGAAACCTTATGCAAAGAATATCACCAAAATCACATTCTTGGCATTTCTTAAGTCAACACTTTTATATCGAACTGGTCCTTTTATGGGCAACATATCCTCCATGGATCGTAACACTTATACCATAATTATCAGCAGTAAAGAAACAAGTCTACTCTAGAGAACTTAATATTGTATAACTTCAAAATTATGTTATTTCTACATGGGTGTTTATACCAAATATTTATTATGAGTTATTTTAACAAAACAAAATGTTACCCAAAATTATCAATTCCCTTCTTAGACGTTTAAGCATATTTTCTCGCATAAGCTGATTGCAAATGTAAGAAGGAATTGAACCAGTGTATTTTAAATAGTAACATTTGAAATCCATCCTTTTGCTAGTGGGTAACTTGAGATGTTTTAAAATAAAAACCACATTGATGCTATGTAAATTATGTAATAATATTCCTTGAAGAGATAACTTCTTTGGAACAACATTTTTGTGTCTCCCTCATTTTGATGTCTTTAATAAATGAAGATATATTTCTAACCTTGAAATAAAAATAGATTTTTTAACTTTCATTTTAAGTTCAGGGGTACATGTGCAGGATGTGCAGCTTTGTTAAATAGAGTACATGGGGGTCCTTAGGGTTTGTTGTACAGATTATTTCATCACCCAGGTATTAACCCTAGCTTTTGGTAGTTATTTTTCCTGATTCTAGCCCTCCTCCCACCCTCCGATAGGCCCCAGTATGTGTTGTTCCTTTCTATATGTCCATGTGTTCTCATCATTTAGCTCCCACTTGTAAGTGAGAACATGATGTTTTTGGTTTTCTATTCACGAATTAATTTGCTAAGGATAATAGCCTCCAGTCCATCCATGTCCCTGCAAAAGACATTATCTTGTTCTTTTTTATGGCTGCATAGTATTCCACACTGTATATTTACCACATTTTCTTTATCTAGTCATTCCTTGATGGGCATTTGGGTTGATTCCATGTCTTTGCTATTGTGAATTGTGCTACAATAAGCATATGCTTACATGTGTCTTTATAATAGAACAATGTATATTCCTGTGGATATATACTCGGTAACAGGATTGCTGGGTCGAATGGTATTTCTGTCTCTAGGTCTTTGAGGAATCACCACACTGTCTTCCACAAGGTCTGAACTAATTTACACTCAAATCAAGAGTGTATAAACATTCCTTTTTTATCCACAACATCACCAGCATCTGTTATTTTTTAACTTTTTAATGATAGCCATTATGACTGATATGAGATGGTATCTCATTGTGGTTTTGATTTACATGTCTCTAATGATCAGTGATGTTGAGCTATTTTATCAGATGCTTGTTGGTCACATGTATGTCTTCTTTTGAGAAGTGTCTGTTCATATCCTTTGCCCACCTTTTAATGGAGTTGTTTGCATTTTTCTTGTAAGTTTATTTAAGTTCCTATAGATGCTGGATATTAGACATTTGTCAGATAAATAGTTTGCAAAAATTTTCTCCCATTCTGTAGGTTTTCTGTTTACTTTCTTGATAGTTTATTTTCCTGTGTCAAAGCTCTTTAGTTTTATTAGTTCCCATTTGGCAATTTCTGCTTTTGTTTCAGTTGCTTTTGGGGTCATCATTATAAAATCTTTGCTTGTGCTTTTGTCCTTAATGGTATTGGCTAGGTTATCTTCCAGGGTTTTTATAGTTTTAGGTTTTACATTTAGTATTGAGGCAGTAATAACCTACCAACTAAAAAAAATTCCCAGGACCAAATGGATTCATGACTAAATTCTACCAGGCATACAAAGAAGAGCCAGTAACATTCCTATTGAAAATATTCCAAAAAAATTGAAAAGGAGGGACTCCTCCCTAACTTATTCTATGAGGGAAGCATCATTCTGATACCAAAACCTGGCAAAGAAACAGCAAAAAAGGAAAACTTCAGCCCAATATCCTTGATGAACATCGATACAAAACCCTCAACAAAATACTGGCAAACTGAATCTATCAGCACATCAAAAAGCTTATCCACCACAATCAAGTAGGGTTCATCCCTGGGATGCAAGGCTGGTGCAGCATCCACAAATCAATAAATGTGATTCATCACATAAACAGAACTAAAGACAAAACCACAGGATTATCTTAATAGATGCAGAAAAGGCTTTTGATAAAATCCAACGTCCCTTCATGTTAAAAACTGTCAATAAATGAGGTATTGAAGGAACATACCTCAAAATAAAAGAGGAATAGATGACAAACCCACAGCTAACATCATACTAAATTAGCAAAAGCTGAAAGTATTCCCTTTGAAACCCAGCACCAGACTAGGATGTCTTCTCTTACCACTCCTGTTTGACATAGTATTGGAAGTTCTGGCCACAGCAATTAGGCAAGAGAACTAAATAAAGTGCATCCAAATAAGAAGAGAGGAAGTCAAGCTATCCTTGTTTGCAGATGACATGATCCCATGTCTAGAAAACTTCATCATCTCAGCCCAAAGGCTTCCTAAGCTGATAAGCAACTTCAGTAAAGTCTCAGGATACAAAATCAATGTATAAAAATTGTGTTAGCATTCCTGTACACCAACGACAGTCAAGCCAAGAGCCAAATCTTGGAAGACCTTCCATTCACAGTTGCCACAAAAGAAGTAAAATAACTAGGAATACAGCTGACAAGGGAAGTGAAGGATCTCTACAAGAAGAGTACAAAACACTACTCAAAGAAATCATAGATGATACAAATAAATGGAAAAACATTCCATGCTCATGGAAGAATCAATGAAGAATCAAAGAAGAATTAATATTGTTAAAGTGTCTATACCACTCAAAGCAATTTATAGATTCAATGCTATTCCCATTAAACTACCACTGATATTGTCCACATAAATAGAAAAAAAAAACTATTTTAAAATTCATATGGAACCAAAAACAAGCCCAAATAGCCAAGAAAATCCTAAGCAAAAAGAACAAAGCTGGGGGCATCATGCTACCCAACTTCAAACTATACTATAGGGCTACAGTAACCAAAACAGCATGGTACTGGTACAAGAACAGACTCATAGACCAATGGAACAGAATACAGAAATAATTACAGATTTTGTATTTGTAAAGAAAAACTTAATAGAAATATATGAGATTGAAAATGTGTGATATATATATACAATTTGTCTTCTTCTTGACAGACTACAATTTTGAACTCCACAGCAATATAAACAGACACATTCCAGGCCTGCTGTTTATACTCAGACTGCACTATAATATGATTGCTTTCAAGTATGTACTAGGAGATCTTTTTTAAATTAACTTTTAAATGAGTTAACTTGACGAAAATACGCTTTACACACTATGACAAAATATCATATTCATATTGACTATGAAGAGCAATAATTACATCTTTAATAAGCTTTTAATTTTAGAATAATTTTATGTTTGCAGATGTCTTAATTCATTTTGCATTGCTATAAGTGAATACCTGAGGCTCAGTTATTTATAAAGAAGTTTATTTGTCTCATGATTCAGCAGCCTGTACAAGATGCATGGCACCAGCATCTGCTTCTAGTGAGGACCTCAGGAAGTATTCATTCATGGTGGAAGGGGAAGGAGAGCCTGCATGTCACATGATGAAGGAGGACAAGAGAGAATAGATGCCAGGCTCTCTTTAACAATCAGATCTCATAAGAACTAATAGAGTAAGAACTCACTCATTAACTCAAGGACAACACCAAATCATTCATGTGGGCCCTTCTCTCCTATGACTGAAACACCTCCTCCCATACCTCCAACATTGGGTCAAATTCCAGCATGAGACTTGGAGTTCCAAGCATCCAAACGATATCAGCAGAAAAGTTTGAAAAATAGTATGGAGAATTCCCATATACCTCACATACAATTTCCCCTGTTTTTAATACTTTACGTTAGTATGCTATGTTCGTAGTAACTATGGTTGTGACTCAACATTGATACATTATTATTAAGTCCAAACATTATTCAGATTCCCTTAGTTTTATTTAAAGTCCTTTTTTTCTGTCCTAGGATCCCATCCAGGAAACCACATTATGGTCAATTGTCGTGTCTCCTTGTATCAGACAGTTTCTTCCAAATTTCCATATTTTTGATTACCTTGACCATCTTGAGGAGCACTAGACAAATATTATATAGAATTTTCCTGAATTTGGGTGTGCTGATGCTTTTGTCATGATTAACTGGGATTAAGGGTTTGGTGTAGGAATGCCACAAAAGTAAAATGCCCTTCTGATTACATTATACCAAGAGTACATGCTACTAACATGATTTAGCACTATTGATGTTAACATTGATCGTCTGACTTGAGGTGGGGTTTTTCATGTTTCTCTATTGTAAAGTTACTCCTTTTCCCCTTTTCCTTATTGTATTCTTTGAAGGAAGTCCCCATGCTCAACAGAGGGAAGGAAGGAAGATGGAGTCTCAGTTGTAAAAAAGACTCCCTCCCTCCCTCCTTTCCTTCTTTCATCCCTTTCTTTCTTCCTTCTCTTCTCTTTCTTCCTTCCTTCCTTCCTTCCTCCCTTTCTCCATCCCTCCCTCCCTATTTCTTCTTTCATCCCTTCCTTCTTTCCTTCCCACCTGCTCCCTCCCTTCCTTCCTCCCCCTCCTTCATTTCTTCCTTCTCCACTGCTTCCTTTACATGCGTGCAACTTTTTTTTTTTTTTTTTTTTTTTTTTTGAGATAGAGTCTCGCTCCGTCACGAGGCGCCAGGCTGGAGTGCAGTGGCAACCTCGGCTCACTGCAACCTCTGCCTCCCGGGTTCAAGCAATTCTCCTGCCTCAGCCTCCCCAGTAGCTGGAACTACAGGCACGTGCCACCGCGCCCAGCTAATTTTTTTGTATTTTTAGTAGAGACGGGGTTTCACCATGTTGGCCAGGATGGTCTCGATCTCTTGACCTCGTGATCTGCCCGCCTCCGCCTCCAAAAGTGCTCGGATTACAGGCGTGAGCCACCACGCCCGGCCGGGCGCAACTTTATTGAGTACTTACTAATTGCTGAACATTGTTATAGACCCACACTCTATGCATCTGCTAATATTATCACAAATTGCCCTAGATACAGTCAATCATGGAGTCAACTGTGTATTTTGGCTTGAATAATGCTGCACCAAGTACCACATTTAATATCTTTCTCTTGTCTTTGCTGTTATGTTCACTTTCTAATTATTGTTGGTCATTTGTAATATTTTATCATCTTCTATGAAGCTCCACTATGACAGACATTGCTGTGCTTTGCTAAACTCACAAGATATTGTTGAGGATGAAACACTTCTTCCATGGTAGATCCAAAATGTTGTGCCTTCTCTATCAGGCTGGAATTCTTCATCTATCCTGGATGGTATTAGGTCATTTTATGAAGTAAGATCATAGAAACCTTCTTTCTGAGTCTTAGAACTGATGCATCTATATGGCACATTTCCCCAAGGCGTAAGATACACTTCTGAGACTCTGTTAATGCCTACAATTCTTTGTGCCTTCTTTCTACCTCTTAGCAGAGGTGTCTAATTTCCGTTCCTCTTAAACAAGGTTACAAATGCAGTCCCAATCTTTTGTGAGGCAACTCATTGGTAAGGAAATTTCTGAGAAGTGGCTTTGTGGCAAAATGTAGACTTCCACTGTCTAGTCTGTGTCACATAACTGATTTTCATGATTAAAAATTTTTGGTTCCATTTTTCCATTTTCATCCATAGGGATAACAGTATGTCTAATCTTGACCAGAATCCACAGAATGAAATCAAACATACAGATCTCCTATTTTAGAATTGGCCTGATCCTGGAATAAACAAACAAACAAGTTAAGAAAAGGCAAATATGTCCTCTCTCCAGCCCATAACTTGCAGTGGAAACCCAAGAATCTTTAGAAAAGAGTGATTTTCTGATTCTAGCTCAGACAGTTGAATTTATAATTTTAGATTAGAGTCTCCTTTATGTAACCTTTCTCTGAACTATTCATAGTCCTCGCCCTAATGTGAATGACGCTAACAACAACAAAAATATATCAAAATGCTTTTGCCTGACAGCTGGGCCCTTGCTTCAGAATTCCCGCCAGTAGGTACAAGTTAGATTGTTCATCACAGTGGAGCACAGAAGCAGCAATGTCATAACTAATAGGAAGTGATATGGCTTTCTTTCTTCATAAATAAAAGATAAAATGAAGAATAGAGTGTGTTCACATTTTAGAAGTTTTAGTTTCATATACACAGTAGTTAAGAAATGGGAAGTTACAAAAGTTGAGACTTTTATATATTGAATTAACATTTATTGAATATTTAATATTTTCTTATTCTACACTAGGTGCTGGAAATACAAAATTTCTACACAAAAATAAAACACAATCCTGACTTTGATGTAATGTGCATTACAAGAATTTGTGAATTTTTGTATCTAAATATAAATTGCAATGTTATGCTATCTATATATATATATATATTTTAAATTTCAGCATGTTTTTCTTCCAGATATGATTAATATCTCTCTTAATATTTGTTTACTCTTGACATCCTTAGGAGATAGTCAACTTCAACTGTCGGAAACTGGTGGCTACAATGCCTCTATTTGCTAACGCGGATCCGAATTTTGTGACTGCCATGCTGAGCAAGTTGAGATTTGAGGTGTTTTCAACCTGGAGATTATATCATTCGAGAAGGAGCCGTGGGTAAAAAAATGTATTTCATTCAACATGGTGTTGCTGGTGTCATTACAAAATCCAGTAAAGAAATGAAGCTGACAGATGGCTCTTACTTTGGAGGTTAGTAAAAAAGATGCAACTAAGATGAAATCTAAACTGCTTGAGATTTGTGTCTTTAATAATGTTTTAGATGTCAGAATGTTGTTTTGCTGATTTTGAATGTGAACCTGTGTGTGAATTCTGATCAAAGTATCTGTAACAGTATGTTTTCACATTTCAGAGTCACAGGCTCAATGTATGTGCATTTATTACTACATTAGTTGAAGTACTATTTCAACCTCTTTATCTGGAACTAAATAATAGGAGTTTAAGTCAGTCAGAAAGCATATGATTTTCTCCTACACAAAAGTTCCACGAGGGTTGGCAGGCTTTCTCCACAGCATCTTTTAATGACCTAGATTCCATCCATCCACTGAAGTGTTTTGTTTCATTTTTGTCATCTCTGCAAGAGAGGCTGATTCCTCTCCACCATGTTTTGACATGGCCCATATAATGGGCGGAAGTAATAGAAGAAATTAAAAACTAACAGCTTCTCTTTAGATATGCCCACTGCCCAGAAATTGCAAAAATCACTGCTATTCACATAGGATTGCCCAGACTTATAAATCACATTACGTTTCTGTTTGTATCTGTATCCTCAGCATGATGACTAACACATGATTTTTACTGAAATATTGGTGGTATTGGATCTACTTTTGGAACCACCTTTAATTGAGTAAGATTTTATAACATTAAATTAATGACCAAACTTTTCTTCTAATAAATGGTGTCTTTTTTTTTTTTACAATTTTTAAACATAAAAGTGTCTATTTCTTTTTGTTTTCCCTACAAATTCTTAACAAAAGTCATAAATGTAAATCAAATAATTAGACTTAGTGTTTCAGTAATATCTTACTTAGTACTTGTCAAGGACTGAATTTTTATGGCCCCTGCAGTTCATATGTTGAAACTGTAGTCCCAAATGTGATGATGTTGGAGGTGGGACGTCTGGAAGGTAATTAGGTCATGAGGGTGGAGCCCTCATGAATAGGATTAGTGCCCTGTATTTGTCCATTCTCACACTGCTAATAAAGACATACCCAAGACTAGGTAATTTATAAAGAAAGAGAAGTTTAATGAACTCACAGTTCTGCATGGCTGGGGAGGCCTCACAATCATGGTGGAAGGCAAAGGAGAAGCAGAGGCATGTCATACATGGTGGCAGGCAAGAGCATGGAACACTGCCCTTTATAAAACCATCAGATCTCATGAGACCTATTCACTATCATAAGAACAGTGCAGGAAAACCTGCCTCCATGATTCCTCCCACCAGGTCCTTCCCCACCATGCTTGGGAGTTATGGGAGCTATAATTGAAGATGAGATTTGGGTGGGGACACAGCCAAACTATATCATGCCCCAATATAAAGAGGTAGAGACCAGCCACCTTCTTTTCTACCATGAGAGAATACAAAGAGGGCAGTATATAACCTAGAAGAGGGCCCTCATCAGAACCTGACCACGCTGGCACCCCAGAACTTGAACTTCAAGGCTCCAGAACTGTAAGAATAAATTTCTGTTGTCCATAAGCCACCTACTCTATAGTAATTTGTTACCGCATTTTTAATGGACTAATACAGTGCTGAATAGAATAGCAAATTCCTTTGGCATAACTTCTTTTTCCGTCCCTGTGTATTTGCTCTCCAGCCTCCCATTTGACTTTTGAGTCTCACTACAACTTTGCTGACCAAGATGTTCTTGCCCTGCTTCAGCAGATCTATTCATCCTCTGCCACACTCTGGTGTGATTAATGAGCTAACGTTAATAAAGTACTTTGAGTTCCTTGGATAACGCTGCACAAACTATTATTCTGTTGTGTTAGTTTATTTAAGGAGTATTATGCCCCATTGTATTTGTGGAGTCCAGGAGAGAAAAGTGACATCAATGTCTCCGGAGAAGTTATACCTCAACAAAGTATGCAAGTATAACTGCATGAAAGCAACTGAGCTTCCAACATTTTATTTTTAATATACTTTCATTCTCCACTCACCTTTTTTATTCTGTATCCTTAGCCCAGAGTAAATTAAGGTAAAGTAATACCATCTTACTATATGAACAATAAATGTTAGATTATGAGGCATTAAGTATACATTTGGAAGCAATTTAAAAATCTTTCAGTTTCTAAGTCATATTTTTATCCTAATGAATAGTTAATATATCCATAGGAAAGATAATGGCCAGGCTTTTTATCATTGTGAGATATTTACGTTTAAAATATTCTTAAGTTATATTGTATAAATGCCCCCCAAAAACACAATTTATGAAAAATGGACTGATCTTAGGAGTCTGCTTTGTGAATAGGTTCATTTGGAAGGCAGTGATGTCCTGCAGTTACTTTCTGTGCTTCATTGCTGGTGGACAGATGGCTGGTTTCTCACTGTGTTCTCATTTCAACTCTGTCTCTAGCTTGCTCCTTTCCCATGTGGCCTTCCCCCTGTGCTAATAACAGAAGCTTTTTATTCTATGCCCAGGTTTTACTTACTCTTAAATTTAGGCCCTCCCTTCAAGTCTCAAGGTCCAAATTGCTGCAAATGTGCAACAGTACCAGGAATCTCCCTACTAAACTATGTACCATATGCAACTCACAAGTTACGTCTGGGGAACTTAAACATGAGTTCATGCCTGATTCTTTCTCATAATATTGCAAATTAAATTACCAAATTCTATATTTATGATCAAAACTGTAAAAGGATTAGGATGCTTCATGATGTGGCAGTGTGCTCAGCATCCACAGAGCCAGGTTCTAGTTTCCTCTCTGTAGATAAGACCTACTTTGTTTAACACTCAAGGGCTCAGAATCATCATGTGTCAAATGAGATTATTAAGACAGACACTTTCTACAGCCCCTTTCAGACCAATGATTATGTTAGAATGGGGCTCTTGAAGGCTGTGTTTCTTTTTGCCAGGTTGTTTGGCATAAAACATCCAAAATGTCTTCTTGCCTATTCTAGAGTCCACAGTATTTTTAAAGAAAGGCTGCATTTCATTTGTAGTATTATCACTGTGAGTGTTTTCAAGGCCAACCACTTAGCATTTTTAAAAGAAATGGAGGTAGGTAAGATTTGTGATGATTCATGCTCCAGTGGTTAAAAATTAACTACCACTGTTTTTCGTGGATAGTGAAAAAAAGTAGAAATTGTCAGACCTTGAGCTGTGAAGCTCCTTGAAATGTGGTGGGAGATCAGAGGATACTGGTTAAGAGTGTAGGTGATAGAGCTGCACCCTGAGATGCTGTTGGAGCTTGGGAAAGACATAGATCTTCCCCAAGAACATTTCCTAATCTGTAAAACTGGAATAATAGTAATTCCCACCTCATTAGGTTTGCTTAGAAGATGAAATGATTTAACATTTCTAAAATAGTTAGAGCGATACCTGGCAGAGTCTGTGCTATGATGACAGGCGTTAACAGAAGCAAAAGGGCCAGTGTAGTCTATACAGCAGGAGATGCATGTAAAAGACAGTACTGAGGCATTATTGATTCAGGACTCATGTCAAGTGAATCAACACTGGAGATCTAATTGTCAATTTGTATTTCTCCTGAATCTGTGTTAGTCTTAATCCTATAGCAATGAAAATCACTCTATATCAATGTGTGTGTGACAGAGGATGGGGAAGTAGGGGGTGGAATAAATAATCATGGCAACTTTTTCAAACTAAAGATAACTTCAACTCTGAAAATTCTAATCTCCTCACTATAAACAAAATTGAATTGTGAGCACACACATAAGAAATCATACTCTAGGACTTAATAAAATTCAGGTTCTTCAAACAACTCGTTCTTAATGTGCCAGGCGTTATGCTAATCAAAGTGTATTGTATAACTCAGTTATATTAAAATAACTACAAAAATAATCTTTGTCATTTTTGGTATGTTTTTCATATGCTTTAGAAGTAAAATGGAAGACATATTTGTCAAACACTAAATTATTCATAACATTTTTTAAAATTTAGAATTAAAGGGATCTTATTCATTAGCTAATGATCTTATATGAATGAGGAGCCTGAGAAATGCGTGTGGCTAGAGGTTGGTGGTGACAGGGCTGGAACTTTCACACACAGGTCACTGCTCTTCCTATAATAACAGGGAAATTTTCTGAAAGTTGTTACCAATAATGTTACTCTGTAACATTTCAGAAAATAAAGTTTCTTTCCGCTTCTATTGAATTATAAAACACATCACACACACACACACACACACACACACACACACACACCCCTTCTAGCCTATGGCTAAATAATATGAATTTACTAATTCTAAGCACGCTTCAATTAAGTATCACTGTTCTGACCTATCTATTATCCATGAAGACACTTCTCCATGGCTGAATTTACTTAGATGGGAAGAATAAAATTGCCAGTCAGAATAGTTCAGCAAAAAATAATAAAGTGAAAAAAGTTTAGTCACTTTCAGTTGCATTTCATCACCAATTTTGCAGTGAATATTAAACTTATATTATTAGGATGTCCTTAGTAAACTTAAAATGCCAGAAGTAATTTAAAAAGTGTCTTTGTACTTCATACCATGTTACAAGAGAAACACATCAACATCACCTTAATGCTTTAATGGTATGCAATGAGTAGTTCCCTTTGCTTGGATATGTGTTTGTACCCCAAAGAAATGAATATAGTCTCAAAAGATATGTCTAATATTTTCAATACTAACAAGTTAATTGACAATCAATCACTGGACATGGGTGAGAAAGGTGAAGACTAAAATAAATACATCAGACACTTCATAGAAATACCCTTTAAAATCTTAATTGCATTCATCTTACAATGCAATGGTTGACCTATTAATTTAGTATTATTTATCCTCATTGTAAAGATTTGAAATATGTTAAAAGTTCTTCTTATCTTGAAGTTCACAGGATACTTGTTATTACAGAGCAGCCACCAATGCTTCCTGCCTCAAGAAACTGGAAATTTTTGGTCTAATACTTCTTAAACACTGAAATCATTTTTACATAATAATATTTATAGTTGTACGTGTACTATTATAACATGGAGGACAGAAAGGATACAATGTTTGTACTTATAATTTCTAATAAGGTATATGTTTTTAAACTATGTAAGTAGGGAGAGATAACATTATTATCATCATCAATTTGCCACTGCGAGAAGACACAAAAAAAATTATTCTCCCATATTTTGTCTCCTATATCTGTCACCTTTTGAGAAAGAAAATTATCTAAATAAAAGTTAATTTCCAGTTTCTGAGAATCTTAGAAACTTGTACTTTTTAGTTCCTTAACTAGGTAGTTCCTTAAAAACTTAAGTTTTCTTTTTGTGTATCTCCCCCAAACAATAAAGAAATTTTATCAGAGAAGATGAGGAAGTGATGGCAAGCATCTGATGACTTGTTTATAAGATAATCATAAGGTGCTGCAGAACACATCCTAGGTCATTTCTGAATCATTCATGTGTCACAGTTACCATGTTTTTGCGTAAATGTAGATACCTGCTTCCTCCGGTTCTGCTGGAGGGTATGGATGGTTTTAGGAAACAAAATTCAACATGCCTGCCCTCATTAGGTGGAACATCTTTAAGTCAAGACCTTTTTTTTTCATTAAAATCATGAAGAGGACAGAAACTGGTGGTGATTGATCCTGGATACATTTTTCAGATAACAGTCTTGAAATCTTTCTCAGGGACCATGAAAATGAATAAGATGCCAAAATATAAATACCTTTAATAACTCAGGGCTGAACATAGTCCGTAAAAATGTTTAATTGAAATACCCTTCCAAATGAAGTTATTGCTTTGAAAGTGTCTTAAGTCTATAGAACCTCAGAAATACCTAAGATTAAACCTAATTCCCACCGGCTTCCAACGGAGAAATCTATAATGATATAAGAAGAGTGAAAATGAGAATGAGAAATGGCACCAGAGGATGTGAAATTGTATTTCCAGCCCAGAGGATGACATTTTAGAAATACGTTTTGGATTTATTGTTCAATTATCTATGTGCATTGGCCCACTTGTGCCTAAACAAAATGTTCAAGGCCCTAAGAGCACCCACCCTACTTCTGAGCTGAGTTGTAAAAATGGAACTGGAGTGTGTCAAGGAAAAGTTGAGATGGAGATGGCAAATTGAAGGAAAGTGTGACCTGTTTTAAAGAAACTATATGGAGCTACTTCTACTGCACCTCAGGAAACTCATTTCTGATAATCTGAAATCTCTCCAGCTCATTCCAAAGTGAAGCATGACCCTAATGTAGACTTAGAAAATTGATTTTAAAGTAGCATCTCCCCCCACCATTATGAAATAGAAACTTGTAGAAGTTCCACTTAGAATTTAATAGAGTTAGAGTTGACCTACATTGTTTTTTCCACATTAAATAGACCCATCTCTCTTATGGTGTATAGGAAGGAGGAAGAAACACTTAGAAAAGAGAAATAAATCTCTTGTCCATATCTCCAAATTAATGACTGTGACTTCAAATGACTCTCAGACTTAACAGTTTGATTTGAAGGTCTCTCCTCTTCTGTAAAGAAAAACTGCCATATGGCCTACATTGTGGTCTTAACATTTACACAACAATTTAATATGCCTGGTTCGTGATGAAATACCAGCTCCCAACTGGGAAATTAAAGCAGCATTCAGCTCCTCTCAGCATGAAGGCTGCAGTTTGATATATTCTATAAACTGGCTTCTGCACTAGCCAAGGGAAGGAGGATTGACATAGTTAGAAAACACTGTTGGACTTGTTAAAACAAGCATTTCAGTGCACAGATGCTAAGTCTCTTTGGAGTTATGCATTGGATGATTTTCCTTCTACTTAGCTATTAGCTAAATATATTTTTGTTTCATTTCCTCTTAATTTTCATCTTTACTGTAATTTATATAAATGCAATCATTTACCCCTAAGATATTTCAAAACTGTTTGTTAGGAAAGAAAGGGCTTACAGGATATTAAAATATTCTCCATTTTTAATGAGTGCCATTTTATTTTTTATTTTTTTAACTTTTATTTTCATGTCAGGGTTACAGGGGGTTTGTACAAGAATTCATGTCATGGGGATTGGTTATACAGAATATTTCATCACCCAGGTACCAAGCCTAGTCCCCAATTGTTATCCTTTCTGCTCCTCTCCCCCTACTCTCCATCCTCAAGTAGGCCCCAGTATCTGTTCCCTTCTTTGTGTTCATGAGGTCTCATAATTTAGCTTCCACTTCTATGTGAGAACATGACGTTTTTGGTTTTCTGTTCCTGCATTAGTTTGCTAAGGATAATAGCCTCCAGTTTCATCCATGTACCCACAGAAGACATGATCCCATTCATTTTTATGGCTGCATAGTATTCTATGGTATCTGTGTACCATATTTTCTTTATCCAATTTGTCATTTGTAGTATTTGATTCCTCGTTTTTGCTATTGTGAATAGTTCTGTAGTCAACATACGCATGCATGTGTCTTTACAGTAGAATGATTTATATTCCTTTTGGTGTATACCCTGTGATGGGATAGCTGGGTCCAATGGTAGTTCTGTTTTTAGCTTTTTGGGGAATTACTGTACTGCTTTCCACAATCGTTGAACTAATTTACACTCCCACAAACAGTGTATAAGTATTTCCTTTCTTCCACAACCTCACGTACATCTGTAATTTTTTTACTTTTTAATGATAACCATTCTGACTGGTGTGAGAAGATATCTCATTATGATTTTGATTTGTATTTCTCTAATGATCAGTAATATTGAGCTTTTCTCATATGATTGTTGGCCATATGTATGTCTTATGTTGTTTATTTTTCTCTTATAAATTTGTTTAAGTTCCTTATAGATGCTGGATACCTAGTCAGATAGATAGTTTGCAAAAATTGTCTCCCATTCTGTTGGTTGTCTGTTACTCTGTTGATAGTTTATTTTGCTGTGCAGAAGCTCCTAAGGTTAATTAGATCCCATTTGTCAGTTGTTGCTTTTGTTGTAATTGCTTTTGGCATCTTTGTCATGAAATCTTTGCCCATTCCTATGTCAAGAATGGTATTTGGTTTGTTTCCAGGGTTTTTATAGTTGTAGATTTTACATGTAAGGCTTTAATCCATCTTGAGTTAATTTTGTATATGGTATAAGGAAGGGATCCAGTTTTAATCTTCTGTGTATGGTTAGTCAGTTATCCTGGCACCATTAGGGTGTCTTTTCCCATTGCTTGTGTTTGTCAACTTTGTCAGAGATCAGATGGTCACAGGTGTGTGGTCTTATTTCTGGGCCCTCTATTCTCTTCCATAGATCTATGTGTCTGTTTTTATACCAATACCTTGCTGTTATTATATCTCTGTTTGCAGATGACATGATTCTATATCTAGAAAACCCCATAATCTTGGTTCAAAAGTTCCTTGAGCTGATAAACAACTTCAGCAACATTTCAGGATACAAAAATCAACGTACAAAAATCTCTAGCATTCCTATATACCAAAAATAGCCAAGCTGAGAGCCAAATCAAGAAAGCAATCTCAGCTGGGCATGGTGGCTCACGCCTGTAATCCCAGCATTTTGGGAGGCTGAGATGGGCAGATCACAATGTCAGGAGTTCCAGGCCAGCCTGGCCAATATGGTGAAACCCTGTCTCTACTAAAAATACAAAACTTAGCTACGCATGGTAGTGGACACCTGTAGTCCCAGCTACTTGGGAGGCTGAGGCAGGAGAATTGCTTGAATCTGGGAGGCAGAGGTTGCAGTGAAACAAGATCATGCCCTGCACTCCAGCCTGAGTGAGACAGCGAGACTCCGTCCCCCCTCCCCCAAAAAAAAAGAAGAAAAGGAAAGCAATCCCATTCACAACTGCTGCAAAAATAATAAAATACCCAGGAATATAGCTAACCAGAGAGGTGAAAGATCTCTACAATGAGAAATACAAAACACTGCTCATAGAAATCAGATAAGACACAAATAAATGGAAAAACATCCCATACTCATGGATAGGAAGAATCATTATCATTAAAATGGTCATACTGCCCAATGCTATTGCTATCAAACTACCAATGAGTGTGATTTTAATCAATCCAATTCAGTATTGTTCAAGGTAGCATTTTGGAATAAGGATGGCCTCACACAGACTGAGAATTAAATGCTGGTTCTTCTACAAACTAGTTACTTGGTTCAAATTCTGGTTCTTCTACCAACTAGTTAATCAAATTCTGTTAACATGAGTGCAGTAGTATGTAAAATGAGGATAATAATCCCTTATAGGGAAGATACAAGGAAGAAATAATGATTAACTTTTCTTAAAAAGGTCAAGTTACACCTGGCCATTATAACATCCCAAATTCTTATATAGGTCCATGTCTCCTATGTGTGCTCATATCCTAATTGTCAATTAAGCTATAAAAACAAATACTCTTGATAGAATGACTTCAACTCTCTCTGCTGAGATAAGAACCATTTCTCCCAGATGGTAGACAGATACAGTCCATCATTAAACTTTTATGTAGAAGAACAAAGGAGACCAGAAAGATCTTCTAGGCCACAGAAAAACTTACTCAGGAAGAAGGACTTTGCCTGTAAGAACCATAATAATAACAAAAGACAACCTTCTGACCCTAAAACTCATATCCAGCCCTGTTTGCCCCATATATATTTTAACATATTAATGTTAGGCTAACCCAGTAGTCTGACATTGAAAAAAAAACATATGAACCCATGAAAAATAACAATTATGAATATTTATGTCATCTCCATCTATCATTATAAAAAGCCACTTTTGATAGTTGTATTCCTAAGTCCAGTGGGAAGGCTGGTGCAGGTCTGTGTTGGAGTTTTCACTGGTCTATGATAAAATCAGTAACATAAAAACAATGTAGTGAGTTATTATGTACAAGTTGATTTAACTGTCTTGTCCTTTATTCTGGGTTTGTTTTTTATTCTGAGATTATTATTGCTATTTCTATATTAACATCCTTTTTTTTCTCCTATGCACTGATGGTGATGATGGATAGTTGGTGATTTAGTTTTTCTTGTTTTCCTTATGTCCGCACCTGAAAAAAAATGTACTAATATTTTCATGATACTAATTGAACAAATTTTTAAAATCTGTTCCTGGCACCTAAATATATTATAACACTTCATTTATTAATTTATTCATTAATTCTCCAATAAAACATACTGAATAAGTGAAAAGCATCGGTGCTGTTGTAGGTAAGTGCAATAAAGTAGTGAAGAGGAAAAACATTGTTCTTCCCCTATGCAGTTTACATTTTAATTGAGAGTAACAGACTATAATTAAGGAAATAAATCAATAAAATCATTTCAGATTATTGCAAATGCATTGAAAACAATAAAACCGTTTCTGGATAAGAGTTCTCCATGAATAGGTATTGTACCAGATGTACACTCTTTTTGATTGTACTAGCCTGATTTGCCTACCCTTCTATTTCATGAAATTTGTCATTGCAGCAACAATAGGCATGTTGCTGAGGCTATTGCCCATTATATTATAAAGTGGCTTACTATAAGAACTCAATGATTTTTTTAATGTGTAGAGTTTATCCTGAGAAAGGTTTTTCAAAAAATTTTGGAGGCAGAAAGTTGATAGCAGAAAACGTGTCTTTGTGATATCTGAGAGTAAAGTTGGAGACACATTTGTTGCCCTTTCATCTCTCATTTTTCCCCTCAATTATTTTTAAAATGCTTTCTAGCAGTATGCCACCTATCCTTACCACCATTTGCAAAATCAAATCTCACATTGGTTTATACCTTGTTCCTATGCAGGTTGTAAGGTATACTTTTTGAAATCTCCTGATTAAGGCAAATCTATACTATTAGCAGTTATTTCTGACTATTTTTTATTTTTGTAACTTTCATTATTAAGTTTTTAAATCTTGTGGGTACGTAGTAGGTATATATATTTATGGGGTGCGTGAGATGTTTTGATGCATGTATGAAATGTGAAGTAAGCACATCATGGATAATGGGATATCCATTCCCTCATGCATTTATCCTTTGAGTTACAAAGAATGAAGTATTTTCTATCTTTAATCTATATTATACTTTGATATTTAAAGTGTAAAAATCACTGCCCATAGATATCTGGTGTATAATTTGTGTTATATGTTCAAAAATCACTTCTCATAGATATCTGGTGTATAATTTGTGTTATATGTGTTACATGTTCATAATTTGTGTTATGTGTTAAAATGTTCAAAAAGAGTCTACCTGTTCTTGAGGCTTTGTTAATTCTTGTGAGACTGAATTCTTTGTTTTATCATCTGTGACCCTCAGTGCTGCTGAGTTGTTGATTGATTGATAGATAGATATAAATGGATGGATGTGTAGATAGATAATAGGTAGATAGAGATAAAGATAGATGATATAGATATAGATATAAAACCTGAACAGTAAGTTTCCATGCTTTAAGTATTTTTAAGTATATTTGATAAAATAGTATATTTGAAACTATTTGTAAAGCATTCATACCCACAGTGAAAAGCCAGTTTTGGAATCACCTGAAGCAAAATCTAGCATTACCATTTCTAAGATGGGAAAATATTTTCAATGTATAGTCTTTATTTGTTCTCCTGAAAATGTTGCTGCCAACTTATGTTCATCCTGGATGTATTTCTTTTTTGTGCCAGACTAATCATAAGCAGGGCAGATGTCACAGAGCCTGTCTACAAATACAGAATCTCCATCAGCCACCTAACTACTTAATAGAGCAGCACTTCAAATGTAGTATTTCTAGACAGATAATCTGGTTGTGAAAAATCTACCACAATAATTGAATTAATCATACAATGCAAATAGCTGGCAGTGGTTAAGTTATGATAATTTCAGAAAAACAAAGCCTTGAAATAATAAAGAATACTACCTAAATAACTTACAGAAATATGATATTTAGTTGGGGCTTTAAAAAATATTTACTTTCTGTCCTCTTTAGAAAATTTTTAGTAAAAATTCAGAACTCTCCTGGAGGCATAGAATATCTGAAAAATCTTTGTACCTTATGCTGAATTTTGCTGTAAATCTAAAATTGCACTTTAAAATATATATAAAAGTCTATTAACAAAATCCAAGACCCACAAGAGAGAAAAGGAATGCTCTATATTTTCTGTTTGATTCTCGACATTATTTTATTAAATGAACTGCATTTAGTTATTTGTTTAAGATAGGGTCTCACTCTGTCACCCAAGCTGGAGTTTAGAGGCTTGATCATGTCTCACAAGAGCCTCTCACTCCTGGCCTCAAGCAGTCCTCTTGCCTCAACCTCCCAAGTATTTAGGAACTACAGGTGTGAGCCAGTGCACCTGGCAAAATGGACTGCATTTAAACCCTGACTGAAATTTATAAATTTGATTCAGCAAACATAAATTGAACTCATACTATATTCAAAATATTGTGCATTTTATACTATTATCTTTAATAATCTCTGAATATGCTGTCAAAGTATATTTTCATCTTCATCCATGGCAATGTTCATCATAAAGTCACATTCATTTGGGGAATGTAGGAACTTTCTTAGATCCAGTTCAGATATGGAGGGTACAGTACAAGTTTGTGATTACCTTTACAAAGCTTAAGTTTATTTTTATTACTGATGATTTAAATTGTAGATTAAGTGAAGTGATTAAAAAAGTAGACAAATGTGTGTCAACTCAATTAAAATATTTAAAGAAAATCAGTAAACGATGATATTTAGGTATATAGAGGGCTTTGAGAATATGGTTTCTGTAAAGACAAATACAAAAGAAAAGAATGACCAAGAGCTGTACTGGAGCTGATTGAAAGAATTACTAGTGACACCTATGAGGTATGTTTCCCATAACACAGGATGAAGCACATAGCCGGAGCTAAGTAGATGCTTGCTGTATTGAAATAGAGCATTCGAGATTGTAATGAGAGACAGTGCTAGTTGGAAACATAAAATTGAACCAAATTATGTAAGGTTTTGAAAGCCAGATTAAGGAATTTGAAATTTATTCCACTGACAGTACCATCCAAATGTGAATTGTCATGAGATATTAATTCAAGTTTGAGGGAGAATTGTCTTTACTTTGACTATGAAAAGTCACATACTGTATCTAGCTAGACAGCTCAATTAAAAGATGATTATTTTTATGACCCAAATGCTCTTTACACTAAATCCACTCACTACACGTAATTTGAATTAATACTTTTCAATGTATTTTCAAAGTATTATGTGGCAACATTCTACTCAGGATAACATATAAGAAAGCCAATAACATGTTTTATTTTACATTGATATTGGGAAGACAGTTTTTAAAGTTCATTTCATTTAATGGGCTTTCACTCCCCTCATCCTTCAGACCACCTACGCTTGGAGCAAACTCTGTTAGGGTTACATAATTAGCAGAAGGGAGGAGTTTCAAATCCTGGCAATCTAACACAGAGATCTTTCACTTAAGACTACATAATACTGCTTATGAAATGAAACTGGCAGAAGAATAAAGGACAAGGGCAAAAGGAGGACTCGGAAGTTATCTACAGAAGACCTCATGGGACTATGTTGTTTTCATCATCATTGAAATACCTGAGTCTGGCTTCCAAAGCCCTCCAGGATACATCCTCACTCTCTACAAACCCAGCTGGGTGGGAATCTCTTACACACATCAACCCATTCTCCTCCCTACCAGAGCAAGGGCTTGGAAGACCAGCTTCAGCAGACAAAACCAGGAGGCCCTGGGGAGTACCTAGCTTCCACATCACCTATAGAATGCATTGGGGTAGCATGAACACTTGCTACAGTAATTTTTTTTTTCCTAAATTACATGTTGAAAAAAGTAAACAAACAAAAAAGGAAGTGAAAAACAAAAAAAGGGAAGTGAAAAAAATATAACTACAAAGTAGCTTTCAGTGCTTTACTAAGTGTTGTTCTAAAGAAATATTGAAGGAATTTCCATTAAACTTACATATATATATATGTGATATATATGACGATATATATATGAATATATATATATAAAATTCTATGGTGGAAAATATATCGCAAAATTTTTTAATGATATATGATAGTTCTATGTGACAGTATTGGGCATATTTTATTGTTTTCTCTACCAAAATAAATAATCTATGTGCTTTTATACCAGTAAAAAGTCAATAAATTTAAACATGTGGCTCAATATTGAAGAATCTTCATATGTGAATCTTTTAACATTCCCCTAAGCATATACTATAGCTAGCCCAAAAGAAGATCTCTTGTATATTTTTTGTCTGCATGCTCTCAAATACTTTTTTTCTGCATATATGCATAAAACTGTTCTTGCATTGCTATAAGAAACTTCCTGATATTGAGTAATTTATGAGGAAAAGAGATTTAATTGATTCAAAGTTCTGATGGCTGTACAGGAAGCACAGCTGAGGAGGCCTCCGAAAACTTACAATTATGGTGAAAAGTGAAGAGGAAATAGCCACATACTATCCATGGTGGAGCAGGGAGAGAGAGAACATGTTTAAACAACCAGATGTCTTGAGTACTCACTCACTGCCACGTAAACAGCAAGGGGGAAGTTGCCCCCATGATCCAGGTACCTCCCACCAGGCCCCTCGTTCAGCACTGAGAATTACATTTCTACATGAGATTTGGGTAGGGACACAGAGCCAAACCATATCAACATGATATCAAAAATCTCCAACTGAATTAAGCTTTCTCTGTCATAAACAATTTGCACATGATACTATTTATTAACACTGATACAAATTTTATTTCTTTTTTTTTTTTTTTTTTTTGCCTCTGAATCTAAATGCCACAGATTCCTTAGCAGAAATCTTTTATTATCCTGGTTAATTAAACTGGTAAACCAACTTACTTGAATAGAAAAAAAAAATAGATGGAATTTTTGAAAAGCATTTTTAATGTGTTTAAATAGCTGTCTGTCATGAACCAAAGTGATTAGCATTTGTTTTACAATGTTCCAAGAAGATTATCCAAAAAAGATTGCATAATTAAAGCAAATGTCCCAAAGAGTTTATTTATAGATGCTTTCATATCTAAAGCATAATTTTAAGCTTCTGTTGTAAAGATGATTCAAAAGTTGCACAAAGACACAAAGCACTAGCATGTTTGCCATCTTGGATTTTTAGAGCAGGGTTTATGAAGATAGGAGGCCAAAAATATGTCCTCATGAGCACTTCATCATGGTACTCTCAGTGTGAGGAGTTTGCTATTGGCTTCCAGTAGATCAGGGCCAAGGAGATGAAGCTAAGCATTTTACAATGCACAAGACAACGCCAGACACCAACAAATTTTCTGGTCCAAAATGTCAATAGGGCTGAGGTTGAGAAATCCTGGCCTAGAGAGTCTTATTTACTTATATATATTGGAACATAAGTAGAGAAATTAATAATAGTCAAATAACATTCGAATGATTTCTCTTTGCATTTATTTTTTCTCATGAGATTCTTTCAAGTCTTCCTTCATTCTCACTTGACCTCTGAAATTCCATTGTCTTTCATCATTCTGTTTAGGAATTTCTGCTAATGATGGTAATGATGATGCAAAATAGTAAGTAAATATACAGCTTGATAAATCAATATTCTAGGACAAGAGTATTTTAGTTGTATTTTGCTAGTGCTCAACAACAGCAAAATTCTTTTTTGTTTTTAGTTGATACTCTAAACATTGGCTAGTATCCCTTTTTGAAATACATGAGTATAATTTTCTTGTCCTGATACAGTATTATAATACATTATATATCTTTCATGTTTCAAAGCTTACTTTTAATTATTTTAAGTGTTATAGGTTCTACAGGATGTTTTTGTTTAGGCTTCTCAGGAAAGTGAGGGAGTTGGGACATAGTAACCTTCAAATAACTTCTTTATGAAATGTGTTCATACTTAAAAAATATGAACACCAGCTAAGTATTTGAAAATGTTAAGAAATTACTATTAATTTTGGGGAAGTTATAGTGATATTATGGACATTTTTAAGAATATTTATATTTTAATGCTGCATACTGAAATTTTATCTTTGAAATAATATGTCTGCAATTTTTCTCAAAATAATTAGGTGGGAATGTATGAGGTACCAGTGAAACAAGCTATCAGTTGATGATTGTTTAAGCTGTGCAATGAACACATGAGAGTTTATTATGGTATTATATTACACTATTCTACTAATTCATTACGAGTTATACTCTTCTACTAGTTTCTAGTAATATAGTATATTGTTATTTTTATTGTTCACAATTTCCTATAATAAAAACATTAACAAAAATATAGAAAACAAATACACTTTTTTGTAACTTTTATCTTTTTAGAAAGTCATTTATCATCCTTATCCTTCACAAATATGGAAATAAAATACTAGTTTATTGAATTTCTGGTTATGTGAGGCATCTTTGAACATGGTTTCAAAGGGATGTATCACACCTCAGTTAAGCTTTGAGACAATGAGTGTTATCTTTTCTCCTGGATGAAAGCCAGACCCCTTGGTGGGAGGATTTCCTGGTGTCCTTTTTATCATGTTGACTAAATGAGTCAGAGAGGATTTCTTTTTTAAATATAAAAGATAATATGTGTTTTGGATAAACTGTTGGGCTGTTTGACCTAATTCTTCACTTCACTTTGCTTAAAGTCACAAGCTAAATAGTGGCTTATACATCTTTAGTCTGCTCATTTATATTCTTTCCAGATTTTATTTGCCTAAGTTAAGGTAAAATAAAGGACATCTACTTGTAAGGGAAAAAAAATGTATGTAACCATGGAGTAGGCAAACGTTTTTCTGCAAAAGTTCAGATAGTTAATATTTAGGCTTTGTAAGCTATATATGGTTGTATATCCATCTTTCATTTTTGTTTTTATTTTAACAAACCATTAAAATGTAAAATCCATTTCTTAATACAAAAAGCAGTACAATAATCCAATTATTGGATTTGGCTATAAGACTGCTGATTAACCCCTCTGTTCAAAACAAGCCTCTTTTCCAAATTTAACTCATTCTGAACAGGATATGTAAGCCAAATCATTCTGTAAAATATATTTTTCTCATCATTATCATCCCTTTAATGTATACGCATTTAACTTCTATCAATTAACATATACTACTAAAGTAACTATTCATGTAGATTAGTGTTTCTTATCAACCCATACTTTAGCTTTTACACAAACTTTTAAAATTCAAAACCTCAGTGGCATTTTTTATGATTGTGATTATTACCTTGAATTTGCTCATTAGTTGTCATATAGAATGATATTTCTTGGAGTGGAAAAAATCAGTGGATATTTACTTCTGTTAGGATTGATTTGTAAGTGTGAATATTTTCTTGATTAGGCAGCAATAGTAGGAATGCTTTATTTGCCTAACAATTTTTTTCTATTATCTTGCATGAAGATTGATTCCCAGTTGTCTTCTGTTAATACCTCAAATTACTGAAAAGTAGAAAATGAAAAGTCTATAGGTAGGATATTACTTTTCTACTTACATCAAGACCTCTCTGTGGCTGCTCATATACTGAACTTGAAGAACTCATTGTAATCTTACCAAGTGAGGGAAATAAAAGGTGGTGGCTCTTAACAAAATGGGCTGGTATGAACTGCTAGACCTGAAAGAGGTCACTAGTAGAGATGTGTATCAGTCAGGTACTCAAGTGGATGACACAAAGTAAAGACCGGATTAACTGAGATGATAGAGTGCATTGTAAGGGAGCACAGGAAAAAAGGAGCATGGGAAACCATCTCAGGAGTATTAGAGGCAGAGATTATGGCAAGTAAGAATGTCCATCAGGAAACTGTAACCAGGGGGAGAGAGCAGGGGTGTCCCAAGAAGCTCCCAGTTCCCCCAATCCGAGGTCCTTGTCCTCTCCTACCCCAAAGAATGGGGAAAGGGGCTCTGGAGGCACAGTGAGCTTACCATTTGAATAAATATCATGGACCCAAAGAGTTTTGCAGAAAGCAGTTTATTAGGCAGAGAGAGAGAAAGAGAGAGAAGGAGAGACAGCTCCACACTGCCGTGGGAGGGGACCCAAGAAGGAGTCCCTATAGGTAAGGAGCAGCAGTTTTAACCCTGGAGTTATTCCCTCCCCATTCATGGTCTTGTCCAATGAGAGGAGTTCTTTTAAACTTCCTCTAGAGTGATTGATCTTTGACTCTGATACTGGATTGGCTGCTTGGTCCACAGCAGAACCCCCTCCTCCCAGAGGTTTCCATGGGCTTTTTGGACAAAGAACCGCACCTGGATTCCTCTACCTAGCCAGCATGTGGGAAACCCAGACAAAGAACTCTATGTTCCAGGATGGAGGTGTGGTGCTGGGAAATTCCTGCCTTTGAAATCACACACCTCATGGACCCAGGAAGAGAAGTCCTTTTACTTTAACACAGTCCCTAATTTCCCCCTCTGAACAGGAAAGTCCCAACTGCTGTTGGGACATGGGCATCAATTGCTCTTTAACTACTTCCTGCTGAATTGGAGCATAGAAGGGGCCCTGCAGTTGAGGTTTCCTCCAGAGGGGAGTCTTCTAGGGGTGCAGATTGAACCAGAGGTCCATGATAGAACTCATGAGCCAAGGACATCCAGGATTCCATTTGCAAGACCATTTGTGGCCTCATGGCCTTAATTCTAGAAGAAACAAATTTGAGAAGAAGGTTAAAGATGAGAGGCCCAAAGGCCAGCAATAATAAAATGGTTATAAACGGGCCTAGAAGAGGGTAGAGCCAGGGCAGCCAGTTGTTAAACAAGCACCATGATCCGGTTTCTTGAAGGTCTTTAGCCCTGTGTTTGATTCATTCCCTGAGTTCTTTAACTTTGTTTCAGACAATACCTGATTGGTTTATAAAATAGCAGCATTCTTTTCCTAGAAAGAGACAGGTTCCTTCTCTCTCTGCTGTTAGCAGATTCAGGGCTTCTATTTCAAAGAGCCACGGCAGCTGAGGAGTTAAGCTGCTTCTACAGAGTCAGCTGCTACTGCAGACAGAATTAGCAGCCTTTTCCATTATTTAACTCCTGAGATAGCTTATACTAAAACTGAGTAGCGGTAGTAATTCTTCCAATGCCACTACCAAGTCCTTTTATTATTCCAGCCCCTGCCCCATGAAAATAATAATTGGAGTTCGAGTAAGGCATGGACTTGGCAAGAGAAAACTCTGCACCTGAGAGTTGGTGTAAATTGTTATGGGGAGGCACTAGGAAGAAGGGGAGGAGAGCTATTAGGCTAATCCATAGGGGTGACCACATAGAGTCTGGTTGCAAATAGCAAAGTTAAGAGTGTTAGTTCTGTTAATGCCAGGATGTAAGTTAGACTCACGAGTAGTTATTTTCCTGGGGATCTCATCGGAAGAGCAAACGTAGATCCTCTAACAGTTCACAGGTGTATGAAGGGTCGTTTCATGGAACTTCAGGATGTGGAGAGGAAGGCCTATGATTTTCTTCTGGAGGTGTCTAAGGCTTCAGCCAAGTGTGATGAATCCACAAGTCAGTTCCCACCACCTTAACTGCCATTGGGGTAGACAGAATAACCGAAACTGGTCCTTCCCAAAATGGGCCTAGAGAGGAGAGTCTGAGGGGAGAGACTAAGCAAGCACTAAGTCTCCAGGGCAGAACAACTCTTTCCCCTTTTCCCTAGGATGTCCTTCAGGTAAGGTCCTAAGAGCCTGTTGGTACTTCGCCAAGGTGTTTATATCTTTTATTAGAACTGCTGTTTCCTTGTCTAATACGAGATCATTACTAAGAAAGGGCCATCCATAAAGCATTTCATAGGGGGTGGGAGAAGTATGGAGACTGCTTGTCCTAGGACTCCTCACACAGTTACAGACTTGGAGGACAACCATCAAGGACAGGAAAGCAAAACTGAGAAGGCCACACCAGTGTTCAGGAGAAGATGGACCTCCTGGCCCTCTATGGTTAGCTTTACCCGGGGCTCCATGAGGATGATGGCTTGTGCTGGCACTTGCCCCGGGCACCCTCAGTCCTGCTGTTGGGTCATATGGTTAGCCACCTCAGGTCTGGGAACCTTTGTCCCCTGGGACAGTGTGCCTTCCAGTGATCCCCTTGGCACAGTGGGCAAGGACAAGGAGGTGATTCATTCCTCTGGGCAGACTCTTCTCTAAGTCTCCTGGTAGGCTGCAGTGGTAGCCAGCTCTGCCAGACTGGCAGCTAACCCAAGCCTTTCTCTCTTCCAAGCCCCTTGCATCTGCTTGCCTGAAGGCCATTACCACAGCTGTGGCCTTTCTCTGGTCCCTCTGTTCCTTTCAGCCTATTCCTCCTGGTCTCTATTATAGAACACCAAGGTTGCTGGATTTAGTAATGATTCTAGACTCTGTTCTGGCCCCAGGGCCAGCTCCTTCTTCAAAGATCGTGGGTCAAATTGGTCCCAGTTATCCAACATACACTTTAAGGGCAATTTTGACTTGGGAAGAGTAGCACCTATCTGAAATCAAACACAGGGATGCCCACATCCCTGGTTATTCCTTGCAATTGCTAGCCCTGGGTCATCCCCCAAGTTACAGCACCTTCTAGTTTCCTTGTGCCCTAGATGCATGATCACCTTCTGGGTGCCCCCATTTGCCTAGTTTAATCATGCTTACCAGCATCATGGGCACACCCTCACTGTCTAATGTCCTTATTGGCCACCATAAGGACATGGGGACTGCCAAGATTAGTGGCCCTATGCTGGTGCATCCTTGAAGAACTAGGCCAGTGAGGCATGGTGGTGGGTGCCAGTATTCCCTAGCAAGAATTCAGTTAACATGGGCCTGACCATAAAACTGCCCTAGGAGGATAAACTTCTTGAGAGGAGCCTCTAAATACAACAATCTTAAAGAAGGTAATGGCTGGCCTCTGGACCCAAGCCTTCTCCCCCCACCCCCGCTTTCCATCATAGGAATATGCTGTAGGGTTATGGGGCCTGTAATTAACTATTTGAGCCTCGGACCCAGTCTGACTATGGTATTCTAGATAGAGAAGTTCTGCCATACAGAGAGCCAATCCTAGGCAAGACAAATTGTATATCATTGGATTCTGGCACCATTCAGTTGGATTGGGAAATTACAGGTGACAAAAAACACAATGTCCTATAGCCTGCAGTACCCACTGATAGACTCTGGCTTTGTCAGGACATAATCTAGCACTGTGGACTAAGGGAACTGGCCCTGTGCATTTATACTGCAGGAAGTCCTCATAGACATAAGCCTGGGGGCACTGTGGGTGTGGGTCCCTGACTGCCAACCCAAAAGCCTTAAAGTCCTAGCGAAAAGGGTAATAGCTTTATGTGTAGGAAATATCTTAGAGGAAAGAGCTGGAAAGAAGTTTGCCTCATGGAAATCTGGACCCAGGAGGTTAGGGTCTGAAAGGCTAAGCATGGCTTGCATAGGTGGCAGCTGCTTCTGCAGCCCCAGCCCAGCCACTGCCCCAGCCCAGCTGCTGCCACGGCCCCACACAGGCCTGGCCACCCACTTTTGGCAGATGGTGCCAACCCAGCCTTGCCTCCACCACTGCGCCCAGTCTTTACCTCCTTAACAAATTTAAAAGAAGCAAAAGGGCAGATTAGCAAGTGAAAGGGGTCTGATGCCACTCACTGCTCTGAAGTCTGACATTTCTCCTGGCTGGCTCACCAATGATGTAACAGGGGGAGGGAGTAGCGGTGTCCTGAAGATGCTCCCAGTTCCCCCAATCTGAGGTCCTTGGCTTCTCTTTACCCCAAAGAATGGGGAAAGGGGCTCTGGAGGCACAATGAGCTTACCATTTGAATAAACATTGTGGACCCAAAGAGTTTTGCAGAAAGCAATTCATTAGGCAGAGAGAGAGAGAAGGAGAGACAGCTCCACACTGCCATGGGAGGGGATCCAAGAAGGAGTCCCTATAGGTAAGGAGCGGCAGAGTTTTAACCCTGGAGTTATTCCCTCCCCCATTCACGGTCTCGTCCAATGAGAGGAGTTCTTTTAAACTTCCTCTGGAATGATTGATCTTTGACTCTGATACTGGATTGGCTGCTTGGTCTGCAACAGAGCCCTCTCCTCCCAGAGGTTTCTGTGGGCTTTTTGGACAAAGAACTGCACCTGGATTCCTCTACCTAGCCTGCATGTGGGAAACCTAAACAAAGAACTCTAGTTCCAGGATGGGGGCATGGATGGAGGCATGGCTCTGGGAAACTCCTGCCTTTGAAACCACACCCCTCATGGACCCAGGAAAAGAAGTTTTCTTTAACGTAGTCCCTCAAAACCGCAGTGATGCCAGTGGCCCAACACCACTTTGGAAATCTGCCATTCTCACAACTCATACACTCTGAGTATGTTAGCTATTCATTCTTTACTTTAAATCTCCCCCACAATGGGTATGATTAAGTCTATGAGTCACAGTGTGATTGAAGCATCCCCATTAGACAGAGTTCTCCAGCCAGACTGTCATATGGGCTGCTGCCTCAGTTACAGACAACCATTGTTGGAGTAAGCACCCATCCTGGTTGAACCAGAGATTTTTAAAGTCACATGAGAAAAGCTTACCAATTTGTACAATGCCCACACACACACACACAGACACACAAATACTGATATAATTTTTTAATTAGAAACAACCTGATTAATGTGAGAAAGAGTTCCAAAAAATTGAGGGTGTTTTGTGCAAAAGTTTTGCTTTATTTTTTTCCCAAAACAACCTTTATCTTATGTTAACTCACAGGACAGACACAGTTTAGCGTTTAGGTTCAAAACTGTGGATGCCTCATCCCCTTTCCAGCTCTGTTAAAGTTTCATTTTACAGTGATCCTTTAAAGAGACCAGTTCTGTTTTCAGTGCTATAGGTTTTGATCAAGCAATTCCCCAAAATTATTATCAAAACTTCTTTACAATTCTTTATTTTAACTGCTAAAAACTTCCCTTCCAGTTCATTTGGCGAACATTATAGATAAATATGCCTGCATCATAAAGCAAAAGATTTGAGAGAACAAATTTACCTGTTGGCAAAGAGAGGCTAAATATCTTTCCAATAAATGGCAAGATATGTAAACAGCTAGGAGTCTCCGTTCTATTCCATATAATTAATTTATTAAAATAATATTTTACACACAAATTTTTTCCTGAAGAGCCCTGCAATAATAGTGCAGATCAAGACTAACTTTCTTATCCACAGAGAAATATTTTCTATGCCTAACCACGTACCTATGATCCTGTCAAGCTTCTCTTCTTACAATTTCATAAAAATTGCCTTCCAAACTCTTCTTTGAACCCATGTTCATGATACTATTTCATCCTCATGTCTCCTCTCCCCTCCTGTTCCTTTTCCCTTGTCCTCTTCATCCCCATAGTCTATGTAATGTAGTTTCTACACTTCTTTTGAAGTCTAACCAAGACCCTTCATGTCACCAATGATGTACAGAATTACTCTATGATGAATGATATATTATTCAAATTTATATAAAGTCACTAGTAGATCATTTAGCCTTGGAATTAATGTTCAAGACTTTTTTATAATATGCTTGAATTTATAATTGTCAATTCTTTCAGTCAGGATCAATATCGTATGCTTATTTTGTATTCCTCACAATTGCCTAAGGTGCAAGTTACAGGGAAATCAGTGGTTAACTTGAATTCATGTTATCTTTAATTTCCATTCCTTTTCTTTACTTTTTTCAACTTCTTCTAAATGAGGAACCCTTTTTAGCTATAAATCCGACAGCTATATGAACTCATTACCCAAAAAAAGCCGATCAGTGGTAATACCTATCCCTTGTTAGAATTGCAGATTCTTTCATCCCACTCCAGACTTACTAAATCCTAACCTGCTTTACAGTAAGACAACCCAGGTGATTCCCATACATATTAAAGTATGACAAACAATGCACTAATGAATCCATTCTGAATACCTGAATTAATTACTGCTTTAAACAAATAGAGGAAATGAGTATTTAAATGTCAGTTTTATCATGTGTGCGTGTGGTGTGTGTGTGTGTATCTGTGTGTGAGAGAGAGAGAATCAAGGGAAATGTTTTGGAGACAAATAACCTCTTATGCTGTAGTAGACTTGCCTCATAAGTATCTACTGAATATATTGTCTATAGAGAGTATTATTTCTGCCATGTGTTTGTTTCATTTTGTAGAAGCATATTACGCCACATAGGAAAACAGAACTGTCAAGATATTACTTCAAAAACACATTGGAGGCACCTAAGAGCCAAAAATCATTTGATGAATTTTTAAAGGCTGGCTGCATTTTAAAGGCATTTATAATTCAAGATGTTTGATTAACTTTTGAAGAGTTGAGTGTTGGTAGATTTAAAGATCGAAAGGAGCAGTTTGGAATGATCTGGTGAATTTTTTAAAGACAGATAGAAGCAGGAAAATTGTGGTTTTACCCTTTGTAGCTTTGATATTTTTATGTGATTTTTGTTCCAATAACAAACCAGAACGCTTTAATCTATTTATGTCACATGGGCTAACATGGGGTTACCCAGTTTGTTTCCTACCTATGTAATATATCGTAATATCAGTAATATCCATTAGATATTTTAACTTGCCAAAGACAAATAGTACAAATACATATTCAGTGTAAGTTTACAAACAGTATTATGTAAAGCTGATTTTATGCAAGCTGAAGGAGTTACAATGGAAATGAAAGACAAAGACAACTTAAAGAAGAGGAAAGGGAGAGAGGGTAAGGAGTGAAAAGGGTAAACCTTAATTTGAAAAATTCACATATACAACACAATGAAACGATCATGTTACAAGCATGTTTATGATCAGTAGGAAGCAGATGAGAGCCTTGTATTATAAATTCTGTCAATTGGAGCCAAAGCTTCACAAAAAGATTTGCCTATTTGTAGTATTATATTCAAATATGAGCACCTTGTTTTATGAAGAATATTTTTAATCTGATGTAAGCCATTTTGCTTTTCAGTTATTGATTGATTCACTCATTCCTTTCTCTTTTCTGAGAAAGAGCCTCACTTCATCACCCACACTGGAGTCCAGTGGCACAATCTCAGCTCACTGCCACCTTCCCTTCCTGGGTTCAACTGATTCTCCTGCCTCAGCCTCCCAAGTAGCTGGGATTTCAGGTGCATGCCAACATACCCACGAATTTTTGTATTTTTAGTAGAATTGGGGTTTCACCATGTTGGCCAGGCTGGTCTTAAACTCCTGACCTCAAGTGATCTGCCCACCTCGGCCTCCCGACATTCCATATTTCTTGAGCCAAATTATATATGACAATGTGTGGTAAGTGCTGAAGTTACAAATGTGGTCATTGCACTTCCTTTAAAGACCTTATATTTTGATATAAAGAATATAAACAAGTAAGTCCAATAATGTGTTGTAGGAAATAAGAGGCAAGATGATCAAGATACAGAGGAAGCACAAAGATAAATTCTCCCTGGGACAATTACGAAAGCGTGTTAGTGAATGTGAAGCCATCTTACTGAAGACACAGTCTAAGGAATTTGTATGATTAGTTTATAAACAAATTGTTTACAAGAGGGTGGAAGATGTGGAAGATGATAGTTATATATCACAAATTTGGAGAGCTACTTGATCTGTGAATCTTTTATTTGCTTCTAGCAGATAGAGTCAAAATCGTAAAGAAAAATTATGAGAAGTTAAGGAAAGAGGGAAAAAGGAAGGAAACTAAGATTTTAAGAGCGCCCAGAGTGTACTAGGCTTGTGGTGGTCTCTTTATATGTGCTGTTTTAGTTAACCACATAACACCTTTGTCAATGAATAACTTTGCTAACACATAGCTTGTCTGAGGAGTTGCTACTAGGTCAATGTTCAGAGGCCCAGGTGATCACGCTAATTTATATGTTTTAAGAGAGATGATTTAATTGAACTTGGAGCTAAGATTTGTTTGACAAAACAATAACTTTATCTCATCTAAATAACAGGGTAGTTATTTATGGTTAGTAGTAGTAGAAGACATTAATAATTGTGCAATTAGGAATGTATCTATATGAGTTGAAATGACCAGTTATATCCTTAGTAAAATGCAAAATTGGGTATTCTGGTTATTAGAATATTACAATATGTAATCTCTCTATACAGGAATATCTTTCTTTGTAATATCTATATTTATAAATGTGTTATATTCAGTTCCTGTTTCAGAAGATTGTACAAAATTTGAATATATTAAAATACTGTGCTAAAAATCATTCAAATACTAAAAAATGTGCATCTATTTAATGTTCTATCCTATTCTAAACTTCTTTATGTTTCTTTTCAAATCTATTTTATACCCAGAGTACTTCTACCAACCAAACATGATACGAAAAATGATTTAAGCCAGATGTTATCATCTCTTATGCCATACAGATGCAATGTTTTACTAGTTCACTAGTATAAATACAGAAGGTCTACAAAGACAAAAAGAAAACAAAAAAGTGATATTACCTCTTGCACATTTTTATAACACAGTGGATTAGAAACCTAAATAATTTATAGGAAATTAGTATTTTGATGCACAGCAGAGAATTACATTTATTTCATGGTATCAGGTACTAAAGAAGGAAGCAGCTTTTGCTTAAGTTACTACGAGAAGCTGAGTACAGTTTTCCCCATAAATTCTGGAAGCTCAGTTAAGCACATTACTTTAGAAATTTGTGTCATGAGTTCCTGATTAGCTGTGTGTCACTGCAATGTCAAGTTCAGTTTTAGAGGTCAGGAAAATATTTCTGAGTTGCAAAATCCTTGAAGCCATTTGCCCTACCTGATAAAAATGACTGTTTTTTAGATAGGTGACAGTAATGTCGCATGGACTTAAATGTTTATAATCAAGGTTAACTCACGCCAGAAAAAGTAGCATTGAGAAGTTGAGATGTCTCATACCCTAAGGGTTATTAAAGGTATACAGATAATGTACTAAGCCAAATCTAGTCTCCCAGGTCACATTCTTTCTGACATTGAATTAGAAACAGAGTTTTCTATGTTCCTATGACAGGATGCATTACCAAAAGTTTTCATCTTAACTAGGTGAAATAACTACTTAGCCATTCATAAATACCCTATAAAGAAAACCAGGAAAATTCTACCAAATTAAAATTAATATGCTAAGCACTAATTACTGTTACAATTTATTATAATATATAGATATGCATCTAGATGAAGGGACCTATTACCCAAGTAAATTTGCATAAGATTCTTAAAACAGTGATTATACCACTGTGAAGTTCCTAGTTGAGCTCTCAGAGTATACAAACAAGAAAAACAGAAAGACCAGAACAAATTCTAAAAAGTATGCCAAGACAAGCTTTAAAAAGCTTGCATCTGCAGACTGCACTGAACTTCTTTGAGAGTCCAGTTTTATTTTATTTTGTATTTGACTCTATTTGCTTTATGAATCAACATGGACACCTAAAAGCATGTTCATTTTCTGCCTGATGAGTAAGGGCATGTCTACATTGAAAAAAAATGACCAAATTTTCTAGACAATGTCCTTTATTATGAACATTGCACAAAACCTCAGAGATATGCTGTGAAGGTACATAAAGCATTTGGCAAGTTCTATTACAAAGGGAAGATGCCTAGCAGGGGAACCAATATTATATCATCCAAAACTTAAGAAGATAACTCATTGTGGGTTTTGTGTTTATTCACTGTAATTGATGTATTCATAAGCATTTTTAAATCATTTTACCTGGGCTGGAAACTCAACGTAGCAGGCAGCATGAGAGATATTAAAATGTAAGTGTATTGTTTCTGTCTTTAAAATGTCTTTAACAACTAGTGTGATAAAGCCATTATTTAGGAAACAATTAGAAAATTCAGTAGAATAAAATAAAATAGTGATAAACTAATACAGACATAATTTCTAAGGTACCTAAAGGATAGTATGAGATACAGATGACCAAATTGTTTTTTCTCTCTCTATCCTGTATTTAAACACCCCGCCATCCCCACCAAAGACACACATAGATACAGACATGGCAAATACACAAAAGCTCCATAACACCTAACAAAGAGCTGTGTTTACTTAATAAGTGGATTTTCAAAATAACTTAATACTGTATCAAGAGAAAATTAATTCACAGAGAAGCACCTGCTCTATTCATATTGAACCTGGAAATGCATGAAATCTAAGCCTCTTTGATCAGGAAGTTTACTCTTTCTTCATTGCTAAAGTTGTGTCATTTCTTAATTCTGTTATTCTTAAGAGAAACAGAGTATGGAGGCTTTAAAAGAAGAGATTATTTTAAGTGTTTTTCATACTTGCCAGTGACTATTTCTCCTCTCATGAGTAAACCTTCGGTTGTTCTTTTTCTCACTGAGAAATTACTGAGGACATGCAGCAAGGTAATGACTGATGACTTTTGAGTTGGCAATGAACAAAGTCCTTTATATAACTTTTGAAGGGACTTTGTTGCTTAAGTCTATATTTAGCCCTTAGCTTCTCCATAGGGGAATGTCACATTAAATACAAAGGGATTTGTTGTAGGTGATTAAATCATTTATTTCGGCAAGCATGTTGCTATTTGATTCAATGATTCAGTCAGCTGACATTAAGTACCTAGTATCTGTCATGTAGGCACTGGAGATATAAAGATTAATGAGACTTTAGAGGTAAAATGTTGAATAAAATCTAAGTTAGTTACAGAGTTAATGACATTAAAACTCTAGAGACATAATTGAGTTTTACATTTCACTGATAAATAAAGTTCACAGAATATAAATATGTGTCTAATCCTCACAGACAAGAGCAAGTTAACTGAGACTAACACAGGACTCCAAATCCCCAAGCCAATACTACACTAAAGAAACAATCCCGGGCCGGGCGCGGTGGCTCACGCCTGTAATCCCAGCACTTTGGGAGGCCGAGGCGGGCGGATCACGAGGTCAAGAGATCGAGACCGTCCTGATCAACAAGGTGAAACCCTGTCTCTACTAAAAATACAAAAAAATTAGCTGGGCGTGGTGGCGCGCGCCTGTAGTCCCAGTTACTCGGGAGGCTGAGGCAGGAGAATGCTTGAACCCGGGCAGCGGAGGTTGCAGTGAGCCAAGGTCGCGCCACTGCACTCCAGCCTGGCGCCTGGTGACTGAGTGAGACTCTGTCTCAAAAAAAAAAAAAAAAAAAAAGAAACAATCCCTAAAATAGCCCAAGCAACTGTGTGTGTGTGTGTGTGTGTGTGTGTGTGTGTGTGTGTATGTGTGTGTGTGTGTACCTGAATCAGCAAGAAACCAATCATTACTGCTGCAGAAAATGCCCCAAATAGCACTCTACATCATTAACTGGCATAAAGACCAAATTAGAATATCAGTGTTGATCCAACAAATTATAAAAGGTAAAATAAGTACATTATCTTTTTAAACAAAATGTAATGAAGAGATAAGATTTGCTGAGCAATAACATCTAAGTTTTACTGAGATAGCAATATAGAAAACCTTTGGGTTAAGAGCTCATAACACATGTACGCATTTCTTCATGTAGGTCTTAAACAGTATTTAAAAGCATCCTCTTTGAATAATTTATTTTCTTACCAATAATAATATTTAACTGATAGCTTTGTGATTGCTTAGTAATGGGTACTATACTATGTAACATATGCTACATATGTTATATATTCATTATATGAGATCATCAGATGATAGAGGCCAGAAAATCATTTGTAAATAATGGTTTAGAAAAAAATATGAATAAACACATATCTATGCTGCAATAAATCTGTTTTTAGCATATCTCTAAAATGACTGTGCATACTGAAAAGAGCCATAGTCTTATTTCTAATTTTTAAACTTGTTTTTAAAATAAAAAGTAATATATAAACACATGCTCTTTGTAAAAATAAATCCAAGTAATTTCTAAGCATAAGGCAAAAGTAAATTTCTTATTTAAGATGATTCCCAGGATGTGCGTTTTTCTTTTCCCTTTACAGAGACCCAATTAACAATAGTAAAAGAATAAAATATAAACCCAAACCACAAAGTAACCTGATGCATGAATTTTTATTTGGGAGCAACCAAGAGATGAGACAGAGGGACATGTTTCTAGAAGACAGAAAATAGATATGATTGAAATGCCAGATAACATTGGTTCCTTAGCCAGCAACCAGTGCCCTTTCTTGTTAATAAAATCTTGTATGGCTAGCATCATATACAACTTCAGGGATTAAACCAGTATTTACCTAATTCAATCACTAACAGTAGTTACCTTATTCCAATTTAATACTCAGTTTTAAATCTTTCTTCCCAATAAGGCTGGCCACATGATGCAGTGCTGATAATAAAATGCTAGAGAAAGTAAGATAGGGACTTGTAGTACAACTTTTGCCTTCACAATAAAAAGAAAGAAATGTAGGAAGAAAATCTTTCACTGTCTCCCTACTTGGGGTGCTGCTGTGTGAGTATATGAATGTGTATAGTTGTTACCATCAACTTATGATCATGAGAAGACGGGCAAGGCAAACAAAGTGTTGCTGGCACAGTGCCTTGGCATCATTGAGGTGCTGAACCACCGCTGGACTTGCCTACTCCCAAATTTTGTTTTGTAATATAATGACATTAATATATTGGATAAACCAATGCTACTCTGGTATTCTGTAGCCTGCAGTTAAATGTATGCTGGTGGTTCCTGATGAACCTTGAAGGGAAAGCAGAGGGAACTTGAAATATATGTACAGAGAACAGGAGCCAAGGACAGAGCAGGTATCCTGGAAGAATACTAAACAGGCTCTTAGTTAAGAGACAGCAGGACCACAGAAGACAGAACAAAAAAGTGGGTGACTTATGCTGATGGTAGGTATGAGACATCCCTCCCTTTATGTTGCAGAATAGTCCTGTAGCCAACTATGTATCTGGGGGCGGGGGAAAATGACAGTGGTTCTTGCATAAAGCAACTGAATGACAAGGAGAACTAGAACAGTTAAGAGAGATGTCAGGGACCTGGAGTAAAGCCCTCCTCATTCTGGTATTTAGAGAAATATGAGGACAAGCTCCTCGTCTATTTCCTTTGGGTATCTTCCCTGTACCCTAAAGAAGAACTCTAAATTAAACAAATTCTCTAACATTGCTAGAGTTTTTATCTTTAAATGTGAATGGACATCAATAGATTACTGAAAGAAAACATTCAACACACAAGAGAAAGACCTAGAGACAGAGATAAAACAATGATTCCAGAGTAAAGAGAAAGAGTTCAGAAAGAGAAAATAAATTCAAATAAAACTATAATAAGTATAAAGATAAAAGAACAAAACTAATTTTTCTTTTCACCTTGTATAGCTTTAATGCAACATAGTTTACACATATAATTCATCAATTTAAAGTAAAGTATACAATTTAAATATCTTTTAGTAAATTTACCAAGTGATGAAACCATCACCACAATTCAGGTTTTAGAACATTTTCATCACCCCAATAAGATTTCTGTGCCCACTTACTGTTGATTCCCTTTTCCATCTTTTGCCTCAGGCAACCACTAATCTGTTATCTGTCTCTGCAGATTTTTATTTTCTGGATATTTTACATGAATGGAATCACACAGTATGTGGCTCCTCATGTCTTCCTTCACTTAACATTCTAGACAATAGCTTGTAATGTTCAGATTTGAAACTGATGCTTAGCTTGTTTGCCATAATATGGCAATCATAAATTATAATAATATGGAATTAGGCTTTAGTGACACAGGAATTTAATTTTGGAGTAGTATTCAAAATACGTCTTTACATTGTTTATATTACAGGAGTAGGTAAATTCCCTGGTATGATAATTTTCTTTAAAATTGACCCAAATAGATTTATTTTGCTACACAAACACCAAATGCATACACACAACACACACACACATTCAGGCTGAAAAACATGCAGACAAATGCAGGCACACAAACATGCAAACACACACACTCTGCAATCTCGAAATGAACAACAGCATAACTGATGGTTTAGGTAACATTTCCTAAAATCCTCTTTGTCTTCCCAGATTGGTTCACATGCCCTTTTCTACTATTCTCAGAGTTTGCATATATGTGACGTTGTTCTTACCAGATTGTGTTCAAATGAACTTTGTATTAAGATAATGCTTTTTTTTTCGCTCTCAGGATGTCCTATAAAAGCGGATATGTTTTTGATTTTTTTTATGTCTAACATCAGTCAAGTACATAGTGTCTACAGCAAGATTTACTCACGTTTGTCAACATAAATAGAACTTCTTTAAATCACAGATTTAGACATTTAATATTGTATTTACCATTTTTCCTTTTGTTAGGTCACTGTAAATTGTAAAAATACTTCTATCATTTCTTTTTTTCAAATTTGTTATTTTGAAACTAAATGTTTAAATTATTTCCAAATTAAAAATAATCAAAGCCTACAGTAGTTCAAATAATAATTTTTGAAAAACAAAATGGAAAATTCTCTCTTAATAGCTATATAGCTTCAGCTGGCCAGTAATGAAATCCAAATTTACAAATGTTTGTTTACTCATATTTTGGAAATCTAAATTTCAGCAAGGAATTACTCTTAAAAGTCATTTCAATAGAAAGTCCCTCTGTACATGTGGAATATCATGTTCTTCATACTGATCTCATTGGGAATATATAAACTACATTAGGCATGCCTATAATATATCTAAATTTCTGGTCTAGTTTTGTTTGATCATAGGGCTTTCTAAGCCAATGTTTGGACTCATTTTGGCTTCTGTCTGGTTTATGCCATCTGCTTTCTGCCTTCCAGAATTCATAAGAACTTCTTTCTAATCATCACCCCTTCCTGTTTTCAACTCCTTTATGGACGTTTTATTCCTTTTTCTGCATCTCTTTTGTTCTTTTTTTATTTCTTATTTCAGGGAATTGGAGTGGGTATACTGTGTTTCAGCCTTCCATTTAAACCAAAAGTCTCAACAGTTGTTTTTGTTTTAAAGAACATATTTTAAGATTGAGTATTGGCAGTTGGATACTTTTAATTGTCAGAAGGAACTTGCTGATAAAATAGAAAATGCTGCTAATAGTTGGTTTTTCACACCGTGAGACTTGTTTTAAGTTGTGGAAAGCCATTAAGGCTTTAAAAGAAAATGATCAAACAAGTCATTCTTTGTTGTTTTTATAGAGATTTGCCTGCTGACCAAAGGACGTCGTACCGCCAGCGTTCGAGCCGATACATATTGTCGTCTTTACTCGCTTTCTGTGGACAATTTCAATGAGGTCCTGGAGGAATATCCAATGATGAGGAGAGCCTTTGAGACAGTTGCCATTGACCGACTAGATCGGATAGGTACTCGAGTTTTCTATCTTCTTTATATACAATTTAGTTTTAATCTAGTGGCATAATATAAGTTTGCAATTATAAGTTCCAAATGTGATTGGGTGTGGTGGGTTATGCTTGTACTCCCAGCACTTTGGGAGGCCAAGGCGGGTGTATCATTTGACGTCAGGAGTTTGAGACCAGCCTGGCCAACATGGTGAAACCCCATCTCTACTAAAAATACAAAAATCATCTGGGCGTGGTGGCACGTGCCTGTAAACCCAGCTACTCGGGAGGCTGAGACAGGAAAATTGCTTAAGCCTGGGAGGCGGAGGTTGCGGTGAGCCAAGGCGGCGCCCCCTGCACTCTCGTCTGGGAGAGAGAGTGAAACCTTGTCTCAAAAAAAAAAAAAAAAAAAAAAAAAAAAAAAACAGTCCCAAATGCCAGTTTATAGCTTGCTTGTTAATTTGTGTAGAAATAGCAATTAGCTGTAGCCATATTTCTTGAGAGATCTGGGTCCCTATCTATCTCTTCAAAGTATTCTGGGTTTATTTATTAATGTCTATTTTTGCTAGCTAAACAAACTGATTTCCCGAATGATGCCAAAACAATTTGAATCTTCAGGTAAAAAGCAATGATAAAAATTCTAGATAGCATTGAAATAGAACTAAAGATGTGATGAGTCTATATTACAAACTACATTTTATCAAATTTTTTGTGTTTGAGAGTCAACTTTATATTTTATCTTTATGTTAGGAATTGAAAACTTACATACATATATTAGTCTCAGCAGAGACATAGTAAAACGTTTGTAATATAGACTAAAGCAGAAAAAAAAGCCTTGTTAGAAATGCCCTACTTAGATGCTTTACCTTGTGAACATCAACATATTTTAAAGTCTTTTCTGCTACCAAATAAAAATATATATATACAAAAATTAGGCCTTATTATGCTTGTTTGAAGATTTGCATAATTACCATAGTAAAGTTAGCTTGGATTGGCTTGCTGCTAACTTTCCTAGATATCCTGGAACATTATGTTATATCATAAGGTAGGATGCATTCATTCTTAACACCTAAACCGGCTTTGCCCACCCTCCCCTTCTCTGCTTTTTACTGCCAGCTGGACTCTGCTCAACCTTCCTATCTCTGTTTAGACATCACCTCCCTCTACAAACCTTCTCTGACCTCCCACTCCCTACTAAGCCTAGGTCCTTGGGTATGTTCTCCCATAGCCTCTTAAGTTCCCCCAACACAGCACTGCTTTTATTATTGGCTCTAGAGATGCTAAGCTTTGTCAAGGTAGAACTCATGTTTAATTCGCCATTACATTGGCAGTACCTAGTATACAATGAATATTTGTTGAAGAGAGGTAGGAAGGGAGGAAGGAATAAATGAACTCAAAAAGATGGGGCTGGAATCATTTGTGATAAACAAGGAGATACCTCAACTGCTTCATTCTTATTAAAGATAAGGACTTTAGATTGATAAATTGTTATATCAGCTTTTTTTCTGTACTACACATTCTCATCTTCCTTTTTCTCTGTATTAGTAGGACAACAGACTGCATAAAGATCTGAAAATAGATTAGAAGAAATAAAGGTAGTATTTGGACATTATCATTAGACATAACAAACATATTAGAAATGCACATTGAAATCTTAGAGATTTAACAGGATCTACTCATTCATGGAGATAATACCTACAAAAGAAGGAAACACTCCTGAAAGCATCCTTACTTAATTTGAAAATAACTTTTCTCTTTGTAGTGTGTGTGTGTTTATGTTAGAAGCAGAGACTAATTTCCAAGGAATTACTTTTTTTCTAAACCAGCTAGACATCCTTAGAGAAAACAGTAAAATCAGGATATTTCACCAGAGAATTTCTGTTAATCTGATACAGCTTCACTTTCATCTAACTTATTGCAGTTAATTTTTATAACACTGTTTATATGAAATAGTTTGTAATCAATACAGGCAATGAAATTCTAATAAGCAAACATGAAGAAATTGAATTTTTGATCTTTATGAAATTATGAATATATAAAAAGTTACATTATTTGTTCCAAGGTTAAAGATACTTAGATTAAGATATTTTGACTAGTCACATAATCAGAAAGAAACATTATGCTGCTCAGTTTTGTGGCCATTGCATATAGATGTATGCTGCAGTTAGTTAAGCAAATATGCTAAATACACATTTATATTTATTACTAATGTAGGAAGTTTTGTTCTTTGGGAAATTAGGACAGTCTGCAAGTAGAGAGAGGTAACTATTTATTTTGGCAGTCGTTTAAAATGATTGTATTCCCAGCTGTCAAGGAAATTACAACATATATTTGTTTTCAAAAATATACTCTGTTACTTTTAGTGTGTTACTTTATTTAGTAATATCGCAAATTGATTCACTTTTTGGTTACTATATTCACTTGGGTATTAGTGTATCAATGATGTCATAGAAAAGGCACTACTTTTCCCTTCTTTCACCAATCTACTATTGATTCTAATTGTTATTATGCCAGACTGTCTAGTATTGCAAATCACTCAGAAGATGATGGCAGGAAGAGCTAAACTTTATTGAGGTCTTAGAGGGAACTGAAAGCCTGCAATGCACTATGCTCTTGGTCTACACAACACCATTCAGAAGAGGAAAGATCATAAAGCAGGTCTCAATCTTGGTTGCACTTAAGAATTCCCTGGGGAAATTTGCTTTTAAAGTACGGAAATCCAGACCCCAGTCTGATGATTTAGATTTAATTGGTAGGGAGCAAATGGACGTTAGTATTTTTTAAAGCTCCAGAGATAAGAAAAATATGCAGCTAGGACTCAGAATGACTGGTGTAGAACACGGGGTGGAAAGCAAAGGCCCTGATATAGTCCCCTCAGATTTGCATTTGGGAATCACCTGGGCATCTTAGTAAAATCCAACATCTGATTCAGCAAGTGGAGTCAGGCCCAGGAGGCTGAGTCTAGCAAGCACCCAGATGAGACAGATGCAGTTGGTTCATTTTCCATAGCAAGGATGTACAATCACCTTTTCGTGTGTATGGTCTTTCTCAGCCCTGTTACCCGCCAACCGTGTTTTCTTGGGCATTCTTCTTACTCTTCTCATGTCCTGATCTCCTCTCAGGTAAAATGAGATTATGAACACACCTATCTCACAGGGTTGAGGGTTACATAAAAATCATCTACCTAAGGTCTTTTGTAGAGTGCCTATCACATAGTGCTCAAATGTTCTCTCTTTAATCTTCACAGTCGTTTCTTGAAAAAGTAACTTTAAAATCAAATGTTGATTACAAGCCCATTCTAATCCAAAAGCCCTTTCTTCCTCCGTTCTTAATATCTCCATTTCTTCTGTAAAATGGCTGTTTGCCATATTACAGGGCTTTCAACTTGAGCAGAAAGTAAGAGTTCCCAGAAAAATACAGGAAGGGTAAAGGGCAGGAGCCATGTTGGTATCTGGTGTGTACAGGTGAGTGTTTGGCTTTTTAAGCCGCTCCTGTGAAGCTCGGCTGTACTTCTGCTTGCAGGAGCCACTCTCACTTGGCCTTGTCGTCAGTCGTTGGGAGGCTTTCTAAGTGCCTATCTTTCTTTTGCTGACAGGAAAGAAAAACTCCATTCTTCTGCAAAAGTTCCAGAAGGATCTGAACACTGGTGTTTTCAACAATCAGGAGAACGAGATCCTGAAGCAGATTGTGAAACACGACAGGGAGATGGTGCAGGCAATCGCTCCCATCAATTATCCTCAAATGACAACCCTGAATTCTACACCCTCAACTACGACCCCGACCTCCCGCATGAGGACACAATCTCCACCGGTGTACACAGCGACCAGTCTGTCTCACAGCAACCTGCATTCCCCCAGTCCCAGCACACAGACGCCCCAGCCGTCAGCCATCCTGTCGCCCTGCTCCTACACCACCGCGGTCTGCAGCCCTCCTGTACAGAGCCCTCTGGCCGCTCGAACTTTCCACTATGCCTCCCCCCACGGCCTCCCAGCTGTCACTCATGCAACAGCAGCCGCAGCAGCAGGTACAGCAGTCCCAGGCGCCGCAGACTCAGCCGCAGCAGCAGTCCCCGCAGCCACAGACACCCGGCAGCTCCACGCCGAAAAACGAAGTGCACAAGAGCACGCAGGCGCTTCACAACACCAACCTGACCCGGGAAGTCAGGCCCCTCTCCGCCTCGCAGCCCTCGCTGCCCCATGAGGTGTCCACTCTGATTTCCAGACCTCATCCCACTGTGGGCGAGTCCCTGGCCTCCATTCCTCAACCCGTGACGGCGGTCCCCGGCACGGGCCTTCAGGCAGGGGGCAGGAGCACTGTCCCGCAGCGCGTCACCCTCTTCCGACAGATGTCGTCGGGAGCCATCCCCCCCGAACCGAGGAGTCCCTCCGGCACCCCCTCCACCAGCAGCTGCTCTTCCGAGAGAATCTTCCTCAGTCTTAAACACAGACCCGGACGCAGAAAAGCCACGATTTGCTTCAAATTTATGATCCCTGCTGATTGTCAAAGCAGAAATACTCTCATAAACTGAGACTATACTCAGATCTTATTTTATTCTATCTCCTGATAGATCCCTCTAGCCTATTATGAAGAGATATTTTAGACAGCTCTGGCCTACACGTGAAATGTAAAAATATATATACATATACTATAAAATATATATCTAAATTCCCAAGAGAGGGTCAAAAGACCTGTTTAGCATTCAGTGTTATATGTCTTCCTTTCTTTAAATCATTAAAGGATTTAAAATGTTGTTGTAAGATTATTTATTTCTAACCGACTTTTACTTAAGTCCTTTGATATGTATATTTCTCTATTTTATGAAGAGTTCTTGGATTCAATGGAAACAAAACTGATTTTAAAAAGGTGACTCAAACGAGCTGGCAAATAGCACCAATCCAAACTTTCTTTCATTAGCTGTATCTCTGCATCTAAATTGTTAATCATTAATGATGGAGAATTAAATAACAAATCCCATTTTATAGATCTAAATTGTATGTCGGTGCTTTCAATTTTGAATTAGGTTAAAGAATGCACTACTTGTTCGACCACCCTAGGAGACTAGCATTGCCACTGTTAAGAATATCACTAACCTCAAACATGTCCATTGATCTTTCAGAAAGCTGAGGGAAAATTAACATTTGTCTTCATGTGTTATCGAACTTTTACCAAGACTCGATCAATGTTAGTTGTAAATAACTTTTTCAACCCAAATAAAAATAGCTATTCTGTGTTGTATGAAGGTAAAAGTCATTGTTTAAGAATTTAGTTTTATTGCTTCACTTCAAAACTTAGAGTTTTAAATTTTACAAAACCTGATTGTGAGAATTATTCAATTGTAATGCAATGGCTTGAAACCTACAATATTATTTTAACCTGCAATGTTTTATGCAAAATTGTATGCTCGAATCTACAAATTGCTTGTATTACACCAAAAATCATTACTTTTCTTTCTTCTTGCCATAATTAAGCATCTGAAAATAGTCCCTGCATGCTTCTGGGGGAAAAAAAAATAGGTTCAGATCAGTCATTGTAGGGAAAGGCTTACAGTATTTCTTGTTTCTATAAAAGCATAACAATTCATTAATTGCCTATCTTAAAATTCCTATAAGGCTGACTTGGATCTCTGACTTAAGTCTAGAAGTGAGGTTTTCACTTTTATTTAATATTATTGCTATTATTATTATTATTTAAATAATTATTTGTAAACCACAGCTTGATTTGGAGTTAAGTGTGGTCTGTGTCTTCACTGTAGCTGGTAATTTACTATGGTGTTAATTTAAAAAAATAAATTCAATACAGCATCACGTCTGTTTGGGAACCCACATTTTGCTCTATGTATATTGTAACTAAATGGTTAGTAAACCTTAAGGCATGTGGTGACTACCGTAGCCCTTAGATAGGAGACTTGTCATTTTTAATGTGTTAAAAATAGTACAGACATGGTGACAAAAAGCAGGGATAAAGCTGAATGTCTGTGAGCATTGTTTGTCTGTTTTCTTAACTCTTTCCATGGTCTGTGAGCACCTGCTTCTTCTCAAAGAACTCCCTTAGTAATCATTTGTGCCTAATGCATCCCACACATGTGGAGTATGACTGGAACACGATTGGAAGATTCCTAATAACTGGCTTCTGTAAATAACCCAAGTTAAGAGCATGACCTAAAGTGGAGGTCTCCAGTATCTCTGACTATGACAATACATTTAAGAACGTACAGAGATCACACATTATATGGGGCAGGGCCTGCAGATAGACTTGAGGACAGAAAACAAAAGCAAAAGCAAAAACTCTAAAGTGGATCCTTGCTGCCTGTTATGCCTTTTGCAGATATAATAACCTATAATACCAAAATGAGTTGTTATGTTTAATTTCAAACAAATCCCAGCTTGTGTGGAAGTAATCAACAATGCTAGTCAATGTAATGTGATGATCAATATGCTGGTGACATATGATGGCATGTCAGGAATACTATTGTAAGGAAGGGGTTGTTCAGTCTACCTAGAACCTATGGGAAAGCTGCAAGACCATTTACATATCAGTACAAAACTCCTTTATTTTATTAAAATATGAGAATTAACTTCAATTTATTAAGATTATGTATTGGTCCTTTAAATTATTAAAGATTTACATTTGATAGGATTAATGGATTTGGTAGTGAAATATTTTTATATATATATAAATTTTTGGTTTTTTATTTTGAGCACTATTGGGAAACATAAGCGAAATTGAATTGCATGGTCTTTCAGTGCAACCATACAATTTTTATTCACTTTGTAATAGAATGGACAGAAAAACTAAGGTTTATATGTTAAACTAATAAAATGGTACAGGGTAAATTATATACATATATGTATGAATGTATATATACTTAGATTACGAAAAAAAATGATTCACATTCCTGTAATATAAAGGTCCATTGCTAGTTGAAAAGTGACCTCTTTTCTCTGTACATAGTGAAGCCCATACGTATGGAGTTTTAATCTGTACAGAAAGAAATGTATTATTGATTGGTCTTTCTGCTGCTGGGAAGATAATAGAATAGCTGATTCTTACAACAACTGTATGATCAGGGATGAGTTAGAGTATTTCTTTTGTCTTTGCTCAAAGCCATACATATATAAATATATATAAAGATTATTAATAAATTCAACAAAAAATAAACTACAATCATGAATATTTTATTTTATCAATATATGCTAATCAAATGTTTTATTTTATTAATGAGTACAGCTTTGCCTCTTTCTATTTTTACAACCTAAAATTTCCAAGAGAGCTTATACTTGATAATCACATAAAATCAATTATATTCTATAACTCTGGAATGAGAGTACTTTAAATAGAACATGGATTTTTCAACCACTTCTTTGTTTTACCTTTTCCGTCTAGTAAAATATGAGCTTCTTTCCTTTGTGGCTCTGTGCCTTTTTAGAATGGGGTTGTTCTCCAACTTCAAAACACAGCCATTTTATTAGATAGACAGATGAGAAATAATTTTCCTATAATAATTGTAAATAATTGTCCTGTAAGATATTTATACAAACCTATTTTGTTTTAATAGTTCTATAACATACCTCTTTTGTTATAATAGGGCCCAAGGTCCTATAATAGGCCCAAGGCCCTATTATAACAAAATAGGTTTGTATAAATATATTCATATTTATAGCCTTAAACAAAATAGGTGTGTATAATAGGCCCAAGGCCCTATTATAACAAAATAGGTTTGTATAAATATATTCATATTTGTAGCCTTGGGCCCTGCAAAGATATTTGGATATCGATAGAACCTCCCCATCCAAGTGGGTTTTAAATCAGACACAAAAGCCTGAAATAGAGTTTATCATAACGAGAATAAGTAGTGAAGCATTCCTGAAAACAAGGAGATAAATAATAGCAATGGCAATATAGTCTATTCACCAAAAGAAAATAGCTTGTCTCTAGGTCTGGATGACCTCTTCGTAAGTGAATGATTCCCTGATGAATGCTGTTCCACTTTAAAAAGATGGTTATTTTGCAATTTATAAACTTAAATGAACATACTATTTTCAGGACACTACAAAGTACATAGTCAAGTTATTACCATTATTCCTATAGGACATGGAATGATTTAAACAATATGACAGGTTTAAAATTTTAGATGATTTATTTCAAAACCTGAATCATTTGTACTTCAAATTATGAGCAATCTCTATTATCTTTCACTACTGTTTTTAAAATCTCCATACCTCCTCTTTCAGCTTAGGTTTTTATATTTGTTAATTTTACCTTGTCACTTTGCTTCTATGGCCCTCACTTGCATCATTTATAATGTTAAGCTGTTTGAATGAGGTATCTCTCCATTATACCTTTATCTTTTTAGAACATGTGCCGTAAAACTCATGTGGTTATTTTGTTCATATGCACCACAACTAGCAAACTTTTATTATATGTTCACCTACCTTAAAAATTACTCATACTCTACCATGGGAAAGAAACATGGTCCTTATAGAATTGAATGCTGAGCTATTTTAAGTCCTGAAAAGAGTGACCAAAAATTTAAGGAACTGTGATTGCTGCATGAGCCAAATTACAACTCAGTTCTGTAACTGTATTCAATATGATGGTTTTCAAGGAAAACAGGATAGAGATTTTCTTTGGAAGATTTGCTGTTGTATTTAGGTGCATATACCTGCTATTGTCACTCGAAAACAATGACTTTCTTAAGCAATTTCAATTTTATCCTTTTTAACAACCCTGCACTTGCACAACCCTGCTTCCTTGCTTTACCCTAATCCTGACCCTGCTTCTGATTCAGGCTGACAGGGACAAATGGAGATTTTAAGGTTTTTATATGAGAGATGCCTTGCTGACATTCCCTGCTGTCAACCTTGAAAATTGTTTAAAGATGATATTAAAAGAACCTATATATAATGCTCTGAATTTGTCTCCAAGGTCCTTGATGTGGAGAGAATGAGTAATGTATTCAATGCTGGAAAAAGAATTATTTAGTGAAAAATTAAACCTGCTTTTCTAAAATGTGGAGGTTTAACAGAACACAGCTGATTGGGAACACTGGCAGTTCAATGCAGCTGGAGCATATCACAGGAACCGAGATGGAGTGGGAAATATAAATTTCAAAAACCTTCTGAAAATCAGGGCAAAGGTTTTACGGTGTTATACTTTATATTCTTAATTTGAGTTTATCAATGGAGAGGATTCACATTGAAATGTCTGTTTTGCTAATGTAACAAGGAATAATTTATGACAGGGCAAAAATTGGGGGCTATTTATAATTGAGGATGTTGGGTCCTAAGGAAGGTCCTAGGTTTGCTAAATAGAGTAATGGGAACAGGAAGCTGAAAGTTGACTTGCTTTGCATGAGATAAAGAATATATTGCGGCAGGGAAGAGGGATGAGAAGATAAGAGCTAGAACCTGTGAGAAGGGAAAGAAGTGATGAAATAATTTTGACTAAAATAAAGCAAGTTCTCAGGCCACGTGTGGTGGCTCACATGTGTAATACCAGCACTTTGGGAGGCCAAGGTGGGAGGACACTTGAGGCCAGGAGTTGGAGACCAACCTGGGCAGCAGAGTGAGACCTGGTCTCTACAAAAAAAAAATTTTTTTTAATTGACCAGGTGTGGTGGTGTACTCCTGTAGTCCTAGCTACTCAGAAAGTTGAGGCAGGAGGATCGCTTGAACCCAGGAGGTCAGGGCTGCAGTGAGCCCTGTTCATGCCACTGCACTCCAGCTGGCAGGGGAGCAGAGCAAGACCCTTTCTCAAAAAAAAAAAAAAATAAAAGGGAAGCAAGTTCTTTAATTCCCATTAGAGGTATCACACACACTCCAAAGATCGACAAAGATGAACATTCTATGGAGCTATTTTATTTCTAATGTAACATCAATGGCCATTTACTCCCAAAAGGAAACATCTTTTTTTTTTTTTTTAGATGAAGTCTGGCTATGTTACCCAGGTGCAAGTGCAATGGCAGGATCTTGGCTCACTGCAACCTCTGCCTCCCAGGTTTAAGCAATTCTCCTGCCTCAGCCTCCCAAATAGCTGGGATGACAGGTGTCCTTCACCACACCTGGCTAAGTTTTCATATTTTTTAGTAGAGACGGGTTTCACCATGTTGGCCAGGCTGATCTCAAACCCCTGATCTCAAGTGACTGGCCCGCCTCAACCTCCCAAAGTGCTGGGATTACAGGCCTGAGCCACTGTGCCTGGCCCTTCTATTTTTTTTTTTTTTAATTTCATGTAAGCAGAGAATAATATTTATTTATTCAATTGAACAAGTCTGAATAAATTAGTAAATATAATTCTTCAAAAGAGAAATACCATTTTATGTTTCCAATAGATTATATAATTGAATTCAAGTAACGTAGTTATTCAGACTTTTTTTTTTTTAAATAATGGAGTTTTGTAAAAAACAGGTTGCAATTTTACCAAACTGACCATCATTTTCTACAGAGACTATTCAGATGTGTAGAGGCAAAGAGACTTTCTTAAAAGGTTTTTATTTCCTGTTAAATCGTGACAAAAACTCCTGAGTAAGGAAATATTTACTTTTGAAGGAAGAAAGAACATAACTCAAAGAAATTGAAAGATTCAAAAAGAGTTTTTCAAATATATTCTCATTTCTTTCTCATATTTGTTCAAGGTCTTAGTTTCCAAGCATTTAAAATTAAATATTCTTTGCCTAACTCTTCTAACACCTATTACCAACCTAACGTAGTACAATTCTATTTAAAATGTGCAGTTCTAAATGTGCCTGGGTGTCTTACTATGGCAAGTGTGGTGCATGGAACTGCGGCGTCAGTATCACCCAGAAGTTTGTAAAAAGTGCAGAGAGCCTTACCCTGTACCTACAGAAGTCTGCTTTTGGACAAGATCCCCAGATGATTCATATGTGTGTTAATATTGAAAAGACTGGGGCTAGTTAGTCCTAGAGGAGGTAAATTTTAAGGGCATTTTAAGGGACATTTCAAGTGTGAAGACATTTCTGGAGATGACAAGTCAAGATAGCGTGGCATCTTGGCTAGACAGGGAAAGCGAGAGAACATTAACTCAACACAAGGAACCTGAAACCGGTGACAAACCACCTATGTCATAATTTTCTCCTGGACCATCCAAAGTTTACTCTTGGTCATGCTGTCTCACCCAGCTTGCCTCCTGGTACTTGCTAATTAGAAACAAGGAAGAGAAAACTAGTATGTGTTAGGTATTATAATTTCCTTATTTTAGATAAATTTTGGTGGCATAGCTAGCAATGTTTCTTAATATCACATCAGTACAATGTGTCTGTTGCCTTCTGTAACATTTTTAATGCTATCAATAATACATTGACATTGTAAAAATAAATAAACATGGCCAATGTTTTGCAAATGAGCTTCTCTTCATCAGCTATATCTATATACCTACAGTGTTTAGAAAGCCCGACTACAGAAACTGGCTCTACTGTTTATGTCCTGTGTACTCATGGTAGAATTAGTCTTATTACATGTGCTTTCATGACTGGAAAATCAAGATTGGAATAGTGTCTACTTTACAGGGTGGTTATAAAGATTAAATGAGATGAACTGTACAGAAAATTTATCCCAGCTCTTGGCCCCCATTAAACATTCTAAGAGCAATGAGTAGAATTTTCTAAGTCACCCTGGGCTATCCAGGCAACAAATTAGGTGGGACTGACCTCTCACACCTTCCCAGTAGAAGGGACTGTGCATGCAATTCCAATTTCACAAAACAAGCAGGCTCCCACCCACTGACATTCTTCCTAGCCCATGATCTCCAGTTGTTTGGCAGCTAATATTTCTAGATGACTTCTGTGAACAGCCGATACCCTATATCTAGTCCTCTTGGTGCCAATTAATCTGACTGCTGATGAGGCTGGATTTTCCTGTCTGTCCCATAAATGGTAAAATGTCGGGAAGCCAGTATCCTCAACTAGCACCTCAGCCCCAGGAAGCTTCTCCATGAAAAGAGAGGATTGTATCATGAGCCTACTTCTTCACATATACAACATGACAATACAATTTGTCCTGAAGCCTAATGCGTGAGAAGTTTAGGTGCAAGTAGGACATCATGTATGACATGCTGGATGTCATGCATGTCATGCTATGGCATCTATGATATGCTATAATAAACATTATAATCATGCCTCTTGAAAAATTAGAATCTTCAATTGAGTGCAATAGTCATCTTGTCATTTGTAAACTTGATCATGATAAACATGCGTGCGCACACACACACACGCACACACACATTTGGTTACACACAGAAAGCCTTGTCTTTTATATCACTTATTTAAGTAAGGACAGATTTCTGAAAGGTGTCACATGCAAGTGCTTTCCTTTTTGTTTGAGGTACAGATCTCATTAAAGAGCCTGATGCCTATAGGAGGCACTGAGAGAGATGGCAGCTGTGTAATTGTTCTTTAGATGTTTTTAAGTGTAGTCCAATTCTTCTGGCAAGCAGCAACCATCCTGCCCCTAGGAATCTGAACTTTCTGCACCGTACTTGAAATTCAGGCTCATAGCGAGACAGCAAGAACTTAAAGAGGTGATGCAAGATCTTTTTTTTTTAGAACTTATACTTGAAAATCTCCTACTACAATTACAAGACCACAAAATCTACTAGGCTGCTAGGCTCTACCAGAGATCATATGGACTCAGTTCTTAAAGCTTTGTTCACAGCAGGAGCTGAGATTTAAACTTCTAACTATTATTTCATGATTTATATTTTTTAAAAATGTAAGGAAGAAAACACCCACCTCATGTCAGAGTACTTCAATGTTACTGTGATGAACATTGTTGTTAAAAATCTGTAGACAGGTGATAAAAGTACAAGACTGAAATAATCAAAGAACTGTGAGGTTTGAAAATTGAAGCTTCCAGCAGTTCCAGATCAGCTGCATCCAATTAATCAGATACTCGGCCCAACAACACATGCCTTGAGCTGTTTACTTCATGCACTGTTTATTGCTAAAATAGATATTAAATTTAAAGCGATTTAGAGGAAAATGGATGGTCTGTTAGGGGAAAAGAATTACTTTTAAATTCTCCTTTATAAAAAAAAAGGATTAAATTGTTACTAGATTACATTTAGTTGCCAGTTGAAGACTAAATTTTATAGTAGTTATAGGACTAAAAAAAAAAAAGAAAGAAAGCTTATTTTTAAGGGAAGCAATTCACTGCATATGTCAATTGTAACACTTTGCGATTTTTTTTGTGCCTGTTTTTTGTCTTCAAGTGCTAATACAGGCTAAAAATTTGACTTTGGGCATGGCATGAAAGGCTAAATAGATTCAATGCTCTTAATATGTCTGACTTTCTAAGACTCTGCTCTTAACATGTCTGACTTTCTAAGACTGAATTACTAATACTTCATTTACTTATTTAGCACACTTCTTCAGTTATGTGTTTCTGCTCATCATACATATGCAAAAATCTACAATTTATATTTTAGCTTTGATATGATAAAAGTTGTTCTTCTTTGAATGCTCCAGCTACCATTTTCTATTTTATTCCATCTTTTTACAGTCTTTCAGTTCTTCTTCCAAGAATGAAAAAGACATAATATTGCTAAAAACTTATTGTGAGTTAATTAACTTCTGAATTATTCCAGGTATTTGCACTTTAAAATAAAGCCATCATTAAAAAAAGAAATAAAAAATGCAAAAAATAAATCGGCTACTAACTCTTGGACACCAGTAAGTGCTCTCACCTGAAAAACAAGAATTTCACTAAATAATCTGTAGGATTGCTTCTAGAGCTAAGATTCTGAAACTTGGAAACTCTCGCACCTTGATGGGAGGGAGTTTATGTTATCACGGTGATTTGCTGGGACTTTATGCTGCTCAAATGTGCATCCACCACCTACAAAATCTGTAATAAAGCAAGTTTAATAAGTGTTTGTTGAACATCTAGGTACATGAAGAAAGTAAACACTTGAAATAAATAGTAGTAAAATATAACTAAAACAGTTCAAGGCAAAATCAAAAGGAGCCTCACAAGGAGTAATATTGTGAATTAAATTATACAAATGAGAATTGTCACAGCAACTATTCTTTGGGCACTATCAATAGAGGGAAAATGCATAGGATCATGATGTACTATAATGTTTGAGCTATAAGCGTCCTTAGAAATGAGCTTGTTAAACTCTCTTGTATGACAGAAGTAAAAACAGACCTGGAGCCCCAGTATCACAAGAGATCTCATGAAGTTTCAGGACTGTAATTAACTGACTGCTGATGAGGATGGTTTTTCCTGTATGTCCTGTAAATGGTAAAGTAGCAGGAGGCCAATATCCCTCAACTAGTACTCTGGCCTCAGCAAGCTTTTCTATGAAAGAGAGAATGGTGTCATGAGTCGTCTAACAGCTACAGAGTCTGCAATAAAGTAAATGTATGATTATTTGTTGAACATCTAGATACATGTAGAAAGTAAACAATGAAATAGTAGCAAAATATAACTAAAGCAGTTCCAGACAAAATCAAAAGGAGTGTCACAAGAAGTAATAATTTCAATTAAATTATACAAATGAGAACTGTCATAGCAATTATCATTTGGGCAATATATAATAGAGAGAGGAAGAATGTATAGAATCATAAAGTACTAGAGTATTTGAGCTATAGGGTCCCTAGAAATGAGACACTAGAGATTCACTGTACTTTGAGTACAGAAAATAATAATAATCTAGAGTGATTCTATGAAATTCTAGATAGACAAGCATAATTGAGAAAAACAAAAATGAAGGAAAAGTTGGAATGTTCCAGGATTTTTGCCACATACAAAACCTAAAGGCAAGTGTATAAATTCATCTAGCATAAGATATCTGACTGGAGGGAGTTTTGGTTTTTTGTTTGTTTTGTTTTGGTTTCATTTCTACAGAGGAGAGACCCTAGATTAAGGAAAGCCTTAATTATGACCTTTAAAATGTTCATCCTTACCAAGTCAGCAACAAGCAGCCATTGACAGCTTCTGAGTAGAAAACCAACAAGACAAAAACAGTACTTTTAGAAAGAATATCATTGTAGATGAAGAATTCGATGGCAGAAGGTGGAATCTCATGGAAAAGTTAACAGATTAGTGTACAGCTTCTGGAAGAAGTTTAGTTTTAATTTGCAACTTGAACTTTAATATGAGTGATTATTTGTAGAAATGACATTTCAAAACCTGAAGCATGGTACCAGTTACATAGCAGGTACCCAGTAAACATTGGATAAATAAATGAAGCATAGTCATCCTAAATACCCCACTAGAAGAAGAGATGATTTACACTAGAGATGATTTAGCATATCTGGCAGAAGAAATTTCTAAGCAGCGGAGCATTCAAAAGGTGACTTGGATGCTGTTAAAGGCATTCCATTTTAAAAGGAAAACAGAACATGAAAGTTCAGAAAATTTGCAGCCTGATGATGTAGTAGAAAGAAAAACCCATTTTTGGAGAAGAAACTCAAGCTGGCTGCAGAAATTTGCGTAAGTAACGAGAAGCCAAATGTTAATCCCCAAAACCATGAAGAAAATATCTCCAGCCCATGTCAGAGATCTTCATAGCAGCCTCTCCCATCACAGGCCAGGAGACTTAGGAGGAAAAAGTGGTTTCATGGCCTGGGCCCTGTGCTGTGTGTAGCCTAGGGACTTGGTACCCTATGTCCCAGCTGTTCCAGCTGTGGCTGAAAAGAGCCAATATAGGGCTCACGCCGTGGCTTCAGAAGGCGGAAGCCCCAAGCTTTGGCAGCTTCCACATGTTGTTGAGCCTGCGGGTGCACAGAAGTCATAAACTGAGATTTGGGAACGTCCACCTAGATTTAGAAGATATATGGAAACACCTGGATGCCCAGGTAAAAGTTTGCTGCAGGGGTAGGGCCCTGATGGAGAACCTCTGCTAGGTTGATGGGGAAGGAAAATGTGGGATCAGAGCCCCCACACAGAGTCCCTACTAGGGCACTGCCTAGTGGAGCTTTAAGAGAGGGCCACTGTTCTCCAGACCCCAGAATTGTAGATTCACCTACAGCTTGCACCATGCACCTGGAAAAGCCAGAGACACTCAATGCCAGCCCATGAAAGCAGCCAGGAGGGAGACTGTCCCCTGCAAAGTGACAGGGGCAGAGTTACTCAAGACCATGGGAACCCACCCCTTGCATCAGTGTGACCTGGATGTGAGGCATGGAATCAAAGAAGATCATTTTGGAGCTTTAAGATTTCACCTTCCCAGTGGATTTTAGGCTTGCATGGGCCCTGTATTCCTGGCATTTTGGCCAATTTCTCCCATTTGGAATGGCTGTATTTACCCAATGCCTATAAGTAACTAGCTTGCTTTTGATTTTACAGGCTTATAGGTAGAAGGGACTTGCCTTGTGTCAGATGAGACTTTGGGCTGTGGACTCCTGGGTTAATGCTGAAATGAGTTAAGACTTTGGGGGACTGTTCGGAAGGCATGATTGGTTTTGAAATATGAGGACATGAGATTTGGAGGGGCCAAGGGTGGAATGATATGGTTTGGGTGTGTCCCCACCCAAATCTCAACTTGAATTATATTTCCCAGAATTCCCACATATTGTGGGAGGGACTGGGGGAGGAGGTAATTGAATCACGGGGCCGGTCTTTCCTGTGCTGTTCTTGTGATAGTGAATGAGTCTCACGAAATCTGATGGTTTTATCAGGAGTTTCTGCTCTTGCTTCTTCCTAACTTTTCTCTTGACACTGCTGTGAAGCAAGTGCCTTTTGCCTCCCAGCCTGATTCCGAGACCTTCCAGCCATGTGGAACTGTAAGTTCAACTAAACCTCTTTTGTTCCCAGTTTCAGGTATGTCTTTGTCAGCAGCATGAAAACGAATTAATACAACCGTATAACTGAATTTCTAGGACAGAAAACAGTTGAAAGGAAAGCGATCTCTATTAATGTCTGTCTTGGGAGAACAAGCATAAACTGGAGCTGTGCCAGACAAACTCTTAACTTTTCACCCTGCATGTTGCTTCTGTATCTCATCAGTGATTAACTCACACTGAGCTCAGTCTCCACCAATGCTTGTAAATTAATTAACCAATCAGAAAGAAAAACGTGTAAATTAGCTTTCTCTAACAGCAGTGCCTGTGTTTCTGTTAGTCTCCTATTGAGGAATAGCCTTAGGCAAATTGATGGAGGAAACTTAGGTTGGACATCCCTTCGGTAATTTCTTCAGTGTTCTGTTCAATTCAAATTGAATTGGCTGCCGCAAATGCCCAGAGTTGGTTCTTTACTGTTGTTATTTCCCTATTTTCTTATCTTTGAACAGAGAAAAGTACTTGCTCTAAAAAAGTTGCCATAGCGGGATCTTCCAGCTCCAGTGGAACACTGGGAAAGATAAGCCCAAAGAGATATGCAAATTTAACCATTGTCTAAATGTTTGAAGATCCTAAGCCCTCCATGTTTTTTAATTTTACCATTTCTTTGCAAATTTATATGAAGGCTGAAGGTAGTTCTTGGGATCTTCGGAAGATCTCACAAGAAAACATTGTAACTTTGCCATCTCTCTGCTCTTCAGATTTATCTTAAAATACCTAATAGAAATGTATTGCCTTCTCTGCCCCAAATAAAACCGCTCCCCCACAAACTAACCCCCTTTTCTGATTATGATTCTCGCAACCTCTACTCATATCATGCTCACTATATTTTTCCTCATTCCTCAAGTCCACCCTAATCTTAACATTCTTCAAAGGCCTTGGATCACTATCAGCAGCAAGTTTGAACTCCTTACCAAGACACACAAGGACCTTCGTTCTCTGGCCCTTGACACCTTCTACAGCTTCCACTTTGGGGAATGCTCTTCTGTTAAGTATCTTCAGTAGCTCCATCTAATATTGTTGATTCCTTTATTGTTATTGTTGATTCTTAAATAATTTAAAATGTACACTGCACTGTATGTATGGATAAAGCGGGCTATATTGTTCATGGATGAGTTTATGTACTTAAATGTCTCTCTGACTAGATTAAAAGTCCTCAAGAAGAACAGGTTACATATTTCACGATGTTAAGCACAGAGGGAAAAGTCAAAAATATAAGGAAGTGGTAACTGAATAGAAAGCCATTACGTTAGACTTCTTTGCTTTGTCTATTCTCTTGACGTTGTCTTTAATCCACTTTTTCTCAGTCTTTGACAATCCCTGACCAATCTACTCATTTTCTGTGAAGCAGTGTAGAGTAGTGGTTCAGAGTCTGAGACTCTGGAGCCAGGGTGCATGTCTTCTTTCAAATGGTAGCTCTACCACTTCCTACCTGAGTGGGTAATTTTAGCAAGTTATTCAACCTTTCTGTGCCTACATTTCCTCATGTACAAAAGGGAGACCATGAACACAAGGATGCAACTCCATCATAAGGTTCCTGGAAGTATTAAACAACTTGCCTTGTAAGTGTGAATGCTTATAACAATGAACAACACAAAGCCAACAGTATCCAAGTGTTATTTGTTAATATACTGAAGACTCTCAATTCTCCACCTCCCTAAAATCTCCTCTTCTCAATTCCAGGTACATCCATCCACCAGCTTTCATCATCTGGATATTTCGTTAAGTACTTAAATGTGTCCAAAACTGATCTCTGTATTTTTATCTCCAAACTTATTGCTCTTCCTGTGCTTCATATTTTAGTGTCGCCATGGCCTAGGTACCTGCTTAGTCGTTTGGGGCTGCTATAAGAAAATATCTTCAATCAGATAACTTATAAACAGGAGAAATGTATTACTTACAGTTCAAGAGGAGGCTGGGAAGTCCGAGATCAAGGCACCAGCAGTTTTAGCATCTGTTGAGGGCTCATTCCTATGGACAATGCCTTCCAGTTGTTTCCCCTCATGGCAGAAGGCAAAAAGGCTTCTTCCAGCCTTTTTGATAAGGGTGATAATCCCATTCATGAGGATAGAGCCCTTAAGACTTATCACTCCTTACAGGTCCCAGTGCTTAATATCATCACCTTGGGGGATAGGTTTCAACATTTGAATTCGGGGGAGACACATACATTCAGCCATAGCAGTGCCCAAACCATGAATGTGAAAATTATACTCACTTTTCCTTTTCTTTAACCCCACACTTTTAAGAATTCAGCTAGTGTTATTAGCTTCATACCATTAATATTTTTTGAATCTGCTTTCTCTACTTCAAGATAAGCTCTTTGAGCAAAAATCTTTTACAAAATAAGACTTATGAAGACAGTCTTTTGTTTCTTTTTCCACCATCACACATTACCTTTGTTCTGTAATAGCAGTAAATCTCCTTTGAGGGTGAGTGAGCAGAGATGATTGAAAAAACTCAAAATTCAAATCTTTCTTTTCTCCCTCTCACACAATAAAAAGTACAGGGCTTTCATAAAACACTTGATTTTCCTGAGTCACCATATTGCTTCCTACCAATCATGCCAAGTCTATTCATTTCATTGGTCACTAAACAGTCGAAAATAATAGAAAAATCAGAGGAGGTGGGAAAATAACATGCCAAATATTTATTGTAATATATAGTGCCATTTTGCCCAACTTTTCCTGAGTTTAGGTGAACGAGTCTAGGCAGAAGAATATCTTCTTTATTTCTCAGTTATGAAATTTGAAGGGCTTGAACCAAGTTTTGATATATGTTGAAGCCACTGCTTGAACTTCAAGGTCTTTGTAAGTGAGAACAATTTTTTTTTGTTTTTCTTTTCTTTTTTGAAGGCATCAGGCCCATTTTATCCTTTTATTAGGTGTTCCTAACATCTAATATTTGTTTTCTTTTCTTTTTCACTCTGAGGGAGACAGAAGCAGTGCAGTGTTTTTGAGTGATGAATTCATGTCTTGTTTTTTGTTTTTTGTTGTTTTTTTTTTTTTAGACAGAGTTTCACTCTTTGTTGCCCAGGCTGGAGTGCAGTGGCATAATCTTGGCTCACTGCAACTTGTGCCTCCCAGGTTCAAGCAATTCTCCTGTCTCAGCCTCCTGAGTAGCTGGGATTACAGGCACCCACCACCACACCAGGCTAATTTGTGTGTGTGTGTGTATTTTTAGTAGAGACGGGGTTTCACCATGTTGGCCAGGCTGGTCTTGAACTACTCACCTCAGGTGATCCGCCCGCCTCAGCCTCCCAATGTGCTGGAGTTACAAGGCGTGAGCCACCTCACCCAGCTAAATTCATGTCTTGTTAAAATGCAGGTCAAATATGTATAAACACATACACCACATACAGACATGACCACAAGACCTTATATTTGTCCCTGTTTATTCTCTTGTCCATCATTAACCTTTTAGCTATAGAAGAAATGAATGCCCAAAGCAAAGGAGCAAGATCTTTCATGTTGAGTAAATATGTTCCAAGGAAATAGAAAAATTATTTTGTTCACTTTTTCCTCAGAGAAAGTTGAGACTGTGTATAGGTATGTAAAAGATATTAATTGTATAGTGATATTTTTCTTCTCTGTATGTGGGAGGAAAAGAAGAATGTTCAGTAAGTACAATTTTGAAATATTTTACTCTGGTATCGATGTGTGAAATGATTTAGCAATTCAAGTCAATCCTTTTTTCATCTACTGCTGTTATTATGGTATATTTTTGTGTAAAAATTGATTTGCAGCTTAGCTAAATTTTTTAATGTCTGAAGGCATATATAACTCACATTTTTCTAAAAGTCATCCACGTTGCCATTGCAGGAATCAGATCTTAATTCTATGGAGGTGTTATTTATAATTGTTTGTTTTCTGGCCATTAAAATGATTTTGCAATTATATTAATAAAAGCATCAAATAACTAACACTATACTAGACCAGGTAGAGGGGTGGTTACAGAGAAATACAAAATAAATAAAAGGTGTCCTGTAATATAATAACAATTTGTTGGGAAGACAAAAGTAAATATATCCATGTGGAAAAAAATGTTTGCAAATCAACATACCAACAAGCAGACATCAACTTAATGTCAGAAATTTTGTTGACTTAACAAATATTTCTGTACTAATTTTATAAATATAAGAACATGTTATGTTTTTTGAGAACATGTTTCATTTAACCACTTATATGGCTATTCTGAATTTTATTGTAACAAATAGATCTTAACAGATCTTAATTCTAGCTCACTTTATGTATTAGTTCAGTCCTCTGACACGTTATCATAGACTTGGTGGCTTATAAACAGCAGAAATTTATTTCTCACATTTCTGGAGGCTTGAAGTCCTGGATCCAAATAACCAGCATAACTGGGTTCCGAGGAGAGTTCTCTTCTGGGTTGCAGACTGCCAAGTTCTTACTGTGTCCTCACAAGGCAAAAGAGAGGAAGCAAGTTCTCTTCTAACAGTACTAATCCCCCTCTTCTAGGGCTCTACCATCAGGTTCTTATTTAATCCTAATTACCTCCCAAAGACCCCACCTACTCATACCCTCACATTAGGAGGTAAGATTTTAACATACGAATTTTTGAGAGATAAAAGCACTCAGTCCATAGTACTTTATCAGCAACTCTATATTTACTGCCAATTATGTATGAAATGCTATATTAGGTCCCTGCCCTCAAAAGAGTTTATAATATAGAAAAAAACTCACTATAACTCTAATTTTATTCAGAAATTATTATAAAACACTGGATCTCAACCTTAGCTATACGTTAGAATCACCACGGGAGCTGATGCTAAGATTCCTCTTCTAGAGACTGGCTCAGCTGGTCTCAGGTGTGGTCTGGGCATTGAGATTTTTAAAGATCTTTCTACAAGATTCTAAGGTGTAGCCCAAATTAAGAACCACTGCCGCAAATCCTAGGGAGAAAATTTCCCTTCATCTGGAGTAATCATAGAAATCTTCTCAGAGGCAGAGTGTTGTCCACTGACAACCAATCAAACCGGATTTAAAGCTAGAAAGGTGTCAGAGATTTTGAGACATCAGAAACATGGACAACTAGGCAAAGAAGAATGTGAAAGCAAGAAAGTTCACGTTATGCTTGTTGATTAATGAGTAGAATTGCATAGATTACAGAAACAAAAGTAAACGTGAAGCTAAAAATTATCCCACTGACCCATGTATGAGCTATAATATTTTTTCTGATAGTCACCTTTACCTCTGCAGATATGAGTGATATGTTATCCAAACTTTAGCATCGTTTGGATGACATAGATGGCCATAAGCATTCACTTTTACCTATAACTGCTCCATTTCCCAAGTCCTACCAGTAAAAAATTAGAGTCTCTTATTGTTTCTCTTTAACCTTTTGAATTCCTTTGGCCAATTAAATGCAGTGGAAGTCAGGAACAGCAAGATACAAGCCAAGGCTTCAAAAGTCTTTGAATACTTCCACTCTCTCTTCTCTTTTGGAACCTTGTCCAGCCACAATATATGAAACCCAAAATAACCTGCTGAAAAAATGATAAAGCATATTAAGCAGAGATATAACATCCCACTGGAGGCCTTTCTAGACCAGCCAGCTTCCAGCTGACATGGCAGTTAATCATGACTATATAAATGAGCCCACCCAAGACTAGAAGAGACACCCAGCTAACCCAGTTGAAACTGCCACCCTACAGAATTGTATTCTAAAGAAATGGTTTCTATTTAATCGATTAAAATTTAGGGTCATTTGTTTTACATAAATGTTAACTGATATTGTCTCACTTTCCCAGCTACAATATCTGATCCAAGGGGTACACCACACCGGGTCAGTATGGCTTCTTACTCATAACGTTTTCCACTGGAATGAGAGAGACACACTCTGCCTTAGGCTACCACACTGTTAATATATGAGTACAGAACTTTCTAAACCCATGTGTCCTATGCCATGGAAAACCATCTGCAACAACAAAAAGACTGAAGCTTAAATGCAAGGAAGTAATAATGAGACCCTGCAAGAGTGAGTAGGTCCTTTTTGACAGTCCAACCAACATCCGTGATTCAGTTTCCTTAAGACCAGGTCCACCTTGAGCCCTTCGTGGAGTTTTGTTCTAAATCAAAAAATTCCTCTGTTTGATTTAAACTAGTTTTAGTTGGAGTTCTGTTATTTGCAATTGCAAATGCCCTTACCCAAGCTGTTTCACCAGTCAGGAGGAAACAAAAATAGTGGATGAAATACTAGTCACCATTCAATACAGCTGTTCAATCAATACACTTTTGTTTAGGATCCAGAAAATGGGAATGTGATCATATCCTTGAAGCTTTTGTATTCTAGGACAGAAGACAGACTGGCACACGTACAATTAAAATAATCAGGGAACAAAATATGTAAGAATCTACATATTTTATATTAACAATCTAATATTAGAAGCCTCCCTAATCTAATAGATCTCAGCGTTTTAGCTTTGAGAGGAAAATATGGCTCAGTTCAGATGAAGAGATTGAAGAAAGCATTCTAGTTAAGAAATCATGACATGCTCACTCCTGTAATACCAGCACTTTGGGTAGCCGAGGCGGGCAGATCATTTGAGGCCAAGAGTTTGAGACCAGCCTGGCCAGTATGGCAAAACTCCATGTCTACTAAAAATACAAAACAATTGTCCACGTGTGTTGACACATGCCTGTAATCTCAGCTACTTAGGAGGGTGAGGCAGGAAAATCACTTGAACCCAAAAGACAGAGGTGGCAGTGAGCTGAGATCAAGCAACTGTACTCCAGCCTGGGCAACAGAGCAAGACTCTGCCTTAAAAAAAAAAAAAAAAGAAAGAAAGAAAAGAAAAAGAAAAAGCCAGAAATCATTACACAGTCTTATCTCCATCAAAGTGTATACTTAATTGGATTGCTAATACTCCCACACCTGGAAGGTTGTTTTTTAAAAAAAATAAAAATAAAAAGGTGAGAAGAGAATAAAAAATGAAGCCAACATTTTAAAATAACCTGCTGTATTTCAGAAACCACATAAGATACATTATATATTATCTCTTTTAAACATATGTAAAGCAATATATCTCATTGTAATTCCACAGAAACTGTGTGAAATAGAGAATACTGTATTTCAACTTACTATATCATGTGTTATATGACAAAAATCAGCTTTGGAAGAGATAATTAAATTTGGATTTCTTTCTTTGTAAAATACAAACATATTTCAAAGACACATTCTGATATGTAATGCATACTATTTTGAAAAATTATTGAGAGATACTTTTCTGGCATTAACATTATTGATTGAAATTTACCAATTTGTAAATTTTTAGTAATTTTATAGATATACAAGTTACTATTGCCTTAAGACTTCAGCAAAAGTTTGTCTTACATTTATGATTATAGCTTAACAATCTTGTCACTGTTTCCTGGAAAATAATTGCAGAGAAGTATCTTTGAGGCATTAAAAATGCCACAATGAGATAAGATGAAATTGCAATGGATAAATTATTCCTTAGATTGAATGTTCACATTTTCTGGCTCTCAGTGGGATTTATTTATCTTTAAAGTTTATTTTCTTTTTAAATTTGTAAACTTTACCTTCTTCCCCATTTGCTTATGAAATTTTCAAAAGAACAGTACAACATGTTCTTTTAACCATTATATATAATGTCTTAAAATATTTGAGTAGATTGTCATATTTCTGGTTATGATCAACACAGGAAAGATTGATAGTGCAGAAGAATAGAGATAACTGAGAAGAAAAATAGTCTTTTAAAAAGTGAAGGGAGATGGAAACATGAGGACCAGTAGAACTAATTTATGATAGGAGACGTTTTTCACTGCAACAGATGAAAAAAAAAAGAAATGATAGATGCAGATGCTGTTGTTAGTGCTGCAGTTGCTGTTGTGAATCTCATGATGATGATGATGGTGATGATACCTGATGTTGTTGAGGGTGACCGGGAATGTGAAAGTTACATGCAGGATTTAGTAAAGCAAAGGATGTGCATATGCAGAGACATAATGAGGCGAGTACACACACACAACATAGACCAGATACCAGGCCCACTGTCTTCCTAGTTTCAATATTTAGTACCTTATAAAGGTTTTGCTCTGTAAGACATAGCTTCATCCCTCTAACAAATTCACCTTCAATTTCCTAAGCTGCATTGAGTGTATTCTGTTATTTGAAATCAAATGATCCATGCCTGAGACACTTTGGAAACCACTCAATTCAGAGTATACAGTACTCTCTTTTGACATGTATTACTTGGCTAATACCCATAGTCATATTTTTATTCTTCTTAGTGGGAGAGTCTAGTTTCCAGCCTATATTAGCCTACACCTGTCCTGGTATAGGTTACCGTTAAGGACACTCTTATTTTTAAACTTAGACACTCAGAAGTTTTACTTCACTGTAGAATTAATAGGAAACAGAGGTTGGTATGGTTTCCAGTAAAAGTAACAACCTAATAATTAATAGATATGTCCAGAATAAGGGAAGTGTTATCATTAGCATATTTATTTCTAATCAGACTACTACAAGGGTGGAGCAAGCAGAAATGGTGTGTCTTCCACTAAATGTAAGCACCAATCAACAAGATATGTTCTCCTGTTCTCTACTGTTTCCGCAGTGCCCAGAACATAGGTGCTCAATAAATATTCATTGACGGACTGAAAGCCATGTTTTAAGGTAAAAGTTTGTCATAACTGGGACTGTCTTACTTGGAAATTTGGACAAAAATGGTAAAGAAGAGATTTCTGTCTTTAAGTATCAGAAAAGGAAGATTATTCCCATTAGCCCAAAAGGGCAGGATTATAAACTGGAATACTTGATTTTTAATTTTCTGTAATCTTCCCACACTCAGAGTATCTAATAATGTCCTTGTCGCATTAGGGACCTGAATCTTTATACTAAGCCTGTGTAACTACATCCAAATCTAGGCTGCCACTCTATGCCTATGAAGTGTTATTTTGAAATAAAACTAATGAGAAAAATAAGTAGACCTTCTCACAAAAGTATTGCTCTAATAGTTCACTGTATCCTACAGCACTTCTTCTGCAATAGTGAATGAAGGCTGGCAGTTTCAACCTTAATTATTTTCATCCTGCCTATATGAACCCAAGATGGATATTTAGTCAAATTGATTATCTGGGTGCACACCTGCTAGCATAATTATAGCTAGAATAGGATGTTTTGCTCATTCACTAAACTAAAAATAGCTAAACCAAGTGTAGCATTCGTGTTTCAACAGGCAATCTGACGTCTTTGGGGGTACTTTGAAAATAATACTCATTAGGTCAAGCATTACCTTAATTTAAGAATTTTTTTTTTTGTATTAGTTCAGTGATTCTGTGAGACGTCTGTAGAGCCCAGAAATCTACATTTTTAACAAACACTCAGGATGTAGTAGGTAGGTGGTAGACAACGCCTTAAGCAGAAAAGAATCGAGCTGGCTACTGGATACTGATTGATTTATTAGAATTGAGCATTTTCATTTGAGTTAAAAAATCTGTGGTTAATTCGGCTTTACAGAAAAGCCAGTGAAATGTTTCATTGACACTTATAAGTTTATCCTTTAATGTTATAATATACCAAAATGTCATATTATTTAAAATGTACTTCTGTGCAAACACACAAAGTATTTTAAGCTTGCCTGCCATCCACTGTTAATGCAGATATATCTTTTGTGTGTTTCTCCGATAACAGCCACTATATCCATGCCCTGCAGGGTCAAACCCTGTTAGCCAAAACCCTCAACCTTAAAAGTTAGGAGTTATCTATTCAACCATTCAAGCAAAAAACCAAAAGACATGCAGAAATATTTATCTTGCTATAACTGCAATAGGTTGTTATCTTTTTATTCTTGGATCCTCAATCTCCTCCTCTCTAATAAGGAGTACCCTTGAAGTAACTAGGCCATATTCTTTTCTTTGTGCTCTAAACATGCTCTCTTACTTGCATCCTCTCTCTCTCTCTACCTTCCCTCATTTTGTGAGCTCCAATTTTTGTACCTTCAAATAACACAATTTAGAAAACTTCAGCTGAAAAAAAATATGAGTGATTCCCTTTGTCATTCTCTAGTTACCTTAAACTGTGAAATACATGCTTATAAATGAATACGCGTTCCACTCTGAAGAACTGAAAAGAGCTATTTCATAAGTCTACAATGATGCAAAATAACATGTGAAGAGAAAAGTTGAATCCAGGCGCAAAGTGAAAGGACTTGGCAGATTGTAAGATTAAGATCAGGCTGAGGTGCAACTGGTTTCTAAAGTCGCCCACTTGGCCCTCTTCCAGGTTATACTTTCCTTCTTCTTTTTCCTTTCCTTTTTTTCCTTACTGCTCTAAAGCTTTTGAATAAACTTCCACTCCTGCTCTGAAACTTTCCTTGGTCTCTCCTTCTGCCTTATGTTCCTCAGTCGAATTTTTTCTTCTCAGGAGGCAAAAAAGGAAAAAAAAAAAAGATCAGGCTGAGTCAGAAGACAGAGGCAGTGCACTAATGGATCCACTGGAAAACAGACAGAAAGCTGTGACATTCGAAGACACCTGACGACTACGGTAGGCCTATCAGCTCAAGAGGCTTAGAAATTGATAAGATCTTGTCTTAGAAACTCAAGAGAATCTTGATAAACATTTTTTTTTCTCCTTCTCATGGACCAGAGAAAAAAATGAAAACAAGAGGAAATATTGAGAAGTATCCATAAAGGCAACATGATTGTTGTTTTTATCCATGGTTGCCATGGCATTTAAGCAAATGATCCTCTTCTACCCTTCCAACTTCTGGACAATTCTTGTGGTCTCTACAATGAGGAAACTCTGACTCAGGGGAAGTTAGGCAGTTCATCCAGGATCACACAGCTTCTACATTAAATTTCAATATTTAAATCCAAAATGTGTGTTCATTTCTTTTTGCAAAAGAGAGAACTAGAATCACAAATTCACAGGACTTGAAGAAAGAAACTGCATATTGAGAAATATAAAGACTACCATCTCAAATTCATTGATCATTCAATATTACTTGAACAGAGCTAACCACTTTCAGTGGCACCACAAGTTCTAAGGAAATAGCAGTGGATTAGGTAGATAAATAATTGCCTATGAATACAATGTGTCTATAATTTGCTTACCCAAATCTGATGCCATGTTTATTTGCTTATACTCCAGTAAAGTAGCTGAAGTCCAATGTACCTGCCTGAGGAAGAAAATAGGAGCTAATAGAAATAGAAATAATAAGACTTGGAAATACAGCCAAAAATCAAACTTCCCCTTTGTCTGTGTTGATTGATAGCAACAAAAGGAACTATTGACAATAAGGAGACTTGGAATATCATTAAGGAAAAAAATGTCCCTTCATTGCTCCATTACGCCAAGATCAGAAAGCCTTTTTTATTTGTCTTATTTTTTACCAGACTCTACTACAACATTGAGCAGAAGGTACAGAGATTTCCCAGCCCTGCTCTCCCCCACACAGACATAGCCTCCCCCCATCATCAACATCCCACACAGAGTGGTATGTTTGTTCTGACTGAACCTACTAACACATCACTATCAACCAGAGTCCATAGTTTACATGAAGATTCACTCATGGTATTGTACATTCTATGGGTATGGACAAATTTTAATGACATATAGCCACCGTCATGGTATTGATATAGTTTGGCTCTGTGTCCCCACCGAAATCCCATGTCAAACTGCTATCTCTAGTGTTGGAGGAGGGTCCTGGTGGGAGGTGACTGAGTCATGGGAGTGAACTTCCGTTTTGCTATTCTCATGATAGAATAGAGTTTCATGAGATCTAGTTGTCTGAAAGTGCATAGCACTTCTGCCTTCTCTCTCTCTCTTCCTCCTGCACCCATCACGTAAGACATCATGGCTTCCCCCTTCATTTTCTGCCATGTTAATAAAGTTCTTGAGGCCTCCCCCATCCATGTCTCTTGTACTGCCTATCAAACTGTGAGCCAATTAACCCTCTTTTCTATGAGTTACCAAGTCTCAGGTAGTTCATTATGGCATTGTGAGAACAGACTAATACAGGTCGCATACAGAGCAATTTCACTGCCTTAAAAATCCTCTGAGTTCTGCCCATTCATCCTTCCCTCCTCCTGCCCCCAAACCTTAGGAAACCAATGATTTTTTTTTTATTACTATCTTTATGGTTTTACCTTCTCCAGAGCATCATATATTTGGAATAACACAATATGTAGCCTTTTGAGATTGGCTTCCGTCACTTAGCAATATGAATTTGTTTCTGCCATGTCTTTCCCACGGCTTCATAGCTCATTTATTTTTAGCTCTGAATAATATTGAATTACAGCTTATCCACTCACCTACTGAAGTATATTTTGGTTGTTTTCAAGTTTAGTCAACTATAAATAAAGCTACTATAAATGTTTTTTTATTTTTTATTTTTTTTTAAATGGAGTCTTGCCCTGTCTAGACTGGAGTGCAGTGGCACAATCTCGGCTCACTGCAACCTTGGCCTCCCAGGTTTAAGTGATTCTCCTGCCTCAGCCTCCCAAATAGCTGGAATTACAGGCACCCCCCACCATGCCCAGGTAATTTTTGTATTTTTAGTAGAGACGGAGTTTCACCATTTTGGCCCAGCTGTTCTCGAATTCCTGACCTCAGGTGATCCGCCCACCTCAGCCTCCCAAAGTGCTGGGATTACAGGCATGAGCCACCGCGCCCAGCCTACATAATAAACATTTGTATGCAAACTTTTGTATGGATCAAGTTGTCAGCTGCTTTGGATAAATACTAAAGAGCACAATTGGTGGGTTGTATGGCAAGTATGTTTAGTTTGTTAAGAAGCTGACAAACGGTATTCCAAATTGGCTGTACAGTTTTGCATTCCCACCAGCAACGCATGAGAGTCCTGTTGCTACACATTCTCTTCAGCATTTATGGTGTTCTCAGTGTTCTCGATTTTGGCCATAGGTGTGTAGTAGTATCTTACTTGCTAATAGGTATGTAGTGATATCTCATTATTGTCTTGTTCACATTTCTCTGATGACATATGATGTGGAACATCTTTTCATGTGCTCATTACCCATCTGTGTATCTTTTCTGATGAAGTGTCTATTAAGGTCTTTGACCAGTTTTTAAAATTGGGTACTTTCTTTTCTTGTTGAGTTTTAACAGTTCTTCGTATATTTTGAAAAACGGTTCTTTATCAGATGTGTCTTTTAAAGATATTTTCTCTCAGTTAGTGATTTGTCTTTTTATCAACTTGGCAGTATCTTTCATAGAGCAAGAAATGTTAATATTAATGTAGTCTAGCTTAGCAGTTCTTTCTTTCATGGATCATGTTTTGATGTTGTATCTACAATGTCATCACCAAACCCAAGATCATCTACAAATCCTCCCATTATTTTCCAGGAGTTTTATAATTTTGTGTTTTACATTTTGGTTTCTGATCCACTTTCAGTTAATTTATGCAAAGGGTGTAAGGTCTATGTCTAGATTGCATCTTTGCTTTTTTTGCATGTGGATGTCCAACAATTTGTTTAAAAGGCTGTCTTTGCTTCATTCCATTGCCTTTATTCCTTGGTCAAATATCAGTTGATTATATTTATGTGAGTCTATTTCTAGACTCTATTTTTCATTTATCTCTTTTTCTGTTATTATACTAATCCCATATTGCCTTGATTAGGGTAGCTATATAGTATGTCTTGAAGTCAGGTGGTTTCAGTCCTCCAACCTTGTTCTTCTCCTTTAATATTGGATTGGCTATCTAGGTTCTTTTGCCTCTCCATGTAAACTTTATAATCAGCTTGTTCATATCTAAAAAATATTTTCCAGGGATTTTGATTGGAATTTTATTGGATCTATAGATCAAGTTAGGAAAAAGTGACATCTTAAAAATACTGACTTCCTCTTCATGAACATAAATGTATCCCAATATATTTAATTCTCCTTTGACTTCTTTCATTAAAGTTTTGTAGTTTTCCTTGTATAAATCTTATACATATTTTGTTAAATTTATATCTAAGTAATCTTATACCTATTTTGTTAAATTTATATCTAAGTATTTCAATTTTGAGGGATGCCTATATATAGTATTATATTTTTTAATTTCAAATTCCACTTGTTCATTGCTCATATATAGGAAGGTGACTAAATTTTGTATATTAACCATATATCCTGCAACTTTGCTATGATTATTAGTTCCAGAATTTTTTTAAAATTTATTCTTTCAGATTTTCTACATAGTGATCACTTCATCTGTGAACAAAGAAAATTTTACTTCCTCGTTCCCAATCTGTATACCTTTTATCGTTCTTTTCTTATTTTATCTCATTACCTAGGATGCCTAGTACTAATACAATAAGCTAAATTAAAAGGTCTGCTAAGAGGGGACATACTTGTCTTGTTCTTGATCCTAGTGGGAAAGTTTCTAGTTTCTCACCTTTAAGTATAATATTAGCTGTAAGTTTTTTGTAGATACTTTTGGGAAGGTTAAGGAAGTTCCTCTCTATTCTTAGCTAGCTGAGCGTTTTTATTATCATTAGGTGTTGGATTTTTTTTTCAAATATAATTTCTACATCTATTAAATATGATTATGTGGTTTTTCCTCTTCAGCCTGTTGATGTAATGAATTACATTAATTTATTTTTTAAATGTTGAGCCAGCTTTGCATACCTGAGATAAATTCAGTTTGGCTGTGGAATATAATTATTATAAATTGTTAGTATAGATTTGCTAATTTTTTGAGGATTTTTGCACCTGTGTTTATGAAAGATGTCAGTCTGTAGTTCTCCTTTTTTTAAATTTCTTTGTATGGTCTTGGTTTTAAGGTAATGTTAGCTTAGTAGAATGAGGCAGGAACTATTCTTTTGTCTTCTATATCTTGAGAAACATTATAGAAAATTGGTATGATTTCTTCCTTAAATGTTTGGCATAGTTCACCAGTGAACTTATCTGGGCCTGATGCTTTCTGTTCAGGAAGGTTATTAATTATCGATTAAATTCCTTTAATAAATATAGGCCTATTCAGATGGTCTTATGAGTTGTAGCAGATTATGTCTTTCAAAAAATTGGTTCATTTCGTGTAGATTATCAAATTTGTGGACATAGGTTGTTCATAGTATCCTCTTATAACCCTTTTAATGTACATGAGGTGTATAATCATATCTCGTCTCTCATTTTCGATATTAGAAATTTGGGTCTCACCTTTTAAAATTAGTCTAGCTACAGGCTTTTCAATGTTATAGATTTTTTTTTTTTAAACAACACCTTTTGGTTTTACTGATTTTCTCTATTGTCTATTTTCTATTTCATTGATTTCTGCTCTTCTTCTCTTTTTTTCTTCTGGTTACTTTGGATTTAATTTGTTCTTCCCTTTGTAAACTCTAATGTGGATGTTTAGAGGATTGATTTTAGATCTTTCTTCTTCTCTAATATATGCCTTCAATGCTATAAATTTCCTTCTAGGTTCTACTTTCCCAACATCCCCCAAATTTTTAATAAGTTGTGTTTTCATGTTTAATTTGTTCAAGGATTTTTAAATTTCTCTCGACATTTATTCTTTGATCTATGTGTTATTTATAAGTGTGTTGTTTAATTTCCAATATTTTGGCATTTTAAGGTATCTTTTCATTATTGATTTCTTGTTTAATTTCACTGTTGTCTGAGAGCAGACACTGTATAATAGCTATTCTCTTAAATTTGTTAAATATATTTTATGGCCTAGAATGTGATCTATCTTGGTGAATGTTCCATGTGGGCTTGAGAATAATGTGTATTCCACTATTACTGGATTAAGTAGTCAATAGATTCCCATTATATCCAGTTAATTGATGATGATAAAGAATTCAACTATGCCCTTCAACATTTCCTGGATCTGTCCATTTCTGATAGAGAGGGACTGAAGTCTCTAGCTATAATAGTGGGTTAATTAATTTATTCCTGCAGTTCTATCAGTTTTTCCCCTCATGTATTTTGATTCTCTGTTGTTACGTGCATACACATGGAGGATTTTATGTCTTTTGTAGAATTGACTTCTTTATGATTATGTAAGGCTCCTCTTTATCGCTGATAACTAATATTACTCCTCTTGTTCTCTTTTTATTAGCGTTGTCATGGTATACATTTCTCCATTCCTTTACTCTTAATCTATATGTGCATTTACATTTAAGGTTTCTTATACACAACATACAGTTGCAGATTTGTGGATTTTGTTTCACTTTGACAATTTCTGTCTTTTAATTGGTGCATTTAGTCCACTATTGTTTAAAATTATTGATATAGTTGGATTAATATCCATTATATTAGTTATTCTTTTCTAGTTCTTGCCCTTGTTCTTCCTAATTCTATCTTCCAATTTTTCTCCCTTTTGCTATAAAGATATAAAAAACACCTGAGACAAATTAAATTTAGCAGAGTTCATTTGAGCAAAGAACAAGCAGACATCCAGCAAGCTCCACCCAGCAATGTGGGAAGGCAGTATTTATAGACAGATAAAAGAAAGAAAGTACAGACACAGCTTGACTGGATCCAGCTGGGCGTTGGCTTATTTGAGCATGATGCAATCAGTTGGCAGTCTGTGGCTGGCTGAAGCTTGGCTGCTATGATTGGCTAAGTCTAAGCTACTTGTACAAAAATATACACCGGTTAGGTTGTAGTTTGTTTACATACTAAGTTAGGTTGTAATTCACTACAAAGGAATTCAAATTCAAACTATGGAGGCAACCTCACATCAAATTTACTGTAATTTCACAATTTCTCCATTTTGTTCCACCTCTCAGCTTCCAGAGAGTGACCAAATATTTGTTCATTGAAGACACCCTCTGTTATTATATTGGACTTGTTTGTTCTCAGCATTAAATTAACAATTCATAGCATTAGATCAGTTGGATGATTTTTATAATCTCTTTCTGTTTTCATTATTCTAACTGTAGTAAGACAATTTGATGTCTAACAGATGGCTGAATTAGAGTATTTAAGACTCTTGAGAGAAAGCAATGCAACAGGGAGAATATTATGAGGGCTATCCAAAGGATAATATGAAGATCCTAAAGTATACTTCTTAATAGAGCTTACAGAAATTTGAACCCATCAAAATCAAATACATAGAAGATGTTCAAGAAGAGAGATGTGCTTGTCTTAATCAAGTAGTTTGTTGATTTCTTGCAACTGAGTTTCTACTATATCAGATAATTTTTTCCAAATACAACAAAAAGAATTAGCTATCACACACAATAACCCCCGTTGAGCCAACAGGTAGTCCAAAGCAATCTTGTTACCTGAAACAACTCTAGCAAGAGAAATTTAAGACATTTGCTCGGCAGCTATAGCATTTTCAGTAGAGTCAGTGCTATGGCTAAAGTTTGAGCCAAGCCATGGAAAAGGCATTCTAACAAAAGATGCCCATTTAGAGGAATTTGTGCCTGTTGGCAAAACATCTTTATTCCAAGTGTTCCTTTTCCAAGTTGTTTTGATGTGACAGAGGCACTTTTAGAATCCCTAATCTACATTGTCTTGTTTTCCATTTATTAAGACATGGAGTTGCCCAGACATATGGTTGATCATTAAATCCTTCACAGATAAAAATATATCTTGGAGGGGCACAACAGACTATTCCCTGTGGGATGCCTTGTGCATTAAGGGTTATCAGTAGGGAAGCTAGTAATATTTATCTAAGGCTCCATTCTTGAATCATTGCATGGTTTCAGGCTATGTACGATCAAGGGATTTGGGTTATACATTTGTTTACAAACAATCAAATTCTTTCTTTTAGTTTTCTTACTGAATTTCTGGCAAAATTTAACTGTAAAATCCTCACTATATGTTTTGCCTACTGCTGGTTTTAAGCAAGCAATCTGCGTATGTGCATGTAAAAGCTTAACTATATAGAAAGAACCAGATATTGCACTTGAAAGATCAATGAATTTGTTAGAGAGTGGCCAGAAAGTCTCTAAGATCATGTAAGGACTTAGGTTTAACGTGACATAACCAGCATTTAGTCAAGTTCCCCGTGGAACCTACTATTCATAAAATCTTAATTATTACATTATCTTCCCATGTATAAACAGAAAAGAAACACAGGAAAGAGAGGAAAAGGGACAAAGATTTCGTGGTGACAGAGGGGGAAAAATCTCAATCCGTAATCTTGAGAAAACTTCCATATCTAGAATGTCATCCCCTTCTGAGGAGAAACTTTCCTGGGCAATTTTACCTTGAGATATCTAGTGAGTGTGTAGTTCCAGGAGTCTGGAGGGCCTCTCCTGGGCTGAAAGGAGTGGAGCCAAGCCCTGTTTTACTGCCAGATGGGTGGTAAGAAGAACTTGGTACAGTGCCTTCCAAAGTTATTCAAAGGCAGTCTCTTGACTTTGTGTTTGAGTTGCTTTCAAAAACCCATTGTCTGTGTTCTAAATCATGAAAGTTCTAGTTGTAAATTGGTGAGTCATAAAGATCTTCTCATACCTGGTAAAAATATACTTTGGCACCATGCATTTAAACCTGAAATACTGAATCATGTTAGAGCTTATGTGAGTATGAAATACACAAGTTTCTATTGCTAAGGGAATATGCCTTCCCATAGTTCTTTTTTAAGGAAATAAATCTATGTTTTCCCCTGGAAGTGGATCTGATTGCCATAAATCAGTAATGCCTTTGGAGCAATCCAATTGATTCAGTAAGCTTTCTAATATTATTGGGTTTATAATATCTTATCTAACTGTTTTACAACTTGTCCAGTGAAATGAGTACCTCCCTTGCCAGAGATTCTTCCAGCAACTCCCCATAAACAAAACACATTTTCTACTAATATGTTAACTACTGTTGTAGCATCTTCCTTCCTGCATGGGGATACTTACACAAATAAATAGCATGCACTGAAGGTGACAATTGAATAAAATGCATCTGTAAATGTTCAGATCATTCAATAGGTCAGCTGGAAATGTGCCATCTGAGGAGTTTCTTGTCTTACAGAAATCATTAGTTTGATGAACGAAATATTGGCTATAAGTGATTTTAGCAATTTTAGAACAGCCATCCATCAGTATTTTTTCATAATTTCTATAGTTTTAACTTCTTCCACTATGAGTCATAGAGTGCAAAACTTTTAATAATGGGAGCTTTAACGACACAAGAAGGACCAAGTGGATGTCTAGGCTCTCCATGGGTCAAGGCTTACCATTGCATTTATATCTTTTTAAATACCAGCTTTACTTCTCCAAGTTAGGCACAGAGCATTTCTTATTAAATATGTTATCATAGGTTATTTGGCTTGGGTTAATCTTATAAAGTTCATTCAAATTTCATATCTTAACAATTTCAATACTGGCTGACTTAGCATGAAATATCTGGCATTTCCTTAGTATTCAATTAATTTCTTTTCTTCTTGATGTTGGGTTAGTAGTTTTATGGAACAAATCAGTTTCTTCATTAGACCTCTGGAAATTCTTATTCAGTCCAATGGTATGATTTTAAAGATATCAGAAATGTGTACTTGTTAGAGTCCTTTCTATGAATATCCTCAGTGATAAAACATTTTAGGTTTATAGATGCTTACTTACAATAGCTTTCAGTAAAGTACCAGAGTAAACAATTATTTGTCTGTGAATAAGACTTTAAATGCTCATGATAAAAAGATCTGATGAGAGTTCATTACAATAATGATGTAATTGACAAGGAAATTTGTATATTTCTGTTGCATACAATATTTTAATACAATCGAAATTATGACTGATAATATTATACCAGACTGTAAGATATATATGAATTTTATGCAGTATCTGGAACACATATTTTAATACAACTATGCAAATATAACTCAGAGAAAGTTTAGTATTACTGATTATTACATGATGCTCCCTATAGAATTTAATGTATCAAAAAACCCAATTGGCTTCTATTTTTATTTTTATGAAAAGAGATATCATTTTGAGTGTTCTGAGTATGCACCTGAAGCATATCAAAGTTAACTCTAGGTCAATGAAAAATACTTAATTTAGATTTTATATTGAAAAGTTTGTCAAAATCTGAAAATTGTAAAACACTTGATCAAAATAGGATAACGGGTCACTGTGAAATAACAGCCATTCACCTAACCAGTGGTAATTTAAAGACTTCAAAACAAATACAGAAAGTTATATAGTTGCATGAGAAACCTTACCTCATCAACAGAAAGAACTCAGTTTTCTTAAGAAATCAAAAATGTAATAAAGATAACTTAAAGCAAAGGAAATTATTTCAGTAAAACAAAGAATCTTTGTTTCCTAGGCTAATTACCTAAAAGGTAAAGAAAAACCTTTCACAGTTTCCTATTAAGAGCAGACCAATACTCTTAAAACACCTCCTTGTTTTAACAGAGGAAAAAATTCTAGTTTTGCATCAGTGTGCTTTTAATATTAATGCTCAGTATCTAGGGAAAACTTACAAATAATTTCTTTCTAATATTAGCCAGTTTGATCACATCTAAAATTCTTTTCACAAGATTTACCTTCCATTAAACTTTAAACCTTCTTTTATCCCTTCAGTTATTCTTTCTCCGCTTTTCTCTTACTTCGAATCAGTCAGCTATGGTATTATAGGAGAAAAATCGCTCTCTTTTCCTTTAACAAAAACACATATTTTATGTAAGCATTACTTATCAAAAACGTCACACTTTCTCCTTATAAGGAATTGTCTCTCTTATTTGTAGTTATAATTATAACATATTAATTAGAATCTGAATCTTAGCAATTGCGAATCATCATACTGTAGATAAATACTATTTCATGATTTCATGAAATATATGTTACCTCAAAGTATATTTTTTAGTATTTATTAACAGACCCAGATATATTTAGCTTCTCTGCACCTTACTGAAAATAAAATGCCAAAACTATATAAACCTAAACTTATATTCGGCAATTAATGTTTCAATATTTTGCTTTTTTTGGAAATGACCCAAATATTCAGTGAATATCCATATTTTAACTTAATTTAGCAAAACTCCAAGGGTGTAAGTTTCCAAATGGATTTGGGAAGCTATTTTTAAGTAGGCACACTGATACAAAACAAGGTTAACTAGCATCAAATTATTTCCTTACTATTTTTACTGCATATGTGTTTTAGGCTGTCATCATGAAAGCAAGATCATAAAGTTAAATACATTTTAAAAAATGTTATGCTGTGCCTGATATACACGAGGTAATAGACACTGCACTTCCACTTGCACACTTGTTCTTAGATTGAACTTACAGTTTTATGATCTTAAACACCTAATAGAGCTAAAACGTGTGTGTCTTGGATTGTATTTAATGCTGACAACTCTAAGACTAGCCTGTTTTAATTACACCAGCAATATTTACCAAAGGTAATTCAATTCACATGAGCTTGGAAAGCATTTGAGTTGGTTCTTATTTTGCTGAGAGAATACTTGCTTTACATAAGCATTTATTTTTCTTAAAGCCAATTAAATAGAGCTCTTTTATAAATTAATTTGGCAATACCATTAGGATATAGGAAAAAAGTACCATACATACATATTAAACATACAGACATGCATAAACTTATGAGTCGAAAAAATTCTTATAGCTTTTGCTTTAAAAATTTAGCCATAGGTCAGGTACTATAATATAAATTCACCAATTTATTAAAGAATATCTGGATCAAAATTGTTTTTCTGATCAATGGAACAAGATTTTATGCCTAGATGGCTAACACTTCTGACTAATATTTCATTTGACTTCTGCTAGGATCATTTTAAAGAGGCAATCTTTGATTCATTTAATCTTTCTGATGCCTGTGTTATACCAATTAAAAACTATATCCCATTACTTTTGTGGCATTTTTGATCCTTAATTTTTAAATGTACCTCACAAGTAAATAATTTTAATCTGGGTTAAAATTTTCCTATTGTGGTCACTGTAATTCTAAGTAAATTGTCCTTAATAAGGTTAACTCATTTTTCCCAAAGTACACAGGTACTGAGGCCCATATTTTTTATATATAAAATTAGTTGGTATTCCAGAAAGTCCAAGTCCCATACTTCTAGAATCCTGTACTTTTTAGATTTGGAACAATCCATTTTCAAAATTACCTAACTGAGGCCTCTAACTAAATCCAATCCTGCTAATTATCCAATCCAATTTGATCCTGGAAGCAATTCAATAAAACATTTCACAAATAAAGTTTGATTGCTCAAAGCACAAGTTTGTGGAGCTTGAATCCGAGTAAGACTCACCTATGACCCCAGTTGCTGAGAGAGCTAAATGTCCCCAGTGGGCCCTGGTGGGTATATTTGTCTTGTTACTCAGTGATGGAAGTCATGGGAGGTGTACTTTAGATCCCACTTCTGATGCAAAACCATTAAAAGAAAAATTTTAGACAAATTCAATTTAGCAGACTTTATTTGAGCAAAGAACAATTCATGAATCGGGCAGCACTCAGAACCAGTAAACATTCAAGAGAATCTCCACCCAGTGAAGTGGGTGACCAGTATTTATAGACAAAAAAGGAAATGAGGTACAGAAACAGCTTTATTGGTTCCATGTTGGTATTTGCTTATTTGGGAATAATGTGATCAGTTGGTAGCCTATGGTGGCTGAAGCTTGGCTGCTACAATTGGCTGAGACTTAGGTACTTGTACAAGAATATAATCCTAAATTAGGTGGCAGTTTGTTTGCATACTATGTTAGATTGTAGTTTGTCAAATTTTATATGATTTCAACACCTCTCCTTTCTTAGCATACCAGTTATACTTCTTTTTAAACAATTTTTTAAAGTGGTTACCATAGAGTTTGCAATATACAATTGCAATTAATTCTAGTTAACTTTCAAATGACATGATATTGCTTCACAAGTAGTAAGAATACCGTATAATAACAAAATAATTCCAATTATTCTCTTCTGTCCCTTGAATCATTGCTGTTATTCATTTCATTTATATATAAGCATACCTAAGCAAATCTATTTATCTACACACACAGAAGACATAAATATAAGCATATACAATCCAATGCATGGTTGCTTATTATTTTGAACAAACTAACATTATTTAGAGTTAGTAACAACAATGAAAATAAAAGATTGTATTATACCTTCATTATTCATTCTTTAAAGCTCTTTCTTTATGTAGATTTGCATTTCTGACCTAATTCACATTCCTTCTCTCTAAAGAATGAATTTTAACATTTCTTGAAAGGCTATTCTACTGGCAACACAGTCTTTCAATTTTTGTTTATCCAAGAAAGCATTTTTCCTTCACTTCTGAAGGATAATTTTAGTGGGTGCAGAATTCTAGGTTGGTGAGTTTTTTGTGTGTTTGTTTGTTCTCTCTCTCAACATTTAAATATTTCACAGTGCTCTCTTTTTGCTTGCATGAGTTATGAAAAGTTCAATGTAATTCTTATGCTTGCGCCTCTGTTGGTGGGTGTTCTTTTCTTCTGGCCTTTATCAGGATTTTTTCTTTATCTTTGCTGTTTGTAGTTTGAATATGATATGACTATGTATAGCTTTTTGGCATTTATCATGCTTGCTGCTCTCTGAGTGAGATTCCTGGATTTGTGGTTTGGTTTCTGACAAGAATTTGAGGAAATTCTCAGTCCTAATTACTTCAAGTATGTTTTCTGTTCCTTTTTCTCTTTCTTCTCCTGGTGTTACCTTTACACGTAAGCTACACCTTTTATAGTGGTCTCACAGCTCTTGGATATTCAGTCCTGTTTTTATTTATTTATTTTTTTCAATCTTTTTTTCTTTGCTTTTCACTTTCGGAGGTTTCTCTTGAGATATCTTCAATAGAAATTCTTTCATCAGCTGTATCAGGTCTACCAATGAAATTGTCAAAGTTATTTTTTCATTCTGTTAAAGTGGTTTTGATCTTTAGCGTTTTAATTTTATTGTTTCTTACAATTTCCATCTCTATGCCTACACAGCCCATCTATCCCTGCATACTGTCTACTTTTTCAATTAGATCTCTTAGGATTTTATTTATAGTTGTTTTAAATAATTAGCTGATAATTCCAACATATCTAGATTATTAGTGTCTGTGTCTGGTTCTGATGATGCTTGCTCAGTCTTTTCAGAATGTTGGGTTTTTTTTTTTTGGTCTTCTGTTGTGTGTTTCTTATTTTTTTTTCTTGATACTTGAACATAATATAGGGGATAAAAGGAACTGCTTTAAATAGGACTTTAGTTATTTGGTGGTTAAGTTGTGGGAGGTGACAGCAGGAGAGGAGAAGGGAGACATTCTATAATCCTGTGATCAGGTCTTAGTTTTAGTGAACTGTGCCACTGGACTGTGAATTTCCCAAGTACTCAGTTTTTCCCCTTATCATTAGGTGGAACAGGGAGGCTAGCATGGTATGGAGTTGAGTGTTTTTCTTCTCTTACATGAAGTCTAGAGAGAGCTAGAACTGGTTAGTCCCTTTCTTCACGTGGAAGGCTAGAGCTGGTTGGGGTTCAGTATTTCCTGTCCCCCCAGATTTGTTAGGCTCTGAAAAAAACTCAATTAAGTTAAGCTCTGGTTAATGCATTCTCCTGAGGGCAGACCTCATTAAGAAGAACAGAGAAATATGCTCTAGCATGTTTCAAGATATGTCCTTCCTTCCGCCGAAGAATCTTGAGGGAATTGTCTTCTGCTATTCACCATGACAGCCTGGTAGAATTCCAGGAGGTAAAACTCTCAATGCTGAGAGGCATGCTGACTGGATTCCCCCTGGATTTTTTAACTCTTAGACTTGCTTATAGTAAGCCTCCAGTAATTTGTTCATTACAGTTTACATTTTTCTACCAGGGTACTGTTTCCCATAGAAGTTTTGGCTTGTAGGTTTTAAATTTGCTAAGTTGCAATTCTCTGTATTCACCTGTTGGTCTCTTCAATTTTGGAAGCAATGGTTTTCCCTGTAAGCTCACTAATAAAGTTGTTGATTTTTCAGTTTGTTCCTTTTTTTTACTAAACTCCATACCTGGTGGGCTGCAAACTGGAAATTCAAGAAAAGCTCTTTAAAAAGCTATATAAGTAGTAAACAGGTATAATTGATGTATAAATTTGCATTAAGCACATTCACTCTGAATCTTTTGTACTTGTAGGCAAAAACAACATAAATATTTACAGCTAAAACATATTACAAGAAAATGGAAAACTGGAAGCAAAAGCAAGAGTTTGCTATCTGATATTTAATTTTATCTATTGTTCTTTTCCTTTCTTTTCTGCTTTCTTTTAGATTGAGTCCTTTTCCAATTGTCTTTTATCTCCTCTGCTGACTTACTAGCTGTAACTCTTTATTGCCTTTCTTAGTGGTTGCTTTAGGGCTTATGTGATATATATACATATATATATAAAATATATATATTTTAATATTTTAAAATTGTATTTAAAATATAATTTTAAAATATTTCAAATATATATATATTATATATATATATATATATCTTTATCGGATTACTTTTACCTTCAGGCTATATTATACTACTTCACATATAGTATGAGAGGCCTACAATTGTACACTTTAATTTCTCCCCCCCTCCAGGCCTCTTGTGTCAGGTTTGAATAGGCCTAGTTTGAATAGGCCCACCTGGGCCAGGAAGTTTCAGGATGACTCAGTGACCAATTAAATGCTTACAAATTCATGGTTTAATTGTGAGGTTTTCACACACCAACAATCATGTAAGAATATTCAACTCACACAAGCGGTAAGAGAGAGGGGGAAGGAACCATAGGGAGTACCTCAGGAGACCAGCAGGCTGACTGAAGAACCAGAAGGTCGGTTTTATCTCTGAACACCAAACAACAGAGGTCGCTGGTCTCAGCCCTGCAGGGTTTCTGGCAATTGTAAATGGATGCTGTTTTTATTTTAAACAGCAGATTATGCAGATGGTTAATGCAGATTAACCACAGGGAAAGCAAGAGAAGAAATGCAGATGCCACTAAGAGCAAAGACCAGTCTCCAGTAGACAGCCAGTAAGCAAAGGGGGAACCTCAGTCTCACAGCCTCAAGAAACTGAACTCAAGTCAACAACCTGAATGATCAGGGAAGCAGATTCTTCTCCAGAGCCTCCAGAAAGGAAGACTGTACTGCAAACCCTTTTATTCCAGCATCGTGAAACTCTAAGAAGAGGCCCAGCTGAGCCACACTGTACCAGTGGTTCTGACCTACAGAATTATGGGCTAATACGTGAGTGTTGTTTTGCATTGCTAAATTTTTGTCAATTTTTTACTGCAGCCACAGAGTACTAATACACTCACCATGTTTCTGAAGATTTGTGTCTGAAACTCCTACTTATTCCAATTCTTCTGTCAATCAGAATTCTTAATACATTGAACAGAAACTTAATTCAGGATGATTTAAGTAGATTCTGAATATGGATTTATAAAAGAGATACTAAGTAGCTTATAAGATCAAGAGAAAGTAAAAAAGAAACAGGTTCAGGAAATGATAAGGAACAAAAGAGGGGTTAGTTAAATATCTCTTCCTTGGCCAAAAACATGCCTGAAAACTTGTGTGATGACATTGTTGTCCTTGCCACAGAACAATATGGTTTACTCCACCAATTCCACCATCTCTAGACACTGTCTTAAATACAGAAGACAATACTTAAGTGCAGTGTTAACTATTACACCCTACCCTAGCAACTGCTTGCAAATATCACTACAACCATCACTAGAAATTAGTCTCTATAACCATTGGTTGACATTGTTATTGGTTCAATGTCTGGATTTCAACATCTGAAATGAATGCACTTGATTGGCTATACCCAGCTTATGTGCCACACCTGAGCAGCCCTTGCAGCTGGAAAATGAATATTACTATTTCAGGCAATATGAAAAGAGATGAGCTCTGCCAGCACTATGTAGTTGGGAGTACTCCAAAAGTAGAAAGGAAGAGTTTTCAAAGGATGGGCAGAAAAATGTTGAATATATTCTGGTTATTCAGTTCACATATCTAAAGCTTTTAAAGTTTCTATCTTAGGTTCCTAAGAACATGTTTTAGAGTCTCTTTTCCCGACTTCTTAAATTGTCTGAGGCCTCCGCTATCATAGATCATATGCTAAGAATGTTTGTTTAAACTCTGAATTTTAACTCTTTCTCAGTAAGGGGTTGTATATGTAAAACAGAGGTTATAGAAGCATAGCAATGGAACAAGTATAAAAGGTTCTCTTTTAGTTTCAAGAAACGTGACCTTGGCTGTGTCTCCTTTTAGCCTTTTTACACTTGTTTTCTCAAGTGTAGAAATGATAATGAGCTACCTCAAATGGATATTGATTAGTTAATATGATCTTATAAAGCTATTTAGATAAACCTCTGAAGAGCTAAATATGGATGTAAGACAAATTGTGAGTGGGTAGTGGACGAGGAGAGTGTGCATGAATCGTGAGTGTAAAATTAGGCCTTATGTCCCAGAGACTGCTTTTTGAAGTACTGTATGTCAACTTATTTTAAATATAAAGGTCATGACAAAACAAGGTAAAAGTATGTTGATGTCAGATCAAGCTCTTTTGAATTTTAAATATATATACACATATATACATAAATATATAAATATATAAGTATATAAGTATATGTGTATAATTATACATATGCATATATACATATTTATTTATTTACAAATACAATTTCTCCCTCTGTGCTGGTTTTTCCCTTGCTGACTAATGGTGTTTCAGGTGAACTGTCCTCTTGCCCTCTACTATTTCCCAATCTCCCCAGTTCTTGATTTTCTTAGAAGGAGCTATAATCTGTCACTCCTATGATGCTTTTCTTAAATAGCTTATATATTTGTATATAAGGAGCTGATTATTTACTTAAAGGAGACAGTGAAGCAAGTTAGAACATTATTGTTTTAATTGCAATCCATGCCTTACAAAATTAATAGGATAAAATAAAAATATAGTAAGATGGAAAGATGTATAAATAGAAGAATAGACAGGTACATATGTGTGTGTATGTAGTTACAGGGATGTGTGTATGTATAGGTACAGGTTTGTGTGTGTGTGTGTGTGTGTGTGTGTGTGTATGAAACAAATATAGTAAGTTATTCATTAAAGATTCTAGGAGGCTCATGCCTATAATCCCAGCACTTTGGGAAGCCGAGGCCAGCAGATCACCTGAGGTCAGAAGTTCAAGACCAACCTGGCCAACATGACAAAATCCCATCTCTACTAAGAATACAACAATTAGCTGGGCTATAACCCCAGCTACTTGGGAGGCTGAGGCAAGAGAATCACTTAAATCTGGGAAGGAGAGTTTGCAGTGAGCTGAGCTTGCGACACTGCACTCCAGTCTGGGTGACAAAGGGAGACTCCATATCAAAAAAACATACAAAAAAAAGGATTCTAGGTGGTAGTTCTATCATGGTTCACCAAGCAATTCTTTCAGCATGAGAATGTTGGAGCTACAAAAAGCTTTGGACTTTATATAGCACAAATCCATCATTATATGGTAGATTATTGTACTCAATACATTTTTGGAGGCTGAGTGAATAGAATGAATTTGACAGCTAAAATCAAGACATAAGGAGGGTAGAAGGACTGCTAAATTACATAGCTAGTCAGTGGCAAAATCACAGCTTAATTAAGCTTTCGTGCCTCTCAATCAGGTGATCTTTCTTTTATATAGTATATAGTCCAGTATACACTTGGATAACAAGTCCTAGTCTCAACCACTAAGAAGGAATTCCAGGTGGAGACACATATCTGCAACTGTTTGGGATATGGCATTGTATCTAGTATATAGTAAGCAGTTTTTTTCCATTCTTATTAAGAAACGTTAGGAAAGTTGTAGTAGATTTCAAAAATGAATCTCATCCTCAAACCAGTAATCAGTTCTAACAAATGCTCACTCTAAATCTTATATTTCCCATTTATTTGTCAAGATTTCCCTTTGGTGTGTATGGACGTGTGTTTGTAGGGGTGTGTGATGGGTAAAGTGGGGGAGGGTGGTCAGTGTTGAGGAAGGGAGGGCACCGGGCTGCCTCCTGCGCTACCTAGCTCAAAAGTGTAAAGTAATTTCTACTTCAACTCCCTTTCCTGCATCAACAAGTCACATCTCAATGTTCAAAAAGTTTGGAACTGGATTTTGTTTTAGAATTCAGAATATTTCAGACTTTAAGAAGATGTATAATGTGTATTTGCCTTAACTAATGTTGTATCCTCAATGTGTCATGGGTAGTACACTACAATCAAATATAAATATGGAATAGAATATAGGACATTTACAACAGATGGGATAAACAAAGTCTAGAAATAGCCTCACATCAATTCAGGTCAGTTTAAGTTTTTTGCTCCTTACTGAGTAAGCAAAAACATTTCTTTCAGGGCTTTTTGAATTTCAGAATATCAGCCTAATAATGAATTCTAGGTATCTTAAAGCTTTGATGCTTAAGAAAATGAGGAGTGCTTAACAAATATTTTGTGATCTCTAGAGGATTCAGAAGCTTTGCATTTGTACTGAGGAGAGAACAAGAGGCGATTGACTTAGATGTAGAAGAATTGAGATTAATAGAATATGTTTTTTTCCTCTGGTTGCTAACAGAGGACTAGGGACTCTGTAGTGTCAAGCGATATGCTTGGTTCATAATACATACAAAAATAAATTGGCATAAAAATGGCATGAATGATTTACCTAAGGAAACTGGAATATGAAAATAACATTGTAAACTATAGAGTGATACATAAATGTTTATTGTTGCTGTTTTTAAGTAAAGAAAATCATCGGCAAATAATTTTTCTGGGAGTAGTTTCTGGGTGAAGAACTCTCGCATATGATTAATAGAAGATATTTTGTATTCACATATGCAGGACCAGCAAACTTATTTTTTAAGAAAAGGTAAATATTTTCAACTTTGTGGGTCAAACATTCTCTGTCCCAACTTGCTCAATTCATACCATTGTACTACAAAAGCAGCCACAAGTAACAAATGAATGGGTGCGGCTATGTTAAAATAAAGTTTTATTTACAAAAATAGAATGGGTCAGATTCTGTCCTCAGGTCATAATATGCCCACCCGCTCTTATGTTTCTATCTTGTCCTCTATATATTATATAGTGATGTCCTCTAAATACTATATAGTGATTTCCTCTATATATTATATAGTTTCTGTGCAGAGAATAATTTTTAAGGTCTTTAGGTTAAAGGTCATGCCAACTGGTAGAATTCATGATTGTACTTTAATAAAGTATACACTCAGCCATGGCTTAAAAGTTGACAACAGGTAGGAGTATGAATTGTGCACCCATTCTGGAGAGAAAAACATCAGTAATTAGTTCACACACCCTATACATACACTTTTTGTCTCAACAATCCTATATCCAGGAGAAAATCTCTCACCCTGATCTACAGGTAACCTTATTGTAGCAAGAAGTAGTGACAACCTTGATATTTATCTTTAGGATAAAAGTTAAGTAATCTGGGATCTGTACATAATGGGAGCCTTCTATTATTGACAAATGCCTATCATATCATATATGAAGTATATCATTATAGTATTATATGAAATATCATATATTAGATGAAGTAATATGATATATGATAAAATTATAATGGCAATAAAAAGTTAAGAATGAGAATAAAATCAATAAGAAACATTATTTGTGTACATTAGAATTACGTAAAAAATAAAACAACACTATTTTCAATAAATCATATCTAAGAACACACAGAAGCCGGAGAAATGGGAATAGGGCTAAAGGAGAAACCTATCAAAATAAACAATAAAGAATGGAGGATACTTCCACCACTTGATGATAATAATGTGCTAAGGATTGAGGGGAAGATAACCTAATTCTGTACACTTGAGATACAAAGATATCAAAACAATAAGAAAAAAACCTGAGCAGTGGTTAAGTTAGGATTTAAGAACCCCTACTGGGTCACAGATGAGGTCAATGTTTTCACACAAATTAAATGCAAAAGGGCAAATCTAAGATTTCCTAGCAATCAGTGTTGCAAAATAATCAAATAGGCTGCCTCTTGTGTAAGTGGATTCTAGAACATTTGATGGGCTGCATGTGAAAGATGAGGAGAAGATGGAATATTGGACCCAGTATGGTTCTTAGCTTTGCTGAGGGCAATAAACACCAACGATATTATAATGAACCCCCAAAATGCACATCTTTACCTACAAACTGTGCACACATTGAGATATGGATTCCCTGAAGCCAAGTATAGACTTTCTCCTGAATGACGGACCACTGTGAAACATGGCAGATCTAGACACTTTGGATGTTTGAAAAATGCTCTAATCTTAAGTATTTATAAATTTTACATTCTTTAAAACATATTTTTAACTAACAACTCATAAACATTTCTATTAGATTAATTCAAATGGTGTAATCTTTCATAAGATATGCAAAGCTTTGGCTTTAACTTGTTTTGAATTAAAGTTAGTAATGTAGTTTTCTTAATGCACAAGGTAAAAAAGTATTCCTGTATATGAACCAATCTTTCTTGTCCTTCCTTCTGATTTCGCATGAGGATGACATACATGACTGTCATCCACGGCTCTTCACTACCTATCAAGTCTTATTTCTTGCAGTTCAAACTTTCTGGTATCTTTTTATTTCCCCAGCAGTACAATTCCTTGCCATTTCTTAATCATGTCACGCTGTCATCTCCGTGATTTTCTACAGCGGTCTCTCTCCTTGAAATCATTTACTTCCTTTTCGACTGAGTGACCATTATATGCCATTTTAGGATAAGTTTAGTGTCATCTGCTCCAGAAATGCTTCCATCACTCTTCAGATGGGCTTGTGTCCCATTGTATGCATTCTTATAACAGTCTATGTCAACTTTCAACATACTACACTTTCCCACAGTATCTATCTATTTCCTTATCTGTGTTCTATACCTTAAGTACAAAAACTGAAACCTTTAACCTATAACTGTTTATGCCATTCAGTAGGCTCTTTATTATTGAGTGCTTCAGTGGTTAGTTATAATTGAATGTGTAAGTAAATAGCTGTTTATTAAATAAGTATACTGACTAATAGAATGGTACTTTATCCTGGATCCAGTGGAGAAGTTTAACACTGTTAGAGTAAATTAAAATTTTGTTCTTATCATCAACTCTTTAAGGTGATAGAGAGGAGGATCAGAGCACATGAAGTTAGTGGTAAGAATATTTATGGAAGGAAAAGTATCATTGCAGTGGCCTCACTCCCACACTTTCCATAGATGAAAGGCCATGTATCAGCACAGAATGTGCCTCAGCAGGTCTTTGCACTAATGCTCTGCTTGCATAGAGACATAATAACTCTTGTCTCTATGGTTTATGCTCTTCCAGCCGCTTCTAAGTAACTTGTCTTACTTTCACTTAGCTTTATGTTTCTACTCATTCATGATTTTGAAAGCTTCATGATTTTTTGTATCTCTTTGCTAGGAAACTCTTCTGCTCAGTCTCACTGTTTTTAATCACAAAAGATGCAAAAGATAAATGACTTATTTGCTTCAGAGTTAGTAGTGAATCAGTAGTGAAAACTCCCATTAAAAAGAATGTATTGTAAGAAGCTATGGGCCAGCCTGTATTTGGAGAAGGGGGCAGTGCTCAATTACACCAGGTGTGGCTAGGATAATAGAGATGTGTGGTGCAAAGCAAAGCATAGAAAGCTATTTCTGGAGGCTTTGAACAGAACCTCAAAGGATAATTGCCTCTTTACAGTATATATTCGTATTATGTGATTCGTTTTTACTACATTAATTGCACAGGTGCATTCCATTATTGTCTCTACCAGTTTATGCCCAGCTACTGATTAATACCCCTCATCAATCTGGCATCCCATAAGCACACATCTGCCATGACAGACTGCAAAATCTGGTTATGAACTCTTTGGGTAACCCTTTAAAAGTACCATATTGCCATTTCAAGAACTTTAATCAGGGTAAAACAATTTTCAAAACATCAGTGAAAACACCAGTCATCATGATTAATTTAAAAAGGTTAATAAAATAAGAAAAGCTCTAAACATTGAGTAAGCTAAAGTGACTTCTCTGCCTTCATTATGGCTAAGTATATCAAATACCACAGTAAAAACAAACAAACAAACAAAAATCAATACTTGCTTTGCGAGATAAAGTAAACACTAACAAACCGACTAATAGCAGCAACAAACAGGACAACCTTGTCTATAACAAGCTCCCAAATTTATGAAGCCTTGAGCCTTTTTTCTGAAAGGTGTTAACTCATTCATTAAAAAAAAAAAATCTGTTCCTGACTTCTACAATATGCTTTCTGAAGATATATGATAACATTTGTAGATATATGAGCATGTGAAGAGACTGATATAGGTTTTCTTTTTTCCATTATAAACAGACTAGCTTACATCCTGGTAACCTTATGAATTTACTTCTTTTAATACTTGCTGTGGCTTTCATTTTTTTCCAAGTGAAGGAGGAATGAGGATATAAATAATTCTTTTGAAAGCTAGACTTCTAGATTTTTTTTTGTCTCTCAACTTCCTTTCATAAAATTTAGAGACAAAGAACCAAGAGCTAGCTTTGTGAAACATTTGAAGAATTGATGGGATTGAAATTAGCTGTTGGAACAAGAAGCAAGTCACCTACAAATGAAATAGCACAAACCAAATCATGGAAAGTAACATGCTCAGAATGTCTCAAAGGTCTGGTTTAGACAGACCACAGGTTTCATGTGTAGCAGAGCTGCAATGAGGTAGGAAAGGTAATATGAGAAGTCAATAAGAAGTAATCACCTCAAATATCATGTCACGCTACTGCTTTCTACCAAATTGAGCATTAACATACAATATGGCTAATACTCAGCAGCACACGCTTATGTTGTTGGAAGCTTCTTTAAAAAAGTGTCTCAGACTTCCAAAAAAGCTACATTATATAATACCCGAGCTCTACATTTTTTTTCCTTTGCTATCTTCCTCTACAAAATAAGAAAAGAAACGTTTTTCTCAGAAACCATGTAAACTTTAACAGAAATATGGGGATGAAAGATTGTTTTTACTCACAGTCTTTTAGTGTGTGTTGTTGTTTCCACAACATTACTTCTGTTGTACGGCTCACTCTAAGATGAATATTCTGTATTCGTTTTAAAGTAAAAATGTAAAGTACATTTCTCTGTGTCATGTAGAGTGTATAAATATACAAAAAATCAATTACCACAGCCATGCCAGATAATAAATGCTTTTCAGTAATCACATACAAAAGTTACTTACCCACCTTCCAATTCTCCTGGGGAAATGGGTTTCCCTGGCATTTACTCCCTATATAGTTAAATTAAACTCAGTTGTGTTTCCTGATGTGGATAAGTATCCATCTGCGGCCCTGATTGTCACTATCATTACGTGTTATTAACCAATGGAAAATTATCGACTTATGTAATGACAGCAGTCAGTTAGCACCATGTGCCATCACATCCATACTACTTGAAAGTGTTCTCTGCAGATGAAAAGAGTTTAAGATTAAAAATATATCTGTAAGAAAGCTATAGTTTTTTGTGTTTAAAATATTTATATACTATTATTATTGTTATATATAATATATTACAATATTATTATATTATTCCTCCAAAGCCTTCATCAAGTGTGAATAACAGTCATTAACTTACCATGGAATTAAGTACAATTGTCTGAAATGATAATGGCTCTAGAAACCAGACTCCGCGAGTCTTGGGATTAATTAAAAGAGTAATCTTTTAAGAATTTCAATTTCAGTCTTTCTCACTGAGTAAATTATAAAGACCCACATCAAGGAACTTTAAGGAAGTAATGAGGCTTTCATTTCCATATGTCAGATTAGTTTTTAGCTGGCAGAGTTATCAGAAAAAGTCATGAGCTAATTTGTCGGCTCATTCAAGGCAGCAAGAAGACCCTGAAAACATTTTTCAATAAAAGGCATAAGGAGAAACTCAGTACTGATGAGAGATTGCTGCTAAAGCATTTTTTATGTTTGCTGTGATTCTAGAGAACCATTTGAGTGTGTTTGTGCAAATCGAAAACAGGCATGTGCAGTAGAGAATTATCTTTAAAAGTGACAGGACATTGTCTATCTAAACTATACATAATTCTTACCAATATCAGGGCCTACTGATATAACAAAGATGTGGAAAACAATTTGAGTTAACCTGCTTTATGATGTCTTAGCCAAACTGCTCATTTTAGTTGAAATTCACTGGATGTCTCCAGCTGGATATCTTCACAAATTGCTATTTTAGAACAAGATTCTAAAATTACAAGATCTTATTTTGAAATACTCTGTATTGGCCTGTGCATATTACAGATCCAGATGGTGCAGCTGATTCCCAGTACAGGCGTATTGTAGATGTGAATGGTCTCAAGGGCCTGAGCTAACCATGCTTGCTGTTTCATCTTTCTTTTTGTTAGTATGTGATGCTAATCATATGCTTTTAGTATCTTATAGAAGCTGATTCACTCAAATACTGGTGATGTTTAGAAATTAAAACACATCTTCATTCTAGCTCTGGGCGCAGTTGTTAATTTATGTACACTGGGATTTCATATCTTAAGGAGACGTGTCTTGCTGGTGGACTGTCCAAACATAACAGAGAGTCTTGCTACTTTTTTTTAAAGAAGGAATAAACTCTGATTAATAGACTTCTTGGTGATACAGACCAGAAAGCTCTCAGCATCTCTAAGTATGTCTGTGAAGCCCTCAAGTTAGTCAGGGTTGATCCAACCTCAGGCTTTGTAAATACGCTTTTGAGCACACTGAGCATATTCAGTGAAAAATTATCTTTACCACCATTTTATTTCAGTTGAAATATTATATAGAAAAATGATGAAATTAAATGTGTACAGAGTATGATTTCAGTTTAGTCTGTAGGATGGGCATGACAATGAAATCTAGGTAACTAGTTTAGAGAATAAATTCTCTTTCATTTTAGAGGAAGGAACATATAGGACTCTGAGATAAAGGTGATTGCCATTTATATTTCTAAGTTTATTTTACTTTTTGTCAACTTCAGAATAAATGCATTTTAAAAAATAAACTTCCAGTCCTGATTACACATAGTATCCAAGAAAATTCATAATTTGAGTTAATAAGTGGATTAAATGGACAGTCAAGCAAATCTTCAATAGTCTATAAGATTTCAGATAATATACATATTCTATTACTTAGATCATAAAAATCATAAATTTGCCAAAATAAGCAGTGCATGCGTTGATTTGAAAAATTGAAATGGCCAGGATAGACTTTACCTTAAAAATATTTATAAAATATACTTGATTTCCTTTTTAAGACAATTTATGACTATACGTCTTCTTAATGTTGAGAAAATGCTCCTCTTTTGGTATAAACTATATTCAGTAAATCATTTAAGGAAAATATTTTATCACCTGCCTTGTTATCTTTTTCTAATTTTAAGTATTTTGATCTTCTGTGATAAGTCATTGCTTCAGTTGATCCAAAGAAGCCAGAGACAAAAGCCAGAAAAGCTGCAGTGGAGGAAACATTTGGCTCTCTTGGTCAGTATCTGGCATTAAAACACAAGTATAATCCTAACTTCAGGACTTTCATACAACTATATCGCAATCGAATTGCATGTTAATAAAATGACTTTTTGCTTAATGAATTATGCATGTTACTCACCATTAGCAAAGACAGGATCAAAATCTGATTTTAAGGACTATTCTTCAAGTCTGTTGACTCATGCAATTCTCTCAACATTATCATTAGATAGCACCTCCATCTTTCCAATGAAGAAAATAAGATGATTACAGACCATAGATTATGCCTCTAGGCTGGAACTAGGAAGACAAATTCGGGCCATGTTCATGTATGTTAAAATGCAATCTAAACATACTAACCTAAAAGACAGTTGTCTACAAAAAAAAAAAGCAGAAGATATGGCCCCTAAACTTAAGACAATATTCTAGCAAGTGAAATAAAACTATAAGAAATACCCAGAACATAATTCGGGGAATGAGATAAAGCTATAGATGAAATAAGCACAATACAACCATAATATATATATACTATGTGATGGAGCTATCCATAAGGCTCCATGTCACTAAAGAAAGATTGAACCAAAATCTATAACAGACATTAGAAAAGTCTTGACAGCATAATTAACATATGAAACTCAATCTCAAATGTCAGTAAAGATAACAAATTTGGCAAGTAGATAAGGAAGAAAAGAAATTTGTGGAGAGTCATAGCATATTCATAGTTATTTTGTGCTATGTAGGCAAGCTTAACTTTTCCTGTATCTACTGAAGAATTATTGACATATGTTAGAGGCGATAGTGACTTTAAAACATTGCTTTTTAAAATAAGAGTTTGGCAATAATACCAAGATTGAATTTGAAGGGCTTACAATAAATATAGAGCTACTGAAAACTTTTAGATAAGAAAGAAAGAACCTTTTCTATGGAAGTGGAGATGAAAGGGAGTATGACAACTGAAAAGACAAAAGACTGAAAGAGCATTCAATATCAGTCAACAACATTTATTGAATTCCTACTTACAGGTGAGGTATTACTCTAGGCACTGACTTATGACTTTGAACAAAATATGCCAGATTTTTAGTTCCAGGCATTTTAATTCTAGTTGAGAGAGAAAAAATATATTTGATATATTTTTTAATGTACGCATTTGGTCCATATTGTAAAATCTTTTAAAATCAGCTTCAGGAGATGAGACATCAAGGTTACAAATCAGTGTCTTTGCTAAGTAGAACCTTCCAATATACTAAATTTTCTAATGAAATTTACTGCCACATAAGCCACACACATTTTTCTTAAGGAGAACATAGTATAATGGTATGTACTCTTCTACCAAAAGAAATGCGGCTGTTTGACAACTTGTGATAATTTCTGTAATTGAATTATAACAGCATTTTGTGACCGTGACTGAGAAACAAATCTACATAATATGGCCAAGAAAGTTTTCTGAAGTTTGAGTTAAAACTTGAATTATAAGGAAAGTATCATGTAATGAGCACAAGGAAGGAAAGAAAGAGGGGCGAGACCACAGAAAGTCACATCAAGGTTAGGAGTTGAGATTTCATTTTAAGGTAGATGAGCAGTTTTACGCAAGGGAGCAAATGATTTCATTTTCATTTTAAGTGACTTTACCACTGTTTCTTTGTGGAGAATGTAGAAAGGCAATATTGGAAGCAGTCTAAATAATTTAAGTGCAGGTATGAAATGATAGTAATTGGGTCTAGGTTAGTAGAAGTTAGAATAGAAGGAAGAGTGTAGACTTGGGGTAAGTTTTAGAAAACTTTTAAACTGAGAATTGACAGGACTGGCTAATGGCTTAGATGTTGAGGTGGGGTAGATAAAGAGAGCAGCAATGATTCCTAGTCCATGGTATGTTGTAGTTTCTCAATAAATAACTGTTGGATAAATGCTAAAACGTGATGTTTGGAGCTATCAAGGTATTTGCCAAGTTGAAAGAGGAAAGAGGCATTTAAAAATAGTATGCACTAATATTAGCAGCCTCCTCTTGATATCCATCCTGTTAATAGCTTAATTCTCTAGCCTACTGAAGTTTCGTTATAGCTTCAGGAAACAAGTGTGGTAAAGAGGGTTCTCTTGCTCTTCGAGAAGCTATAAAAGATCAAGGTGTCTTTACTAAGTATAGAAGAACTTTCCTATATGCCGAATATTTCTAATGAAATTTACTTCCGTATAAGCAACAAACCTTTTTCTTAGGGAGAACATAGTAGTATGATGCTGTTGATGTACTCTTCTACCAAAGAAATGTGGCTGACTGAATCTTTGAAAAATATTTTTACAAATGCCTGTCTTACAAATGTGAAAAATAGTGAGAGATTCTGGAAATTGAAATCTGACACTTACTTTAAGAATGGACTGATGATTTCACAAACTCTGATTTTCCTAAAATTTCAAACAGGAAATCTGAGATAGGAGTGATTGTAAAGAACACTTACATTTAGCCCTCTTGATTTTTCCGCCTTATTTAGAAAAATATGTGACTAGTATCTCTTAAATCAAAGTAGAATCATAGAGTTCTGGTGCACTGGAGATAGAAAGACTTAGATATTCTCTAAACCAGTGCTGTTGGATAGAGATATATGAACCACATATGATATTAACCACATGTTTAATTTTGAATTTCCTGACAGCCATATAAATACAAGTAAAAAGGCTAAACATGAAATTAATTACCATAATATAGTATATTTAATTAAAATAGCCAAAATATTGTCATTTCAACATGGAACAAATATAAAAATATTAAGGATGTATTTTATGTTCTTTTCTTGAGGGTAGTAAGTCCTCAAAATCAGGTATGCATCTTATATTTGCAGCATACCATAATTCAGAACAGCCACATTTCAAGTGTTCAGTAGCCACATATTGGACCACATAGATGTAATCCACCTTTAAGGGATGAAGAAAATAAGCTGTTACATAAATTAGTAAATTTTTCCTAAGTCCCAGAATAAGAACTTTACAACCAGACTCATACAACTCACTTATAGAACCTTGGGCTTATAATAATTGTTGAACCTTTCTGGACAATTATGTTCCAAGCACTGTCCCATGCACTTTTTACATTTATCTTATTTAATCATGATAACAATGAAGCAGGTGCTATTTTCTCTATTATACTGATGGAGACATCAAAGCATGGGAAAAGTAAGACTTCACTAAAGGTGCCAGCTTCTAAGGAACAAACAAAAAATTGGAATCCAAGGAGCCTGATCTAGTTTATGTTGTTAGCCACGACAATTTTCTGGCAAAGAGTAAACAAATGACTATATATTTTATAATTAAAAGCAAAGTACAGAACCATACCATCAGTCAAAGGTAGTATATGCCTGTTTTCATCAATAACAATGTTTGTTGAACTCAACTGCTACCTCAAAATAAGATTGTTCTGTAAGGTTGAAAGCATCCTTTTCAGCAATTCCACTGTCTTTCTGGCAAATACGCTGTTACTGACCAAGTATCCTACGTCCCTTCCAGCCAAGGTTCAGGATATTTCACTTTCTCTTTCTGATTTTTCAGTTTGGTGAATCTCTTTTTACCTATTGATTTTGTCTTGTTTTTTGTTTTTCTGTGATTTTTATTATTATAGGGAAACTGGATTTATTATACTTCTCTGTAGTTCAGGACATGTAGTTAGCACTGCAGTTAATATAATTTCTGTACATATTTACTTTCATTTCCTTGCATGTGTTGCTGAATGCTAATACACATAGAACTATTTTTGTTATATGAGGAAATAATCAGTTGATTACCTGTGTAATGAAAGTAGCACTTTCAAACTACTTGTATTACATTAAAAATATTTACATAAAAGATATCTCTTAATAATCAATATATGCTTGATCAGTTTATTTATTAAAGAAACTGATCTGACTTAATAAAGTTAAGTTGCTATATCCTGAGTCACCTATCCACGTTGGAAATTTCCAAGGTCAAAGTATTATTGCCAAATACAGGGGTGTACTTTCTTGTGCACTCCATTCACTTATGTCGGAAAACTGATATTAAAATTCTCGCTTTCTCTCCTTCTCTTTCTGAGACAAGACGCATCCATGTTTAAAAGTTACATCATACAACAAGCAAAGCACTTAGCCTGCCAATTTTCCTTTCCCTATTTAGATGAGAGTCTATGCAGTCTGAACAAGCCGTGATTATCCAGTTCTTTGCTTTTCTTCACGTGTCTTTAGAGGTAGAGATGGATCCGTGACCTACTTAGTGCTAACAATTGAACCAGGCACTTCCCTTACCTTGAGAGTAATGGTTCTAATGGCAACTTTCCATCCCAGGGCATTCCACTAAGGGCACTAAAGACAGTAGCTGAAGGAACAACAGCTGTTGCAGATCATGTTCATTCTCATACCATGATTCCACCTGATTAATGCAAAGGATTTTTTAATATCATTCCTTTATTTTAGAGAGAATCTAGAGCTGTCCTCTCTCTTGACCACATTATTTCAAATATGACCTCAAAATACCACAATTACAAAAAGGGGGAATGCTTCCCCCTTCTAGTTTTAACTTGAAAATAGTGATAATTTTCTGCCTCAAATTTTCTATTCAAGCTTTTCTGTTAAAAGTCAAGCAAATATTGATTTTTTAAAAGTGGCTGTGCAGAGGGAAGTAATTTTTCAGATTATTTCACAGCACACCAGTCTGCTTTGTGTGCACGAACACAACCCTAACATCAGCAGACTCCTAATGTGCATTCTGGGATTGTAGTTCTGCAGGAAGCAGAACTATACGGCCACTTGAATTTCATTTCCCTGCTATGGCCTCTGCAATTCTTATCCCTGTAAAGCTGTATTTTATGGGAGCAAAAATGGCATATATTTGTGGGCAGAAATCAGTATATGCTCATTACAAATGCTACAAGGCAGAACAAAGCATCATTACTGAAGAATACAACCATTTATTTTCGCCTCAAAATGATTCACATTTAACTTCTTTTCCCCTTAGTGTAGGACTACCGTTATTCTTCTTAAATAATTTGAGACTTCCTATAAGAAAAATAAATCCTAATCTAAAACTGTGTTAAAAAGTCAGAATGTAGGGGAAAAAACCAGGCTATAGCATAGTTTTAATTATCATAGAAGTACATTTTCCAACAGGTCTCTATAGCTTAGATGTCAGAGTTCTTATTTGAAAACTTCAACTCTTCATTACTGCCAATAAGACTATATTTAAATGATTGTAATTGAACTTCAGAAATATTTAATTGTGATGGTTTCTTATATGTTATTTAAAGAATAGTTTATTATAATAATATAAATTATAGAAAATGAGATATTTATTATATTATTGTCTTAATAAAATGATACCATTAAAGCTCACCTTCAGTCATACCACATCCCCCATCAGAAATGTTCAGACACTCCCCACTTACTTACAGAGTAAAATGGAAACTCTCTCAGCTTACTTTAATACCACCCCCAACATTATGTCGGTGGACCGATGCAGTCCGTCTTATCTTCTGTCACACTCTGTGTGTACCAGTCAATTTTATTCTTTAAAATATGCAGAAATAAAGACTTAAGAGCCTCCCTCGATAACCTGTGTCCATGTAAAGCATTCTTATCTTACTCTAATTTATTTCTGCTATCTAATGTTCTAAGAACATTAGAATAAGAACAAGAGTACAAAATAAGAGTAAAACGTTCTAAGTAAATATTCTGCTTTCATTCAAGACCGGGCAAGCTCTCCTGAGGAAAATAGACTACATCCATATAATTAATATGCAAAATTGGCAAATAAAGTCATGCATTCTCACTACTCCATAAAGCATCCCTCACACATATACAATACTAATATTTTTATAATGAACCCCATTTTGAAAGTATTTCTACTTCTGAGGTGATATTATATTGTTTCTCTCTTAATCCGGTCCCCAACTAGCATGACATTTGTCACAGTGCATTTGTATGATTCCTCATGTCATATGAAGCCCATCCTGCATAGGAAGTTAGGATGAGTGAGTTTTTAGTAGTGGAATTTTGGGAATGCTAAATCAAGTGCTTTAAAAATAATATTCTGAAAGTGTGTGCCATAGCACCAACTAAAAACAACAGGATTCATTCTTTTCTGTGTATAAAGATATAATTTCCTCTAACTTGTTGAAGTTCCGTTAAGTTCCATTATTTCAATCCAGTCTTGGAATACATTTCCTCACCTCATAATTATTGATTGTCACATAATTTGCTGACCAGTTAAATCTCTTACCTTTCTCAATTAGCAGGGAATTGTGTTAAGACACAACCTTAGCATTATAAATCCCTTTCAAAATGGAATGACCTTGTTTACAATTGAATTAAAACTATACTCCAAAAAATCTTTAGAGGTGATGGAATAACTTATTTATGTATATGAGTTTAGAATATTGGGCCCCTATCTCTGACATTTCTAAACCTATAAAGCTAAGAATAATAATGCTTAAGTCACCTTCTCAATCCAGCAGCTTTACCCCAGCTTCACAGCAGAGGAAAATTTTTGTTTGTGGGTAAAATTACTTGGTAAGTAAGGACTAGAAATATTGAAGAAAAAGTGACCTTGTGCCTCTAAAAATAACGTCATTCATCTCTAGCTCTGTCTCCTCTATGAATCTCTCCTTGAACACCACCACCATCACCATAAAATATTTTTGATGTCATAGCCTTATGGATTTATTTAAATGCTTATCTTACACTAGCCTAAGAATTTCTAAAGATCAGGGACTTTGCCTTATTCATCTCTGATTCCCCAGAACTGGCCTCACAAATAGTAGGTACTCAAATAATAACATACTAATAAGTGAGTCCTGTAACTTTTCTGTCCTTTTAAATTTTCTTTTTCTCTGAACAAATGTTGCACTTTCACTCAGCATTTGGATAATTAACTGAACGCTACCTTTAGATGTTGCTTAATCATTTAATGTGGGTAGCTACTCCAAGGCCAAGAAACCGGTCATATCAAACTTTTTTTCTTGGTATTTCACTTGATTTTTAAATAACTGGAAAAATAGTACGCCAAACACTTGATGAGTAGCTAAATACTGCAATTTCTCATTCACTAATTTAATTCAAACATTTATTCAACAACCACTATGCCAAGGTGTGAGAATACCATGACTGAAAATGCCACGATGAACAAATCTATGATAGTTCTGGTCTTCCTAATCTCAAGATTCATTCCAAACCCACTGAATCAGAAATTCTATGGAAAAAACTTGAAAACTGATAGTTTGAAACATTAAAAGTGATACTGATCAGGTAGGTTTGAAGATTCTTGAACGGAAGTTTGCCAAAAGAGAAAAAGGTATGAGATTGAGGATAAAGAAAACACAGTTTCCCATCTCATTCTCCTGCACATCTTTAGGACCTTAATAGTGCCTCTGCACACACAAAGAACCCACTACTAGGACTTAAAAGTTGAAACAAATTCAAGGAAGCAGAACCATCTTTACAAATAACAAATCAATTGCTTATGATAATATCTATTATACACATTTGAAAGTTTTAATCTGTAGAATGGTTTCTTGTGACTGATGTGAAACTGAGAAACTCTTAATATTGAATATGATCTGTAGGGAAACTAAATATTCACACCAACACATATGCAAATGGAGTAAGGAAATACAGAGGAAAAGTAGAAGATTAAATGATAAAATGACAGCTATATCTCTTATTTAGAAAGTGATGTAGTAGGTTGAGGTACACAGTGTGGTTCTATTTGTGGTCCGAACATTTCATGGGTTATAGAAAAATCTAATCTATTTTAGGTGCTCATTATTGAATTGCCAGAAAAATCTACCTTTTGAAATATTAGGAAGTGTCTGTTGCTAATCTCATAAGGCAACTCCATGAGCCCAATGAACTAATAGAAGTGTTAAGCTAGGAGAATTCTGTTATAACCAGGCAAAATAGTTTAGATAGAAATCATCAATCTTTTATCAGATGTAATATATAATTTCACATCCAGGCAGGTAGCTTGGGACAAAAAAAATTCCCAGAGAAAAATCAAACTGTGAAATTCTGTACACAGAATTGATGAAAGTCTACACTGAAATATAAGCAACTCTTGAATAATAAAAGACAGGTGGGAATTTTTTTATTGGATACATCCTGTCACTTCAAAATAAAAATATACATTATTTGTGGACTTGATTTCTTGAAATTTTTAGCTTAAAGAGAAGGCCTTCTAACGTTACAGGAATTATTAATGTATTTATATTGGAAAATAGTGTTTTTAAAAATGTTTATCCTTGGGTGTTCATAAAAGCACTGCCAAGTATTCAGAAGACATACTGAGCCATTAATGTAATTGATTTACAAATGGATGGCATTTAAAAAAAAAAGTCTGGTCAGAGGCCTAACAGTTTGATAAAACTTGCATATACACCTTCAGATTGCCAATAATACAATTACAGTCCTGAAATTATAAACTCAGTATTGTGCTTTTACCTTCAGTAAGCTAAAAGAAAATTTGAAATCAGCTATTCTTCATTTTATTGCTTTCTACTCTAAAATTAAAGCAACCTTGAAAGAAATATATGAAATATATATAAGGCATAATATATAAGTAGAATCATGGGGAACATTTCACAGCACAAAGAGACACCAGGCTAACGTGATTTACTTTCCACCACAATACATTTTTCTGCCTTCCTACTGTTTATGCTGTTTTGAAGATCTAGAGCCTGCAGAGAAACCCACTGCGTTGTGCTTTCTTCTGACTGTGTACAGTTGGTCTTCAGTATCCATGTGTCCCCACATTCAGGACTTCAACCAACCATAGATCCAAAATACTTGGAAAAAAAAAAAGATAAAAATTACAATAAACAATGCAAATAAAAAGCAATATAGTATAACCATTTTGTACATAGCATTTACATTTTGTTACTTACATAAGGAACCTAGAGATGATTTAAGTTACACAGGATGATGGACATAAAATGCAAATACTATGAGATTTTATATAACAGACTTGAGCATCCATGGATTTTGGTATCTGCATAGGTCCTGGAACCAAACATCCACAGATTCCAAGGGACAAGTGTACCACTATAAGCTTATTAATTCATAAAGGCCAAGCAGTATTTATAAGGACATGAGATGGAAAAATAAATAGAAAGTATTATGTTTTTCACTCTGCTAAGTCCAATTGATCTTCCATATTTTTCACTAGTCAATTAAATATATATATTTCTTTCTTTTTCCCCTGAAACAGAGTCTCGCTCTGTCGCCCAAGCTGGAGTGCAGTGGCTTGATCTCAGCTTACTACAATCTTCACCTCCCAGGTTCAAGCAATTCTCCTGCCTCAGCCTCCTGAGTAGCTAGGATTACAGGTGTGTGCCACCACGCCTGGCTGGTTTTTGTATTTTTAGTAGAGATGGGGTTTCACCATGTTGGCCAGACTGGTCTCAAACTCCTGACCTCATGATCTGCCTGCCTCAGCCTCCCAAAGTGCTGGGATTACAGGCATGAGCCACTGTGCCAGGCCTATCTTTCTTAATTACCTACACCATGCCAGTACTATGAACAATATATCCTCCTCCCAATAAGCTGTAATGCAATCAAAGCAATGAGATGTTTAGCCATGCATGAATTAGGCAACTCCACATTCTATAGGTTAAGGTCTGAACTGCGTCTTACTGACCCTGAATTCACATTAAGATTTTAAGTAAGTGGAAGAAAAGTGAAAGAGATTGGGGTTGGTAGAGTGATAAGAACCTGCAGGAATAGATACCCGAAAAAATGTCATGCTTATGTGTATACCTATGAAACAATCCTGCAAGATCTGCACATGTACCCCAGAACTTAAAGTACAATTTAAAAAAAGTCATGCTTCACGATAATTATTAAATTTCCTCCATTGTACTCTGAATCTACTCACAGTTTAGCCTTTTAGGTAAGTTTTAGTTCCAGGAGTTTTTATAGTGAGAGGGAGAGCAAGTAAGAACTGGCAAGAATTGTTTAAGTATCAACAGGACCACTTTGCTTTTCTATTCTTACTTCCCCTTCTACCATTCCAGCCCCCTAGTTCTGTCAGAGAAATAACTAGATCCAGAAATCAGGAGTTCATGAAAAGATTCTAGGACAGTCTAGATTCTTCATTTTGGAGAAAGCGCAGTTTTTACATGAACCTTTTGATATCTAAACAGGCAAGAGAGGATATGTTTTGAGAAAGACTTGAAAAAAGCAAAGTTATAAGGTTGCTTAGTTATTTCCAGAAAAATTGGGTTATATATTCAAAAGCTAGTTTATATGACTTTATAATGAATTGCTATACATTTGTATATCATTTTCAGAAAGTGCTTACTCTTAACTGTATCAGATCAGATCAAATAATTAGTTTGACAATGTACAACTGCTGTCTAATTACTGCTTTTTAAAGTGAAGCTTATGCCCACAGATACCCAAGCAAAGAGGTGGACAAAGTAAGTTTAAGGTCTCAAGGGATTCTAAATCAAGAGAATGTATGTATCTCACAAAATTCTTGATCATTTCTAGGACAAGCCCTTTTTGCAAAAATTCCTTGCAAATAATCTTGTAAACTTCCCAATTAGTCAGACTTGTTTTAGGAGGAAGTAGTAACTCTCCTTCTCATTAGTGCATCCAACTATAAGACAGGAAGGATTTGAGAATAGCCAGGAAGATAAGTAAATTAAGGTCAATGCTTGCAACTTTTATACAAGTGTTATATCTCTTCCTGAGTAGTTCTTAAAGGATTATTTGTTCACTTAATCAAAAGTCACAAGCATAAATGTTTTCGCTGGGGTTGAGGGCCAATGGGGTGAGGTGGAGGAAAGAAAGGAGAATCAATCCTATGACAGGATTTCTAAACTTGGCTGGACATCCATTATCTCAGAGTTGACTGCATCAGAATGGCAGATCACAAAGTGGGAGGACAAATGACAGGGTGGGGGGAGGTTTTTAAACACGGGCACAAGATGCTCATTAGTTACATTAATCTTAACCTAATGGAAGTCTTGGCTTAGGAAGGTGGTACTTACACGAATGAGACTAATGTTCTAAACGCAGGATGCTGGCAGAACAAAAAGTAAGTTGCCATAAGGTCATGAGCCATAATCTCAATATTTAGTTTATGGATTCTGAGAGATGAGTGATGAAAAATAACTATGGCTTAAATAAGGTAATGATACTTGGTAATGAGAATTGTTTCCAAAGTCATCACACACACATACACACACACATGCACACACACACACACTCACCTCCCTCAACAGATTCACTCAATCTCTATGATAAAAGTAAGTTAAATTTTGAGAAAGTACTAAATTCACCTGGCCGATCCCCTTGAAGATGTTATTATGTTTAGTTAAACACATTCTTCTAGTCATCTATGTATATAATATTTTAAAAAATATGAGACCTCTGGAAAGAAGCCCAAGTTGCAAGATTAACAGTAAAATTGTACATGCTGACAATCTGTTATCAGTTAGCTATATTTGGACTCATAAGCATTTTAAAATGACTAACAATTGAACTGCAAGAGTATCTGAGCTTATAATTTACCATTTACGTTTTTTAAACTTATAAATTATAGCTGTTATAGTCATGTTTTCCTTCTGTGTTTTTTCTGACCTCCTTCTCTCCCCCTATTTTCACCCTCCGTTCCCTCCCTCCCTCCCTCCCTCCTTCCTTCCTTCCTTCCTTCCAAAAAATAGAATTGAAAAGGATCTGTGATATCAATTGCTTGCCTTTGTATCCACCAGCAGGGAATAAGTAGACCACCCACTGCCTGAGTGACTTTTGGTAATTAAAATTACGCTGAAAAACTGGCTTACCTAAAGACTGTTGGTGTCTGGTCCTCGGTGATCTAAGGCACTGATCTAAGGCACGACCTATATCACTTTTCAGAAGCAAATCGATTTCCCTGACTCCAGCAAGTTTTAATTCAGATAACAATAATATATTTATCTGTGGGCTGAAGTCCTGGTGGGAAGGTGGGGACTGGAGGGCAGGAGGATAGGATAAGGAAAAGTTATCTTTTAAAATGAACTAGAACTTGAGTCACTTAGGTTGTGCACATGACACTACAGAGTCCTCTGCATTACAGTAGAAAGACTTGGGGACTAGACAAAAATAGACCCTTTGCCTTGGCATACACTCTGATTTCAAGCTCTATATTTAAAGGTAAGGAAAGTTAAATCCAAGGAAAGATAAACCCAAGGAAAAGCATGCCAAGAAAAAGAACTTCTCTTTTACAGAATAAGCTTCTCTATAGATTTCAGTTTTCTTAAACAACCAGTTTCTCAGGTTAGAGACAGGACTAAGTCCATTTTTACCACATCATTGTATGATAAGTGATAGTAAGAATCCAAACAAAGGAATTATAAAACAGATTTTTCCCTAAGCACTTGACTTGGGTCCTGTCCATGTCTTAGAAACCAGACCACTGATTAAAATTATTCAACAAAATGGTTTAGGCACTTGGAATGTAACATCAAACAAAACAAAAAAGATACCTCCTTCCTGAAGCTTATATTCTATGGGGAATGGTAAATAATTTTTAAAATTATTTATTTATTAACAAACAATGAGCGCTTATAATAAGATGTGTCAGGTCATGTTAAAAATATCTTAGAAGTATGAATACATTTGACCTTTGCTATAGCCCTGATTATGTGAAGTGGCGCAATGCTTGAAGGCAGACTGTTGCAAGGTAATGTATACTACAAACTCTAAAGCAACCACTATTAGACTAGTAACACTGAGATACCCAAATTTGACAGAAACATTAAAAAAAATGAAAATTACAGGCCAACATCTGTCATAACTGTTGCAGTTGGTAGCCTGTCAGACATGAGCAGGGCAGGAGAGGGCTCCCTCACTGCTGACACACACCAGCAATGTCACCATCAGGTGATAATCAGGCCATTATCTGTCTCTCTAAAATAATAATTGGTCACAGCTGGGACCAGGGAAAGGCAGTCTCCCAGTAGACAGGAAAACCTGAAACTGATCAGCTTCCCAGGAAGATGGTGGGAGTTGGGTGAGTGGGCTCAATCACGCACACTAAGAAACAAAACGGCAGAATTTAGTAGGTATAGGACCTTCCTCTAGGAACACTGAACTGGTAAGGGAAAAACATCTCAGGTGAGCATGCATGCAACTTCAGTAAACACACTACACATGTGACCCCCACACCCCAAATGCTAGTGGGCCACTGCACATGCAGACAGTCCACTCCAAGCAAATAATCTGGGGAGAAGGGATGCACCTTCCAGAAGCATGCCAACATGTAAAACACTAGGTCAAAGTTCAGACAGCCCACTTGATCTCTCAAGCCTCTTGCTTAGCCCTCTTCCAAGTGTACTTTACTTCCCTTTGTTCCTGCTCTAAATTTTTGAATAAAGTTTCACTCCTGCTCTAAAACTTGCCCTGATCTCTCATGCTGTCTCATGCCCCTTGGTGGAATTTTTTCTTCTGATGAGGAAAGAATTGAAGTTGCTTTAAACCCATACGGCTTTGCCATGACTAACAATGACTATAGATGAAAAACTTTATAGAATTTTAGCAAAAGCTATCTAATAATATATAAAAATGATAATATATCACGTACAAATGGAGTTTATCCCGGGAATGCAAGGTTGACTTTCCTCCTCTTTCCCCTCTCCAACTCCAGTATTATTTGCTAATTGACATTCAGTCTACAAATATTGCCTTCTCTGGGAAGTTTACTTTGATTTCCAAGACTGATTAGTTGCCCTTGTCCATATTTCACAGCCTCTTGTCAGTACTTTTACAGCCTCTTGTCCCTATTTCCCTATTACAAAATTCCTTCATTAAACCTTTACTCTTGGAGGAAAAGCTCTGTTGTTTATTAATATGCAAATATTTCTGACTGCCTAACACATTTCAGCCTTTGTCAGCAATTTACACCCTAGTGTTAATTGGTTTATCAGGGCTTTTCTACTGCTATGGTTTGCTGATTGTGAGTTTTAATAAAAGGAATGTGTAAGAGGTGTTTATGTGGGATTGAATACAATGAAGAATGGGAAGGATAGAGAGGAAAGAAAAGAGAAAGGAGAAATAGACTAATCCTATTTTGTGCCTGAAGGGCAAGATAATTAATGAAACTGAGCACCAAAGGAGTTTGCTTAGAACCAGAGTTGAACAAAAGAAGTGAAAATCCCCAGGCAGAGCCATAATGTGGTGCCTAGTACAGCTAATAATTTGCAGTCACTAGCTAATACTCTTCAAATATTTGTTCAATTTTCATTAAAAAAGAATGACAAGATTATCCCTTAATTCAAATTGAAGGAAGATATATTCATTTCTCATCTACTTCCACTGGTAGAAATACTGAAGTAATGTTATGACAAAAAAATTCTGCAAATATTTCTTACTTCCTACTCACATTTTGATGTTTTTGATAGTTGGCCGTGTGTGTGTGTGTGTGTGTGTGTGTGTGTGTGATTTTCTTACTCAAGTAACTTTTTGGAGTTACAATGAAAGGTTTATATGATGGTTATAAAAATCACTCTTTCTGATAAGTAGATTTATGCAATTCAGTGTTATAAGTTTTTTCAATTCAGTTCGTTGTGATTCTACATGGAGTCACAGAAGGACACAGTTGTATTAAATCTGTCGTATAGGATCCTGGTGAAATCATAAGGAGTCATAGGAGTCTAGTTCTCAAGTCTTTCACTCAAATCCCAACTCTATTTTTTTCTTATCTTTGTGGCTCTGAGCAATTTCCTTAACCTTTAAACCACAGTTACTGAAGTCTTAATTTTTACAATAGTTTTAGATTTACAGAATTATTTATAAATAGCACAAAAGTTTCTTCTTATATCTCATACCTCATTTTCCCTATTAAGATTCTCAGTATGATACATTTGTCATAATAAACAATGAACAGATATTGATGCATTCTTATTAATTCAAGTCTATGCTTTATTTGAATCTGAGTTTTTGTCTAATATCACTCTTCTGGTTCAGAATCTCATCCAGCATACCACATTATATTGGATGTGTATGTTTTTCTTAGATTCCCACTGAGTATAACAGCTTCACAGACTTCCCTTGTTTCCGAAGGTCATGACAGTATTGGAAGGTACAAGTCACATATTTTATAGAAAGTTTCTCAATTTGAACTTGTTGGATATGTCTCTATGATCAGAATGGGGTAATGTGTTTTTGCTTGGAAGACCACAGAAGTAAAGCACCATTCCTCTATGATGAAAAACTGGACTTGTTCAAAAAATTATTAAAAAATGTTTTCCTGCAAAAACCAAGTTAAGAGGATTTCAAAAGCAATGTACAGACTTGGAGAAAATATTTGCAAACACTTATCTTATAAAGGACTCATATTTAGAATCTATAGAAATCTATCAATGTTCAACAGTTAAAAATGTAACATTTCAAACAGAAAATGATTAATAGATAAAGAGACGTACTTCACCAAAGAAAACGTACAGATGAAAAATAAACACATGAAAAGATCTTCAGCATCACTGGCCATTAAGTAAATACAATTTAAAACCATAATGAGATATTATTGCACACTATCAGAACAACAAACATTTAAAAACTGACAATACTAAATTCTGGTGAGGATATAAGGAAACTGAATTTGTCATGCATTGCCAATGTGAACGTTAGGTGATCTAGCTACTCTGGAAATCAGTTTGGTAGCTTATTATAGTAATAAACATATATTTACTGTAAGACCCATCAATCATACTACTGGACATTTGCCTCATAAAAATGAAAACTATGTCTGTACAACAACTTATACAAAATGACGACTTATCTGTAACAACCAAAAATAGAAAGCTTACCAAAGTGTACTATAACAGGTGAATAGTTAAATTGCAGTACATCAATACCATGAAAAGTTACTCAGCAATACTGAATAGAAAAAAAAATCTAAAAAGATCACATACTGTATGATTCCTATAGAACATTCTCAATAAGTCAGAGATAGAGAACCAATTGGTTGCCAGAATTTGGGGAGGTTGGGGGTGGGTAGGGCATAGGAGATTAGGTATGACTATAAAGGGGAAACACAAGATAGATCTTTGTGGTGACAGATTAGTTCTGCATCTTGATTACTGTGAAGGTCACATGAATCTACAGATGTTATAAAATACACTGTATTCCAATTCAAGTGTTCTATTTGTGTATTGTACTATAGTTACATAAGATGGAACCAATGGAGAAACTATGTATGAAGGGTACATAGATCTTCTCTATTCTATCTTGCAACGTCTTGTGACTCTATACTATTAAAAACAATTAATCTATAAAAAGTCAAACATTTTATTGTTTTGATTGGTTTTCTTTCCAGTGCTTCTGGATTTATGCTTTTGAGTCTTTATCCTTGTCTATTGATGCTCATCAGAGACTCTGTCTTCATCTGTGTTTCACATGAAAACAATCAACAGAGGAAAGACACAACTTATGGAATGGGATAAAACATTTGCAAATCTGATAAAGAGTTAATTTGCAAAATATATAAGTAACTCAACTCCATTGCAAGAAAACAAGCCAATTTAAAAATGGGCAGAGGATCTGAATAGAAATTTATCAAAAAAGACATGCAAATGGCCAAAAAGTATATCAAAAAATGTTCAACATCACTAATCATCAGGGAAATACAAATTAAAATCACAATGAGAGATTACCTCACATCTGTTAGAATAGTTGTTGTCAAAAGATAAAAAAATAAGTGTTGGTGAGGATGTGGAGAATAGAAAATCCCTTTACATTTCTGGTGAGAATATAAATTAGTACATCCATTATAGAAAACAGTATGGGGCTCCTTAAAAAGTTAAAAATAGAACTGCCATGAGCTCCAGCAATCATACTTCTGGGTATATATTTTTAAAAATGAAATCTGGGTGTGAAAGAGATATCCATATGCCATGTTCCTGGCAGCATTATTCATAATGGCCAAGATATGGAAACAACCTAAATGTCCACAAACAGATGAACGGATTAAAAAATATGATATAGGCACACACAGTACGGAACTATTCATTCTTGAAAAAGAAGGGAATCTATCCTTTGAGACAACCTGAATCAACCTAGTGGATATTGTACTAAGTGAAGTAAGACATGCACAGAAAGAAAAATACTGCATCATCTCACTTACATGTGGAAACTAAAAAGGCTGAACTTACAGAGGCAGAAAGTAGCATGGTGGTTGCAAGGAGCTGGGCAGGGGAAGGGGGCGCTGTGAAAGATGTTAGAGCACAAAGTTTCAGTTCAATAGGATGAATACGTTCTAGGATTCTGTTGCAAACCATGATGACTCTACTTAATAACAAGGTATTGTATACTTGAAAATTGCTGAGAGAATAGATGGTAAATGTCACTACCAAAATCAAAAGTATGTCAGGTGATCAACATGTTAACTTACTTTGATTTAATCAGCTCAAAATGTAAACATATAACAAAAGATCAGGTTGCATACTCTAAACATACATACTTTTTGTCAATTATAACTTAATACCAGGGGAAAAGATCTGTTAAATAATAACATCATATTTATTGATTATAATAATCCTTGGTATAAATAGAAGAAATTTTTGGTGATATTTCAGCTTATAAATTGAAAAGGATAATGATTTAGCCTGCCATCCACATAAGTTTAGGCATATAAATCTAATCAATGTATGCATTCATGTTAACTTTTGGTAAATGAGAAAGTTTCAAATTAATAAAGCAGTATCAGAAACAACAACAAAAACAGAATACATACCATATCTCAAGAGACATAATATAAACAATATTGAATGTGCTTAAATATTGAAAATAAGTATGTTAATTTAGAATAGCTGCTTTAGGTCATCTTCCAACATATGCAACTTCAACATGCGGATTCCGCTGCTTTTTCAGATTAGAATTGTTGTAACACCTACAATAGGATATTACAGTGAAACTTTTTCTGTCTTCGTTCTAGCTATCATGACCGAACACCATCAAAAAACCAAAAAGTAGGTGGTGAATATTCTCACATTTCAATGACAGATGGTAGATATCTTATGCAGTATTTATAAAAGACGAGGCAGAAGACTATGAGATTGTAACCCAAGCATTCATTTGAAAAAGAGTTAGTGCTGAAAGGTCTGAAGGAGGCAATTAATTTGGGAGAAAATGTGTCGGGGCATTTTCTTCTTACATCCCCACCATGGAGAGAGGGAATAAGGGCCAATTAAAGGATACTTGCAAGAACTTTGTGCCTTGAACTCTATTCCATACCTTGAAAAGTCTCAATTGACAAGGGAACTTGCTAGATGCTCTGAATGAGGATAAGTAGCTGCACTGGGAATGTTCTAGATTCAGTTCCAAGGATGTATTCTTATTTCCCCCGGACTGAATCTGAGTCTCGCAGAAGATCACAGAGTCACATTGAACCTTGCCCTGGCGTACTGCTTGGAAGTGAGATGTAAGACTAGCATATAAGTTGAAGTATTGAATTCCCAGAGACTGAAGAAAGAGAATTAGCCAGCTAGATAAAAATGTATGGCCAGCATCTTGAGAAGTACAATTAAAGGTCCGAAAGAAGGTTTCTAGTGAAGCAACAAAAGCACCCGTTCTCTCTTGAAACCACGAAGCCCAGAAAGCACCAATGCAAATGACAGAGGTACCAGTTAAGAAAAACCTGATTGTCCCCTTAATCCTGTTCCTCTCATGCTTTGCGTCTGGAAGAGAAAGTCATAGTTTCTTAAGTGGAGAAGAAAAGAATAAGGAGAAGAAATAAAGAAAGGGACAATTCCCTATTTCCTAAATGTAAGGCAAAACTTTTAATTCCTCAATATTTTAATGTATAATTCCAAAAACCAAGGACATTCTTTTACATGATAGTACAATCAACAAAATCAGGATATCACATTGATACAATATTATTTCTAATCTACATACCTTATTCAAAAATTTCACCAATTGTCTCACTAATGTCCTTTATGGAAAAAGAGTATAAATAGATGTATATTTAATATATAGAACAATATACAAATATAAAAATAATATACAAAATAATATATGTATGTATGTATATTCCTAATTAAATGCTAAGCATATATAAGAACTAAAGCTATGCATACACCTGGAAAATAGGAAAAGAGGAATTATTGATTGAGAAAAAGAAAAACAGTTTACATGTGAGTAAAATTGTGTGTGTTTGTGTTTCTATATAGAGATAGAGCATACTAGACATTTTACATTATATATGTTATATACTATACCATATATTATGCTGTATAGTAATTATATACATATATTATATATGATATATATTTTATATACATTCCCTGCAAGTTACTAAAATAGTATTAGAAAAGCATGTTAGCTAAAGCCATTAATTAAACTTAGTAAGCTAAGTGATGTCATCTGTATTATTAAACTTAAAAAAATAAACCCTATGCGGTAATACAGGAGTGCTTAAATAGGTAGAAGTACATAGGATGGGGTTACCCCATGAACGGATGAAAAAGGATGAGTCTTTCTTTCTGCTAATGCATCCTCCAGTTAGGATGCTAAACTCGGTGTATAGTAAAGATGCATCATCTGCAAGTAACAGAGGAAGCACCACAAAAATGTATTAAACAATAAAAAAAAGTATTGGCTCATACAACTAAATAGTCCAAAGTTTGCATGTGGGAGAAAGGCTTAACCAGACTTTTTCACCAAGAATTGTATTTCTTTCCACCTCCCTTCTTCACTGTTAATAGCATCAGTTTTTTACCAAGATGTTTGTAAGATGCCCCCAAGTAGCAAGTGTGACCCACGCTTCACCTTGCTATTCTTTCTTGTTCACCTGCAGTAGGTGAGAATGCATCCCCTACACTAATTGTCCAATCTTAACGTTTCACTCTAAACCAATCTTGATTACATTTCCACACAGAATAAAACAATATAGCCAGAAGATTGCATGAATTTATTATCTTAGATCAATTTGAAATATCAATCACTAGAGCTTGCAATATGTTCAATCGCACCCAAATGATAGGCAGGCTATACAGTGGGATATGAACTCAATGTTGCAAAAACTTCCAACCATTTGCAGAGTACTGGATTCTTCAGGTGTCCCATCTGTTTGAAAACTGGGAGGTAAAGAAATGTTACTCAATTCTTGCAGCTTCATAGACCAATTCCAATTCAGAATTCCATGAGAAATTTCTTTTCCTTAATTTGAGATGCTCAGACTTACAATAATGTAGAGCTCTCATACTTTGAGCCAAAAATTAAAAACCATGTTTTAGATCCTTTTCCTTTCTATACATTTTGTTATCATTCACTGGATAAAAAGAGGTGGATGAGGTGAGAAAAAATTATAAGGGTGTTCTCCATGTTTCTCCTTTATTTCCCAAACTCAAAGAAACCTTAAGATAAGACTATCTATTAGAAAGTATATTTGGTACAAAACTTGTTTAACATATTTTAAGTTACAGTCAAACAGAATCCTTCCTTTCCATTTTGTCAAGAAAGTATAGATGTCATCACTGGTTTAATAATAAAACAGTTCTAAGTGTACTTATACTGTGACTCAGTAGTTTCAACATTTCTATTTTCTCTTTAAGACATGTTATTTGACGTTGCAGTGTGAGGAAATTGTTTGTATAAATGAAAGCATTTAACTGGACACTTTTGTTTGTAATTTCTCCTTGCTAAATCTATGTTCTTGTGTCTTTAAAAAAAAAACAGGAGAACTGCTAAATGTGATATATATCTGCCAAGAAAAGAAAAACCTCATTCTTGAGAAAATAGACAATCACATTAGAGTCGTTTGATAAAATGAAAATAAATTATTAGTAAGCCTTAGGGGGAATCATTAGTCTAAACAGGAATGCTAAAGTGTACTATTTAGGAAAAAGGAGGCTCTTTCTCATCAGAGGAGTAATTTATGCAGAAACTAAACATAAATCTAATGATCATGGAGTATTTGTTTCCACTGCAGTGTTTAAATTAATGTCTCCAAGGAATAGATAATCAAGAGAAATCAGAATTAAAAACATCTTTCATGAATTTCAAAGTCCCAAATTAGCATTAACTATTTGTTATTTAAATACAAATCTTTAAAACTATCTTAATAAAATTATCTTTGTTATTGAATTATATTTCTTATTGTTACTTCAGCTTTGTGAATGTAGCAAAAGCTTTCTAAAGTGAAAATTATGGGGGTGAATTTGCTAATCAAATGCCTTGGAAGACAGAGACTAAAATTCCATACGAAGTTAATGAGCAGAGTCTTCATGGGGCTCTATCCACTGCACACTGAAGAGGGAGATGAAAGACTCTACTTCTTAATACGGTGATAGGCAGTTCTGTGATAAATAAGAGTAATGCCACCAACAGAGGATAAAACCAGCATGGAACCCAACACAATAATGGAGAAGATAGAACCTCTGGAGTTGGCAGAGGTAAAGACAAGGAGTCTGAAGCCTGTGGGGGAGGGAGGGAGAAAGCAATGAGCTCTCCCTAGCCTTACCTATTGCCTCCCATGGAGACAGAGTGGACATTGGACAACAGTGTGAACTTCTGGCTAGAAGGTAGTACTTGCAATATCTAGACACTGCCTTTGAATACTAAAAGTCTAGATTCCTGTGGGGATCTGAAATAATTTATTTGGTGACTCATTTTAGGATCTTCCTCTTTCTCTCTCCCCATCCTTAGAGGGCGGGGGAAACAATTGGAATATTTAGATAGAGCTTGACTACTTATAATTCTACAGGTTGAGGATGACTCAAAGAAACATTGTTTTATTGCTGGGAACTTTTCTATTTGTTTTGTCTGAATGTAACCATCGTGTACTCATGACTGATGGCTTAAAACATATGTGTCAAACACAAATATTCTTTAATATTTTTTTCTTCACTTTTATAAAGGGAGGAATCATTTAATATATCTAGAGTCTGAAACTGTGACCATTAATATATAACTAACAAATTCTTAAATTTGCAGATACTAAGGTGAAGGATCAACATTTAAAAATTAAAATTTTTGTCCTAAAGAGGTATTTATCTACTGATTTTTCAAGAACTTAAAACACTTTTTTAAAATTTTGATTAGAATGACAAAGATGTTCTAATTTTTTTTAAAAAAACTAATATTATGGCAGAAACTTGATCTCTATTTATTTAGACAAATGGAAATTATACTCTCAAAGATGGATAATTAAACATTGGTAATCTTTTTAATGGGAACAACATATAATGTTTCTTCAAAACTTGACAGTTTAATTCAGATACTCCTTAACTAGGCATCAGAGCTAAGAAGCAACTGATAATCCTGTGTCTCTTCAAGAATTATACAATACTCTGGCTCTCTCTTTTCTCTTTGTCACTCTGAATCCAGTTAAATTCAATTTGGTATTTCTCAGAAGTTGCTTACTTCTTCTTCCTCTCTTTATCTCTTTTATAAATCTAAAGTAGGTCCTGATTTTGGCAGTTACACCTAAAAATAGTGCCAAGTACATCTGAGTCAAGGAAAAAGAAAAACATTTGTTTAAAGTGAAATGAGGACAAATCCCCATTTCCCCCTTCCCTCAGCCCCTGATAACCACCATTCTAATCTCTGCTTCTGTGAGTTTGACTACATTAGGTACCTCACATACATGGAATCATACCGTATTTATCCTTCCATGACTGGCTTACTTCACTTAGCACAGTGTCCTCCAGATTCATCTGTATTGTTCTATAGAGCAGGATTTCCTTTTTTTCTTTAATGGAATAATAATGTTCTATTGTATATATGTACCACATTTTCTTTATCCATTCATCTGTCAGTGGACATTTGGGTTGTTTCTATAACTTAGCTATTGTGGGTAATGCTACAATGAATATGGGAGTGCAGATATCTCTTTGGGATCCTAATTTCAATTCTTCTGGGTAGCTATACCCAGAAATAGGTTGCTAGATCATATGATAGTTTTTAAATACTGTTTTCCATAATAGCTATATCAATTTATACTCCCACCAACATTGTGTAAGAGTTCCAGTTGTTCCACATCCTTGCCAACACTTGTTATCTCTTTGAAGTTTTCATAACAGGCATCCAAACTGGCATGCGGTGATATTTCATTGCAGTTTTGATCTGCATTTCTGTGATGATTAGTAACATTGACTATTTTTTCATATACTTGTTGGCCTTTTTATAATTTCTTTCAAAAAATGTCTTTTCAGATCCTTTGCCCACTTTTTAATTTATGTGTCTACCTGTTATTAAGATGTATGCATTCCTTGTATATTTTGGCCATGAACCCCTTATCAGATACACAGTTTACAAATATTTTTTCCTATTCTGAGGCTTGCTTTTCCATTTTGTTCATTGTTTACTGCGTAGAAGCTTTTTAACTTTGATGTAGTTTCACTTTTCTATTTTTAATTTTGTTGCTTTTGCTTTTGGTGTTAAGCAACAAAGAAATCCAAGACATTCTTGCCAAGACTGGTATCAAGAAGCTTTTCTCCTATGTTTTCTTCGAGGAGTTTTACAGTTTCAGGTCTTATGCTTAAGTCTTTAATTCATTTTGGGTTTATTTCATATATGATATAAAAGAGGGGGCCAATTTTATTCTTTTGCATGTGGCTATACAGTTTTCCCTGTATCATTTGTTGAAGAGCCTATGCTTTCCTTACTTTGTATTCTTGGCACCCTTGTTGAAAGTCAGCTGACTTTATATGTTTAAATTCATTTATGTACTCTTTATTCTGATCCATTGGTCTGTAATGATGTAAAGTTTTAGTTATGCAAGATGAATTACTTCTAGAAATCTACTGTATAGCATATTGCCTATCATCAACAATACTGTATTATGCACTTAAAATTTTGTTTCAGGTAGATCTCATATTAAGTGTTCTTACCATACACACGTATATTCACCACACACAGGGATAAACAAAAATTTTGGGAGGTGATGAATATGTTTATTACCTGGGTTGTGGCAATTGTTTAATGGGTATATGCATGTATCCAAACTAATCAAATTGTATACATTAAATATGTGCAATTTTGGGTACCTCAATTAATACTCCAGTAAAGCTATTTTTAGAAAATTTAAGTAAAGGAATGAGGGAATACAAAAATCTTAATATACATAAAAAACACAAAAAAATGGGTAATTAAAACCCCTGAAATTGGCAAGAATTCCTTTCTTAAATCTCAAGTTTGCTTATTACTTACTCTTTATAAACTTGTAGTTGTTTATCCTTTTAGAGAAACTCTTCCAAACTTTTTTTTTTATTTTTTGTCTGTCTTGTTCAATATCAAGGATTGTACGTTATTGTTTTCTTCATTTTGCATTGTTAAATGAGTCAAAATTGCCAGTCTAATAAACCTTCCCTGAATCTATTTTATAAATGTGTGACCTCCCAATGAATATAAATTGTTTTTATTGAGGACCAAGAAATTTTAGCCCCTAAAGGAACATAGACACCCCAGAAAAATAGTGAGTGTAGGCCGAAAACAAAATATCTATCTCAAAAAAACAAAAGATATCAATAACTCCAGCCCGTAGAAATTACTTCTACCCCAGAATATTACCTGACCTTTGGCTATTCTAACTCACCATGCTGATTCTCAAACTTTAGCTAACACACTGGCAGCTGCCCAGTGGCCAATTTTTCTTCATTTATAAAACTGTGGCAAAATAAAAAAGGAGAAATTAGTGCATTCCGTTAAAATAAAATAAATACTGGTTTTTAGCAGTGGATTTCTTCCCTCAACACTGTGTATGTTCCTTCTATCAAGGAAGTGGCAAGCTGGCACTGTGAAGAGCTATAATCTCATGCAGATGTCTAGGTGAGGGTACCCTTGGCAGCAATCTGGTGTCTAACAAGTGGATTGTATCTCCATAAACAGAGGAGACCCTGCAGATGTAGGTTTAGATGCCTCAGCTTATTGTGATGAAGCACAGTGGCCTCTGTCCTGAATTCCCCGGCCCGATTACCCTCCGATTCTACTTTCCCTACCATGACTTTTGTATAGAAATAAGGGAAGGGGTTGGAGAAAAACCGAGAGGCAGAGATTATGGATAAAGATTTGGGGTGAAAGGTTTTGAAGACCTTCAAAAGTAGGTGAAGGGAAGGAGGCAGGCACTGAGTAAACATTCCTCTGTAGCACCAGATGGAAGGACCTTTTATTCCTGTTATCAACAAGCTAATTATTCTACTGAAACTCTGAAGTATGCTAAGCTGAATTCTGTTGGGATGATGCTTCCATCAGATGACAGTAGACCCTTTATTATCTCATTCTCTAGGTTTCCAGCCTGGTTTGTTTATTATTTTTTATATAAATAGTTTTCCAATGTAGACTCTCTCCAAATATTTTTTTAATCCTCTTTATGTCGCAAATTAATTGGCGCAGATTACATGTTACAATTTCTAACAAAAAGCCCTGACTGAATCCAGATTAAGATGGGTTCTTTGTTTTACGCAGATGTATTAGGTTCCTAAAACTAAGTGAGTGGATAATACAAGACTTCGTTTTCAGAATGGATGGACATCCTTGTCTTTTGTAGAATAGTCAGGAGCAGTGGATGGGGAGTCAAACCAAAGTCATGAGAGACTGAGAAAGAGGTAACTTATAGAAGCAACATGAGAAGAAAATTAACCATGGGGTGTCTGGCAGCAATGAAGCTCATCTTACAAAGAAGGAAGCCAGAAATGTTGAAGAAGAACTATTGACAAATAGAAATGGCAGAGGTTAAGAATTTGCTTTTTCACCGGGATTTGGGACTAAATTTATCTTCTTAGCGCTTTGACTTTCTCACAAGAAATGAGGCCAGTATGCTTCACTACCTATTTTTAAGGTTGTTATGACAATTCCATGGGCAATCATTAGTAAGTGTTTAAATATTTTACCAAAAGTATGTTGTATAATAAACCATTATGAGTCTGAGATTAGGTCTATAAAAACACACCACAATAATTTTGTCTTGATATGATCTCTTTAATATCAATTAATATCAAGTAATCAATTACTTGTGCAAGAGTATATGGGTATACTTATAAATAATACCTTGGATATAGGGGGAATAGAAACTATGTTAGATGAAAAAATCAGCAATAATTATATATATATATATATATTTTTCTTTTTTTTTAGGTGGTGTCTTGCTCTGTCACCCAAGCTGGAATGCAGTGGTGCAATCTCGGGTCACTGCAACCTCCATCTCCCAGCTTCAAGTGATTCTCCTGCCTCAGCCTCTGGAATAGCTGAGATTACAGGTGCACTACACCATGCCTGGCTAATTTTTGTACTTTTAGTAGAGATACCATGTTGGCCAGGCTGGTCTCAAACTCCTGACTTCAGGCAATCTGTCCACCTTGGCCTCCCAAAGTGCTGGGATTACAGGCATGAGCCACCACACCCGACCCAGAAATGATATATTAACACAATTTACTATCTGATGATGTGGGATGATCTAACAAATTAATATTTAATATTTATAAATATTATAATGCCTTAATTATGATTGAAAAACCAATTGCTTAGCACAACTTTGGGGGGGTGGGATGGATAGCTTAGTCAAGTAGGTATAAATAAAACGCAAGGGTCTATGTCAACTGGAACTTTAACATAAAGCACCTTAGTGAAACAAGTGTTAGAAAAAATTACTGTTATGCCATTCTAATAGATTTTCTCAGTAAATATCACCATAGCTCTTCAGTCAGGATTAGGCGTCACAGACAAGCTGTTTCTCACTCAGTGGTGACTGGCCAGGATGAGGAAGGAAATGAGTAATGTGACAGAAGGCAGGGTAGTTGGAGACGAAAATCCTAATCCTCCAGAAAAGAAGACAGAGGAAACTTAAAAAAAAAAAACAATAAAAAAGAGAATTCTCTTCAAGTATTTAAATGGCCCAGCTTTCAATTACAGAATTAGTTGCAGAGCTAAGAGTTTGAACTTGAGCATCAGAACGAAGTCAATTGAAAACCAGTTTGAATAACTGTATGAAAAAGTTTATTGTTTTTAATATAAAGTTTATAAATAAGACAACCAATAGATAGTTACATCAGAAATTTTATAAAATCCAGACAATCTGAAAGGCAAAAGAATTGCACACAATTCCCGCTAGGTAAAACAACACCACCACCACCACCCTGTTTCATGGAAGCAACCGATTAAAAGCGATTTATTGTAATTTATATCTCTGTTAGAAATGTCACAAATTAATTATCTGATACTCAGTTTCTCATTGAATTTGGGAACAAATTAGACATATATTCAAGCAATCAGGAAAAGTAAGCAAAAAATCACAGGGAAATTTGAGAATACCGCAATAGGGGTAACCACCTTTATCAGCTTGTCTTCTGAGATAGGTTCTGCTTTGTTAGGGTAAGAATTATTTTGTTTCTGTACATTATGAAATGTGCAATTATTTTCCCTCAATCTCATCAAAGAAAACAAAGCTATAGTTTTATATCCTCTAGAGAGCAGTTATCAATGCTATGTAAAATATATCCTATATAAAATACTTGATAGTTTAGAGTAAAACACTGATTGGTATCTGCTATTGAGAGCCTTTTCTATTTTTTTCATAGTAAAGATTATGATTGTGTAAATGGAGGCATCTCCAGGCTAACCATTAAGCAAAAAAAGTAAGTCACTTAAAATCTTATTTCCTCAATTCACTGTATCCATTCCTCAGCCCTACTAAGTTGTTAATTATATATGGTTTCTGCCAATATCTCACCAGAATCTAAGGCAAAATTAATAAATCATTTTATAAAAGTTGAATTACAGTTTTAGTTTTTTCTGTGCCTAACTGGCTCTCCTTTCTTTGTGACAATACCTAGAATCATTCAGGAAGAGGTTTCCTGTTTTTTGTCATTTTACACCCATTATCTTGTTCCATTGCTATCTTGACATGTTCCCTTCTCACAGCTTTGAATAAGGAGACTGAGATAATAAATGAGTTTAAGCTGTGTTTGGAAGAGACTAGAAATTCTCAAGAATGACACTCTCCTCTGTAAAGTGTGCACAGTGTCACTCTACCCCCATTTGACTCTTCAGGCTGCCAGGGCCTATTGCCTCTAGTTAGCATATTATTTCTTCCCCCAAACAGAGTTTACATTCACCTCTTAGGTGGAAGAACTGAACACCGTGCTGAATATTGCTGTGAACCAGTTAGATCCATCGCTCAAATGAATTCTGTAAAAACTCAGACAAAGGTGGAGCCATGCCATGCATAATCCTGCTAACCATCTCCTCAGGGATAATTTCTGAAGATGGACAAGAACTCTTCCATTCAACACTCCATTCTATGTCACCCTTTCTGGACAGTCATTCCAAAATTGGGTTTCTTCCATCATCTTTTCCTTTAATCCTGCTTTAATTTTCTTCTTAGCACTTTCACCATTTGACTTATTACACCGTATTGTTATTCAGCTATTATTTGTCTACCTCTCCTGGAGTGTAAGCAACAAGAGGGCAAAGACTGCTTTTGCTTCAGCCCCAGTGCCTAGAACATCATAGAACTGAACAATATTTGTGGAATAAATGCTCTTGCTGGAGAGACAGATTATAGAAACATCAAAGAATATGATGATTTCCTAATATCATATCAGTTTGTTCGCTTGCCCTGTGCATAAGGACACACATACACATAGACACACAGGACTCCAGAGTGGCCTGTGTGATCATCTTCTCCTGTTCTCAAGGATATGTACTCCATAAATATTTGTTGAATAAATAAATGCATTCATGAAAGCATGAGTTTGACAACCAGTCAAATATTTTTTTTCTAATTAGGGCCCTAAAATAATAACTAGGAAGAAAAGAGAATAAATATGCAAATAGGGTGATCCCATTATATTTTCTTCTATAATTGTGGAGATATCATGAGAAAGACACTGAGATTTTTCCTTCTAATTTTAAATTAGAAATTATGAGGAAAATTTAGATGGCAAAAAATATAAACATTGTGTTTCACTAGATAATAAATAATTTGAAATATAATCAAATAGTCAAAGAAAATGTTCAATTTGGTCTCCATTTCACTGGAGGTACAATTTTAACTTTTTGGTGAGAGGTGATGACAATTTTCTCATCAAAAAGGCACATTTAAAGGGAACAATAAGGTCTGCCAGATGTCTTCCTTGTCAAGGTCCAATTTAAAATTAACTTTCTATCTTGTCTAAAGATATGGAAACTGTGTGAGGAGTACCCTAAGCAGGCTCCAGTAGACAGACGGCTTTTCAGCTCATTAATAAACATTGACATGACCTGCCCTTTAAAGCCTGATCAAACTGCTCCCCAGCACATTTTCAAGCTTGCTGTGTATCCTCAGGACTGCAAGGAGGACCTGGACAGAGGCTCAGCTTCCAGGATCCCAAGGTTCTAGTCACATTACATTACCTTCCTGCTCGTGGAAATGGCGCTTTGGTTTATGCCCACACACTAATGTACAAATGCACTCTGCAGCCTGGCAGGGAACCCAGTGCAGGAAAAAATGATCTGTTTCTTTTTGCAAAGTGCCATTAAAAGCCATGGTCCATGCCCAGACTGAGCTGTGAGATGCTCTTTAGCTTTTTGCCTCACTTAATGTGTCTTTCATGTCAGTTCAAGGTTTCTGTTAGCCATTTCTCAGTTCCTAAATTCCACTCACTAGAATTTCAAAAAGTAATCACCCTCATGCTTTGTAACTAATAAAATATAAGAAAACTCCATTTCAGAAAAAAAAAAACTTGCATGCGTGCAGTGTTACCTCTATCTGGACCTCTTTAAAGAAAAGACACTCCAATTTTTGACAGCCTTTAGTGGATAGTACCTAACAATAATTTTCTTTCTCTCCCACCCCAAAAAAGAAAATTTCCACTTCTTTTTTCCTTAGAATGTTATCTTAATTGTTTTCTTCCTAACAGTCCTTCTTACTCAGAAAGCAAAATCTTCAAACCATCTCTCTGTCCCTGGCTAAAAGTAAGCACTACAGAGCCACAGTACTTACTGCACTATTGGTTTGTCATGAGTTTTGATGAATTATAAGCCCCCAACTAGTACAGACCATGTTTTATTCAGATCTTAGTACCAAAGGAGCAATCGTAATGATATTAATCACTGTATTTATTGAGAGTTTATCATGTGCCGGGTACAATTTTAGATACTTTACATGTATTAGATCATTTAATTCTTATGATAACTCCAGGAGAAGATTATTTTTATATAACTGAAGATCCAGAATTATAAAGAAGTCACACACCTGGCAAGTTGTGGAGCTCAGATTCAAAACCATGCAAAGATCACCAGATATTCTTAACTGGAATGTGTGTTGTAGACCCTCAAATATTTGCTGAGTGAATCGTTATTTATGTCTTGAGTGTAGAACTATTGGGAGTGCTTAGTGTAGCTAACATGATCATATGCCCTCCAGAGTAATTTTGCAAACACTCACGGTCCATTTTTAAATAATTCCATTGTAAGCCTGTCCCAGGAGTCTCCCAGAAGCTACATTTCCTTTCAACCCTTGTTTCTTATGACTACGTCCCAGTCCAGTCTGGCTGATGCCATTGCATCTAGAAGGAAAGGTCCTATTTGGGGCCACTTTGAAGTATACTTTGGTGCACCTTTATGTGTCTCCTGTGCCCATCTCTCTTGCAATTTAACTCCTAATACTATTAAATCTTAATTTAATGTCCTGTTCCTGTGCTGCTAACAGGTGCATACCTTTTTTCCTCACCTTCTCTCTACTTGGGCTATGTTACTTTTCATGCATTCTGTACCGTTTTTTTGGCATTACTGCCTCTCCCAAATTCCCAAACCAATCTTTAAAGTTTCCAATCTCATCTTTAAAATCAACCAGAAGGCTCTGTTGTTGCATGGAAAAGGTCAGCTAGTCATGAGCTGAAGGAGACAGTTTATGGTTTGCAGCCTTAGAATCAAGTGAAAACACCTAACTTATGAGGAGAGCTGACAGAAGCTTCTAAAATGTAGCATGTTCCAGCTTAATGAGAGTTGGCTGCAAAGGTCTGGAAGCTAAGAGCCACCACTCTTAACAGTGTCACCATGTAATGGTTTGAAAAGTTTCTACAATTACAAATATCAAATTTTGTGTGTTTTTTTTAAATAAAAATCATCACAGAGTCCTTGGAGTGAAGCTGTTGGTAGCTTATTTTGCAGTGCAGTATTTTAGATAAGTGGTTGTATGACTCAGTGTCACCTCACACGACAGTACTACATGCAAAGTGACCAGAAGAGAGCGTGTAGTCAAGCTATTCTTTATATGAAGGCAGTAATTGACAGTATCTGCTTGAGTGTTTGTTGTGCACAGGCAAAGTGCTAAGTACCTTATATGTATTATGATATTTAATACTCGTAATTACTCTCTGAGACATTCACCTCTATTTTGCATATGTGGAAACTGAGACATAATAAAAATAAGTTACTCACCCAAGGTGACAGAAATAGTAAATGAAAATCAATGGATGTAAGATCTAAACCATGGTAATAGAACTGTTAAAAATCTTTTTGCTAACATAAACAAAAAAATACCTCTGGGATTGTTTTTAAGGGATATTTGATTAAAAGCATACAACATAAGACTGGATAGTCAAGAATTCATTGTCTTGGGACTACCTTCTCACGATGCAATATTTAAAATTCTGTCAAGGATCCCAGGGAATGTGGCAAACTCACTGTTAAAGTGGTTTTTGGAGGCCTAAAGAAAGTGATGGCCAGTGCTAAGAAAAATAGAATGCCGGAGTTGCCCTGGAAGATGAGAGAAGAATGAATAAAAAGATTAAAAGAAGGGGGCATGCTGGAATAGATATATTACTTCCATTGTTCAGAAAATCTCTTAGAGGCAATGTTTATAGAAAAACTCAGAATTCACTATTTACCAAATTTATCAAGAATGAGCTGGCAAGAAGGTGACTAATATCACTAAGAAGTTCAGTGGTGACTCTCCTCTGCAGGTCAGCACTGATGGCAGAGGTCATTAATATCCATGGAGATGATGGCGCTACGAAGCAACAGAGGCCAAGAGGTAGTTCTCAGCTTCCCCAACAGTTACTGTAATGGCCTACAATGTGGAAGGGATATCCAGAGGGCATTGCTTAACCTTGCATAGTGTTGTGGAGATGTTTATTGAAACATTGCATCCCGTAGAAAAGTAGAGTTCTGGTCGGAGCAATCAAACAAGAGAAAGAGATAAAGGACATCCAAATAGGAAGAAAGGAAGTCGAACTATTCCTATTTGCAGATCATATGATTCTATATCTAGAAAACCCCATAGTCTCATCCCAAAAACTTCTTAAGCTGATAAATGACTTCAGCAAAGTCTCAGGATAGAAAATCAGTGTGCAAAAGTCTCTAGCATTTCTATACACCAACAACAGTCAAGCTGAGAGCCAAATGGGAAAGAATGCCTATCCACAACTGCAACAAAAAGAATAAAATTCCTAGGAATACAACTAACTAGGGAGGTGAAAAATCTCTACAAGGAGAACTACAAAACACTGCTCAATAAAATCAGAGATGACACAAACAAATTGAAAAACATTCCATACTTATGGATAGGAAGAATAAGTATCACTAAAATGGTCATATTGCCCAAAATGACTTATAGATTCAGTGCTCTTCCTATTAAAATACCATTGGCATTCTTCACAGAACTAGAAAAAAATATTTTAAAATTCATATGGAACCAAAAAAGAGCCCAGATAGCCAAGGCAATCCTAAACAGAAAGGACAAAACTGGAGGCATCACACTACCCCACTTCAAACTATACTATAGAGCTATAGTAACCAAGACAGCATGGTACCGATACAAAAACAGGCACATCCACCAATGGAATAAAATAGAGAACCCAGATGTAAGAACATACACCTACAACTATATGATCTTCAAAATACCTGACAAAAACAAGCGATGGGAAAGGATTCCCTATTCAATAAATGGTGCTGGGATAACTGGCTAGCCATATGCAGAAGATTGACATTGGACCACTTACACCATACACCAAAATTAACTCAAGATCGATTAGAAACTTAAATGTAAAACCCAAAACAACAAAAGCCCTAGAAAACAACCTAGGCAATACATTCAGGACATAGACATGGGCAAAGATTTCATGACAAAGATACAAAAAGCAATTGCAACAAAAGCAAAAATTGACAAATGGGATCTAATTAAACTAAAGCGCTTCTGCACAGCAAAAGAAACTATCAACAGAATAAATAGACAACATACAGAATAGGAGAAAAGTTTTGCAAACTAAGTATCTGACAAAAATCTAATACCCAGCATTTATCTGAAACTTAAACAAGTTTACAAGAATAAAACAGATAACCCTATTAAAAAGTGGGCAAAGGACAGGAATAGACACTTTTCAAAAGAAGACATATGTGCAGCCAACAATCATATGGAGAAAATCTCAACATCACTGATCATTAGAGAAATGCAAATCAAAACCACAATGAGATATCATCTCACACCAGTCAGATACCATCTCACATCACTGTTATTTTTTCTTAAAAAGTCAAAAAATTATAGATGTTGGCAATATTGTGGAGAAAAATAAATGCCTATACACTGTTGGTCATAGTTTAAATTAGTTCAGCCATTGTGGAAGACAGTGTGGTGATTCCTCAAAGACCTAAAGACAGAAATACCATTCAACCCAGCAATCCCATTACTGGTATACTCAAAGGAATGCACATTCTATTATGAAGACACATTCACACATATGTTCATTGTAGCACATTCACAATAGCAAAGACATGGAATCAACCTAAATGCCCATCAATGATAGACTAGATAAAGAAAATGTGGTACATATACGCCATTGAAAAGAATGGAGCCATGAAAAAGAATGAAATCATGTTTTTGCAGGGATATGGATGGAGCTGGAGGTCAATATCCTTAGCAAATTAACACAGGAATAGAAAACCAAATACCACTTGTTCCCACTTATAAGTGGTAGCTAAATGATGACAACACATGGACACATAGAGGGGGAACAACACACACTGGGATCTTTCAGAGGGTGAGGGGTGGGAGGAGAGAAAGGATCAGGAAAAATAATTAATGGGTAGTAGGCTTAATACCTGGATGATGAAATAATCTGTGCTACAAACCTCCGTGACACAAGTTTACCTATGTAACAAACTTGAACTTTTTAATGAGATTGTTTGCTTTTTCTTGTAAACTTGTTTAAGATCCTTGTAGATTCTGGATATTAGACCTCGGCCAGATTATCTTCAGCACACTAACACAGGAACAGAAACCAAACACCATATGTTCTCACTTATAAGTGTGAGCTGAACAATGATGGTAGAGGAAATAGTTACAGACCTGGGCTCATTAATCCAATTAGAACACAGGAACACAGGGAGGGAAACAACACACACTGGGGCCTGCCAGAGGAGTGGCAAGTGGAAGGGGAGCATCAGGATAAATAGCTAATGTATGCGGGACTTAATACATAGGTGATGGGTTGATAGGTGCAGGATCTCACAGTGGCACACATTTACCTATGTAACAAACCTGCACGTCCTGCACATGTATCCCAGAACTTAAAATATAATTAAACAAAATGTTTTAGAAGTTCAGACTTCCAGAAACAGATTCCAGTGTTGATCCCCAGATATGGCAGTATTCCTTATGACTATCAATTAGCCATTTGGTAGAAAGTCAACTAAAAGGAAGCTCTTCCATTCTGAGAAGATAAGTGGTTTCTCCCCACAGGAATGAATATTTATCCATTTCTGGTATGGGTTCATTTCTTGCCAACAAAGTTTCAACTAGCATCATAATGCAGGAGCTTATAAAGTAACTTACCTGTAGGTGTGAAACTTCATGTAATAAACTTCAAATAGAAACTGACTTCACAGGGAAGAAGGTGCCGGAATGGTCCATTAAGATGGGATACACTGAGTGTATCATATTTTACAATCCACAAGCAGTTATCTTCACAGAATGTTGGAACAGCTTCTTAAGGTACAACTAAAACACCATCTCAGTGGCAAAACATGGGAGAGGCTGCAATGCTATCCTTTAAGACGAAATATCAGAGCCCCCTATGTCATGCTGTGTCTTCCACAGGAAAATATATATGAGCCAAGAAACCAAGGGATGTCAACAGTGTTAGCTCCATTTGCCATCATTACCAATGACCCATTGGGCAAGTTTGTGTCTCCCGTCTGTCTTCACAGGTCTAAGGGTAGGAGGTCCTTGTTCCCAAAGGGTCAAAATCATGCTAGGGAATACATGGAACAATAAACAATATAGCTGCTGGCAGAGCACTTGGGCTCCTTCTGTCCAGAAGGTGACAGGTAAGGTGAGGAGTTACCAAACATGTCAAGATAGTTGTCTCTGATAAGTGAGAGGCGGTGGGACTGCTTTTACACCATGGGGGCAGGAAAAACAGGTATAGACAGTAAGTGATCCACCAGCGTGCCTGTAGCGACTCCTTTGCTCCATTTTAACTGCTATTGTTGGACTCATGCAGCAAACCTGGCCTGAGACAAGAATGATTATGAAGGGTACACTCTCCTCTGGAATGAAGGTTTGGGTCAGACTACGATGATCTGCAGAGATAATAGCTGAATATGCTGGGAATTGAGAATGGATGTGCAGGAGGGGAGAGGATAAGGATCTGTGGTTGGCCTTAGAATAACCGCAGTGACCAGGACTGCAGTTCATCCTCCTAACCTACCTCCTCTAACTTTTCCCTCAGGAAGAGAGACTCATGGATTTGTTGATATGTGTCTCCCTAATCCTGTCAGGAGAAGATCTGTGTAGCACACAAAAGTGTTCCTAATGTTCTTTTCACACCTCCAACTGCAGGAAGTGTAATTGATTGAGGGCCCCAGATGCTTTGTTTGAAATTCATAAGTGCATTTGCATCAAGGCTACACTTCCATGGCCTGCTCCTAGTCAGTGAATAGCAGGAAGAGGTTGTAAGACAGGCCCATTCCTGGAAGATGCAAGGCTCCTTTCACTGGTAACCTTGGGTCAAGAACTTCCTATTGACTTTATCAAAATGCTCTTAGAACTGCACATCAGTTTAAGATTCCTCTGACCCAACTTTCCTCACAGGGGTTAGACTTACACCATGGTCTCTTGGCTCTCTCAGCCCCCTACATTACAGGCATTGCCTGTTCCCCAAATTTCTTTCATGTCTAATCATGTCTGGGTGTCTCCATCTTAGAGGATCTGAATGGAAGAAGAGAGGCTTACCTTTCAATTCTGTCTTGGTTTGGGTTCTTCCTAGAGCAGCCCTTGAGAGGACTTCTTGGGCTCTTCAGTTTGCTTGGGAAGCGAGCCCAGGAATCTGGAGTGATAGACCAGAGGATTGAGATAGGAAAGGAGGAAGTCAAGATAAGGATATGTTATAGAGATTACCGAAGTGGACAATGGGGGCTGGTTTCTGCCAGGACCTCCTGAGATGGGCATAAAATGCCTACCAGAATTTTCCTTCTGAATGACGGGAGCTGGAGCATTTACCCATGAGCTGTGCTGTTCCTCATTGTTTGAGGATTGCCCCAAAGTTCCAGCTGTGCTGAGCTGGCTTCTGCACATAGAGAATACCCTAAAGCAGAGTGCAGTAAGATGCATAGTGCACATGAGAACAGGGAATTGTCGATCTTTTCATCATGGAATTTCCAGCACTTTGTGCATATTTGTTTCTCAATAAATATTAAATGAGTAAATGAATGTATTGACTTTTAAAGATCATGTACTTTAGTGGTCTCCTAGTATTAGTCTATGGATGAACAGTATCAGACTCATTTTTAAAGATTAAAAAATTTAAGTATTATAAAGTCCTTTTTTTTTTTTTTTGAGGCGGAGTCTTGCTCTGTCACCTAAGCTGGAGTGCAGTGGTGAGATCTTGGCTCACTGCAACCTCCGCCTCCCAGGTTCAAGCAGTTCTCCTGCCTCAGCCTCCTGAGTAGCTGGGATTACAGGCATGCACCATAACCAGTGATTTTTTTGTATTTTTAGTAGAGATGGGGTTTCACAATGCTGGCAAGGCTGGTCTTGAACCCCTGACCTCAAGTGATCCACCTGCCTCAGCCTCCCAAAGTGCTAAGATTACAGGTGTGAGCTACCGCGCCTGGCCTAGATACTATTTTTGAGTAGGGTATTTGTGATTCATTAGGCCTGAGTCAGCCCAATATTCTGTATATTTAAAAATTATCTCCTGTGACTTACGGGAAGAGTTCACACTGGGAATTATTTATTTGATTCCACCAATGAAAGCTCATCTTTGTTTGCTTCTCATGGAGGATATTTGTGATCTGTTTTTTAAATGTCCAAATCGTATCTTTGTAGGTTTTGTACATAAACTTTTCACCAAATTTGATAACTTTCATTTGTCAGTGATTGAGGACAGCTCTCTAAACAGAAATGAAATTTCTAATTTCAGGTATAGACACAATAGTTTTTCATTATAGATTAGTACTAAATAAGAAAGTTGACTAATATAGGTTTCACGTATTTCTGTTTTCTAATTAAAAATTACCAAGAGAAGCTCATCTAAAATACCAGCTTTTCAAAAAAAAAAAAAAGTCTCAGTGCTCATGTGTTCTGGGCATCATAAGAGAATAGTAGGCTCAGGAACGACCAGAGAGGACAGGTTTTCAGCATGTTTAGTTTCACCACTGATAACTTTTATTTATTATTTTTTATTGCATTTTAGGTTTTGGGGTACATGTGAAGAACATGCAAGATTGTTGCATATGTACACACATGGCAGTGTGATTTGCTGCCTTCCTCCCCATCACCTATATCTGGCATTTCTCCCCCCATGCTCTCTCTCCCCCCAACTCCCCACCCCCTGCTGTCTCTCCCCTATTTCCCCCCAACAGACCCCAGTGCATGATGTTCCCCTCCCTGTGTCCATGTGTTCTCATTGTTCAACACCCACCTATGAGTGAGAGAACATGCGGTGTTTGATTTTCTGTTCTTGTGTCAGTTTGCTGAGAATGATGGTTTCCAGGTTCATCCATGGCCCTACAAAGGACACGAACTCATTGCTTTTGATGGCTGCATAATATTCCATGGTGTATATATGCCACATTTTCCCTGTCCAGTGTATCATCAATGGGCATTTGGATTGGTTCCAGGTCTTTGCTATTGTAAACAGTGCTGCAATGAACATTCGTGTGCATGTGTCCTTATAGTAGAACGATTTATAATCCTTTGGATATATACCCAGTAATGGGATTGATGGGTCAAATGGAATTTCTATGTCTAGGTCCTTGAGGAATCGCCACACTGTCTTCCACAATGGTTGAACTAATTTACACTCCCACCAACAGTGTAAAAGTGTTCCTATTTCTCCACATCCTCTCCAGCATCTGTTGTCTCCAGATTTTTTAATGATCGCCATTCTAACTGGCGTGAGATGGTATACAACAGATTTACAAGAAAAAAACAAACAAGCCCATTCAAAAGTGGGCAAAGGATATAAACAGACACTTTACAAAAGAAGACCACTGATGACTTTTAATTCAGTCTGTCATCTAAAAGTATAAACTAAAGCAGGGGTCCCTAACTCCTGGGCCATGGACCAGTACCGGTCTATGGCCTGTTAGGAACCTGGCTTCACAGCAGGAGGTGAGTGGCCAACAAGCCAGTGAACTTCAGGTGTATTTACAGCTGCTCCTCATTGCTTACATTACTGCTTGAGCTCCAACTCCTGTCAGAGCAACAGATCAGTGGCGACATGAGATTCTCATAGCAGTGTGAACTCTGTTGTGAACTCTACAGGTGAGAGATCGAGGTTGCATGCACCTTATGAGAATTTAATGCCTGATAATCTGTCACTGTCTCCCATCACACCCAAATGGGACTGTCTAGTTGCAGGAAAACAAGCTCAGGGCTCCCACTGATTCTACATTATGGTGAATTGTATAATTGTTTCATTGTATATTACAATGTAATCATAACAGAAAGAAAGTGCACAATAAATGCAATGTGCTTGAATCACCCCCAAATCACCCCTGCTCCTGGCACGTGGAAAAATTGTCTTTCATGAAACTGGTACCTGGTGTCAAAAATCTTGGAGACTGCTGGACTAAAGGACAGAAAACTGTATCTACAATTTTAGGAACTGAAGTCTTAAAAAGGAAGGGAAACAGACATGAGTAAAATGGGTTAGGAACTTTGTGATATAAAAGCATGGATCACATTTGTCCTAGAGTCTCTTGGGCACACTTTTTGACTAATCTACTTGATGAGGCAGCTGCTTTCATGTCATGTTTTGGCCACTCCAGAGCCCCTCTTCAGCTGGCATTCTTCCTCACAAGTTCCATCCAAACAATTTCATGTATAAATTACTATGCAAAATAAGGACTTCTATTATCTCTCTTAGGCCACAGCATCTCAGAACAAGGTGACAGTAATAATGGATCAGGGAAAAGGATGTGACCCATAAACATCTCAGTACTGCCCCTGATTTAAATATATTTTCACTTTATAAAATGATGTCGACTCATAGAAAAATTTAAAAGATTGTAAAAAGGAACAAGTAGAAGACAAATCATCTATATTTCTACCAAATGTAACCAGAATTTTAGTGGTATTTCCTTGTATTTTTCAATTTTAGTGTGGTTATTGGTTGAGTAGCCTGTTAGGCTCAAATGAATACCTTAAAAATTAGAAAAAGATAGATAATGGACAGAGTCATAGATTTGATAATGTCATTCTCCTGTATATAAAATTTTGGCATATTTACTTTATTCAAGAATATAACACAGAAACTTTTATTCATTGAAAATATTTTATAGAAATAATTGTAATGGTTGCCTAATATAGTTTAGTACATTTTCCTTATTGTCATTTAGTTTAATTTCTTCTTAATTTCTGGTATCAGTCGCATAACCTTTATCATCTATGTACAAAAAGTCTTTTCTATATTAAGAATTATTTCTTTAGTTTCACAAAAAGGAATCATGGTGTTGAAGAGTGGAATGCTTTTATATTTCTTGATAGGGTATTTTTAAACCCCTGAAGAAAAGCAAAAATAAAGAGAGAAAATTCACATAAAGATATATGTGGATTCCACATGTTTATATTTTTAGTACGTAATTGTTTGGACTTATGCTAGAGTAAAGGGCAAAAGAAGAGTGGGTCTAAAAGGGTGTTTCTCACTGGAAAGGATGATGGCAGCATGATGAGTTTTCTCCTCCTCTCCTCCCACTCTGAAATAGCCTTCCCAGATTATCATGTTGTAAGTCTAGGAAGCTGACTGTGAACTCTGGGGCACTAATGAGCAGACAACATCCATTCATTCACTCCACAAATATTGATTGAGTACCTACCATGTGTCATGAAATGGTCTAGGTAAAGGAGGTAGGTGAAAGAGAAGGAGAAAACCTACTGAGGAATAAAGAAATAAGTGCAAGGCAGAAGATTTAAAGAAGGTCAAGTCTAGAGAGTGACTGATTTGCTGCTGTGGTTTGGGGGGGGGTCAAAGAAAACCTTTCCATGGAAGACAAATTGAAGTTGGGATGTAAAAGGCAAGTAAGAATCAATTCTATTTTAGAGAAAGATTCCTCTAGGCAGGACAAACTATGCAGATTTTCTCAGTAAGGAGTTATTGTCTCATAGGAAACATAAAAAAGGGCAGTGTAACTAAAATCTATTATTTTCTTCAGCTATGAATATAGGCAAAAATAATACAATATAGTATTTGAAGTATTTGTCATTTTGTTATTGTTGAAAATCTCATATGCTTTCATAGTGAATTACAGTTTTTACAGATACACTTAATTAATATTTATGCTCATCATTACTTCAAAATTATAGTAGCTATTATATCTGTGGCTATGTATTATTATTTAATTTTTAATAAAATAGCATATATTACTGCAACACATTTATTTGAATAATATTTTTATTTCTATATCAATGCAATTGGTTTTCCTTTTAATTTTATGCTTTTATAACATTATTCTAAGAAAAAAATCCATAGCTTTATCAGAAGATTGAAAAGGTCCTTGGAACCAAAAAGGTGATGAACTCTTATCTACAGGAAAATGGATGGTGGATGAAATTTTTTCCAGTTTTGTCAATGTGTCAACCCAAATGGCAACAGTAACAATTTGGGTTATGTGCTTTGTTTATTTTTTAAGTTCATGAAAAAGCAGAGTTTCTTCCTGGCAAAGGACCTTCCATTAGAAGGTTGTTGGTATTTTTTTATGTAATTGAATCTGGCTGCAAAGAATGTGGAACTCATCTTGTAGGTGACTTCCCAACTCAAAAGTTAGCTGCTAGTCACTGAACATCTGTTTTAAATATTTAAATAACTGTCACAATAAACATTTTCTTTTAGAAACTAGTGAATAGAATGGACTCATGGGGAACACCTCCAGCAAAGATGCTTTACTTCAGGGACATAAAATGTACCAGTAATTTAAAAGGATAGTTTCCCAACCTTCCTGTTTCCTTTTTGTGATTGCTCAAAAATCTTTGAGAGGGCTTCAACCCTTCATTAGATGAAATCCCAGCTGGATCATAGTGATGTGACGAGTACTTTGGCATCTTCAACCCTGTCCACACAGGTAAAAAACTGAATGAATGAATCATTGAATATCAACCTCTGTATCTCAGTTATGTTCCACGAGTAAAGAACAATAAGTATTTTCTATTTACTCATAGTGAAAAATATTCCTTTAAATTAATTATAGGAGTCTTTACTAATTAAGTGATCTCCAGAGTCACCATTTTAAATGTCTTAAGTTAATTTGGTACAACATTTAGCACATCCCCAGAAAGTGGAATAAACTTATTTGATAACTGAAGTGCTTGAATTGTGTATGCTTTAATCAGAAAGCCATGACATTTGCATTTAAAGAAAAAATGGTTATAAACATGCATAACGAGAGATTTAAAATTTCATTATTTATCTAGTAACCTCGAAAAAATGTTTGATTCTCTGTGGAGATTTCCAGTACATTCCTATTGCCTCAAAAATAATTGCGACTTGTTATGTATAGCAGATCATTTTTAAAATATCAAGGCTATTTTCATAAATTGCTGGATATTTAATGGATTGGAAATGCTATTTCCAGTAATTCTAGAGTTTTACTCTGTGTTTATTGAGTTTCATAGAGTCATAGTTGATTAGTTAATTTATTAATAAATATTTTTGTTTAAGAATAGTTTTAGAACTATGGAAAAGTTACAAAGATGTTCATAGAAGTCCCTTATACATCAGACCTAGTTTCTCCTATTATTGACTTCTTTTATTACTATGATATGTTTGTCATAACTAATAAAACCATAATGATATATTGTTATTAATTAAAGCCCATGTTTTCATCAGATTTCCTTAGTTTTTATCTAATGCCCTTTTTTCTGTTCAAGATCCCATCCAGAATATCGTGATACATGTAGTCATCAAATTTCTAGTACGTGTCTCTTGGCCCTGACAGTTTCTAAGTGTTCTTGTTTTTAATGACCTTGATGGTTTTGAGGAATACTTCTCAAGTATTTTGTAGAAAGCCCTTAAATTGGAGTTTGCCTGGCATTTTCCCCCATGATAAGAAACTGTTTTGTATGGATGACTACAGTGTCTTTCACGCCACCCCATATTCAGGGTACATACTATCAACATAATTTAATGACTGTTGATTTAGCCTTGATCACATGGCTTGAGTGGTGTCTGTCAAGTTTCTGCACTGTTTCTTTCCCCCTTTCCATACTGCACTCTTTGCAAGGAAGTCGTTCCATGCAGCCGACACTTAAGGGGCAATTATGTTCCATCTCCATGAGGACAAAGTATTTACAAAAATTAATTGGAATTCTGCAATAAATGTTTATCTATTCTCCTCATTCATTCATTCATTTCTTTATAGAAGGATACACTCAGATGCATTTATATTATACTTCAGGTTATAATCCATGATTATTTACTTTTGTTAGCTCAAATTTTCCATTTTTGTTCATTGGAAGCTTTTTCAGTTGATTCCTGTATCCCTTTCACATACCCCATCAGTATAACTTAGTGAGTACTTTTTATTTTCAGACATTAGATTTCAATATCTTCTTGTATATTCCTTGCTCCAGTGCTAGAATATGCCATTTCTCCATGAAGACCTGGCTTACTTTATTGAAGAATTATGTTAGAAACCAAGATTTGTGTGCTTGGTGTGCTCATTGGTACTGGGGTATTAGCGTTTCAAGACTCTTAGCTGCCAGAGCAAAAAGGTATACATGTGAGGCTGGGTGCACTGGCTTATGCCTGTAATCCCGGAACTTTGGGAAGCTGAGGCAGGTGGATCATGAGGTCAGGAGTTCAAGACCAGCCTGGCCAAGATGGTGAAACCCCATCTCTACTAAAAATACAAAAACATTAGCTGGGCGTAGTGGCAGGTGCTTATAATCCCAGCTACTCAGGAGGCTGAGGCAGAGAATTGCTTGAACCTGAGTGGCGGAGGTTGCAGTGAGCCAAGATCGCACCACCGCATTCCAGCCTGGGTGAGAGTAAGACTCTGTCTCAAAAACAAACAAACAAAATATATATATACATGTGTGTAACTAGCCCATGTATGTACATATATCGATAATTATACATATATTCATCTGAATAAGCTTAAAAGAGTTTACACTGTTTCCCACTTTAATTCATTATCATGCATTATTCTATCCTCTCCTCTTTGTCTGCAATCTTGAATCCTAACAATGAAAACCATGACTCCCACTACATGCTATTTACTTAATTGTAGGCACTATGACTTTTTATTCAATAGCTCCTTAAAAAGTACTGCCTAATTTTCTTTGGTTTTTAAGTAATAAACATTATACATATATGTGTAAGCTTTTAAGTTCAGGAGTACAAGTGCAAGTTTTTTACATAGGTAAACTTGTGTCATGGATAATTGTTATATAGATTATTTCATTACTCAGGTATTAAGCCTACTACCTATTAGTTATTTTTCCTGGTCGTCTTCCTCCTCCCACCCCCCACCCTCTGAAAGGCCCTAGTGTGTGTCGTTCCCCTCTATGTGTCCATACATCATCATCGTTTAGCTCCAACTTGTAAGTGGGAACATGTGGTACCTGGTTTCTCTTCCTGTGTTAGTTTGCTAAGGATAATGGCCTCCAGCTCCATCCATATCCCTTCAAAGAACATGATCTCATTATTTTTCACAGCTCCATTCTTTTCGATGGTGTATATGTACCACATTTTCTTTATCCACCCTATTACTGATGGGCAGTTAGGTTGATTCCATGTCTTTGCTATTGTGAAGTGCTGCAATGAACATATGCGTGAATGTGTCTTTATAATAGAATAATTTATATTCCTTTGAGTTTGTACTCAGGAATGAGATTAGTGGGCATAGAGATATTCCTGTCTTTGGCTCTTTGAGTTATTGCCACATTGTCTTCCACAAAAAACCTATTACAGACAAACTAAAAATAAAAAGCAAGAATTAAAATACCCTACCAGATAAAATCATTTAATCACAAAGGAAAACATTAAAAAGGTAGGAACAATGTCTCAATAAACAGTAAATAAGCACCAAAATAGCAGTAGTTAGTTCTTACCTAATAATAACAATGAATGTAAATGCTGTCATCTATGACAAAACCACAACTAATATCATACTGAATGCGTAAAAGCTTAAAGCATTCCTCTTGAAAACCGGAAGTAAAGAATGCCAACTCTCACCACTCCTATTCTACATAGTAATGGAAGTCCTAACCAGAACAATCAGGCAAGAGAGAAAAATGAGCAATATTCAAGTAGGAAGAGAGGAAGTCAACCTACTTCTCTTTGCAGATAATATGATTCTATGCTTGCCACACCACATAGTCTCAGCCTTCAAATTCCTTGATGTGATAAACAACTTTATCAAAGCTTCTGGATACAAAATCAATGCACAAAAATCAGTAGCATTTCTTTACACCAATAAAGTCCAAGCTAAGAGCCAAAACAGGAGTGCCATCCCATTCACAGTAAGCACAAAAATGAATGAAATACCTAGGAATGCAGCTAACCAGGTAGGTGAAAGATCTCTATGATGAGAATCAGAAAACAATGGTGAAGGAAATCAGAGACAGCACAAACAAATGAAAAAAAATTTCATGCTCATCAATAGAAAAATCAATACAGTTAAATTGGCCACATTGCTCAAAGCAATGTACAGATTCAGTATTATTTCTATTCATCTGCCAATGACATTCTTCACAGAATTAGAAAAAATAATTTTAAAGTTCATTTGGATCCAAAAAAGGGCCTGAATAGCCAAAGCAATCTGAAGCAAAATGAACAAAGCTAGAGGCATCATATTACTCCCACTTCAAACTATACTGGAAGGCTACAGTAACCAAAACAGCTTGGTACTGCTACAAAAACGGACACATAAACCAATGAAACAGAATAGAGAGCCAAGAAATAATGCCACACACCTAAATCATTGAATCTTCAACAAAACAAACAAGGGAAAGGAATCCCTCTTCAATAAATGGTACTGGGAAAAATGACTAGCCATATGCAGAAGATTGAAACTGGAGCACTTATTTACCCTATACACAAAAAATTCAACTCAAGATGGATTAAAAACCTAAATGTAAAACCCAAAACTATAAAAACCCTGGAAGAAAACCTAAAAACCGTTCTGGACATAGGCACGGGGAAAGATTTCATGATGAAGATGCCAACAGCAATTGCCACAAAAACAAAAATTGACAGATGGGACTTAAACTACAGAGCTTCTGCACAGCAAAAGAATCTACAACAGAGTAAACAGACAATCTACAGAATGGGAGAAAATATGTGTAAACTATGCAATTGATAAAGGTCTAATAGCCAGAATCTGTAAGAACCTTAAACAAATTAACAAGCAAAAAACAGCCCCATTAAAAAGTGGGCAAAGGACATGAACAAACATTTTTTAAAGAATAGATACATGCACCCAAAAAAGCATATGAGAAGATAATCAATGTTACTAATAATTAGAGAAATGTGAATTAAAACCACAATAAGATACCGTCTCATATCAGTCAAAATGATTATTATTAAAAGGTCAAAAAATAACAGATGCTGGTGAGGTTACAGAGGAAACAGAATGCACATATACTGTTAGTGAGAATGTAGATTAGTTTAGCCATTGTGTAAGCAGTTTGGCAATTTCTCAAAGGATTTAAAACAGAATTACCATTTGACTAGCAATCCCATTATTAGATATATACCCAAAGGAATAGAAATCATTCTATCATAAAGACACATGCACATGTATGTTCAGTGCAGCAATATTTACAATAGCAAAGACATGGAATCAACCTAAATGTCCATTGACAGTAGCCTGGATGAAAAAAAGTGGTACCTATGCACCATGGAATACTACACAGACACACGCACACATACAAGTCTTATCCTTTGCAGTAATGTGGATGAAGCTGGAGGCCAGTATACTAAACAAGTTAACAAAGGAATGAAAAATCAAATACAACATGTTCTATTTTATGAGTGAGTACCCATGGACACAAAGAAGGAAGTAACAGACACTAGGTCCTACTTGAGAATGAAGGTGGGAGGAGGCTGAGAATCGAAAAACTACCTATCAAGTACTATGCTCATTACCAGGGTGATTAAATAATCTGTACACTAAACTCCTGTGTCATGCTATTTACCTACATAACAAATCTGCACATGTACCCCTGAACCTAAAATAAAATTTAAAAAATATGTAAAGTCAGTTCAGATTCAACAGAAAGGACACAACCTCCATCTGTCAAAGACAGGAGCCTTAAAGAATTTGTGTACATATTTCAAAACCACTGCAGTATTATAGTATTTGTCATGACATTACTAATTGCCTGTTTTTATTATTTCAATTTTGCTTGTGTGAAAACTGAGGATGAAAAAGGAAATTTCATGCACGATTTCACACAGAAAGTGGTAGAAAGGGGTGGAAATAGGACTCAAATCTAGGTATGTTCAGCTCAAATTCCAGAGTTTTAATCCATATACACCAATTCTTCACAAAACCCTTTTGGAGAAAGAACTCCAAGGGCCAGAAACATCATGGGAGAGTTTTAGAAGGAAAGAAAAATCTAAACTCCATAGTGACAAACAATAAAAATGCCTGGAATATTTAGGTGCTGATTTGGTTCTGTCTTTTGAATCAGTGTATGGTACATCAGAGGACTTAATTCTAGTGATTTTCAATGGGGCAACAGAAAATTATGTAATTTCATAGGGATTTGTTTGACATGTAATTTTAAAAAAAACTGACTTTAAAACAGCTTTTTAAAGATATCTACTCCTAAATTGCCTTGTAGAAAAACAACTAAAAGGATATACACCAAAAGATCAATAGTGATTATTGATATATAATGTTATCATGGATGATTTTAGTTTCTTGATTACCTTTTTCAAAATATTCTATAATGAACAAACACAGATTTTACAATTTAGGGAGAAAATATGAGTAAATTATATCAGCCATTCTTTATATTCTAGTTTAGATGATATTAATTAACAGTGATTTTATCACAATTTAGATGTGATTCTACAATCACAGATATTAATGTTAGCTACAATCATTCCAGAATGCATTCATAATTTTTCTACAAACTGGCCGGTATTGTTTATTGACACTTTTATCTATTTACATTTGCTCTTTCCTAAATTAAAATAGATCTCCACATTGAAGAGCAATTACAGAGCACAAAGCCCTCATGTGTCAAAGAACAGAAGTTTTAACACTAGACAAGAAATATGGAATACCAGCATCTAAAAACAAATTGACCTACTCATGACTCTTATTTTAGTGGATTTCAATTGTTTGGTTATTGGTAACTAGTAACCCCACTAGAAATAAAAGAATATATTCGTTCTCTAAATGAAACATTTTATACGACATAAAATTTGCCTTGAAATTCTCCATTGTATAGTGAGACGTATGTCTGAGGGTCTTCTAAAGGACTAATTCACTTCTTTCAGATGGGCCTCAAATGAATTTCTGAAGACACTGAGTTTTATTTATGGCACCTACCCAATTTAGAGACCATGACAACTGCTAGAAGGATGAAATTGATTTCAATGTAAGCGAATAAAGATTTCATTCAATCTGAAATGAAAGAACATGCCTAAGGGATAAAGCCAACTCAGGTCTAAAAGTTTGAAGACTTAGCAGCTGCACTCTATGAAACAGATTTCTATGAAGATTATCTTGGCTTTAGATTGAAACTGGTCTTTGTCTTCAGCCTATCTGACTTCTCTAGTTTCCATTTTTTGTACCTTCGCTGGGTTGTTTTGTAACTTTGCTGGTTCCCAGCTAATATTTTGCATCTGATTTTCTAGTTGGTCTGATGTTGGTTACTACCTGGTCACTGTTCTGTTTCTGAAAATCAGTCCTGCCTTTTAGCATGAGTTATAAGTTTGGCCCATGAAACCAAACGTAAAAGCCCAACAATTAGAAGCAAGACAAGTATGAAGTGAAAGAAGATAAAAGTATTCTAGAAAGGAATATTATCAATTAATTTGTTTTGATTTTGATTGGGAAGTACTGCATATGGAATAGGCCTGTAAGCTTACTAAACATGCACAGAAAGCAAATGCAGGCAGATGTCAGGAAATATGACAACTGCGTAAAGGAAGGAGAAAAGAATGAGAAGAGATCATTTATTTTTTGCAAATATTTACTGAATTCCCACAGTGGGTCAGATACTTCTGTAGTCACTGAGTGTCCTGACTTTGTGAAGCTTATCTTCTAGTGGGTACAATTAGACAATAAATAAGCAGATAAACAAGATATTTTCAGCTAGCATCTGCTGTGAAGAAAGTAAAAAAGGATAATAGAGTAGAGAAAAAAATCCTAAGATTTTGTCATTGGATGACTTTTAACCTAAAAACTGAATGGAGAGGACCATCCATATGATATTTGGTAGAAGACTATTTCACGCAGAGGAAATAACAAATGCAAACTCTATGGACTTGTAAAGCAAATTTAGCTCTGTCATAGCAAAGTGTATTAGTCCACTCTCACACTGCTGTAAAAAACTACATGAGATTGGGTAATTTATAAAGAAACAAGGTTTAATTGGCTCACAGCTCTGAAGGCTATATAAGAAGCATAGCTGGGGAGGCCTCAGGAAACTCATGATGGAAGGCAAAGAGGAAGGAGGCACATCTCACATGACCAGAACAGGAGGAAGAGAGGAAAGGGGGAGGTGCTATACACTTTTAGACAAGCAGATCCCATGAGAACTTACCCACTATCATGAGAAAAAGTAAGAAGAAAATCTACCCCCCAGGATCTAATCACCTCACACCAGGCCCCTACTCTAATATTGGGAATTACAATTTGACATGCGATTTGATCAGGGATACGAATCCAAACCTTATCATTCCACTCCAGCCCCTCTCAAATCTCATGTCTTTCTCACACTGAAAAACACAATCATTCCTTCTCAACAGTCCAAGTCTTAACTCATTTCACCATTAACTCGAAAGTTCACAGTCCAAAGTCTCATCTGAGATAAGGCAAGTTCTTTCCACCTATGAACCTGTAAAATGAAAAACAAGTGATTACTCCCAAGATACAGTGAGGAGTGCAGGCATTGGGTAAAAACATCCATTACAAAAGGGAGAAATCAGTCAAAATAAAGGGGATACAGGTCCCATGCAAGTTCAAAACCCAGCAGGGCAGTCATTCAATCTTAAAGCTCAAAAATAACCTCCTTTGACTTCAGTCTCACATCCAGACCACACTAATGCAAGTGGTGGGATCCCAAAGCCTTGGGAACAAAATTATTTTTATGTAAATTACGTTTGGTATCAACTTACATTTTCTGAAAGGAAAGTGAAAGAATTCTTGAAAACTCTGTTCATAAAAGATTTGTAGGTCTGTATCTGGTATAGGTTTGTTTTTTATTTATTTATTTTTTTTGAGACAGAGTCTTGCACTGTGGCCCATGACGGAGTGCAGTGGCACAATCTCGGTTCACTGGCTCACTGCAACCTCTGCCTCTTGGGTTCAAGCAATTCTCCTGCCCCAGCCTCCTGAGTAGCTGAGATTACAGGTATCCACCACCATACCTGGCTAAGTTTTTGTATTTTTAGTAAAGATGGGGTTTCACTATGTTGGCCAGGCTGGTCTTGAACACCTGACCTCGTGATTTACCTGCCTTGGCCTCCCAAAGTGCTGGGATTACAGGCGTGAGCCACCAAGCCCCCAGCCTGCTATAGGTTTTAGAAGGCCTAGATAGTTACTATTCTACAAAAGTCTGTTTTATAAAATGGTCCAGAAACTCTTACCTTCTTTCAAGTCCTACAAATGCACATGTTCCTTCCATCCTGAGGGTCTTTACATGTATGCCTCCTCTTCTTGGAAAGCCTTCTTCCTTCTTTACTTAGTTAACTCCTACTTAACCATAAACTGTCAACTCAAATGCCACAACAGTTTTAGTCCTTATCACTGCTTGCAAATGAGTTATGTATGTAACTAATGAGCCCCATGAGGATAGACTAGTGTCTGTTTAGCTTAGTGGTTTCCTCAGCACCTAGAAAATTACCAGGGACCATTTCCATGGAAGTCAGCTTTAAAAAAAAACACGTGAGAGCTGAGCAACGTTTTGTGGATCCTCATTTCTTATGCTCAACATGCCCTTGTTGATTTTAATGGAAGTAGACTGGTATACAAGTTTGAAATAAACCAGTTCTGAAAATGGTTTACAAGTGAAATACAGAATACCATACACAGCATTTTGTGCTTCCTGGAATTAGTTAATTGAATTTTTTTTCATAATACAAACAAATACAACCTTAAATGCAAAAGTCCGCATATCAAAATGGGGGTCTATCTCAAAAAAAATTTCACAGAGATGCATAACATCAACAAGTTTTTGGAATGTATTCCAGATAACTTTTTAGAAACAACCCCCCCAAGAACATGTTTGGATGTGGAGGGAAGGATAAGTAAGAGTCTTATAAAGCACTTGCTACTCCTGAATGTTTTTATATATTCTGAAAAGTCTTTCTTTATGTAAAATATGTTGCCTATCACGGAGACTACATATACTGCCTAGAATGGTAATAGATGAAGAATAACACGCCTGATTAAAGTAGAGAGCTTTAGAAAGCCTTGGAACATCATTTTGAAAAACCTCTTCATGCTCTGTTTCCTTAAGAACTTGAGTGAAAAAGAAGTAAAATGCATCCTGCATTCAGTATTCTAATGTTTCATTGTTTAGAAGTCATCTAAATTCAATGCATTATTTGGACCATAAAAAGACTTTTTTCTACAAAATTGACCACACGCACAGACACACACCCCATATAAAGATGTATGTGTCTCTGCATTGTTAAAATAAAACTTTGGAAGGTCTGTTTTTTACTTGCCAGCAACTGAGCTGAGCAAGTCAATGCAGATTAATATTGGTTTCTCTTAGTTTATGTCATGTCAAAAGTCAAAAGGACAATTTTCTTTGGAGGAGCAGAGTAAATAGTCCCATAGGCAATAACTTATGGCTCAAATAAACTACCCAATATAGGTTAGTATTTATTCCATCACTAATAATAACTTAACACCATCTATTTATAATCACCCTCTTTCTTGTATTTGTAATTAATCAGGACAATAAGGAAGAACAGGAAATATTTAATACCAGAAATAAGAAGTCAAGCTCAAGCAAGAGCAGGTGTTAGGAAGCGCAGGGGAGAGGGAATGAAGCTGATGTTAGGCTGACAGCACGTCCCCATAGTACAAAATGTACTTTTGACAATTAGGTGATGAAAGGGAAATACATGAAATTGCTTTTACATTGTTTATTGACCTTTAAATTACCTCGGTATTGAATTATGGCTCAAAGAATAAAGAATTGTCACTATACATGGTCTTAGAATTAGAGAAAGAAAAAAATGTATCTGAGACACAGAGGTTTATAAACATTCAAAAGTCAGGTTAATATGAACACATTTTTTAAATTTTACTACTCAGGAACTAAAAATAAATTTAAGTTCAAAAGAACATTATCTTCAGCCTACTTGAAGCCAGTGAATTTTTCCAAAGAGTTATCTAAAAATTCCTCCTAACAACCAGTCTAAATGGTAAATATGGAATTACCATCTTGGAAAAAAAGTAATAAAAGATGCTCCCCCCCCCCCACTCAGTAATTATTGGTAACATTTTGTTCTTAATGATGGCCTAAATGTCATGCTCCCATTCCACAGGATTCTAGAGTTCATGTGCATTCAACACATATTGATTCTATTTCTTTAATGCAGAACTTGGGTACACTAATTAGACATTTAAAGTATGTAAATGTCTTTATATATGGCTGATGCTTTTAATAGGGGAAATAAATCAATGGGAAAAAAAGTTATAAATGAATGCAGGCCTATGTGTTTAAGTGGCTCAAACAATGTGAGTTTTAAAAAGAGATTCTGGATACTAAGATTGATCTTTCTGCTGATTCTTAAATGCACTATGCTCTTGTCTTAGTTAGATGCTAAATCCAGGGAGATGCTTTCCCTGAATTTAGCAGCAGAAAATTGTGTCAGGACATAAGACAAACATAACAGTTTAGCAAAACTGTCAGTCATGCCAATGGACTATTGTGTTAGTATATTTCTAAGCCTCTGGTTAGAAGTGGAACTGCCTGAAAGAAAAGGTGTCAGTAAACTGCATGTAAGATCTAGCCGGGAGACAAGGGAAGAATTTCTAAGATTTTGCTATATATTTGAGGCTAACTCCTGAGAAGCCCACCTGCTATTAGTTCAAACCAGTCACTTCCTTGAAGAGTATGTTTATTAAGGTAAGTGTTATGGGCTGAACGATAGCCTCACAAAAAATATTTCTGCATCTTAACTCCAAGAGCCTAGGATTATAACCCTATCTGGAAAAGAATGTTTGCAGGTGCCGTTAAGGATTTTGAGATGACATCATTACGGATTACATGGATGAGCCCTAAATTCAATGACAAGTCTTCCTATTAGAGACAAAGAGGAGAAGATTCAGATACAGAGGAGAAGGCCTCATGAAGAGAGTGGCAGAGACTGGAATAACATAGTCATAACCCAAGGAATTTTTGGAGCCACTAGAAGCCAGAAAAGCAAGGAAGTATTCATTTCCAGAGCCTTTGAGACAGAGCAGGGACCCCTTTTAGGGGCCTGCTATCCCTGTCTTAAGCACGGAAATAAAGGAAAACTGTTGAGTCCCTTCAAGGGCAATTCCAGGCGTCTAGCTAGCCTTCAAAAGTAAGTGAGCAACCTGATAAACAAAACGGTAATGATAGCTTAAACAATACCCACCCAAGTAAGTTAGAGTCAGAAGATGTTTGATTCCCTATAGAAACTAAAAATATTATCTTAACATATCCCTGAGTTGTTTTTCGGAAACCTGGACCCCCACTAGATAAAAAATGCCAACGGATAGATTAAAAACAAACCAACAAGCAAAAAACCTCTGCCATGTAAACCTCAGATAAGGGTGAACAAAAGTCTGAACTCTGACTATTGTTCTTTGTTCTAAATTTTTTCCTGATTGGACCTGGAGAAGTCATGCCCACAGACCAAATCTTAACATTTCTTTCTGCTGACCCCAACTTTGTAGATAAAGCTTGTCTTCCTTAGCCAATTGCACATCTAAAAGTCTCTGAATCCACCTATGACCTGTAAGCCATCCCCCGCAGGCCCCCACTTCAAGATATCATACTTTTTTAGGTCAAACCAATGTATGTCCTCTACGTATTGATTTATGACTTTGCCTATAATTTCTGCCTCCTGCTCTTAAAAATCCTTACATGTAAACCATCAGGGAGGTTGGATCTTAAGCATTAGCTTGGCACCCTGCAAACAAATGCCCTTTTTTCCCTTGCTGCAAACTTTGGTATGGGTGTTTGGCTTTACTGCGCTGGGTGAGCAGACCCAGGTTTAGTGCAGTAATATCTTCAGAGGGAGCATAGCCTTGTGGACATCTTGACTTCAGATTTGTAGCCTCTAGGAGTATGAGAATACATTTTTGTTGTTTTAAACCACCAAGTTTTTTAAAAAAATTTTTGCAGCAGACACAGGAAACTAATACAATGAGCTTCAAGGAAAATTTGGCCTCTGCTAATCCTTAAATGCATAATGCTCTGGCCTTAGTTAGGATTTGTTACTCCCTCTGCCTGAACACTCTTCTCCAATTATGTGGAGGACTTCCTAATTCGCTACATTTGAGTCTCTGCCAACACCGCTGGACAAAAAGCACTCCTATTACCTAATCTAAATTAGTAGCCCTAGCCCACGTTTGACTGCTCTATTTACCTTATCAACTCTATCTCCTATCCCTATCACCATGAATGGTGATCCTACTGAGTTGTTCACTTCTGTATACATTAAGAACTTTCCTTACACATAGAAGGTATTTAATAAATATCTGTTGAAATAGAGGCCAAGTCATTCTTTGTTGTTTTTGTTTAGTTGGTTGTTTTTTGAGGCGATGGAGAAGAGAGAGGGATGAGAACATCAAATTGGTGGAAATCCAATATACTAGTGACAGTAATCCATAGCACCAGCAACATTATGTAAGTGGCAACCTGTAGTTACCTGCAGTAAGCTCATTAACCGTTGTGGGAGACCAGCATATGGCTCTACAAAGTATGGAAGATTGTTGAGCTGAAGACAATTAAGAAGTAGATGCAGGAAAGCACTTTGTCGTCCCTCTGTTTCACTAAAAGCAAGACATAGATTTACAAAGACAAAAAGCATCCTGCCCACCTCTCTAACAGGAGGAACAAAAGTTAACCACTGAAGACAGCATCAGCCCCTTATTATCTGATATCACAGGATATGATACCAGAGTAATCTACATTAAGAAGCTTTACTAATTTTATCTGTTATTTGCTTTCTCCCAATTTGCCACCTGTAGAGACTCAAAATCCGTTTCCTCTGTCCTGCCACTACTCTAAAAATCTACTGCTCTTTCTTTAAGATGCTATGTAAACTGAAATTTAAAGCCAACTCTTTGAGAACTACTCATTCTCTGGGTGCCTCCAATGTACATATGAAATATACCTGTTAAGAAATTTGTTTTTCTCTTTTTAATCTGTCCTTTGTAACAAGGGCCTGTTCTAAGATCCTATGTGGATTACTGTTCCCCTACACATAAAATAAAAAGCCCCAAAAGTCATTGCTGATGTTAGAATATTGGAAACGTGTGCCTGTGAAGTTAGGTGTAAATGGACTATCTGTGAATTTAATCATTTTAATACTGAGATGCTTTATGTGACTAATATTTTACCCTTATCTCTGATATTTATATACAGTGGCTTTTAATTCTTAGGCATTACATTTCTGTATCCCTAGTTCTCATTCGAGTAGTTAACAATGTGTAAACACATTTTAAATACAATATGAGAATATGCTATTTAAAGAATCACTGATGGCTTAGGTGACTTCTTTTTAATATAATAAGATGGTCAGTAATCAGTCCTTTCAAATTAATTGATTTAAATAACATATTTGCAATGTGGGTGACAGGTAAGCTTGGTTCTTTAACTAGAGCTATTTTTCCCCATGAATTAGATAAGAATTAAAGGGGGTAACATACATATTTGCTGCTGGAAGAAAGGAATGGAAGGACCAGAGTTAAGCAATTCCATTTTTATACAATGCTATTGTGGAGTCTATTAATATTCATAATAATGAATCATTGAATCATGAACATTTATCTCTTCACAGAGATCACCTTTGCTTCCAAACATTTTGGAATATCACAAAATTACACATATTCTCTCACCTTTCAAGGGTGAAACTTCATTATTTTATAATCTTAAGCTAATTGCAAATAAAATAGGCTTGCAATTATCTGATGAATCTTCAAACAGAGAAAGTGCTACCTTCAAAGATCTTTGTTAAAATTGATCAAGTAAAACATTTATTGTACTTTGTATTAAAATTATGTAAGAGTAAATTTTTTGTCAATCTGTTTCTTTTTGTTTGATTCTGTTTAAAGAGTCAACTCGTTCAAATATGCCACAAACTTTTGCCTTTCTTTTCATTCAGAGTTAGAATATCAAAGAGTTGTCTTCAGAAATTATTTTTTCACATAATAAGCATTGCAATATTTATCCATCTAATCAACTGAATTTTATTTTTTACTAATAAGAGTAAGAGAAAATGTTGATTTAATATTTTACTATGATTTAGTATACAGAAATGAAGACAAAAAACTACAGGACAATTTTAGAAATATGTTACATGGGGAATGAGGTAGTCATTATAGAAAACTCTGTCAAAGCAAAAATGTCACCAAAGTTAGATAAGCAAGGAAGACTATACAAAGTTGTTTCTATAAAGTGAGAGGGCAGAACTTGGTCTGAATTCAACTCCTCTGAAACAAAGGATGGATGGTCTTTAAAGGCTGGGATGAGCTATTGGAAAAGTACTAGAGGACTTTAGGAAGGTCGATCAATGGACTTTGAGCAGATCGAGTTATTTCCTGAGTTTACAAATGTTTTTCTCTGTGATTAGGCCATCTGTGCTGGCTAATCAGCATCCATTGAAGTTAGGCTCCTACCCTTTCACAGAGACTGGGAGATATGGACTGTATCTTCCTGGATGATTGCATTTTCAGTGGGATGGCTCCCAGGTCCTTGAGAAAGACATTTGTTGAGTTTTAAAACTGGCAAGAGGGTTTTAAAAGAATTTACATCTCACAGCAAGAGAGAAATAACTTTGAATTATAAGTTTTCTAAAGAAAATACTCTAAGAAAAGGGAAGGGAGAGACTTCTGTGATTAGATCATCTGAATTCTGTAATAGCTAGCTTGAGAGGGGAGGTCACGGACTTAGAGACAGGAAGAAAACTGTCTAAAGTTCAGTCAAACTTTGGAGAATGTCAAGGCCATCTTGGTCAATGCTATCTTAAATTTTTTAAATGTGCTAAAATAGTAGAGAGTTTTTTTCTAAAGATCTACTTTCAGTGCCTTACAGAACTACATTCAATTGTTATAAATCAGTAAACCAGAGGTGCATATATTCATAATTTTTAATAGTTACTATAACATATTAAGTATTCTTTTCAGTCAGGGACTCACTATTTATAATATGAAGGAAGAATATTTAGATCTCACAGTTCTACCTGTAACCATGGCTGATCCATGTATTTCAAAATTAATCAAATGTAATTATAAGCTAATGGCAGTTTCTTTAGTGCTAATAGTAAGATTATGGGCTTAACAGAGGGGGGTAAAACAAAAATAATTTTGATAATGTCTTGTTGCTCTGTTATTTTGGCCACACCTTGCTTTGGTTACATATTTATTTATTATGTAACCGAATAAATATTTATTAATATAAATAAATATTCCAAAATAAAACGTAAAGCAAAGATGATTGTTTAAGCATTTAATGTAATCTTACAATATGGTTCAATGGGCCCACCTCAGGTCATCTTACTCCCTAGGTACTTGCAAGTTTGTTTAACACACTATTTACTATTGCTTAAGCCTAGACGTTTCTCACCTGTATAAATTCAGCAGCTAACTTACAGAAAGCTGAAAAGATGCAGTGATTTTCTTATTTGCCTAGTGGAGAAGATAACATCAAAATTTATGACATTTCTATACCCTGTAGATGATCATCCAATTTTGTAACCAATATAATGTATTTAAGAATTTATTTTTTTATATACATTATAGAATGCCAGTTTTCAAAATGTTATTGGAAATAGCTTTCTCATCTTTCTGGCTCCCTAAATCATGACATGTGCTTCCTATTGTGTGATTATTATTATTGTTATTATTATTATTATTTCGAGAATTATACATTGACAAGGAGCTGTAAAGAAAACCCTATGTTTCTTTAGTTTGGGTGCATAATGAAATCTATTCCTGATTATTTTCTTTTTCTTTTTTTATTTCTTCTCTTTTCCAGTACTGATTACTTCTCCATGCCACCTCTCAACCTCTAGATCCAGAAATTTATCCAACTACTAGTTGGACCAAAGAAGTAAGGTATATGTGTGTGTGTGAAAGTGTGCATATGTGTATGCATATGAAGTGTGTGTTACCATATGGGTAGAACACATTGATGAAGCAGGAAAACAATCTTCATTCTTGTTATTTTGCTTATGGGGCTCAGAATTTATACCTGTGAGAGTTACCAATATGTACAGAAGACTCTCTAATCTAGAGAAAATAAATCCATGAGAATAACTTCATTGTTACAGACAAAATTGTACCCTCCCTGCACACCAAATTTATTCTCTGTTAAAAATATCCTCCTAGATAAGTGTCATCTCTTGTCCTGTACCCATATTTAGTAGACTTTGTGGTGCACCACTCAAATTGTGCATTCAAGATCAAGCCACAAATTCTGACTGTCAACAACGACATCTCTCCTAACAACAACAACAAAAAACAAAAATTTAGCCGGACCACAGGCCCACCCCCTGTAGTCCCAGCTACTTGGGAGGCTGAGGCACAAGAATCGCCTGAACCCAGGAGGCAGAGGTTGCAGTGAGCCAAGATCATGCAATTGCACTCCAGCCTGGGCAACAAAAGCAAAACTCCATCTTAAAAAAAAAGAAAGAAAGTAAGAAAGAGAGAAGAATGGTAAAATGTGAAATTGCATAAAAAAGAGAACATTAAGGGAGTACTCTGTTAGGATTCAAGATTTAACGCCCTGACAAGGACTTTGGGGGATATTGCTAACAAGTGTTTTCATGATTGAAATCTGGAGAAAGTAATGTCCCAAACTGAGTGATGTCAAAATGTGTGAATTGCTATAGAAGACAGGGGAGGAAGGATGAAAGGCTCAGAGTGGAGTTGCTAGAGCAGGTATACTATGAGAGGTTGGAAACCCGCCAGCTGACAATGTTCCACAGGTAGGTCCAAGGGATTGCCCATCTACTAAAATAATATGGAATTTGTTAGTGAGTGGAGCGCAAGCATCACCAATAATTTCACTGATGGATGTCCTCTATTGGCCAGGACTGACAGTAGGAGATATTTTTTGTAGAACTGGCATTCTTAATAGTAATGAGAATGCCAGGCTCCTGAGGTAAGAGACTAGTTGTAAAAGTTAGCTATCAAAATCATTTAGGTCAAATATTTTAATAAGTAGCAAAGGCAAACAAGGGTACAGATATGCAGGTAGCTGTGGAGAAGGTTAATGAACACAGGGCCCTTAGAGGCATAACAGGTGGGCATCCAACAAAGATATTGCTTGAACTGTCAAAATCAAAGTTGAGTGAGTGGGAAGCTGAGGACACCAATTCCCAAGTCAGAATCTTTTACTGAGTTTCTGAGTAAAAGATTACTCAGAAAAAAGATACTTGAAAGATTACTCAGAAAAAAGTATCTTTTACTCAGTAAAAGATACTTGAGCCAGTTTTTGGAACTGAAAACCACTCATTGAAGTAAAGGCTGGGTCCTAAGAAGGTCCATTCCAAGTAAAAACCATGGCAAGTATATGTGATAGAGATTCTTTAAGACCTTTTCCAACAGGACCTATAGACATTCTCAGGTAACTGATGGACACAGGATCTAAGATGACATTGATACCCAGGAACCGGAAGCACCATCATCAACTCCTGTTAGAGTCAGAGTCAAGTAGTAAATAGAATCCTATCTCAGGTCCAGATTAGCATAATTCCACTGGGTCCACAGACCTACCCATTTGTCAATTTACTATTCTTTGCATATATGGGTGAAATTGATATATTGGAGGGGTTGTCAAGATCACCACATTATTTCTATGGCCTTTATGTAAGAGTGATACAGTAATGATGAAGGCCAAATGGAAATCTTTGAAATTAGCCCCCATGCCTATGTCACTATGTAAAGAAAGAAAGCATTAATTTGTTTTTCATCCTAGATGGAGTCACAAAGATTCATGTCAATTTCAGAGACATAAAATATGCAAGGATTGTAGTCTTCCACATCATTTATTTCACTCATCTGGCACCTATAAGAAAGTAAAAGAAATATAAGAATTAGGATTTTCATCAACTATGCCAAGTAGCAGCCCCCATTTCATTTCATGTGCATTCATACATCAGCAAAGTAATATGCCTATTTTAATTGATAACACGATTTACCTCAAAACTGTATTATATAGGTGCAGTGAAGTGAATTTTGCAAGAGAACCTTTTTCCATCATTTTTGTTTAATTATTTTAGAGATGTATTGGTTGTAGTCTCAGTCAACAATATCACACTTTTTCACAATAACTAAGGCTAGGTGTTAGCTCACTGGGAACATTTACCTTGTAAAGAGCAAATAATACTTTCCATTTAAGATTCTGCCTTTATGTTTGATATGCAGTACAATAATTTTACTCAATATTGCTGCTTTACTCTTTCTCTAAATTAAAAAAAAGACTAGTAATTTTTTAAACTAAGTGGTAGTTATGTGAGTTTTGTTATATTTCTGTTTTTATGCCTTTTTGTGTGTCTGAACTATTCATAAGTATAGAAAGAAGTATAAAAAAAGAATAATTGTGTTATCCAACTACTTTGGAGCCTTTTTAAACTCTAAAAATGGTAGAAGAACAAAGAATAGACAGTTCAGTGACTGCTAAATCATGCAAGAAATGGTCAAACCTGTATATCCGATTTGTTATAATTACTACGACTCTACATTCTTCTAAAATTAAATAATTAGGTAGGATGAGATGAGATTATAAGCATGTTAGAGATGAGTGTCTGTTAGAGAAAAGTACAATTCTTGTAAGATGAACCTGTGCAATCCAATTAAATTTCTAGAATCCCAAACACAGCTCTGAATAAAATGGAAGATTCTTCTCTGATTACTAATGAGAAGCCCTTTGAGTGATTTTTCCAAAAGGTTATTTGTTAATTAGAATCGTGTGGCATTACGTCTATGTGATTCAGAAACTAAGTGAACTGCTGTTACATCTGAATGCAGGAAAGGACAGCAATTACAGGAACCACTGAGCAGCTATTATTAGGTGATGACCGTAGATGCATAAGATTATGTATGTAATTTATTTTATTGTAATAGAAATGTATCCCTTTCATAATATTAAATGTAAAAACAATGTTGCCAAATATTTCATTTCCTTTAATGCAAATGTAATGGCAGTTTTCAAAATATGCATATAATTAATTTTTTTCAAAGTGAAATGTATAAGGAAGGGTACTCTTATTGCCCATAATACAAAGTAAAGTTTTAATTTCAGAATGACCTTTGACTTAGATATCCCCTTATTTTAATATCCAGTAATTTTTCACTTATTTTATTGCAACGTGTGCTTAAACCCTGACACACAGATATGTAAAGTAACAAAAGGAATCAGAGTTCTCACTGAAACAGAGGGATAGGCTTATGTCAAGAAATACCATTTTTGGCCAGGAGTGATGGCTCATGCCTGTAATCCCAGCACTTCAGGAGGCCAAGGCCAGCGGATCACAAGGTCAGGAGTTGGAACCCTGCCTCTACTAAAAATACAAAACTTAGCAGGTGTGGTGGTGTATGCCTGTAATATCAGCTACTCAGGAGGCTGAGGCAGGAGAATCACTTGAACCCGGGAGGCGGAGATTGCAGTGAGCCGAGATCTCGCCACTGCACTCTAGCCTGGGGTACAGAGCAAGACTCTGTATCACAAAAAAACAAAAAAAAGAAAACGTTTTCTTGAAGACTTAACAATGAATTAAAGTTGTATCTTTGGAAATGCATCTCTCTTGAGCAATTTTGTGTCATGGACTGAATTTTAGCTCCCCAAAGTGCACAGGTGGAAATTTAGTTCTTAATGTGTCTTTATTTGGAGGCAGAGCCTTTAAGAAGGTAATTCAGATTAAATGAGGTCAAAAGGCCAGGGCACTAATCTACTACAATTGATGTCCTTGAACTAGGGACACCCAGAGTGCACTCAACGGAAGTAAGGCCACGTGAGGACAGAGCAAGAAGGTGGTAGTGTACAAGCAAGGAAGAGGGGCCTGAGAGAGAAACCAACCCTGCTAGCATCTGGATCATGGACTTTCAGCTTCAAGAACTGTAAGGAAATAAATTTCTCTTGTTTAAGCTACCCAATCTGTGGTATTTTGTTATGGCAGCCCAAGCAGACTAATAATACAGGTTTGAAATTAAAAATTTATATTTCTGTGTTAATTCCTCAATGGAAATAGAATCAAGGAGATTTTCTTTGGTGTCTGGGGATTCTTAGGTGTTTGGAAATTGAAAGCCTTTGTAATGGTGGATTCTACCCAAGCAAGAACTGCTCCAGCATTGGAAACTCTTAGGAAGAATATATTCAAAGTACCCACCTCCAGTATCCTCTTTCATCTTGGCAGCTGGGGCAAAGACCTCCAGTTTTTCTACAGTATTCATTATGGTGGCTGCAAGGCTTTGATCAAAGAGTCATTGTATTCAAATGAAGGAAACTGTTTGCCAAAGTCGCTATTTGAAATTATTTTAATAGAAGACTTCAAAAAACATGAAAATTCTGTCTTCAGTTTGATCTTGCCCTTTAAGACTTGTCCTTGAGAGTGAACTTATTGGTGGTGGGAAAGGGTTTCATATTCTGCATTGATTTTTGACAGTACTATTTAAAGAAGAAGTGATTTAAGTCCCTGGTGCTGATAAATTTGATAAATCTCATGAGAGTTGACATTTCTTTCAGATATTTTGGCTGTGTTTTTAATGCTAATGCATGGCAATATAGAACACAATAAAACTCGATGTGTTGCCAAGCACTAGAAATACTTCGTCAATAAAAAGTTTTCAAAATTTTGCCCAACTAGAGGTTTAACATCGCAAATAAGTCCTTCATCACTACAAGGACACTGCAGCCCTTGAAGCTTTTTAAAGGGGCTCTGAAGATAGGGAGTCGTTTCGGACAGCATCACAGGGAACATCACAGATAAATACCAGTATCTTACTTAAATGAAACACCATCTAGGTTTATGTTTATGAACACCGTAGGCAAATTAATAGCTTCTTCTTTTTGTTTTTGAAGACTTGTTTCAATGTATAATATATTAACTTTTCTGGAAGCAATGGGGTCATTTAATTGCAGCATTGCTTTTATGCTTTTTTCTCTGACTTAAATTATAAACCAGCTTGACCATTTCTAGTGCTTAGGGCTTCACTACTAATCTAGATTCACTCAAAGTAGTTTCCAAGAAATTAATATTCCAAATGATCTGGAATGATTTTACACTTTGCTCCCATACACTTCTCTATTTAAAATATATAACTAAACTGTCAAAAAAGTGGGCACCAATAAGTAGATTGGAATACTTTTCAAAAGACTTTGTTAGAATTTTTGAGTCATACTGTGCAGATGGTCAAATAAAGAAAACATATCTGTAATTTAGCCATTGCTGTCATCCAAACAGATCTGTAGTATTTCTCTTTGCAATTTCTGATGTTTACCAGGATTAAAGCATGGAAGAGAAAAAACATGTTTGTGCCCCTTGGTGTTTTCTCAGAAAAAGTATTCTCAACACCAATATATTTTTTCTTCTTCAACCCTCTTCAACTTAGAGGTCAGACCAAATTTCCTTTCACTGGAAGCGTTTACCCAAAACCTCTACTATTAATCTTAACCCCACTTAATAGGTTTTTTGTTTTTTCAAGCGAATCAAAAAAATGTGACAATCAAATTTGCTAAACAAATCCAGATTATTAGATGTGATGTTCCAAATGCCACTTTGTCCTGTTGAGTTAATGACGACATTAACAATTTTACATTGAGATAAAGTAAGACTTTATTCATTGTATCATAAAGGATATTCTGAATCTCTTTGCCCCAGTAACACAGGTTTAAAAAAAAGTAGCACACTCTCAATTCACTTCTTCAGAATATAAGGCATAACATGATTTATAGATTCTTTAAATAGCCAAAACATTTTAATGTGATGTCTACAATGGTTCTATCAGGAAAAAAATAACCTTGATGGGGAGAGTGGAGTAGATAAATTTGATGACCTTTTTATTTTCAACTGCCGAAAGGAAATTGTAAGCATCTCAAATAGATTTAAAAATTCCCTGAATATAATGAGCATGTGCTATTTTTATTCATGTCCCTCTACGGTGTTAAGTACAAAGAGCTCTGTAAGTTCTCATTACACAATGCATATGTATATGGCATCATTATGTTGTACACCTTGAATATATTTCATCTTTGTCAATTAAATATTTTAAAATAAAAATGAAAAAATGAGATCATTTTGAATGAAGAAATGGCAGGAAATTATTCTGTAGCTATTTTCATCAGAATTTAACATATTCTTATAATTATGTGGTTTTTGCTTTCTGTTTATATAAAATATGTATTCAAATAGATGTCATTTCTACTGTGCCAGTCAGCTTTCCTAGGATAGATAAGGTCATTCATACCTAGATGTAAGTATTCTGCAGTAAGGCAAAAGGTCACAAACCTATTTAATTACATATTTTCTACTTTTGCTATTTTCTTCCTCATTTTATTGCAATCAACTTTATACTAATTTTTGTTTTACAAAAATAAATAGAAAATATATTATCATGCGGTACTCATCTTGCTAAAGATTTAGATTTCTAGCTCTAGTAGAGTTTGAAGTATGCATAATTACTAGCAATTAAGGATTCAAATCTTCCTAAAATGTCTTTTTTAACCTGGGGTCAACTGTTCTTCTAGAAAAGGATTCATGAAAATTTTATGAAAATGTATGTACTTTTATTTATATATATTTTGCTAAAGATAAAATCTAAAACATTTCTTAGACACTTAAGGGGTGTCAGATTCCCCAAATTTAGAACTGTTGCTCTAATATACACTAGTTAATTCCAAGTTATCAACTGGGAACTAGATTCACATTTTTTGAGATGGAGAAAAGTGATATTAATACAGCAAAGTTAATCAAATGCATATATAATACCATTCGGTGGTTTTAATAACACCATGGAATTGAGCAAGGTATGTTCTACTGACATTTCTGATTTCTTTTGCAATCACAAGGAGAAAAAAGTATTTGGAAATTCAGTTTAGTTCTTCCACTGGTACATTTAAGTGTGAGCCAAAATAGTGGTTCTAATGATTCCTTTGGAGCATGCACTAAAGACGGACAATCAGTGACTCTTTGTCTACTTTTTGACTACATCACATCTTGCAAATGATCTACAGCCACTGGTGTCTGCAGAGGACCAAAATGAAACCATGTCAATTGGAGAAAGATTGCTATTTAGGACCATGTTTGTGAGTGAAACTTACGAAAATCCTTTAAAATTCTTATATTCTTAGGCAGTAAGCAAATAGCAAACTGCAGTTACGCTTGTTTGAACTGGGTTATGCCCATTTTGGTAGTACACTATAAATAATACTCTGCAGATAAAAATAAAACAAAAAAAAGTGCGGAAAAATTGCCACTGCATTTAGTTGACCAGGAATGCTAAAAGATAATATATGTACTAGATTTATTGGCATTCATTGGAAATATGATTTTTCTATTCCTGCCCAGCACATGATGAATTCTCACTTCCATACTTACAACTACTTACATGTCAGCATCAAGTTGTGCAGGGAAATAAACTTAACACTTGATGAGACAATTCAACTTAAACGAGAAAATATTTTTAAAACCTTTCTATAGGTCACTTATTCTATAGGTAAAGTATAAATAAAGCAGGTGTATATGTGAATTTGGTTACTTGCTAATGCTAGGGGAATATAAAGATGAACATGGTTCCTCTTAAGATTGCAAGGCTAGTAAGGGGATATACAATTATGAAGAACTAATATAATATGTAGCAGAGGGAAAAGAAACAAATTTATGATAAAACTACAGTCTACCTTCTAAGGCAACAACTATGGGCAAGATTATTAGTTTTTGAAACAAGTAGAATAAGAAAAACTTAATAAAGGGAATGACACCTGACCTGAATCTTGAGAAATATGTAGGACTTCACTAAATATTTCTTCTTAAAAAAAAAATATTCAGGGGCAACTGCAACAAAATATATCAATAGCTAAATTTTAAAATCAATAAACAACATAAATAGTTAAAATAGACATTAGGCTGGGCGCAGTGGCGCATGCCTGTAATAGCAGCACTTTGAGAGGCCAAAGTGGGCAGACCACGAGGTCAGGAGATCAAAACCATCCTGGTCAACATGGTGAAACCTTGTCTCTACTAAAAATACAAAAATTAACCGGGTGTGGTGGCACACACCTGTAGTCCCAGCTACTCAGGAGGCTGAGGCATGAGAATTGCTTGAACCCAGGAGGAGCTGAGATCGCGCCACTGCACTCCAGCCTGGGAGACAGAGCAAGACTTTGTCTCATGGGGGAAAAAAAAAAGAATAGATATTAACAGAAAAAATACACCTATTCTAGTGGGAAAATGCACATTCCATACTATGATAGATTATGGAGATGAAATATACTCTGTTCCACAAACACTGTTGGCCTGAACTCTAATGAAGGACATATTGGGTATTATATTAAAGGGAAAATACCCTCAGACTCTTAAGTTAAACTCTGGGGGCAAAAGATGCTCCCAAAGTTTACTACCTGGCTGTCCAGGAATTAGTGGTTCTAAGTTGGCTGAAGGCTGGTGGAACTGCTGCACTTGACTTTACAAGGCCAGAACTCTCTTTATTAAATCGTGGGGGGGGAAAAAATCTCTAAACTGAAGACACACCTGAGATATGTTAAGAATACACCTAGGTGTTTGCTGTGAACATAAGAAAATTAGAAAGCAAGGGTAAGAAACACACTTATTTTATTACCTCGTTGAGCAGGAGCAGCAGGCAGGCTGCAATGAGATGAAGGTGGAAATTCTAGCCTGACTTCACTGTCCGAAGGGGAACTTTTTTGTTTGCTATCTTTTTCTTTCATTTCTCATTAAGAAAAAAAAAAAAATAATATATATAAACACTTTCACTTTTCTGCCAGTCTGTAGCTTCACCTAGCACTGGGGAAGTTTAAAATATAGAGAGGTTCAGAAAAGGCATCAGGCAACATAAAATAAAGTGTTTTATTGCACAGTCAGATGTTAAAGAATGACAGGAGGAATTAATATTTCCTCAGGATCAAGGAAATTAGGATTTTTTTCTAAAGCATTCATTCAGCATAAAGACCCATGTGCTTTATGTGAGCATGCTCAGTGTATTAGCCAAGGTTCTCTAGAGGAACAGAACTATTATATATATATATATATATATATATATAGGAATTTATTAAGTATTAACTCACAAACTCACATGATCACAAGGTCCCAAATAGGGCATCTGCAGGCTGAGGAGCAAGAAGAGACAGTCCAAGTTTCAAAACTGAAGAACTTGGAGTCCGACGTTTGACTGCAGAAAGCATGGGAAAAAGATGTAGGCTGGGAGGCTAGGCCAGTCTCTCTTTTCACATTTTTCTGCCTGCTTATATTCTAGCTACTCTGGTAGCTCTTACACTGCGCCTACCCAGATTAAGGGTGGGTCTGCCTTTCCCAGCCCACTGACTCCAATGTTAATCTCCTTTGGCAGCATTCTCACAGACACACCCAGGATCAATACTTTGCATCTTTCAATCCAATCAAGTTGACAGTATTAACCATCACATTCAAGATCCTATGATCCTTACATTCTCAGGATGTCTACACTACAGGGGCTCAGGAGAGGCAAATTCCAAGATAAGGAACCAGCCTATGAAAAGGTGTGGAGCCTCATAAGACCTTAATACAGAGTAGATGTTTCTGGGAGAAGTAGTGAGAGAAGGGAGCAATAAAAGTGATTGAATCCAGAATATAAAGACGTTAAAAGAATGTTAGATTTCTGTCTTGTGGTCAGTAAAGAATTATTAATATATTATGTATGGAATTGAGAGGATTTGTGTTTCAACTATATTGCTCCAATGACAGCTTCAGGGATAAATCAGTCTGAAGGAAGACACAGGAGACCAGGTGGGAAGATAAGGAAATAAAACAAGTTAGAGACACAGAGTTTAAATTTAGTAGACAATAGTGCTGTGAAAAGTTAAGAATTATTTTAAGTGACCTTTTATAGTTCACAGTAGAAGGCTTGGTTTCTGATATTTTCTTGAGGGAATTGGGGGAGTTAATAGTAAACCAAAGTTTACAGCTTGAATAATTGGAAAGACAAAGATGCCATTGCTGAAACCACAAACCTTGGGGAAAGGAAGAGAAGATTTAGGGAGAAAAATGAGGGGTTAGTTCTATTTTAGATATCTTGAATTATATGTGCTTGTGACAATTCCAGTAGGACACATACTAAAGGCAGTTAGTGATTTCACTGGCTTAACACAAGAGAAGTTTGTTTCCTCCTAATGTGGATTTCAGAATAGGCATTCCTAGTCAGCGGACAGCTCTTCTGCAAGTACTAATGGAAGAAATCCGGCTCATTCCAAGTTATTTTTAACCCATGGCTGCCAAAGTCACTAAGTTCATCTGCATCATCCCTGCATCAAGGGAAATCAGGCAGGATCAGAGTGGGAAGTTACTGTGGCCTCCGCCTGGAGGTAGTGCTGTAGTGGACTCCACTTCCTCTCACATTCTGTTAGCTGGAAATAACTCACATAGAAGAGTTCTGTCCTTTAGTTCTTATGTAAGGTATGAGTCAGCTTGACAAATCAGAGCCCAAGACTGGTATGGAGGCCTCAGGATTTCTAGGGTAGAAGATTCAACAGCTTAGTATTTTTATGGTTTTGTATTGTGAAATGTCTCTGCGTTTTTCTTTTATTGTATCATTTTGATGTAACTGACCTCCCAAATAAAGCATGGTCTTTAATTCTCACTGACATGAATCATTTCTGCTACTCCATCAGTTTAAGTGGAAATTCAAATACCTATCTCTTTGGTTCTATTCCATGAGGCGATTTGAAATGAAGAACTTTGATTCAGGTAATAACTCTGTTTTTCAGGCAAGGAAAGGAACAGAGAATGGGGCCCTTTCTATTTAGTGTATAATGAAATTTCATTCATATTACCTAAATATCATGGTTCTCCATACATTCAAGTATCAAGTCTCATGTGGGAGGGAATAATTTTTATAGGGAAAAATAACTAGTTTGTGAGGCCATTTTTGCTTATTTGTTGTTATTGTCATGTTTATATAGATATTCCATTATCAACAACTCTGTCACTTATTTTATAGAACAGGACTTAAGGCTATAAAAACCACCAAAAATTCACTTGCACTTGACATATTGTTCAAAATTGAATATTGTGGTAACATTGAAAACTACAGGTTTGATAAAAAAAAGTCATACTTAGTATGTGCCATGAGCCATCCTATGTAATTTATGTGTATTGTTGATTCTTTTCCACATCTCTGTGAAGCTTTATTTGCTCCTTTTCCCTTCATTTTGTGATGTTGGACAGTAAGATAGTTGCTATTGTCCAACAATTTTTGACCTATAGATTTTGGGAATTTCATATGATTCAACCTAATACATGTGAGAGGATTTTAAGCCACTTGTCCAAAATCACAATATCACAAGCTGATGAAAGGAAGAACCTATATTTGAATTTGATAGTTCATTTTTTTCTTTATACTGTATACTCACTCTTTTATACATACATAAACACAGGTACATACATACAAATAAATGTTATATATATATACACATAAATATAAAGACATATGAATATATGCAGAGACTGTATGTGTGTGTGTGTTCATGCATATATTTTTATTGTTTAGGAAGAAGGTACTTTTTTTTAGGTATGTCTGTAAAGACCCAAATCTATACAGATAGGCAATCTTCTACTTCTGAACTTTAATCCTAAACTATAACATGATTCATTATTTTTCACACGTCATCATCATTGGTATTCTCCCTCCCTACCTCCCACCCCTGAACTTTAATTTTGCTTTTCTTTAGCCATACTTAACTTGATGGCTAAGTTTGTGACCTGAATGCTTAAAAACAAATTACATTACCATCCACTCATCTCAATCCTTATCATCACTGCAGAGCACTTTCTTTGGGCAGAGGGAACAGAACGGATTCATAGCTATTTGGGCAACTTGTTTTCTTCTCGGTGGGCCTTAGGGAGTCCATTCTTTATTTTCATACAGAAACCAGTCTATAATTATTAGTGGGAATTGTTTACAATAGTCACCGATAACCCCTATATATTAGAGTGTACACACCATGCATGAGGAGGTGAAATTCAGTGGGGGACAAAAAAATAACCATTAGCAAAACCATAGGCTCTGTGGTTCCTAGACATTTTAATTTCATGAATTAAACATTCTCATCTTTCCATATTTGACACTATTTTTAATCTGTACTTATTAAGTATCTGCAATATGATGTTGGGGTTGCTTTATAGGAGGTAGATTTTATTGTTCTTAATTTTATTATGTCACATAATGCAAAGTGATGTACATTAATTATCTAGATAATAAAGCTAAATATATATTTGCTTTTGCTGCCCAAAATGTTATGTAAGTAGAACAGGTAGAATTTACATTTTACATTTGTAAATTTAAATTATCAAAACAAAGAATTATTCTGAAAATTTTATATCTAGCTTACACAACTGATGGGTAGATAGACATATATATGTGTGTATATATATGTAATGTGTATTTTCTATTTATCTATGGAGATAATTATGTATAATCCCATACATACTTTGTGCAAATCCCAGTTTCTGCAGCTTTTAGAAAATCTTGGTCCCACTTGCCCACCTAATCCCATCTGCTTGTTCTGCTTCCTGAATTTGGTGGCTTCTTGATGAATCCCACCATTCCTGCCCAGATACTTCCATCATCTTCTCTTCTCTTGTCTCTGAGTGCTACTGACTATCTCAGCATCCCTGGGAATGAGGGTTGGGCTTTAACATAGTCTTTACTGCTGCTTCTGAGAGGCACAGAAACTTCATCAAAAAGATGAATGTGCAATGAATGAGTAATGGGATCTACAGAGGCTCTTTTTTTTCCACTGGCTACCTGGAGGTGTCAGACAGGGTCTTATGACCAGAGATTGCAGGAGAACTGACATCCTAAGGGATGAACTTTGACCAGTGAGAGACCAGAAAGAGATATCTAGAGAATTGATTGCTTTTTATATTTTAATGGACTCTTCTTAGACCCAGTGGTTCTATTTGGACTTTCTGGGAAGATTCCACAAGACCTAAGAACAGCTATGTTTATTTGTGTGGCTTGATCAGCTTGGTAACACTAAATATAATGTACAATGCTAAACCAAGAACAGGATTCAGAGCAGAAATTTGCAGACATTTTTAGCTTCATGTGGCCAATAAGTTTATTTTCCTCTAATGAAGAAAACTTTAAAGTAACTACCAGAATATTCTACATAGTGTGTATAGAACCTTTTATGTGGAACATAAAAATAAAAGTGTGTCTAGAATTCCCTGCTTCCCCCCCCCAAAAAATCCCTTATTTTCAGCTGCCAAAAAAAACGTGAGTCCTGAGGACTATGTTTTTTGCTTGCCGAAGCAGTCATACATAGGATTGCAAACAAGTAAAGCAGTTAGATCTGCAAGAGAAAGGACACAGCTACCAAGAGAAGCTTCAGAGGAGAGAGAGAGACAAGAAAGGAGAAAATGAAAGAGGAAATGACTAACTAAGCAAAAGCAAGGAGAAATGAGGAAAAAGAATTCCCAAAAGATGTGAGAAAGTTTACAGTTTCTGTAAACTTTACCCTAGTTTACAGTATCCTTAGTACTCTGAAAAGACTCAAAAAAGGCTTTCATTACTATTTAAGGTTTGGCGGTTTAGCTTAATATGGCACGATATTAAGAAAGATCTGAAGGCAAGAACAAGATGGCCCACTTATATTTAGCTTCCATATAGCCATCTAGGCAATTAGTTAACTTTTTAGTAATCTTTGTGTAGTTTATTTCTTAGTGCAGGTACAGTTATCCTCTACCATTGGGAGGTGCCTCAAGTCCTTAGTTAAAAAATCATTTATGGGTTTATTGTGATCTCAGTGGTGAAAATCTAATGATACCCATTCCTAATTTGACAGTGGCTTTCACCTTTAAAAATTAAAACTCAGACACACAGCTTACAAAGCTCAAGTGACAGGGATGTTATATATCCTGCACAGTTGGGTGAGCTGACATATCCCCCGTTTCTGCCGCATCCCTCAGTTATTGAAGGTGTGCTTTGTGTATCTTACCTTCAGACAGTGCTGGATTGTCTTGTAATGATTTCTGCAGCCCTTGTTCTATATGACAAATGTACATCTGCCCAGATGCCTGCAGTTAGGTGTGCAATCTCAGGTCCCACCTCTGATCTCTCTCCCTGGGAAGCAGAAACCTGCTGAGTTTTCCTTTGAGGCCAGTGGACTGGAGGCTCAGCATGAGCTCATTGTTAGGGGTTTTACTTTGTTCTTTGATGTTAAAGGCGAGAGAGCGGTAACTCTGGCAATTCATTCCGAAACTGGATGTGAGAACTCTGGAAAGCTCTATTCTCATCTTTTTCTGTGTTAAGTTCAAGACGTACAGAGATTACTGAGAGTGTAGGGCTCAGCTCTGTACAGCAATACATCCTTAGGCCTCAAGTCTAAGACCAGGCAAATGTCTGACAAATCGAGGTGACACATAACAGAACCATGCTCTGCTTTTCATTCACCTGTTTCTTCTCAAATCTACTCCTCATCCCTATTTTACTCTTATTATAAAATATATTTACCAGGATCCCTGGTCCTCTGGCTTCCAATTAATTTGGCCAATGGGAATCACTGACAGAAGACTAGAGGGCAGAATGATGGGATAAATTGGGATGTTTCTCTCCCTCTCTGTTTCAGATGGATTCTCGGGATGCTCCTGAGCCTCCTTTGTGGCTGTAGCTCCTGCCTTATAGACCTGCAGTGTTTCCACCTCTCACCAGGTAGGCCAGCCCCTGGGATCTAGTAACAGGCTTCCTCCCTTTGCCCCTCTGGTGCTAAGGTGATAGCAGTTCCTTAATGTTGCTAATATCTGAGTTGCCTCACCACCTTTTGTATAGTTTTTTGGCTTTTCCATTACATGGAAAAAGTTAGGTAAAATAACTTACTCTGTTTAAAGTGCTCTTTCAAATTAGATTAAATCGCTGATATTGAATTGAATCTGACCAGTAAAAGTGGCAATTACCTATGTTTTAACCACCTCTAGTAATTTGCTTTCTTTCTGTATTCAAACTGATATATACCCTAAAGTTAATTTAGAAAAGTTAGGGCAGCTGAAATCTCTACCAGAAGTGAAACAGAGTAGACCTTTTAAAAAGTTAAAGAAAGGAAATATTTCTTCAAACTAGTATTTGAAAGATAAGCATGAGCTTGCCGGGTTAAGAGAAAATGGATTTGGGGATGCACAAACTCTGGGGAAGAGAGGGGTTAGAAGGCACCGTATCTTTGGTTGAAGAGGAGCAGCTTGCAGTAGCTCTACTTTATGACTTAAATAAATCTGATGGCAAAGAGAACATCAAAAAACCACTGCATTAGTTTGCAAGGCTGCCATAACAAAGTATCACAAATAGCGTGGCTTAAACAACAGCAATTTATTATCTCAACGTTCTGGAAGTTAGAAGTTTAAGCTGGAGGTGTCAGCAAAGTTAGTTTCCTCTGAGTGCTATGAGGAAGAACTCTTTCCATGTTTCTCTCTTACCTTCTAGTGGCTTTCTGGCAATTTTGAGTGTTCTTTGGCTTGTAGATACATCACCCCAATGTTGGCATTCACATTCACATGGCATTCTCCCTGTGAGTATATGTGTTTCTGTGCCCAAATTTTCCCTTTTATTTATTTATTTATTTATTTATTTGAGATGGAGTATCGCTCTGTCACCCAGACTGAAGTACAATGGCGCGATCTCGGCTCACTGCAACCTCTGCCTCCCTGATTCTAGCGATTCTCCTGCCTCGAATTCCCAAGTAGCTGGGACTACAGGTGCATGCCAACACGCCCAGCTATGTTTTTTTTGTATTTTAGTAGAGACAGGATTTCTTCATGTTGGCCAGGATGGACTTGATTTCCTCACCTTGTGATCTACTCGTCTTGGACCCCTGAAGTGCTGGGATTACAGGCATGAGTCACTGCGACTGGCCCCAAATATCCTTTTTTTGTAAGAACACTAGTATTACTGGATTAGGGCCCACTCTAATGACTTAATTTTAGTTTCATTACCTCTATAAAGACCACATCTCTAAATACAATCACATTCTGAGGTACTATGCTTAGGACTTCAATGTGTGAACTTTGAGGGGATACCATTCAACCTATAACAACCAGTTATAAGACTTTGCCAACATTCAAGCAAACAATAAGGGACCAAAGCTCAGGCAATGACAGGGATGACATTGAGGAAACAAATAAATAACATTTCAACTGTAAGTTAATATGAATGACAAAGTGAATATGAAGATAAGGTGAGAAAAAAGAAAACGTTGAGGGTTGGCGTAAAATATTCTCTCAAGGAAACTTGGGAGATAAGGAGGCCTTTAGTGGAAAGGGGCCACATAGAGAAAGCACATTCACTGAATTTTTATTTTTGGAGATAGGGACTGAGGGTAGGTAATATGTTTGCGTTTTGATATATTGAATCTGAAGTATCTATAGAACACTCAACTGTAGATATCTAGCAGACCATGAAAATGTTGCATCTGGAGCTCAGCAGTTAGAATGCTTGGTTTAGTTCTCATCTCTTCTATTTTTCTCCTGGTGACCTTGGATAAAGTACATAGCCCTTCTAAGCTATAATTTTCTTATCAGCAAAATGTGTATGTTAACAATGTTTTAATGGGTCATTGGAGGATTAAATATAGAAGCCATGTAAAGCATTTAGCTTGGTATCCGACACTGTAACAGTGCTCAATATTTGGTAGTTGTTTTCATAACAACTATTGTTACCTTATCAATATTAGTATTAGGAACACATGTGCAGGTCAGCAACAGGAGAATGACTTAGAAAAGGGTTCTAACATTCCTGCACAATAGAAAAAACAATAACACAATAGAAAGGGAACCAACAGTTTAAAAGAAATCTCAAAAACAAGGCATGTTCCTTTCTATCTTTGCAGATTGTAAGAGGGGTGAAGGAAGAAAGAATCCTGTCACCTTTGCTCAATATTATTGTTACTAGATCCTTGTGCCCAAAACTATACCCAATTTACTATCCAGCCAAATAGTATAATAACACCTTAAGAAATACTAATTCCTCTGAAAAACATTTAAGCACCCTATAAATATATAAGTAAAAATATTCTGTTTCTTTCCCTACTGATGAGAACCCTGTTCTGCATTAAGTTTTGTTACCCAGACTCACTCACCACTATGAGAAGATAATCACAGCATGTAAGTATTGAAAGGGGGCTGGGCGTGACATCTGACGCCTGTAATCCCAGCACTTTGGGAGGCCAAGGAAGGCAGATTATCTGAAGTCAGGAGTTAGACACCAGCCTGGCCAATATGGTGAAACCCCATCTCCACTAAAAATACAAAAATTAGCTAGGCATGGTGGCGTGCACCTGTAATCCCAGCTACTTGGGAGGCTCAGGTGGGAGAATCACTCGAACCCGGAGGTTCCAGTGAGCTGAGATCACACCACTGTACTCCAGCCTGGGCGACAGAGTGAGACTTTATCTCAAAAAAAGAAGAAAAAGAAGAGATCTTGATACAAGAGTTTTATTCTGTTAAGAGCAGTAGTACTCGCTGTTCAATAAACACACAACATTTTTATTCATAATGTTCCTTCAAAAATGAGATAAAACTTTAGCCTGTTAAGCATTTTATTACACTTACAATGCACATTTTGTGAAAGTTTCTAAACCTACTTCTTTCTTGAAAAATAAAGAGAGGACAGGGGAAGAGATTGGAAAATCAAACACAATGCCCTAGAACTGCAATTCACTGCACATATTTACACAAGTGGCAATGTATCTGTGTTGAGTTCACCATTTGCCCATTGGAAGGCAATGAAATTGGACATGAGCCTGCATGAAACCTGACAAGGATGCTTCTCTTTCTCAGTAAATTTTTAAATTTTGTAACATTAAACTCTTACAATCTTAGGCTCAAAAAAACATCGCAAAACTCGTTTTGCTCAACGGTTCTCAAAGAATGCCTGAATTGAGACTTCTGGTTAAAGCTTTTTTAGCAGGAGAACAGGGAAGTTGAGAAGCATTCATTCATTTTACACAACTGTGTTTACTTGACAAATGAATTCTACATTGAGGATGATAGGAGTAGTTCAGAAAAATGTGACACAGAGTGATAAAAGTTTATACTGGAAGTTCCCTCAGTGAACATCCTATCTGATCTCCATATCTTACTTAGGAAGGAACTAAACTCAGAGACTTCAGTGACCTTTTATGAAATCATAATGACCTAATGGCAGACTGGAGACCAGAAATGACATCTTCTGATTCTGAGACTAGGGCTACTTTCACAATATCGTTCTGATCAACTAAAGAGGGTAGTAGCATGAAAAGTAACATTCATCCACACATGTATCATCTTCAGTGCTCTCAGTCCAATGCATGGGGGTATAAGATCTCAATTTTCCTGTTTCTTTATCTGCAACACAGAATAGGCAGTGTATTACTAAAAGGATGAGATGAATATTAAATATAAAATTATCTTCTTCCTGCAAAGAAGCCAGAGTGGAAGAGGGAAGCACGTGAGTGCTTTGCATGAATGGCTGTGCCTCAATTAAAAAAAAACAAAAGGTGCAGCTCTCATGATCCCTGGGGAAGGTGGTGGGACAAGAAGGGAGGAGATAGGTGAGGCCAGGTTTAGAGGCAGGGAGAAGGGATTATAAACTTGCTAAATTAGACATAGCCTTACTCATGCTTTGCAAACTTTAATTATGATTTCAGGCTGATTCCTTGGCAAAACAAGTCACATGAGCTTGAAAAATGCTTCCTTATTCCTGAGTTACCTGAAGGGGAACAAACAAAAACAAATCAACAAAACACACACACAAGATGTATTAGTCCGTTTTCATGCTGCTGATAAAGGTATACCGAGATTGGGAAGAAAAAGAGGTTTAATTGGACTTACAGTTCCACATGGCTGGGGAGGCCTCAGAATCATGGTGGGAGGTGAAAGGCACTTCTTACATGGCAGTGGTTAGAGAAAATGAGAATATGCAAAAGCAGAAACCCCTGATCAAACCACAAGATGTTGTGAGACTTATTCATTACCATGAGAACAGTATGGGGAAACCTGCCCCCATGATTCAAATTATTTCCCACCAGGTCCCTCCCTGGGAGTAATGGAAGTACAGTTCATGATGAGATTTGGGTGGGGACACAGAGCTGAACCATGTCATTCCACCCCTGGCCCCTTCAAATCTCACTTCCTCACATTTCAAAACCAATCATGCCTTCCCAACAGTCCCCCAAAGTCTTAACTCCTTTCAACATTAACCCAAAAGTCCACAGTCTAAACTCTCATCTGAGACAAGGTAAGTCCCTTCCACCCATGAACCTGTAAATTCAAAAGTGAGCTAGTTACTTCCTAGATACAATGAGAGTACAGGCATTGGATAAATACTACCTTTCTAAATAAGAGAAATTGGACTAAACAAAGGGGTTACAGAGCCCATGAAAGTCCAAAATCCAGCCTGGCAGTCAAATCTTAAAGCTCCAAAATGATCTCCTTTGACTCCAGGTCTCACATCCAGGTCATGCTAATGCAGGAGGTAGGTTCCCATAGTCTTGGGCAGCTCCACACCTGTGGCTTTGCAGGGTATGGCCCCTCTCCTGGCTGCTTTAACAGACTGGCTTTGAGTGTCTGTGGCTTTTCCCAGGCACACTGTGCAAGCTGTCAGTGGATCTACCATTCTGGGGTTTGGACGACAGTCGCCCTCTTCTCACAGCTCCACTAGGCAGTGCCCCAGTAGGGACTCTACGTGGAGGCTCTGACCCCACATTTCCTTTCTGCACTGTCCTAGCAGAGGTTCTCTATGAGGGGCCTGCCTCTGCAGCAAACTCTTGCCTGGGCATCCAGGCGTTTCCATATATCTTCTGAAATCTAAGTGGAAGTTCCCAAACCTCAATTCTTGACTTCTCTGCACCCACAGGCTCAACAGCATGTGGAAGCTGCCAAGGTTTGGGGCTTGCACCCTGTGAAACCATGGGCCAAGCTGTACTTTGGCCCCTTTTAGCAATGGCCGGAGCAGCTGGGACATAGGTCACCAAGTCCCTTGGCTGCACACAGCAAGTTCAAAGTTCTACAAATCTCTAGGGCAGGGGCAAAATGCCTCCAATCTCTTTGCTCAAACACAACAAGAGTCACCTTTGTTCCAATTCCCAACAAGTTCTCATTTCCCTCTGAGACCACCTCAGCCTGGACCTTATTGTCCATGTCACTGTCAGCATTTTGGGCAAAGCCATTCAACAATTCTCCAGGAAGTTCCAAACTTTCTCACATTTTCCTGTCTTCTTCTGAGCTCTCCAAACTGTTCCAATGACTGCTTGTTACCCACTTCCAAAGTTGCTTTCACATTTTTGTATATCTTCTCAGCAACGCCCCACTCTACCAGTACCAATGTATTATATATCAGTCCATTTTCACACTGCTGATAAAGTTAAACCCGAGCCTGTGAAGAAAAAGAGGTTCAATTGGACTTTCAGTTCCACATGGCTAGGGAGGCCTCAGAATCAAGGCAGGAGGGGAAAGACACTTCTTACATGGTGGCAGCAAGAGAATGAGGAAGGTGCAAAAGTAGAAACCCCCGATAAAACCAGATCTCATGAGCCTTATTCACTACCTGAAAACAGTATGGGGGAGACCACTTCCATGATTCAAATGATCTCACACAGGTCCTTCTGACAACACATGGGAATTATGGGAGTACAATTCAGGATGATATGGGTGGGGACACACAGCCAAACCATACCACAAGATAACCACTGCCTACGTGGTATATCACAGTATACACCCCTCACAGCTTAATGCACTCAGTAAATATTGTTTTAAAAGTGAGAACCTGAACCTAACCAATTTCTACTCCATTTTAATTTTATATCTGATGTTTCCAGTGTTTCAAGATTTCTACTCCCGGCACCGGCACTAATTTTGTTCTCTAACCCCTAATGATACTGAACAACATATTTTTTAGTGTACTGGAACTACTGAAGTTGAAAGAAAACAATTGATACTCAATAAGAAATAAGCCTTATTTTTCTGTACTTTCAGCAACAAGGAGGAGAATCAGCAATTTCTGAGCACTCTATCTGTGACAAGCAAGGCCAGAGTCCTTCATATGCACTCTACCATTTGATCTTTTCAACCATACTGTGCAGATGAGAAAACTGAGGCAGAGTAAGTTCATATGACTTCCCTACATGACATAAGGCGGCAGAGAAGGTTTTCACATGAAGTCTGCAAGCTGAAAACGAGGCTTTTCCCCAGGAGATCTCAATGCCTCTGCCACAAGTTATTTGCTAGAATGAGTAGAGTGTATAAATATGTATATTTGTGTCATCCATCTCCACATGCAGAGTTTGGATATTATTCTTTGATAATTATAAATATTGGAGTTTGCTGCTTTTTTCTCCTGAAGAATACGAATCTTGATACGAACCACTAAGACAACTTCTTAGTATATGTGTCCTATTGTATGATTACATTGATTGTTATGACAATCAGTTTTCATCACTTCTATAAGAATTTTGTTACAATTATAGCATCCTTTTATAAACAGCTTATCAGAGTAATTTAATAAATGTAGCCCAAAGCTTGCGTTTCACTTTCATCATGTCTCTTGGAATCAGGTTCAAAGTAATGAGTTGTTCCTTTTACTCTTTTGGAAAAAATCACATATTACTTAAACTTTGACTCACATGACATGTCCATATTCTCAAAACCTGTAAAAGCATGGGAACATTTTCCATAGGCATGTAGTGTTTTCTATAATGTTAATGTTTTCAATGTGTGCTTGCATAAGAATTGAAGTTAGGTGCAAAATGGTGGTTTTTGCTTACAAAATCAGCTTGATTCTTGTAGCTTTCACAAACTGATCCTAATTAAATGTTTACATACTCAGGCAATGTGGCAGATAGTTCTAAAGTTCTACAGAAGGGGCTTTTCTTAGTAACTGTGATTATTTGGATTGTGGTTTCATTGAATTCATCTCTCCATGTCATCCAGCATTGCTAAACTAGAGGACTACGTTTAGTGCCCAGGCCATTCATTTGAACATCTTGTTGTATTGCTGGGTCCAACATAAATGGCAAACGGACACACACTACAAACTTGACCTTAGAAGGGCATAGAAATAAACAGCTTGGACTCCTCTGGGATAAGAGCCTGTGTCATTTTACCACCTAAGATGCCAAGACCAAACTAGAGACCAGCTGATGGTGATGGTTATCTTGAATGAATAGTCATAGAAGAGCTGACCAATTTTGGTCTCAAGAACAGCTGCAGAGGCTGTGGAGGGAGTTGCAGTTCATCCCACTAACCTTCCTTGGCTTCTAGGTTTTCCTCTGAGAGAAAGATGTGACGGAATCCTGGAGGAACTGCTCCCAGAATGTCTATTAACAAAGATGAAGTGAGAGGCAGAGGAGTGAACTATGGTGGATAAGAAGGGCACTGTCAAGAGTTCTCATTTGTAAAGGACTTGCCCCTAGCTGTGGGGTTACGGTCAGCAGCAACCGTCAACAATCATCCTTCTAAGTTTGCCTCTGCTGCTCAAACACCTTGCTGAAGGCGATGCCCCTTCCTGAGACAGCCCATCTGCAGTGATTGATATTATTAATTCTGTACTGGTATACAATAATTTTTTTGATTAGTCACATAATTTCTAAGCTAAAACAAATGTAAAACCAATCTCGTTATTTATTACATTTTGTGCAGTTTGTGGTCCAGAAAAACATCTAATTTCAATGTCATTTCATGGTTTTCTGATTTTTGCATCTGTTTTAGTGATGACATCATCTATCAATTCTTCCCTAACCATCGCCCACCTGTCGTTAAAGTCTGGTTTAAAGATACTTTTCTTCATGCAATTTTATCCTGTCCCCTCAATTACATATGATCTTTTCTCCCAAGATCATTTTCCTCTCTCAAGCATTCATTGTGTCCCTTTTTATCCCCATGATCAGATTCTGCCTTAGAGTAGTTATTACAATACTTGTCTTTACATCTCTGCAATTTTAAACTCTTGCATATCAGAGTAAAAAGATACCCTTTATCTTTTGCATTCCTGCAATGTTCTCTAAGTAAAGGGGGTTCTTCTATAGTAACTGTAATAATTTAGATTTGGATGTAATAAATCAATGTGTTTGCTAAATATGTTCTTTAATATAGTCTTAGGAAAGGTAAAGGAAAAATAAAGGAGAGTGACCACTAACGCGAAAAAATAAAATGCTTTGTAAAAATGTAAGGTGCTTTCAAAACCCTCGAGCTCTGTTTATTTCCAAGTGGTTTATAGGATCTAGCAATTTGGTTTAAGGCAAGTCAAGAAGAATCAGAGGAACATTCCATTTTCCTTTTGTGGAAAGTCCTGCTTTTCTCTTGTTGTATAACGTGTGAGGCAGTAGTCTTCTTCTTTTCACTAAATATACTCCTTACGCAGACTTGGAAGAAAGCAATTCTCAGCAGCAAGGTTTAAAATATATATAAAATTAAACTTTAAAATAAAGAAATTCTACGTAGAAAAAAATATTCTGTGAGGAAAGAACTTGATGAAGCACAAATAAAAACTATCTTCGCTTGTCAGTTACCTCTGTTGCTAGGCAATTAAAATGCTAACCTGAAGTACTGTTGTTCCTTTGCCGTTAAAATCAAAAGCATAATTGCCTGTTTCTGAAAGTACGCCCTCAGTCAAATCTAAGTGATCTTGGATTTTTAATGGTGTGCCTTTGGGCCACAGTGATAATTCCTGATGAATGTTTGGTGTACAGCAAAACAGGTAAGTCCCTTGTAGAATATGTTGACTTTTGTGGGTCATTTCATGGAAGAAATACTTCATAAATTTTAGCTTCTATGTTCGCCCAGACTATAACATTTCATCAATAATAGATAAAAGATGAGATGTGCTATATTAACGTTCAGGCATAATTTGTAAGCTTTTTCTTGTCCAAAGCAAAATTGGTTCTTTCTAAACTATATGCTCTGCCTCAAAATACTTATATATATATGTAATATATATATATTACATATATAAGTAATATATATATTATGTGTATATATACATGTATACATATATATAGTATATATATATGTAATATATAAGCATTTCACACAACAGAGGGTGAATTTCATGTTTCTGTACTTCATCTTCTCAAAGAGCTAATGGCATTCTGTACCTTGAAATCTCCACCCAAAACACATGATTTAACTTATTCTTTTAGAGATATTGGCTGTCAGAGACAAAGACAAAAATAGTACACAAATCATTGCTTCCCCTATCTAGCCTGCAGAAATGCATTTCTCCACTGCCAACATTTTGCAATACAGATCTAACAACTGGGTCCCTTTCTTTTGTACCAGTTATTATCATCTTTAGGGGAAATCCTGAAAATAAAAATGCCAGAATTTTCTGTAAAATTTCAGACTTAAAGCAATGTAGCCACTATCCTTTTCACAAAATTACTCTGTAAGTGATCATCTCTATATTGATGGCTAGGAATGCACGGGAGAGGTTTGTAGGGAGTTGATTCTTCTTATGGGTGATGCACAATTTGATTGAGAGTATGGAACTAAAATTCTGTTATTACAGTCTTCGAAAGCATCCTCATGAGAAAGCTAGATGGGAGTTCAAAGTATTGAGATGGATGCTATAATGAAGAGGACAGGGTTTTCTTTCAGGTGTAGGAAAACTGGCACATAGGCCCTGATCTTTCCGGGCAGAGTCAACCTTGGTGAGTGCACTTGACCTCTGAATTATCCATTGCCTCATCTGTGCATTCAGAGTGGTTGTGAAAACACGTGGAAAGTACCTTACATGGTGACTGACATGCAGGGAGGGAGCACTTACTCAATTTTGGTTTCCTTCTCTTGACTATTTAATACTTTTTTTTTTTTTTTTTTTTTGAGATGGAATCTTGCTCTGTTACCCTGGTTGGAGTGCAGTGGCACGATCTTGGCTCACTGAAACTTCTGCCTTCTGGGTTCAAGCGATTCTCCTGCCTCAGCCTCCTGAGTAGCTGGGATTACAGGTACGCACCACCATGCCAAGTTAATTTTTTGTATTTTTAGTCGAGAGCAGGGTTTCACCATGTTAGCCAGGATGGTCTCGATCTCCTGACCTTGTGATCCACCAATCTCGGTCTCCCAAAGTACTGGGATTACAGGCGTGAGCCACTACACCTGGCCGTAATTCACATTAAAAAAAAAATTATTTATTATACTTTAAATTCTGAGGTACATGTGCAGAACATGCAGGTTTGTTACATAGGCATACAAGTGCCATAGTGGTTTGCTGCATCCATCACCCAATCATCTACATTAGGTATTTCTCCCATTGTTATCCCTTCCCAATCCCTCACCTCCTAATATCCCACCCCTACTCCCCCATCCCCCAACAGGCCCTGGTGTGTGATGTTCCCCTCCCTATGTCCATGTGTTCTCATTGTTCAACACCCACTTATGAGTGAGAACATGCAGTGTTTGGTTTTCTGTTCTTGTGTCAGTTTGCTGAGAATGATGGTTTCCAACTTCATCCATGTCCCTGCAAAGGACATGAACTCATCCTTTTTCATGGCTGCATAGTATTCCATGGTGTGTATGTGCCACATTTTCTTTATCCAGTCTATCATTGATGGGCATTTCAGTTGGTTCCAAGTCTTGCTATTGTAAACAGTGCCGTAATAAACATATGTTTGCATGTGTCTTTATAACAGAAAGTTTTATAATGCATTTTCAAGAATTTCTCTTCATCCCCTGCTGCTTTAACACTGCAAAAGTTAGGAACAACTTCCAGATCCATCCCAGAAAATAGGCTTTTGTCAATTTCTCCACTTGGGGGATAATCCCTATAGTAGCAAATGGCAAAGCTTCTATACAAGCAAGATTCATAAGCGTGAGCAGATTTGATTCAAAACCACCCAGGCATCCACGCTAGAATATAAAAGTTAAATCACTTTCACTGGGCTTTCCCAGCATGGGCTTTTCATTTTAGTTTTTCTTCATATGCTGTCTAATAAGCATTTGTTCACATTCATCACCTTTGATTTAGCAGAGTTTTAGGAATTGAGCTTATTGGATGGTCATTTTAGTTCTTTATTTCACATGACCAATAAAAGAGCAAAGCAAGCTGGGGTCACTCCCAGCATCTCCAGAGATAACAGGGCCCCTTTCTCTTTCTGTTCCTAAAACCAAAGGACCCTGAAGAAGAAGAGGAAGGGAATTAACATCCTGAATTTAACCGTGTGCCGGGTACTAAACTATGTGCTTTATACATTTTTAATTTTTAGACTTCATTATCAACTGAAACTCAAATGAAGTTGACCTTGTTTGTGTTTTATTTTGACTATTTTAGAGATGAAGACACTGTTTCACTTTGCCTCAGTACAGATTCCTCTGAGGGTCAAAGAGAATAGGGAAGATTGTTACTTTGGAGTACTTTATGTGGTTATGCCATTTAAAATTCATTCAGAAGGTTAAAATGTATAAGTTGATTAACTTTTTATGTCTGTTAATATAAAAATTATTTTTTGCTGACTCTCATATTAACATACGTTAACAAATAATTAGCAAACAGAGAGACAAAAATTTTGTAAATATACTACCAGAGATGGCTACTATTAATATTTTTATAAAATTTTTGGTAGGTTTCTTGTTTTACATACGTATATAACCATAGTCTAAAAATATGTAAAGATACATAAATTGCATTATTTTGTTCAGTTTTTATATTAAATATAATGCATATATGTCATAATATATTTCAAATTCTACAAAAGTTCTGTATTCAGTAGCCATAGTCTTCATCCCTAGAGGTAAATTCTCTTTCTGTATCTTCTGCTGCATTTACTAGGCATATTTGAGCAAATTAACCAGATATACCTACACATTTTTTTTCTTTTAACATAAATGGCAGAATGTATTACACATAAGTCTGTGCCTCATGCTTTAAATGTGAGGTAGGTGGTTTTCCATAGATGGAGTGTCAGATAAGCGGAGAAGAAGTGGGAAGTGAAGTCAGGCAAGCAGCAGTAACTCAGAAAGCAGGAAGCCTTGTGAGCTATTCTGTAGAGATTCAACACATTCTAGGAATGGGGGGAAAGACACTGAAAAATTTAAAGTGGATACACGACATGGCCTACTTTGAAAAAGCAGAAAAAGAATGAAATCCTATTATTTGCAGCATGGTGGATGAAACTGGAGGTCATCATATTAAGCGAAATAAGCCAGGCACAGTAAGACAAATATTGCATGTTCTCACCAACATGTGGGAGCTAAAAAATTGAACTCAAGGAGATTTTCAAGAGATGGCAATGATAGTTACCCGATACTGGAAGGTACTAGGGAGGAAAGGCTAAAGACGGGATGACTAATGGATACAAGAACACACAGTTAGGGTAAAGTAATAAGGTCTAGTATTTGGTAGCACAATAGAGTGAGTACAGTTAACAATAATTTCTTGCATATTTCAAAATAACTAAAAGAATGGATTTGAAATGTTCCTAACAAAAAGAAATGATAAATGCCTGAGGTGATGAATAACTCAATTGTTCTGATTGATCATTACACATTGTATGCTACGTATCAAAATATCACGTATACACCATAAATATGTACAACTATTATGTATCTGTAATAATTAGAAATTTAAAAAAATGTTTAAAGTGTAGAAGCCAACTCTGTTCTCTGGGGGAGATCAGTTAAGAGTTAAGTAGTGCTGATAAATATGGGTTCTCTTATGTGCTGAGACAAGATTGCAGCTTTATTATCTTCTGACAGTTTCTCCTTCCTCTTGTATACCCCAAAAAAGTGAAGGGAAAGAAATGGCTTACGCTTGGGTAGATAAAAGAGCCAAAATCTAAAAACTTTCTAAAATGATGTAATTAAATAGAACTGATGATTACCAGGTATTTAAAAAATAGGAGTTTTTACTTTTTTCTTAGACTTACAAAGAAAAAAACTGTAATTTGACATGCTTTGAAATGTTATTTCTGTCACTTCAGCTTAATATTGTGTATGTATTTTTCTATAGGCATAAGTTTTATGGAAATGAATCAGCCATGTGGAAACAAAGCTTCTTATTTATTTATTTTCATGTTGTCTTTATAAGTCATATTTTCTTTATTAACAAATTTGAGAGACACATAGTTGATTACATTTGACTCAAAGTATGTAAGTGGTATATTTGGTTAAGAAACAGAAAACCTGTCTGTACCAAATAGAATGGTATCTAAAGTGAGAATCTATTGTTTGCAAACGACTGGATGATCAGAGATCAGGAAAACATATTTTCAGCTTTCAAGAGCTCAGGCAATTGCAGGAGCTTCAAGAAACAGTTACTCATGAACTTAGTGCCTATGGCAATTAAACAGGTAATCTGTAGAAAACCTGGAATCTGCTAACAGATCATCTATTTGTTCTCAACTGAAATTCAAGCAGGTATCCACCATTGTTGAAGGAATAATGATGCGAGTCTTTCTTCCTAATTCTAAACCACAGGTTCCCCTTACTGTTGAAACCTGAGCTGGCAATGGCAAGAAAGTCAGCGACATTTACTTCCAGGCTTCCAGTCCTCCTCACACAAAGGACATGTGTAGAAGTAGGGAGAATGGTGTAAAGACGGCCGTAGAAGCAATGGAACATGTGAGTTATTCTGGGATTATTCACATTGCATTTGCTCACCCTGGGGCCCCGGGTAAGATTTGACCTATGTACAAGGAGAAGCTCAAGGGTCAAATGGAAAGTGAATCGGTCCTAGTGAAGTTCAAAGATTTAATACGTACAACTTAATATTCAGCACTAATTGTAACTATTTTAGTCATTCATTAACTAATTTGAAAATTAGTTCTTAATGGTGATATTCAGCTTGAATATTTATAAATTCCATTTTTATTTTTTAACTTGTGAATACACAAATACAAGTTGAATTCCTTCTGTAGAAAATATGTACTAATCTGTCAATTAATATAGGCATTGCACAAAATAACATTTTGGAGATCCATAAAAATAACTTACAATGCAACTCATATAATGTACTTAATATATGCAAAGAATTGTGTTTTTCAAAGCTGATTTTGAGGGATTTTTTTATTTCAAAGTTTAATTACTAAGACGTTTCTCAAATAGATTTCTTTACTTATTCCTTATTTTTTAGTCCACAGAGTTAAATAAACAACAATGACTTTGTTAAAGTTAAAATACGTTCTCAAGATTATCTTTCTTATAAATCCATAATCAGAAAATACTGAATTTATTTTCTGTTAAACTTACTCTGAAATAAACTATACATAAAGGGGATATTTTGTTGTATTTTTCTAGAAATTAATTAATCTTATATTAAAATTTTTAAAATTGTATTTACATTATAAACCTCTTTAACAATAATCTAATATACACTGTGGCTAATATAATAAAGAAAACTTATAAATGTGATTTTAATTATACTCCTTAGGATTTAACAGAAAAGTGAAGTTCTTATCATAAGAAGGAAGTAATTATAATGTTACAGCTGTAGCATTCTCATGCCAATAAGTAAATACATATATAAATTCCAGTTGCAATTATGAAACCAAATGATAGTATCTAAAATTCCTCTTCTATCTAAATTCCACAATTAAAGAGTTTGCGTTTCAATGTCCTCTAAATAATAGTGAATTACAAAATTTACAAAATGAATACCATTGCTATAATGAAAAATCAAAAACATAAAGTTTGAAAACAAATTACGTACATATTGCAATAAATACTAAGTCATCTAAAAATAGTTTTAACATTTCCAATTTCATTTTCTGACACATGGTAAGAATAACAAGCCTTATTTTACCTTATATTTAGAAACTTGTTGTTTAGGAAGTTTTTCTAGTGGTTCTAAGAATAGAAGATAAATAGTTGCCTATGTTATATTAATCACTGGTATCAAAGAGTTATAAGATCATGGCAAGTGTTAACATGTAAATACTGAGGTTGCTAAAGAAGGTCTATTTATTATTTTCCCGTATACATATATACATGTACATCATATACTCACTGGCAAGCACTATTTAGTCACAAGAATGCACTGCAGCTTGGTAACATACAATTTAGTAGAAAATGCAATATAATATGACAAGTACTAATTAGAGAAGAAGGATAGTGATACTGTTTGGGGAGTCAGAAAGAGAAGTTGATAATATAAATTTGAGCAGGAATTTATACTGAGAAAAATAGAAAGACGGCATTCTTGGTAGAGAAAAGATTCCTTACAGTCATAGTTTTCGACAGTTACTTGATATTAGTGACTGGTAAGCTCAGGATAATTAAGATCTTAGGGTACTGGCAAAAGAATGGTGGGAAAAAAGATGAAGAGGTAAGCTGAAGCTAAATTGTAAGAGAATATATTTCTTGATTATGGACTTAACACAAAGAGTGAAACTATGGTAACAGTACTATGTGGTACATGAGATTATTGGGATATGATTATTAAAATACAGATTTAAGACTTTATAATAAATATGAGGATGAGAACACATATAATGATATTTTCATCATTAACACCATCATTTTTTACTTAATGTATTGAATTACTGACTATTATGAAGCAGGAACACATTACACCAGAGACACTTGGGAAGTATTTTCAGTGGGGGATAAAAAAATAATTAATGTGAACATGTTTTATTGGAGCTTACAGTTGAATGGTGGGTGGAGGCACTGGTAAATATTTAGAATAAACATCTATATAACCATAGTTGTGAAAATGGCAATAACAGAGATATTCAAGGCTCTTTACAATTAAATGACATAGAAATGTTTGTTCTAATTCTCTGGAAAAATGTCACTGGAATTTTGATAGGGTTTGCACTGAATCTGTGGATTTCTTTGGGTAGTATGGACATTTTAGCAATAATAATTATTCCAATCCATGAACACAAGTATCTTCATATTTATTGGTGTTTTCTTCAGTTTTTTCATTGATGTCTTACAGTTTTCAGTGTACAGATCATTCATCTCCTCGGTTAGATTTATTCCTAAGTATTTTATTCTTTTTGATGCTATTGTTCATGGAATTGTTTTCTCAATTTCTTTTTTAGACAGTTTGTTGTTAGGATATAGAAACACAATTGATATTTGTATGTTGATTTTGCATCCTGCAATTTAATTGAATTTGAATTTGATTATTAGTTTTCAGAGTTTCTTGGGGGGAGTGTTCTAGGATTTCTATATACAAGATCATGTCATCTTGTATACAGAAACAGAGACCATTTTACTTCCTTTTCAATATGAATGCCTTTTATTTCTTTTACTTGCCTAATTACTCTGGGTGGGACTAAGGATTGTGTTGTATGGCATTATTGTCTTATTCCTAATCTTAGAGGAAAATAATTTAAGTTTTTCACCATTGAGTATGATGTTAGCTGCAGGCTTCTCATATATGGCCCTTATTATGCTGCAGTATATACCTTCTATGTAAAATTTATTGACCATTTTTATCATAAAAGGATGTTGAATTTTTTCATTTTTTTCTGTATGCTTTAAGATGATCATATATTTTTATCCTTTATTCTGTTCATAAGATATGAATCCTATTTTTTAAGATGCGACCACCAAAGACCCTGAACAACCAAAGCAATCTTTAGAAAGAACAAAATAATGGCACGTATATACCTATGTAACGAACTTGCATGTTCTGCACATGTATCCCAGAACTTAAAGTATAATAATTTTTTTTTTAAAGAAAGAAATGGCTAGAGCTTTAAGATACCTAGTGATTTATCATTAGCTGAATTTTAAATAAACTGCTTTGGATATAGAAAAATGTTGGGACCACCTCAAACAAAAAGATTCCTGCACAGCAAAGGAAACAATCAACAAAATGAAGTCAACCTACCAAATAGGAAAATAATATTTGCAAACCATATATTTAATAGAGAAATAATACTCAAAATATGTAAGAAACACATACAACTCAATAGCAAAAGAACAAAACCAAACCAATGAACCCAATTGAGAAATATATAAAGGACCTGAACAGACATTTTTCCAAAGAAGACATTAAAATGGACAACTGGTATGTGAAAATAATTATCACGGAAAGGCAAATCAAAACCACAATGAGCTATTACTTCACACCTCTTAGAATGGCTATCATCAAAAAAAAAAAATGTTGTCAAGCATGTGGAAAAAGGGAACCCACGTACACTGTTGGTGGGATTGTAATTAGTACAGCTGTTATGGAAAACAGTAAGGAGACTTCTCAGAAAACTAAAAATACAACTATCACATGATCCAGCAATCCTACTTCTGGGTATATATCCAGAGGAAATAAAATCATTACCTAGAAGAGAAATCAGCACTCCCATGTTTATTGCATTATTCACAATAGCCAAGCTATGGAAACAACCTAAATGTCTATAAAAAATGATATTACTCAGCCTTAACAAGGAAGGAAACTCCATTTGTGACAATGCATATGAACCTAGAGGACATTATGTATGCTAAGTGAAATAAGGCAGACCCAGAAAGACAAATACTGTATGATCTCACTTACATGTGGAGCAAAGAAGTTGAACTTATAAAACAAGAGAATAGAACAGTGATTTCCATGGGCTAGGATATGGGGGAAGGCAGGGATTTCAGTCAAAGGGCACAAACTTTCAGTTATAACATAAGTAAGTTCTGGAGACCTACTGTACAGTATGGTAACTATGGTTAACAATACTCTATTGTATACTTGAAATTTGCTAAGAGGGTAGATCTTAAGTGTTATCACCTCAAACTTTTGGTATATATAAAATGGTAACTATATATATATACCAATAGTTTTATATATATAGTACCATTTTAGTGATATATAGTTACCATTTTATACTATATATATATAACTATTGGTATATATATATATAACCATTTTAGTTTAATGTGGTAGAAGTGATGAATACATTTATTAGCTTGATTGCGCTAATCATTTCAAAATGCATATCAAAATAATTATGATAGATCACTTTTTTGTTGTCTAGAAAGAACTTTTGGGGTGGATGACATTTAAGATAAAATACGAAATATTATTAGGATATTCACAGCCCAATAAAAATAAGAGGATGGGGCTGGGTGCGGTGGCTCATGCCTGTAATCCCAGCACTTTGGGAGGCTGGGGTGGGCGATCACCTGAGGTCAGGAGTATGAGACCAGCCTGGGCAACATGGTGAAATCCCGTCTCTACTAAAAATATAAAAATTAATCGGGTGTGGTGGCATGTGCCTATAATCCCAGCTAGTCAGGAGGCTGAGGCAGGAGAATCTCTTGAATCTGGGAGGCGGAGGTTGCAGTAAACCTCACATCATTGCACTCCAGCCTGGGCGACAGAGCAAGACTCCATCTCAAAAAAAAAAGAAGAAGAAGAAAAGGATGGAGTGAAAATAGGGACGGCATTCTATGCATTGATAAACAGGCTATGAATAAAGAACGCTGGCACATGGGTGTAGTGGAGAAAGAAGAACACAGAAAGTATGTTAACCTGTCATTTTATAACTCACGTTAATGAGATTACTACCTATAAGTGGCTATCAGCTAGTGAATATGAAAGAAAACAAACTCATACAATACGATGGTTTGGTCATGTTTATATTTCACACATCTGATTATAAACAGAAGAAATCAAATATTCCTTTAAAAATAACTTTTTTATAAAAATGAATCTTCAGACATGACTAATGTGCAATAATGTTAATTAAATATACAATGCTTAAAACTAATAATAATCTGTTAGTAAATGAAAGACAGAGACATGTTTCTCCGCCATCACATTAAAGAAGTTTTTAAAAAGGAGTGAATGACAGTATTGAAATTTAGTAATAATATGAAAAAATAAAATGTATGGGAAGACAATTTGACAAAGTAAGTCAAGAATCAATAACACTCTCTTTCTGACTTACGTAAAGCTTGCTCTTTTCTTTTGGCCTGAGAATAAATGAGCAAAATTATACACAGTTGTTGCTTCATCATTTATGGTAACCACAACCTAAGTGTCCACTGCTGGAGACTAATCAAATCAAATCTTTGCTCAACTATTAACTGCTTCATGAAGCTTTCTCTAAGAAGACTAATTAAAATTGACACTCACGTATTTCTTGGCTAGTTTTCAATAGTTTTCTACACAGTACTTACCTGCACCTGGCAAGATTTACTCACTGGATTACTTATTGTAGCCTCTTACCCTTAGAATGTAAGCTCTATGAGGAGAGGAACTTTTAAAAAATCCTAATTATTAAAACAATACCAATGGTATTGTATCCAGTTAACAGATGCTCAATATTTATTAATATAATAGAACATAACAGTAAGTAGATACTATATCATTACAGAATTAAGTTTATTGATCTGGAAATGTAGTATATGTTAAGAAAGGAAAGGAGTATAGAGCATGGTATAAGATACAATTTGACTTTTATAAGATTATAAATATTTGTGTGCATATAAAACGAAGAAAATAATATACAGTTGTCATTTTATGTTTCCATTTTGCCTACTTTATTCCCCAAAGATTTTTCTAAGGATTGAGTATTATGCATATAATAAAAATAAAAATCAATTAATGTTAATTCTTAAATTAGCCACTTTTAGTTAAGAATTTTGGGAGTGTAAATAAAATATTTTACTTTTTTTTTTCATAAACACCTCTATAAGGCAGATTCTAAGTGAGTGTAACACCTTGACTGTTCAAGCACCTCACCCTCCCAGAGATAGGAAGAAATCATACCATAAGATGATTTTTTATTGGATGGTATCAATTTTATAATTTGCAAACTGACTACCAATTACTAGGGGTGGAGTTTATGAACCATAAATGAAAGTAAATAGTCCTATTCTGGACTACATAAAAATAAGGGCACTTTTCTGACTCAGACCTCCTTCATCATCTTATAACATGCTCGTGCTGTCTTGACGTGGCCACCTCTTTACAGAACTCAAGCATCCATGGCACTCAGCGCTCTTCTGAAAGAGGCAGTCCAGGTGGTTATTAAGAGCGCAGATTCTAGGACTTAACTCCATGGTTTCAAATTCTGGCTCCGCTTCTTTCTAGTCACCTGTTGGCCAATTTGCATAAATTCACACTGCCTCAGTTTTTCGCAACTGATAAGTGATTACACACACACACACACACACACACACACACGCAAGCATTTATTATTTCTAATCACATTGGATGCTAGCAGGCATGGGGTCTTCACTCTGATTTTGGACAATGGTTGAGGACAAATATTAATGTATTACAAGGACAGGAGGACAAATATTAATGTGTGACAACAAATTAAAATTTGGTAAAAATATGAGAAAATAAAATGTATAGGAAGACAATTTAACAAAATATGTATGTCAAGAATCAATAATACACTCTCTGAATTATAGAAATTTTGCTTACTTGTTGAAACAAGAAAAATTATTCACAAGACAAAAATAAGAGCACAAAGAAGGTGGAGAGGTCAGGCAGGATAGGTCACTCCTGTGGTTCCAGCACTTTGGGAGGCGGAAGCAGGCAGATCACTTGAAGCCAGGAGTTCAAAACCAGCCCAGTCAATATGGCAAAACCCCAAGTCTACTAAAAATTACAAAAATTAGCTGAGCATGGTGGCCCACGCCTGTAGTTCCAGCTGAAGAATCACTTGAACCCGGGAGGTAGAGTTTGCAGTGAGCCAAGATCACACCACCGCACTCCAGTCTGAACCATAGAGCAAGAATCTGTCTCAAAAAAAAACAAAACAAAACAAAAAGGTGGAGAAAGTGCTGGAATCAAGGAGTTCAAAAATACGGAGGTAGGATGTCTTAAAATTTGTATGGAAAAATGGCAAAGAGAGAGAGAGTTTCAAGAGAGTTTGAAGGGACTATGTTGACAGTGTCAGAAATCAAAAATGAAAATTTTAAGATGTCTTGCTTTTTAATTATAGGAAATAAACAAAAATCGAAAGTGTTTTTCTGGGGGGAGAATACTATTTATTTGAATTACCACTGCACACATGATGGAGTATGTGAGTTCCACAGCTCTTCAGGCAGACTATATTTCTGGTAATGAAGTACCAATTCTGAGACTTACACCAGGCTCTAACCCAATTGTCAATCAACAGAAAGCACCAGGTAGTAGGGACAGTAGGTTTCTTCACAGTATGAGGATCCATATGCTTGTTTTTGAGACTCCTTTCAGTCTTCCATGTTATGTTTTTGGGTAGGTTGATTCATTTTTTACCCATCCTCATGGTCTATGTCTGAAATAGCTATTGAAAGAAGGAATGGGAATGTCAACCAAAAGTGTTCACAATGCAATCCACATAGCAGGCTGACACTAAATTGTCATTTTGCAAATGTGTGTCTGGACATGCATTGCGCCTGTGACTTTCTAACTTGTTAGTACCAGTTTTTTCTCTGAAAGAATGACTTTTAGGTGTGTGTAGTTTTTCTTTTTCTTTCTTTCTTTTTTTTTTTTCCCTGATTCTTAACCAGAAAGTAATTTCCTTCAGCCTGAACAGGAAACATTATGGCTTCTGTTCTGCTTTCTGGAGATTTATTGGAAGCTTTGACATTTCTTATAACACATTCTTAATGTCTTAATAATATCTAAATTACATATTCTGGGAAGGATTGAGGTCCAGTTATGATCAATATTCTATTCACTGTTCTGAAACCAAAGACAGAAATTTATCAAGGAAATCTGCTATTGGAGAGCTCTAAATGCTGCTGGACCTAGTGAAAGTAGCATGGGTTTTGAATCAAAATACTGAAGTTTTATAGGAAAGTTGTTTAGACTCTATGAGTCAATTAATATAAAGTTAGCTAATTGGATTAAAGAAAGAATAGTAGTTAATTCTCAGGGAGGTTATTAGGAGGATTAAAAGAAAAATGTATAATATAATGTTCCGGGTGGTATTACTGCTCTATCTACATTTGCCTGGCACTAGACATTTATGTGTACATTGACCCAGTGATATCCAGCTGCAAGCATCTACAACTCTTTGCCTGAGAACTTTCTATGACCATCAAAGTCTGAAGAAGGGGCTCTCAACAATTAGATAGAAAGGGTGACTAGTCCACTGGATGCTACTTAGCCTCTACAATGTGCCACTCAAGTGCTTACACAATGTGCCCATGAATGGAATGGTCATCGTAGGAGGGATTAAGAGTATTCATGGCTTAACAGCATGGGCTGCCTCTCACCAAGGCTGATTTAGCTGCCACTGTTAAATGTACGGCCTGTCAGCAGCAGCGGAGATTCACATCATGTCTTGGTAAGATACCATTCCTTGAGAAAACAAGCTGGCTAGCTCCTGAGCGGCTTGTTGATTATACTGAAATCTTCCACCAAAGTGGGGGAGGGGGACAGCAGCTCACCTTTGTTGAGACCGATAATGCTGCATGTATGGGTTTGTCATCCCATCTTACAGTCCCTCAGGCAGCAACAGTATGTGAGAGCTCACACAGAGAGTTTCATTTCTCATTATCCCACATAACATTGCCCTGACCAAGGGACCCACTTTATAGTGAAGAATGTGCAATGATGAGCAACTGACTGCAGAATCTACTAGCTCTCTGAGTAGATTGCCTCATCCTGAAGCAACTGGCATGACAGAATGTGGAATCGTTTCTTAAAGGTACTTATATAAATATCAGATTAGGAAGAGTGACACTGTAGGTTCAGGACACTGTCTTTCAAGGTGTGATGTATACTTTGAACTAGTAACAATTATGTGGTGTCATGATCCTTAAGCTAGAACTCTTGGATCCAGTAACCAAGGGCTAGAATTACAAATGGCACCTTGGAATTAATGGTGCTTCCTCCAAATGGTAAAACTGAGATGAAGATCCAAATACAAGTTATGTATTGGAGAAGTGAAGGGCACACCAATGGGGGTGTGAAAAAGTGAGACAGGGAAGGAAAGGGGACAATAAATGCTGCTCTATCACGCCGTTTCCACTATGGATAATATGTTTGCCTGTCATAGGATAACTGTGAGCCCATGTAAAACACATGGCTCAGAGTTACGCCATCAAGAAGTAAGGGATCCGGGATATTCATATTCCAACTCTAGCCAGTAACTTGTTGAGGACTCCTCCTGGAGGCTTTAATTCCCTAGCATTCCAGCAAAGACATGCAGATGCTGGCAGCCAGAAGTCATGCTAAGTATTGGGGCATTGAGGGTGAGGAGGATATGATAGTGTATCAGCTCCACCTGTCACACCCTCTCGTCCTTACTCACATTTGCTCACTTGGGGGAATTTATGTTGAGTGTTTGCTCAACTTTAGAATCTGCTGGATTAAAGATCCTGGTTCCAGTAGGGAGGACCTTCTATCAGGTGACACACTCAGAGTTCACCTAGCCTAATGCTATGGATGTCACCTAGTCTCTCAGGGTCTTTAGGCCAGTAGATCTCGAGTTTAAAGGGGAATTATTACACTAGCAGTGGTAATTAACTCTGTTGCTCAGAAGTAGATCGAGAAGTCTCTATAGAATGGTGGTAGGAGGAATGTTTGGAATTCAAGGAAGCCACCAGGCACCTCTTGGTGTTTGCATGCCTGGTAAGAACCATGAAAAGACAGTATCAGCAATCATCAAGGGCATGATAACCAGGTGCTCAGACCCCTCAGTCATTTCCCTATTAGGCAAGTAGCCCAGACCAGCAAACACGATGTCTGAGGATGCCTGGAACACAGAATTGTTGCCAGAAGAGTCAGTGAATATTATTACAGCCTTGAACCCAGCTGTAGCAGTGGGAAGCATCCCTGTTATGTCTTGGTTTTGTCGTTTTTGTCGTTATTGTATAGACAGCCAGAGAGATAGACAAAAGAACCTATGGTATGAGTACTGAAAGTGTGTGATGTAGATAATAATTTATATAGGCCATAAAGAGAAAATACTACTGTGGTTGAAATGATAAAAATTTTATGTTTTTACTATAGCAGATGTCATCCAGATAGAAGTTTGTTAAATAGCACCATTTAAATATTAGCCATTATACTAGTCAATACTTTACATATTATATTTAACAATATAACTGTGCATGATTTGAAAGCCGAAAAAAAGTTGAAAGCTTTTCTTTGGCATGGGCACATGAAGAGATTCTTCTAAGCTAGAGAAAAAAAATCCTATATTTTCTCTTTTCATTTACTCTACCACTATCCTTATGTTAATAATCTTCATGTGTTACAAAATACATTAACCTCAATTTTTCCTCTTTTAAATAATTACAGAATTTTTAGAAATCAAAAATAATATGTGTTGGTCTCTTCATAATAAATGAGGGTTTCCAGCGATATTCTTTCATGTAGGACTATATACAAATGGATCACTTTTAACAGATTATGCAGCTTTAAAGACTCCTCTTACTTGCTAATTTCCTCTTTCCATAAGGGAACCGACATTCATTTATATGGAACTTGGCACATCCTCTGGCAAAATAACTAAATCAAGAATTACCTCAGGAAATATTTGTGACACGAATTACTTCCTGGAATGATGTTGTAATGTTATTCAGTTGGTCCCCATACATTTGGTACATGATATTGTTATGCTAATTACAAAATACTGATAACACACTCTCTCTCCTGTCTAATATAAGACAAAGGATAACTTTCAAATAATTTCACATTAAGGTTTAATGTCAAATTAATAATTTCATCCATTCAAAGCTGACAAAGTTAGTGACAACTAAATGAGATTCATAAAATTTAATTTAGTTACCTAGTCTTGGGTTTGTAATATATATTTCCTCAGGTACATTTTAAAGCTGCCTCATTACTTTTAGAAAAAGATATGACATAAATTATAAATATCTTAACATTTAATATTTATAAGATGTTATGATAGAGTGATTTTACTAAGTCCAAACCTCAGCCAGATTGCATATGGGTATTAAATACCTTACTAAGGGCTATAGGGAGATGAGAAAGAAAGTATAAATTGATTAAAAGGTAGACATGCAAAGATAAAATATACTGCTTTTGTCTTCAAGAAGGACATGGTCTAGTAAAAGTGGTGGACAGGTGAACAATATAGCATAAGAAAAGCCTTAAAGGAACTATGTATGGGAAGTTGTGGTAATCCAGAGCACAGGAATGGCTCCACAAAAGCAGGTAGGGAAGGTGTTTGAGAAGAGATGAAGTTGGCAGTGAGTCTTTGATATGGTTTGTCTGTGTCCTCACCCAAATCTCATCTTGAACTGTAGCTCCCATTACCTGTGGGAGGGACCCAGTGAGAGATCAATGAATCATGGGGATGGTTTTCCCCATGGTGTTCTAATGGTGGTAAATAAGTCTCATGAGATCTGATGGTTTTATAAGGGGAAACTCCTTTTGCTTGGTTCTCATTCTGTCTTGCCTGTCCCATGTAAGAAGTGCCTTTTGCCTTCCACCATCATTGTGATGCCTCCTCAGCTATGTGGACCTGTGAGTCCATTAAACCTCTTTTTCTTTATAAATTACCCAGTCTTGAGTATGTCTTTATCAGCAGTGTGAAAACAAATACAGTCTTACAGGAGTACAAGTTGGCCAGGAAAAGATGCAAGAGAATGATATTCTGTGCTGAGCCATTTCAGGGCAAAGGCTTGGATTTATGAGAAAGAAGGCATATTTAGATAATGAGATGTCTTCTGACAGGCCTGGAGCAGGAGGTCCCACTTGGGGAGGATGAGTGGAACTGAGTCTAAGCAGGTGGGCAGCGGTGGAATTTCATTGTAACATTCCTTTGTAAAATTTCTTCAAAAATTAAGTGATACTTGAATTTTTCTATCTAAAATTTATCATTTTTAAAATATAAAACTGAATGTCTATGTAAATATTTGAGTCAAATAAGAGATCCTAGGAGATTTATCAAGTTTCTCTTGTTGTTTCAGGATTGTCCATGATATCAACATATGCCTCAAAAGTTTGAGAAGCACAAAAATTGTAAAAAGTACCTAAAAGTTACTTGAGTTGCACAGATGAAGTGGGCTGTATTTACTGGTTAATGCTAGAAAATTTATAGTTGAATCTTTATAGCTATGTCTACACATATGAAGAATTCTGTTTGGCTGACACTTGTCTAATCTGGGATTCCACTATTGGTTTCTTAGGCATTGGCTCAGTAATTCTAATTTAGTTCCAAGCATGTACTTACATCAAGGAGAATTCTTTTTATATTCTAGGGAAAATTTGCATATGCCAAAAGAATAAAATTATTAAAATGAGGTTGGTTGCAATATAATGCAATTCATTTTCATTCCTTTGTCAAAATACCAAAGTATGCTGTTGACAGGAAAAGCATAAAAGTGCATTCTGTTCTCATAATAAAGTCAGGAACTGAACAATTTTTTTGTTGTTGACCAATGAACAATAGGCTTTTGAGAACATTTATTTTTCTGAAAGAATAGATGAGTTTAGTGAAATCCATTGTGTCAATGAAAATCTAAAATGTTGGTGAAAATTCATGCTGACCGGGATTCAGGTATGCAGCTGTTTCCTTCAGCAAGCTATTATTTTACTATTTGATTTCATAACTGAAATAATCCAGCTTTTGTATTTTTTCAACCACCTAAAAGAATTGACCTTTATGGTGGTTTATACCTCTTTTCAAATAAAGATGAAAATTCTTGATACAAATTTGGGAATTTAATATGTATATATAGTATTTCTAGCTGCTCTTGAGATAAAATTTTATATTTAAATATCTTCATCTCATGAGAATATTAGATAATAATTTATAAAGATTTTTTAAATGACATTTTTTAAAACTCCCACATTTTGCATTATCAGAATCAAAGTACATGTATGCATTAAATTCCAGAAATATTGACACCTGATGGACCATTTTTAGAGCACAGTTTTTGACTATGCAAGTTAGTGTGATTATTTATAGTCATTCATTTAAATAGTCACAAACTTCCTATTGGGTTTTCTAATGGCCAGGGACTGTTTTGAGTATAATACAAAGTCAAATTAGACAGGGAATTTACTATACAATTGGAGATTATTAACTCTTCAAGCCTCAATTTTCTTATCTACAATATGAGATATTTTCCCCTTTCCCTATGAATAAAGTTGTTAGCAAACTTGACTATATTAAAGTGGTTAAATTAGATGTGTTCAAGTACACATGCACAGACACACACAAACAGTATATATAACCTCCTCCAAATTTTTGAATTCTGCAAAAATGATTTTTACTTGAGTCCTTAAGCAAATAACATTTTATGCATGCATTAGGGGAAAAAAGTAATGTGTTTAATAGCATCATAAAATTTAACTTTAATTTTAGAATATGGAGATTCACAGGGATTGGGCAATAATAGCCTTGGTTATTTTTTATTTATAAGTAGACATGTTTGATGTATAAAAGTAAAAATAGGTTTTTTTCTAAGAGAACCAACTTCTATTACTTTGAGACTGGGTTCCTATCTCTGATAAAAAGGAAGATACTTAATTCATTCCAAATTTACAATACCCAGGCTTGTCCAATACTGACCTATTTGTCAGTTGGGACCTAACAGGTTGATTTATGACTGAAAGTGAGTAGGATATTGAAAAGAAACAAAGGAATTCGTCATGAGCCTTCTGAATAAAATAAATCTATGAACAAGAGACAAAACTCCCAATATCTATGGCAAATTGACTCAAAGACAGCTGTTTGCATCCTGCTGTTGGAAACTAACAATAATCAGTTTCCCAAGTATAACCCGAGTAAGGCAGAAGAATGTCTTTACAGGGACCAATAAGGGAAGAATTTTTAAACTGTCACTTCGAGATGTTACCTATACTGCCCAGGACACCATTCGTATGCTCAGTAACATAGATCCATATAGCTGTTTCTTATTTCCTTTTAGTCTCAGAATAGCAATAAAAAACTTTATCTAAATTTCATACTAACAGAAATATGTTTGATATTATATGTCACCTATATTTTGAAGTTTGTCTGGAACATTGGTTCCTACAGTTGCTCTGATAGTCTTTCCTCAGAATTCTTTGAAGACTACTGCCTCTAAAACCTTTATTCTTATTTTACCTTTTTCCATACTTACCAATTTATCTTACTCTTGCTTACTCTATGGATGATATACCAACAATAAGAGGATAGCTCTGCTAGTTATGTTTCAATTATCACAAGAAAGTTAATGTATCTCAAATCTCTATGTGTGGCTGGGACCTCACTACCAAGCATGGGATCCAGATTTGCAACTGCTTACCAGGAATCTACACAATGATGTCCAGGCAGCATGATGTCCAAACTCAGTGTTCAGAAACTAACTCAGTTTTACTCAAGATCTTTCTTTTTATTTTTTAAACTCACTTAATGACATAAATAAGCTGTAAATACCCCATATCAATAATTACGGTAACATTCCAACATTCATTTATTCTACTTTTAGATATTAGATGCCCTAATTCCCAGTTCTTACTTGTTTACACACAGTATTTTCATTTTTTCATAAAATATTTGCCTAAAATATTATTTAGATCACATATTTACAACTATTCTGGAATACTGTGTCATTTCCTTAGTGTAAACTTAATTTTTATTAGGAGGTTCCAGGTGCAAGCGATAAGTACTACTTTAATAAATTAATCTTTCTACCTTTCTTAGAAATTTTTCACGTTAAGAAAAGTTTCAAATCTTGATGCTTTACATTCTGCCCTCAAAAGAAAAAGATAAATGAAATTTTAAATTGGTATTTTGGGATCTCCCCTTGACTACCAAGTATAAAATGACCCACTGAATGGAACCATCGTTGATAACATTATGCTAGTGAGGAAGGAAGGACTTGCAAAAAATCAAGTAAAGAGGAGATCCATACTCCGAACTCAGAAAATAATGTTTTGTATATATCTTTAGGAAAAATTAAACCTGCTGTAAGATTGTTTCATAAGAACAGTTTGCTATTTTAGAATTTAATAGACATTGAAGCTATTGCCTCATATGAGTCAATGGATGAACATCTTCTGATTTCAGTTTTGAATAGACTTCATCACTCATACTCAGCACTTTTACAAATGTTCTATTTATGAAAGACGTATTTATAGACAATGTAAGAGACCTCATCCTCTCTCTGTTTTAATTAAAGAAGCCAAGCAAAGATTAAATTAAATTTGAATTGCATGACGTGTCACTTGCTAGATGTTGGAGGAAAGGCACACAAACAAAATGTGGTCTTGAAAAAGAACCAGATTCCCACTTTTCAAAATAAAGGAATAGATTAAAGAGTGATTGCACTCAAACCTTTGTACACTTTAATGACAAAACTAATCTTATCCTTTAAAGACTATTAAAGTTTGGAACTGATGTTACATTTGATTTGGGCAGTCCTTCTATTCACTCTTCTGTAACTAAAGATCTGCTTCTACAAACCACCAGTTTCAAAGATTTTTTTAATCCATTTATCCCTTCAGCAACATGCCCTTAACCACTTCATAGCTGATTCTCTTGTATCCTCAAATACATTCTCTCTTTTCATTATCTGATTGGTACATAGAAAGAATTGCTCCAGAAATATTTGGCATGATGGATGGAAATAGACTAGGATTCAAGGCCTAATGGAAAATCTAATATAAACCTTGCCTCTCTGGAGAAATATAATACCATGATAATATGATATAATGAAATATGCTTGTTTTTTTTCTTATAATGTATCATGTGGTATAGTGCATCTTCTGAGAAAAGACATGAACTTATTGTTCTCTGAGGGAAAAGTCTCTATTGTTAACCAGTGCTCTGAAGGGCATACTCCAAGCCTTTTAGATTTTCATTTAGAGAATAGCCTTATTGTGAATGGAGCGGGAGTCTTTGCTCCAACAGACTGTTGGTCACATTTTAAGAGAACTATCACCATATCTTGAACATGGACCTAATGGTTAAGCCTGGTGGATTAAGCAAGCAAGCAAACAACAGCAACAAAAACAACAATCTCAGATTGAGGAATGCGGATGAGCCTTCTTCACTCTCACATCACATTAGCGCTACCCTGCTGGCCTATTGCAGTCCCGCATTCTTTCTGCTCCAGGAGCATGGAACCCCCCAAACTGACTGATGAGTGAAAGGAGAAGCTCAGCACACATAGCTCAGGTCTGCCCTGTTTTCCTCCCCTTGGGAGTGAGTAATCTTAAGGAATGTACAGCCTACTCTATTCCTCCAGGGTAAGTCAATGTGTCTAATTTAGAAGATCACTGGGAAACCCACTTGTCAGAAATATGATTTTCTATGTCAGTTTTATGAATAAAAAGAAAATATTTGGCTACCATCTGACTTACTCTTCTTTCTTATTTCTTCAGTTGGTTCAGAACTATGGCAAGTAAGTTAAACAATATATTCTGGAGGTTTTCAGACTCAAGTTTCTTAATATCTTGAATTCCTCCTAGTACTAAAAATACAACATCTACTGATCGTTATGTGTGATAATGCGTGTAAAGTACTTAGTACATTTTTGCAGTACCTATTAAATAGTCATACTCTGCTTCCTCCTTTACCTCCAGTTCCTACTACTGCTGCTGCTACTCCTTCTCCTGCTACTATCAGTATTACTACACAGGCGAAAACAACCAAAGAAACATTATCAACCTCTAGCAACTATTTCCTTTTATTAGGTTTTTATAGATGGCCCTACAGTTTTAAGCTTTACACCATTTGTGAAGTTATTAGTAAACACTGAAAACTGTTGATTATGAAGGTGAAATAATCTTTTATTGTTACTAATTTGTGCTGTAATCTTTAGCAAATAACATCATTGAGTCTATGCAGAATGGAAGTAATAAACAGTTCCCCTTATGAATACTTATCACACCAGAGTATTGGATTTGCAAACAGCTGATAATAGTAATTTCCTAGGCTGAATATCCTAACATAAACTTTTCAACCCTTTCTGCAAACCCAAGCATAGATACAACAAAAACCTAATTGTCCTGAGTAAGGACATGAGTTATTTGCTATACCCTTCACTGAGATAATCCTCCATGGGTTGCTGAGCTTAATGGAAATCAAAGTTATAGAACTAGGCCTGCAAGCAACCACACAAAGACTACAGCTTTGTTTTTCACAATGCAAAAAAAAAAAAAAAAAAAAAAAAACTTTCTGAATGAGTCACAACATTCTAAAATTCTCCTGCTATCCTGCCATGACTTCTAATAAAGCTTACTATGTTTGGAATACAGAAAGGTCACAGAAATTCCATATTTAAAGTCTACTTGAAGAAGAGGGTGATGAAAACCAAGGTTGTCCCATTTCTGCAGGCATGGAAAGAAAATCTATGCCTCACAGTGCCAGTTCTAGTGGGTACTCATCTAACATAGTGATGCATTGATGATAACAGAATTCTGAAAATACCTGCTTTTAGCTCTCCATGTCCTGTCACTTTATGTACATGGTACAAATAATTTTGGAATGGCTTCTAAAAAAGATTTTGGCAAGACTTTAAGCCACACTTACATTTCTGGAGAATTACATCCACACCTGCCCTTCCAAATAGATTCAGTTTTTACTAATTCCAATCCACATAGCAGTCTGTTTTTATTTTATTTTTGTCTTAAAACTTACAACTTAGGACAGTTTCATTACTTTTTTATTTAATCATTTGTGTTTTGAAAGGATTCAGTTGTCACGCATGGAGATACAATATAAATTGTGTCTAGATATAAGAAACTAATTAGTTCATCCAAAATCCTGAATAATGCAAATTGAGGGAGTCTGAACTTTCAATTTGATGGTTCAGTCTTGACACAAAAATGATGAGAACTGATTCCATCTTTGGAAAGAAGAAAATGTTTGGCCTTTCAAACATTTAGCCAAAAAGGGTATATAAATTTAAATTTGTTATTTTATATATATTTAAATATAAAAAATGTTGAGAAGTAAGCCATTAAATAACTTATAAATTAGATGAAATCTTTTAAATTTAGCACTATTGTTTTGTTTTACATCAGTCCACTGTGTACTGGAGAAAGTACCATTTCAAACAAAGGTTTCCATAATGAAAAAAAAAAACTTTCTGAATGAGTCACAACGTTCTAAAATTCTCCTGCTATCTTGCCATGACTTCTAACAAAGCTTACTATGTTCGGAATACAGAAAGGTTACAGAAATTCAAATCTGCCCTTCAGTTGCCTTCAAATTTGAAAAATGGGCATCTGTCTAGTTGATATTGGTACTGTCTGCATTTTGGGTTACCTGCTTAACCTTCTTTCTTGCTCGTGGCCTTCCTTAACATTCACGAGTTTCATATTCCTCCTTGTTTTGAATGCTCCAAAAACCACCAATGAATCAATGGGCTGTATAACAGTGTATTTTAAAATACAAGAAACCTTTTGAATGGAAAGTTTGTACTGGCAGTGGACCGTGTACGTACCTTTGTGTAGTTTTGCATATCCAGTCTTGCAGCCTACAGTTAACTGAAGCCAATGGATGACAAGCACAGTGAAAAGTTCTGCTGATCTCTTCCAAGGTGATCCCATTATTTCCCGATAATGAGAATAATTCAAGATGTTATGGCCATAAATTTTTAATACTAGAGCAACATGCTCTCCAGAATTTTCCTAAAACAAAATTAAAAGCTATTAAAATTATTTTATAGTTATATCATTTGGATAGTACATCTTACAAATAACAAAGATGAATGTTTTTCTTGATTTACAGCATATGAATAAAGATAACATAGCACATAGAACTTGACTTATTTGTACAATTAGATTTTGCAATTGCAAAATCTAAAGAGGTAAAGAGGTGGTACAATCCTGTTATTCAGTATTCATTAAGTGGTAAGTTACTAAAGACGTATTTAGTAAATTTAATACTCATCTATATACAGAATTATTATTTCCACTTGTTTCATTTTATGTTGAAGTTGTAAGCTGTCTAACCAAGTGGGTTGGTTCAGCATCCTGAAGGAAACCTCTCAGAGCAGCTGGTTCAGAGAACTACATTATACTTCTATTATCCTAGGATAAAGTCTATTAATAAAAGGGTACAAATTCATTAACTTGCCTGTTAAACAGACTCTTAGCAAGCATGTCCTATCGACAGGGCACTGGGATATATAAAGAATGCAAAGATATTTAAAACATGGCTTTTCATAATTTAAACATTATTATTTGAATTCTAATTATAATTTCTAATAATTATAACTCTTGTGATAAAAGTGTACTTCATCTGAAAAGAACAAACAATGGGACATGACTACATATAAAGCCATTATATAAAGCAATATATAGAATGTGTCATTTGAGTAGTACCACAATATGTCTTTAAGTAGCTCAGAATAAAAATTAGTTCTAGCTAGGAAACTCTTTGTATAGAGGCTGGTGTTTATGAATTAGTAGAGTTTTACTTTTCATGATGATAATATGAAAAGCATGCAATCAAAACTTAAGAATTTGCATGTGAGTCATAAAATTATATTACTTCAAGTACTATAATAGACATGTGCTACTTGGAACTGATAGAATGACTAAATCATTTGTGCCTAAAAACATAGATACTATGTTCTTAATAATTATACACATAGCTATTCAAATTTATTTCCATAAACACTCAGATGACTTTATGTTACTAGAGGAAAAATCACTGAATGTGTTCAAGCTGGTTATTTTTAATATACAGCATCAATTATGCTATATGGTTATACAGACAATTAGAAAGCTTTCAAGCTTAAAAACAAATTTAGTCCAATCATCCATGAGGACTCGAACTCAATTTAATACATGATGCTATTTATCAGGAATAAGCTACTCAGACAAATGCTAGTCAGGATGTGCTAATTTTACCAATAAACAGAAAAATAATTTTTCCTGAAATTGGTCACCTTCTCTATTCCTATTCCCTGGTATTTTAAGCCAAGAACAGTTTTCGAATGGTCCAGGAGGCAATTAACCTCTTATCTACAGCCACCACTTCACATCACAAATACGTAAATCCTATTTTAAGTATATGGTAGTTATGGTCTTTTGGAAATAAAGAAAGAGAACCATTGAACTGATTAATCATGGATTGGTATTTACTCCCTGTTTCAAAGTATATTCCCAATGCAGCTGATATCACTCAGTTTCTTAGTTACCTTTCAAAAGCATCTAAATATGTGTCTTTATAAATATTTTAAGTTTACTTTCTTTGGACTATTTTGTTCCTCTAAGGAAAAGACTCAAATAGTCTATGGTATTTTCATTCACTGCTTCAACAGTTTACAAATATTTATCCTCAGGAGTGGGAGCATAAAGGTCAGCAAGCATCCAAATCCAGAGCCTGCCCAAGACGGAGTATCAATTAAGAACCCCTCATGCACTAAGCTGTGACTTTAAGGATACACCCACAGGAAAGGTAAGTCAGACCAGAATTAAGTCCATCGCTCTTCCAAGGTTCTTGCAGGAAACCTTTCCTTGGCATTGAGCTGAACAGGACAGACTGAGACATTGTAAAATACCAGCCAGCACTCATGGGAATTTGTAGCACCACTTCATGTGATCCAGGGGCCCACAAAATTCAAACAATGACTTAGTTTAAAGCTTTCAAATGTGGGGTGCCTGGGATACCTTGTAAAAGCAAATGTATTAAAGCAATATAGCCCAGCAGCTAACAACATGGAATCCAGGACCAGTCTCTAGTGTAGAAGCCAAGGCACCACCACTTCTTAGTAATGAGGATACCTTCCCTTCACCTCTGTGTTCTTTACTTTCTTCTTCTGTAAAGTGAGATTCACATTAAAAGTACTTTCATCATGAGACTATTGTAATGATTATATGAAATTACATAAATAAAATATTTTCTTTTTTTTTTTCTTTCTTTTATTTTTGAGATGGAGTCTCGCTCTGCTGCCCAGACTGGAGTGTAGTGGCCCAGTCTCTGCTCACTGCAACCTCCACCTCCTGGGTTCCAGCAATTCTCCTGCCTCAGCCTCCTGAGCAGGAGATTACAGCACAAGCCACCACACCCAGCTAATTTTTGTATTTTTAGTAGAGACGGGCTTTCACCATGTTGGTCAGGCTGGTCTTGTACTCCTGACCTCATGATCCACCCACCTCGGCCTCACAAAGTGCTGAGATTAAGGCGTGAGCCACCATGACCGGCCAATAAAATATTTTCAAAAGTGTATGGCATGGTGCATATTTGTTAATTGGTATTGTTATCCCCTTCAGAGGAAGACACCTTTATTGCAGGGCTTGGTAAAAAAAAAATATCCTGATCATATTTTATGCAGAAAGGCATACATATTTATATCAGAAAATATTGGCAGAAAATAGAGCAGAGTTAATGTTGGATATGGTTGGATTGTGTCATTAAAGTTATTTTTACTTTTCTCTGTACACCTTTCAGCACTTAATAAAATATCTCAATTTAATATCATAAAAAAGTTATTAAAATTCTTGACCTATTCAATAAAAGCAATTTTTAGCTTTCCTATTACAAATAAGGTTGTCGAATAAAAAATAAAAATAACAACTGATATTTATTGAAGACTGTGTATACTGCCTAAGATCTTTATATGTATTAAATTATTTAATGATGATCATTACAAGATGATGAGGTGATGTAATTTTTAAACCTTCTTGTTTTAAAAGTAATTTTAGACTTACAGAAATTTCAGCTACCCTAATGTTGACAACTTACACAGTTATGGTACATTTTTTAAAAGTAAGAAATTAACATTGCCACAACAGTGTTAAATAAACTATAGTCTTCATTTGGATTTCACAAGTTTTTGCCAGGACTGACCTTTTTCTGTTGTTGTGTCTAATCCAGGATAGCACATTGCCATTAGTCATTATGTCTCTTTCATCTCCTCTGATCTTCCAATCTGTGACAGTTTCTTAGCCATTTTTTTAAGTTTTATGTTTTTTTAATTGACACATGGTAATTGTACATATTCGTGGGGTACATTGTGATGTTTTGATATGTGTATACATTGTGTAATGATCAAATAAAGGTAATTAGCTTATCCACCACCTCAAATATTTATCATTTTTTCTGGTGAGGACATTCAAAATCCCCTCTTCTAGCTATGTTGAAATACACGATGCCATATTGTTAACTATAGCCATCCTACTGTACAATAGAACACCAGAACTTATCCCTCCTATCTACCTGTCATTTTGCACCCATTGACCAATACGTTCCCCTCCTCTCACCTCTACCCTTCCTTATCCTCTAGGAATTCTACTCTGTACTTATATGAGACCAGCTTTTTAAACTTCTGCTTTAAATGAGTGAGATCATGCAGTGTTTTTCTTTCTGTGCCTGATTTATTGCATGTAACATACTATCCTCCAGGTTCACCCATGTTGCTGCATATAATAGAATTATATTCTTTTCTATAGTGGAATAGTTTTCCATTCCAAATTTATCACATTTTCTTCATTCATTCATTGGTAGACACTTAAGTCTATCATGGCTATTGTGAATAGTGTTTCAATAAACATGTGAGCGCAGGTATCTCTTCAACACACTGATTTAATTTTCTTTGGATAAATACTAGTAGTAGGATTCCTGGGTCTACTGACAATTCTATTTTTAACTTTTTGAAGGACCTATATACTGTATTACATAATAGTTGCACTAATTTGCATTTTCGCCAACACTGTGTAAGTGGTCCCATTTCTTCAACAAAACACAAAATCTATTTTCAAAAAAAAAAAACACAAAAAAATTATATTTTGTGTTTTTTTTTGAAAATAGCATTCTAATTTGGGTAAGGTGATGTCACTATGGCTGTGATTTGCATTTACCTGATCATTAGTAATTTTGCTTTGTTTGTTTGCTTGTTCGTTTGTTTGAGAAAGTATCTTGCTCTATCACCCAGGATGGAGTACAGTGGTGCTGTCACAGCTCACTGCAGCCTCAACCTCTAGGTTTCACATGATCCTCCCATCTCAGCCTCCTGAGTAGCTGGGACTATAGGCAAATGCCACCACCTCTGGCTAAGTTTTGCATTTTTTTTTTTTTTTTTTTTTTTGTAGAGATGGGGTCTCAGTATGTTGCCCAAGCTGATTTCAAATTCTAGGGCTCAAGCAATCCTCTTGCTTCAGCCTCCCAAAATGCCGAGATTATAGGCATGAGCTACCATGCCCAGCATAACTTTTTATACACCTATTTTAGCCCTTGTTTGTTCTTTATGACCTTGACATTTTGGAAGAGTTCCAATTAGGTATTTACAGAATGTCTCTCAATTTGAGTTTGTCTGATATTTTCTCATGATTAGACAAGGGTTACAGATTTTGGTAAACTACCCTTCTCTTCAAATTATATCAGATGGTAACTTAATCAGCATGATTTATTACCAGTAATGTTAACCTTGATTATTTGGTTACCGTGGTTTCTGCCAGATTTCTCCATTACAAAGTTACTATTTTTCTGTTTCCTTAACGGTATTCATTAGAAGTGAGTCATTAGGTCCAGCACACACTTAAGGGAGAGAAATTAAGCTCCACCTCCCAGAGGGAGGAGTATTAGAGAATTTGTGGATATGTATAAAAATCACCATGACAATTAATAACTATTTGGGGGTAGATACTTTATGGTCATGCAAATATTCTCATTCTCCTTAAAGATTCATCCATTAATTTTATAATTCATCTATGGATCTTGCAATAGAGCACCATTTATTACTGTGATATTCTGTGTTTTTCTATTTTTCTCATTCCTCCTCCATTCATTATGTAGAATTCTTCTGAGAAAAACGTATTTTCTTCCTAATTTATGTATTTATTCAGCCATTAATTTGGATCATATTTATCAATGGATGTTTATTTTACTCTTTGAGTTATAACCCGGAATTATCAGTATTTATTTCATTGGTCAAATTATTCCAGTTTTGGCCATTGGCAAATTTTCAGATTGGCTCCTGCTTCACTTAGAGGCGCCCCAGTCTCATCTTATATTTTTCCTGCCCCAACCGTAGAATCAGCTATTTCTCCAAGAAGCACTGCTTCCTATTATTGGAGAGAGTGGTCTTTTAAAAATAAGATTACTGGCTGGGAGTGGTGGCTCATGCTTTTAATCCCAGCACTTTGGGAGGCCAGGCAGGTGGATCACCTGAGGTCAGTGATTCAAGACCAGCCTGGCCAACATGGGAAACCCTGTTTCTTCTAAAAATACTAAATTATTTGGGCATGATGGGGTACACCTGTAATCCCAGCTACTCAGGAGGCTGAGGTGGGAGAACCATTTGAACCCAGGAGGCAGAGGTTGCAGTGAGCCAAAATTGCACCATTGCATTCCAGCCTGGGCAAAAACAGCAAAACTCCATCTCAAAAAAATAAAAATAAATAAAATTACTAGTTAGGTATGCTCATTGTTACCAAGGTTCCACTGCTTCTGGCTGTCTCAGTGGATAGTGCTAAGATATATATGTATGTACTACCCTACATATATACATATCTATATTTCTGTATCTATTATCTGATACATCTGTTAAATAAACATGAGTTCATACGGTTATCTGTTACTCTAGTCCAGCAGCGTGGGGTTCATTTTAACCCCCTCCCTGCTTATTTATAACTTACTTTCTCTGGCAGTGAGAAACTTGGCTACCATTATCTAAATTTATTTATTTGCTGGTTCAATTTCAGTACACATGTAAAATAGTTTCAGAATTGCTAAACTAAACCCCAGTGAGAAATGAATTGAAAAATAGAGTATAGTATTTACATATAGTTCTTTTTTTCTCCACCTTTTCAATGAGATTGTGTCACATGTTTGTTGCAGCTGGTCCTCTTTCCTGAGATTTTTGACATTCTGGTTGATTATTTAATTTGCATAGTTTCACTCATTGTGGTTTTGCCAAAGGCAGGGTTATGTAGCCTCAACTAAAGAATCATACCAAACAATTCTATCACCTGAACATTTTTCAAGTGTGGTCCCTTTGTAGCTAATCCTTTCTCTACATCCCTACCCCTTGCAGTCACTGATCTATGTTCTCTCCTACAGTTTGCCTTTTCCTGAATGTCATATAGATGGAATTACACAATATGTAGCTTTTTTGTTGTAGTTTCTTTCACTTTACAAGATGAATTATAATAAGAAACTTAATCTTGCCTTTCAAAGATAATTTTTTAACAAGAATGAGAGAAAAAAAAGACTTTTGCTGTAGAGACTATCCTAAAATATTTTAAAATCATTTTTAGTTAGTTTGAATAATGAAAGTGAGTCATTTCTATTTCTTAAAGAATCTGAAAATAGAATTTTAAAACTTTTTAAATTGAGAGTTTTAGTGCGTTTTGAAAGCATTATTTAAAAATATAAAAATTCATTAGCATTCCAATAAACTTATAAGAAAAACAGTTTGAAAGCAGAAAAGTTAAAATCCTATAGTCAAATTTCTAAAAAAATACTTGTATGTTTTTTTATAATTAAAATATATGTATCCCATGTCTATCTTTATAACAAACCTGCACATCCTGCACATGTACCCCTGAAGTTAAAAGTTAAAAGGAGAAAAATACGTGTATTACTTTAATAAACCCTACCAATGGTGTAGAGACTTTCAGACCTTTGTATTTTTAAGAAGTCATGTTTTCAGTTATGTCAGCTATTGAAATAAAGTACAGAAGTAAACAGAACTTAGGCCAGGACTTCCAATCACCTTCCCACAAAGTATTAAACCAAAATTTTGAAAATATATTTAAAAAGTCATACTATTGTCACTGTGCATTTCTGATAAATGATTAAAAGAATATTTTAAAATATTATTTAATTTATATTCCTTATATCTTTATTTTTACTTTGAGACATGCTCTCACTGTGTCAGCAAAGCTGGAGTGCAGTAGTGCAGTCATGACTCACTGCAACCTTCATCTCCCAGGCTTCAAGTGATCCTCCCACTTCAGCCTCCTGAGTAGCTTGGACTTACAGACACATACCCCCATGCCCAGCTAATTTATTTTTATTATTATTTTTTTCCTTTTAGTAGAGACAGGGTCTTGCTATGTTGCCCAGGTTGGTCTCAAATTCCTGGGCTCAAGTGATGCTCATGCCTCAACCTCCCAACGTGCCTGTATTACTGGTGTGAGCCACTGTGCCTAACCTTGGTTTTCTTTTTAAATGTGTTTTCTTGGTTATATATATAAGCAAGAAACCAAGGTTATATAGTTAACATATATAGCATATGTTAAAAGTATATCATTTATAAAAGATGCATAAATATACTGGGTATATAGTCTTTGAAAGTTTTTTTTACTATTAATCAGAAAAGCCTGTAGTCCACTACAGTATAGCACAGGCTCAACTATATGATATTCCTAGAGTGTTGGGAGCACAGTGGGCACACAACATATTCACGCATTACCTGTGAAATCCTTAGTCCACAGTGTGACTGCTGTATTCATAGACACATTGCTCCACATTTTTTTAAAAGAAAGTTGAGACCCATTACGCAGATAAAATCAGATGAAGTTACAACATCTAGGCACCTGTCAATGTAAGGTGATAATAGCACCTGTCAATGTAAGGCCTACCTATACAGAATGTCCCCAAAGAGCTGGGGAAATAAGGAGAGGGTTGTATGCTATTTTAGGGAATTCAGAGAGAAAAAAATAGAAGCATTGAACACTTTCCACTTAAAACTGTTTTTAAATATCAGTAAGAACAAACATCCTGACAAAGGGTCCTCTATAAAATGTTCAAAGTGCAAAACATAGGCTCATTGTAAGCCATTTAACAGCAGAATCTTTTCCTATTTGACTATAGTTTCATTTTTGTATTTGTGACTTCCAAATATACTGTTAATATAACATTCATATATATCCAGCTTTTTAGCCATTCATGAGATTTATATATTTTTATTCTTATTTGATTTGTCATTCCATTTCAAAAATGAGATGAAGTCTTTGGAAAAAGTCAGAGTGAATGTTAACACACACATGCCACAGAGAAGAAAGACTTCTAAATTAAATGCTGACTTGGGTGTGGGCGTTAACATCCTTTAGTTTCACCAGTAGCATTTTAGGGACAATGACTTCTAATCAGTTTGCTGTTCCTAGAATATTATTCAAAGTCTTCTAGATAATATTAATGTTGAATCCTTCATTTATATTATATTTAAATATGATTTCTTCAATTCAGTCAAACACAAGATAAAAAGATAAAGAGCAAAATAATAATAGCCAGGATTGGGGAGCCAGCATCCTGAATTCTTCCTCTGCCATTATTTTCTATACCTCAGTGGAAAAGTAGAATTTAACAAAATAATGTGCCTGACTCCTCCTCTTATTCTCACCTCGAGATGACAGCAGCTTGCCAGAATCAAAGATGGAACCGTTTTTGAGGTCGAAATTTTTTCTGAGGTTGAAATAACCTGGCCTGTTAAAAACGGGTGGAAAGGATCAAACCACTACTTCTGAAAAAATATATCCTGTTTTTCAGAATATTTTTCCCTTGAAAGAACAGAGCAGATTTAAAACAATGGACTATTTTCCTCTTTTTTCTTTCTTGTGGGTTTTGCTTTTTTAAAAGGGCTTCATTTAATCTGTTAAGAAACACAAATCTCGTAATATTATTGATAGATATTTAGCAATGTTTATCACTGTATAAAGTGCTACAGGATTTATTTCCTAAGGTGCACCAATGCCAGGAGGGATCTGTTTTGCAAGATTTAAAGTCTTATAAAACTTTACAATGACAATATCAGAATCAACATTTTCATTTCTCTTTTGCCTTTATACGTCTGTAAATTATTTTAAAATTTTAATTCCATTTCCTATTTCTTATTTTTTTTCTCAAATGCTTAAAATACTCACCAGATATAGATAATTATTTTACATTGAAGGGCTTTCAGAAAAAATATTTATTTTGGGGTGTCTCCTAGTCCTCAAGGTCTTTTCTCAAGGTTGTGTTCTCATGGCAGCTGCACTAAAGTAAATAATAAAGTTAGGAGGTAGAACCATTTCACCTACCTGGCTTAGCCTCCCAGCATTTGGCCTTTCGAATTTCTAAAGGAGCAATTACACAATTTACACTTAATTGGAGAATGAGGAGGAGGAGGAGGAGAAGGTTGCTAGGCCACCCAAATGTATTCAAAAGACATCAAGAAAAAAAATTATATAATCTGTCAACATCTTCATTATTCAAATCTTGCTATAGTTGAAAATCCATCATGCAAATTAAAGCTGTACTTTCTCAATGCCACCAAACCAAATGGAATTTGTGGTCTTTGATAGAAAATGTAGTAATTTGCTAAGCACTATGAAGGAAAGTAGTCATCTGTCAGGAGCATAATTGATTAAGGTCTAATTAAGTACTTATAGGTTCAATAAACACTGGTTTCATGAGATGCTGTGACGAGAAAAGCAAGGAGAGGGGTCTCTGAAGTGGAAAGTCAAATAAATCTGGGAAATTTATGCCTACAATATTTCATTCTCTGAGATTCACAATATAGATTAGCCTATTAAATGATCTTGAGACATTCTGCCCTACATATTTTCTTTTACATATACAAGGGTATTTATTTACTTTTATTATATATGTGTATACACACACAATACATGAGGTAGATACAAAGATGATAAACAGATAGATATATGCATACATACATGCATATATACATAGATACATACCTACACACACACATGGATGATTGATTGATAGATAGATAGATAGATAGAAAGTATTCTATGGCATTGACTTTGGACCGTGGTAATCTTTTCACACACTAGGGATCCCTCCTCTGAATGATTCTCCATCTTGTCTGTGAGCAAATACTCTTGAAATAGTTTTTCATGAGAGTTGAATATTCATATTACTTCATGTTCCCAAATGAATATGAAGTTCATGATTTTCAAGTTGCAAAAAATAATTGTAAACTGTCTCTTTTTCACATCTTCTCCTTGTCCCAGATAACGAAGTGCTCTTTAAACAACTATAACAGAATATAGTGTGCTTATATGTGTGTGTATATATATAGAATTATAAAAGTAATATCTACTTATGCAGTCTTTGTTAGAATCAAAATTACTGTTACATACTATAAAAATTCCATACTCAGAAAATTTAGAAGTTTCTAAAGTTAATATAGTTTGTTTCATTTTTTAAAGAGTATTTTCAAATGATCCATATATTATCATACATAAATTGCTTCACTCTGAGAAATGACATAAAAGAATTTATATTTCATTCTAACAATTTATTCCTATTTATCAAATGAGGATTTGAAAATAAAATTGCTCAGAAGATTTCTATTTTGCATGCATCAATCCATGAAAAATGATATGTTTTCAAATATATTGATTCCCTCGTGTGAAGGCAATTTAACAAGTAAGAAATCCCAGACTTTCTGCTATAATAAAACAAAACATTTTTTCAACCTTGAAAGATGCAGTTCTACTCTAATAACATTTTTTGAAATAAAAATTTATCTGTAACTCCAATGGAAAACATATCAAACAAGCTGAGTGATAAAACTCTAGCATGCCTGAACTGAAATAAGCATTTCTATTACAGTATCCTGTGTTTCATCTCTTTTGGTCATCAAAAACAGAAAACAGTAGCAATGAAGTAGCATCTACTTTGACCATGGGTCTCAGTAACTGTTCATATGTATAACCCCTGGCCTTTGTTAAATGAAGATAATTGACCCAACATTTTGTAATGATATTATCTTTCTAGAGCAAATTTAAGCATGAATATATTTAAGCACCAAACTACAAAGCACAACACAGTGCACTCTGATATGAACTTTATCTCTTCCTTAAGGTGCTAATGAGAACTTCTAAATATGTTGGCCAAGAAAAATGTGTTATTTGCCAGTTTCTTCTCATCATATTGTCCAATTTTTGCTGATCAGCAGCACGTCTTACTCCATTTCTTCTGGGATTGATTCACTTGTATGGGGGTCATTACTTGCAGATTAGTCTAAAGTTTGCTAATGGACTCAGAGATGTGCCCATTTATACCAAGTCATTATGAATTGAGTCCCAGGGAGGTTTGTTCCCAACAGTATCTCTACAAACTACCTGCTGCTTTTTTTAAAAAATGAAAAGAAACTGGATTTGGGCCTTTCTGGTCTGCCCACATGTGTGCTCAATGTCACAAAAAATGCTTAGGTTGTGGCTGTGAGGAGAGTTATATTACACTTCTTTTGTTAGCTATCTATGCTGCCTAATTGGATTCCAAGCTAAAAATGGTTTTCCTACTAATGAAATTATGAATAAGAAGACATTCCTTGTGAAACACCATTAATAGCTCCCCTGGCTGCCAATGATCAGGATTTTCCAGTTTAATCATTTCCAGTCTTGTTTAACAATTTCTTATTTAGGTTATACTAGCTTTGAGAAGACAACTAGACCATATTCTTTAATTTCATAAGCAGCTACTGCTTTTTTGTAAATGAAGCACTTTTAGAAGCTCTGAAAGTTATATTAAGTTGCAACATTAGTGCAATAAATGCTACCTGAGTAAGGCATGTGATTAATCTTTAATTGGTGGAGGTGATATTTAACATTTGACTCCCACAAGCCCCTTTTCTGTACACTGTTCTTAATAAGGCCCCTTGCAAGTCAAGATTAATGGTCTTAGTATTTGTCCACTGGTTCTATTACTAAACTGTAAACCTCTCCATTAAGTCAGTTGGAACTCATGCTTGTCTTATTCACTTTGAAATTCTAACACCAAGCTCAATTGAATGATTGCCATAATTCACTTTTCTCACACTGTAGTCATTTATACATTATTAGCTTTCATTTGAATGTTCTTTAGAGTTTTTAAGTTGACAATGAAGTTTATTTCTGAAAAATGGGCAAAACATACCAACAAGAAAGAAAATATGTTCAGAAAACATATTCCTTTAAGAACATTGCAGATTTTTTTTACTGATATTGATTAAAAGTCACTTGGACTTCTGAATAATTTGAAATAAACATTCTACTGACAACATAAATATTGAATATAATGAATTTTTATAGTCATCTTACATTTATAACAAATCTAACATCATCCTAATATCAACTTAATATATGAGGAAAGTATTGCCATGAATGAGTTAGTTCTCTCCCTTTGACAAGTTGGATAAATCAAACAAATTACAGAATGGCTTCTATAGATAATTTTAATAATTTATAAATATTCTTTTCAACTTCAGTACCCATCAACATGATTTAAGCAAATTTAACATGTATTGTATGTTGCCAATCTGCCATATTCCTGACCTTCTAAGCTTGACCCTGTATTTAAGGAGCTGGAAGACTAGAAATCACATTTTCCAGACTCACTTATTAGAAAGATTCTGGTTTATGGGGATCGCTCCAGCGTAGAGGCCCTCTGACTGTGCCTCCGCCATAATGTGAGCTTGAGCCCAGACATATTTCCCCCTCCTGGAGGCAGTCGAGCTAAGGGAAAGCAGGAACTAAAAGATGGATGATTTTGTAGAAGTTATCTCAGATTCCCTGACATTGACACAATGGCTCGGTGATGGCTGTGTGGTTTTACTAAGACGTTGTGTTTTATCTTGGTACCTGTTTTGGGCTAGTTTTATGACTCTGTTTACTCTAGTTTTATGACTCTGTTTACTCTAGTTTCATGACTCTGTTTACTAAACATTATCTAAGCCCTGTAACTACTCACATGTCTCTTGGAGATTGTTACCTTTAAGATCTATGAGTTTTGCCTGACCTTAAAGAATGTTACCTTCTCAAATGTAAATCCCTACACAATAGGTAAAGAAAAATCTCCACCCTCGTGCTTACTTTTATGGCCCCTAGCTATGTACTTCCCTTTTATTGGTATTTTATCTTCTCCTCCAGACTTGCGGTATTGTAACTTTTGTTCCTCTTTATTTTATAGAATTAACAATGTGGGTTGACGTCAGCTACTGAAAGCTGACAGTATATATTGGGACCCTTTGCACAAATAAAATTGCTGTTTAGGCATTGCTGTATGCGCACTGCTTATTCAGACCTCCAGACCCTACTTTTCTGTCTCCTATTTTTCCGTGCACTCTTTCTTCCAGGTATTGGGACCCTCTTGCTGGCTGAGAGCTCCCCGGCAGGCGTGCCGTCCCCGACACTGGTTTAATTTTCATAGGAAAGATTTGGACAGTGGAGGAGAAGCAGAACTATTATTCTTCCAAAACCCAGGAAGGCTCAGGAACTTTGGCAGCTGAACATGAAAGGGATTTGCTAGGGCTTCTCTGCCTCCTCTTACAAATCACCCGCTTCAGGACTCCAGAGAGCTAAAATCATTGGAATATTTCCCTGCTGGTTTTATAATTTGTTATTTTCTAAACAGTATTGTTTTGACTTATCTGACAAATATACTTAGCAATAATCCGATATTGGCTTCCCTGACCTTAATTCCTTTAGCCTTCTGACAGTTTTATGTCTCTAATCCCCCTTTTAAGCCCCTTCCTGCTTGAAATATGTTAAAGCTGTACCTGTTTTCCTGATCAAAGCTTGACTTAGAGGATACCTTACAGAACCAGGATCCAGATCCTTCCTAATCCAGATCCCGTCCCCTAAACGCAACAGAACAAAAACAGTTTCTCACCATTAACTTATTTAACTTCGGTTTATTTCCCTCCTTTGTAAACTGGCAGGCTGGCAAAAGACAGTAGAGGTACTGATAATACACATTTAGAGGACCAAATTTCTCATTCATTAGTCTTTGACTGTTTTTGAAAAATAAAGAATAACATCCTCAGAGGAAGATTCCTGAATCCATTCTAGAAAACCTTCTTCAACTTTTTATGATTATGTAACGATTATGCTATAATTACGTAATTACTGAAAGCCTTCATTCCAAATACTATGGAGAAATACTTATAAGCAGACCTTTTAAGATATTTTCTGTAAATTTAGATGAATAAAGGCATAAGAAAATATAACTCATGTATACACTGTACATACTGTACATATGTAAAAGAAGCTGGGGAAGGGAGAGTGAGAAATAAAGAATGAGATGGGGCACAGATCAGAAACCTAAAACCCAGTGGCAAAATGAGTGTATTACCTAGGCACAGATCCTTCTTTCACAGGGCATGGGGGATGACATTAGCCCAGCTCGTACATGAAGGTGATGGGTAAGGAGATTTATGTGCTGAGTTAAGAGAGAAATCAGGTTTCATTAGTAGAAAATGTTGAGAAAAATTATTCTATTTTCAATTGTAAATTAATTGGATTCTGTTGATACTCATAGGTTTCATTAGTAGAGCTGAGTTACTTTGTAATTCTAGTGGGAAAATGACATTTTCTTTAGAATACAACACTGGTCCTACATGTCTATAAAAAGATTTGTTCATGTAAATGATCATGTATTCTGGGAGCAAATTAAGAAAGTTTTATGTCTTTGCAATAGAATGGCCAATGAAGAAGGAATAAATTATCCAATCTTCCTGTAGGCTTATAGATTAAATTCTTTACATATCACATACAAATTGATCTAGTTATGAGGGTTTGTATATACTAATTATTTGGATAAGAATAGATTTTATTATTTAAAAATAAGTATTTTTTAATTGAGAAGAGACTATGTTTAATATTTCAGGTCAGCTTCTGTGAATATTAGAGTAAATATAAAATAATAGTTCAACAAATAGCTAACTGCAGTTCACACTTTTCAGACTTAGTAGAAATGTTTATTTCTCTGGAATAATTTAATATACATATGGCAAGAAGAACAGATACAAGAAATTTTGGAATCTAATTAATGCAATATTTAATGCTTACATTGTAAAATACGCCAAGATGGTATGTAAAAATACACAAACTTATCAAAATTTGGTACCAAGAAACATTTTGTCTACAGTTTAGAAAGCCCAGGCCTATATTTTGACAGATAGATAGTCAAATAGATGATAGATAGATAGATACACAGACAGACAGATAGATAGATAGATAGACCATAGAGTTCCATTACTGACCTTAAAGAGAAAAAGCTCTGTGTGTGTGGTCAGCCTAGTGGTTTCAGAGCAAGACAAAACAGGTTCAATACAGATATGCACTAAATATTTATACAAAGAGATATCTGTATGCCAATTTAGTAAATTAACAGAAACAATAGTAAGCATTCATGAAATATGAACTAGCTACTCTATCACAAATCAGCAAAGGTGCTTAAACATTATGAGAGTTTATAGGTATCAATTTAAGTTTTTCTGCTTATTTTAAAAAGTGTAAGGCTTTGATGACTCTTTGGATATATTTTCGATTGACAGATAAAGTAAATCATAGTGGTAATATCAACAATAAACTATTTAAAACTTAGATGAAAGATGTATTTAAATAGTTTGATAAACATATAGTTTGGATTCAGCAATATATATGTGTGTGCATTCATTTCAGAGCTATTTTGATTTCTTTTCAGAATATTATTTATTTAACAACCTTACATAACACTTCCTATGTGACAGACACTATTCCAAGTATATTACCATTATTAACTCATTTGGTGATATGAGTTCTGTTCAACTCTTGGTTAAGTTTTACAATTACCTCTTTCTTCAGTATTATAAAAAATAATAACTGGTCTGCTTCAAACATAATCTTAAACCCAAGTATGAGTTCATCATAGAATGTACTTTGTACAATATTTCATGCTGTACTGTAGTCTATGTATACCTTGGTATCCCTGAAATTTCTATGTGGAGGGTTAACCTTGCTTGGTCAGTCCCCCAAGGATTTACTTAAGTAGAGTACCAAGCCTATGGCTTGTACTTCCTCCTGTCCTTCCCTCAATTATAGTTTTCCACCATTGCCTATTGCCCAGACTCTTAAACTGACACACATCCTTATGAGAGATGGAAGAGAAGACACAGAGAAAAGAGGAAAAGGCCATGTGAAGATAGAGATTGTAGTTATGTAGACACAAGCCAAGGAATGCCTCCTTGAGCCACCAGCACTATAAGAAACAAGAAAGAATTCTCCTCCGCAGGGCTCAGTGGCTCACGCTTGTAATCCCAGAGCTTTGGGAGACCGAGGTGGGCAGATCCTGAGGTCAGAATTTCAAGACCAGCCTGGCCAACATGGTGAAACATACCTACTAAAGATACAAAAAATTAGCTAGGTGTGGTGGTGGGCACCTGTAATCCCAGCTACCCAGGAGGCTGAGGCAGGAGAATCACTTGAAACCGGGAGGCGAAGGTTGAAATGAGCTGAAATCGTGCCAATGCCCTCCAATCTGGACGACAGAGTGAGACTTTGTCTCAAAGAAAAAAAAAAAAAAAAAGAAAAGAAAGGATTCTCCTCTAGAGCCTTTAGAGGAAGCGTGGCATCGCCAACACCTTGATCAGACTTCTGGCTTCCAGAACTGTGAGAGATTAAATTTCTTTGATATTAAGCCACAGAGTGTATGTAATTTGTTAACTTAGCCCTAGGAAACTAATACTGCAGTTCATACTCTACTTGGGATGATAGACAGTAAGTAAAATATATAGCATGCTAGATGATGAGAAATGCAACGTACATTTAAAAAATAAAAAAGAGAAGGCAGTACAGTACCGGGACAGAGAATTTCCATTTTAAAGCAAGTTTTTGAGAATGTAACATTTGAGCAAAAACATAAAGATAGCAGAGAAGCAAATTATAAAGATAACTAGGGATAAATATTCTAAACAAAGGGAATGGTAAATACAAGTATCCTGAAATGAGAGCATGTGTGCTCTCTAGAAACGGTAAAGATGCCAATGTGTCTTGGATCAAATGTGAGGGGGGTGAGATGATCAGATATAAGGTAAGAGAGGTAATACGATGCAGCTTGTAGTTCATGGTAGGAATTTCTAAATGAAATGGGATGGTGTTATAAGATTTTGAGCATATAGTGATTAAATAAATTATTGTAAGAAATGATAACCTTTCAGGTAAGTGGAAATGAGACTGTAGTTGGATAAGAATAGGGTTATGAAAACTATCTATATCCTCCTGGTAGATTATTGGCAATGATGAATTGGACCAGGATAATAGTGATGACTAGTTGTCAGATTCTGCTTGTAGTTTCAAGGTTGAGTCTTTAAGATTTTTGAATACATTGGATGTGAGATGTGAAGGAAAGGGGAAAATCCAAAATTTTTGGTCTGATATACTGGACAAATAGAATATTTCTTACCTGATATGGTTTGGTTTTGTGTTCCCACCCGCATCTTATCTCAAATGTAATCCCCATGTATCAAAGAAGGGAACTGGTGAGAGTTGCTTGGATCATGAGGCAGTTTTCCCCTTGCTATTCTTGTGACAGTGAAGGAGTTTTCATGAGATCTGAGGGTTTAAAAGTGGCAGTTTCCCGGTACTCTCTTTCTCTCAATCTGTCTCTCCTACCACCATGTAAGATGTGCCTTGCTTTCCCTTCACCTTCCGCCACCATTATAGGTTTCCTGAGGCCTCCCCCAGCCATGTGGAACTGTGAGTCAAATAAACCTCCTTTCTTTATAAATTATCCAGTCTCAGGTAGTATCCTCATAGCAGTGTGAGAATGGACTAATAATACATTACCTAAGGTAGGAAACAGAATATGACTTGGAAAAAAGATTAGAAATTTATTTGAGGGCATGTTAAACTTGAGGTGCCTGTTAGCTTTCCAAGTGAATCTAATAGGCATCCAATAGGTAGTTTATAATCAAATTTGTAGTTTAAGAAAAGAATTTAAGTTGTGTATAAAATTTTTGAATCATCATCAAATAAATGGTAATTAAGGATATGAGACTTGAGAATATTGCAAAAGGAGTGAGGTCAGATAGAGAAAGCTTGGAGCTGAAATTGTGCACTCCAATCCAAGAGGTTTGGGAGATGAGTGGAATCGAACAATGGGGACCATCGAGGGCCACCTAGTGAGGTAGGAGAAAAACTAAAAGAGTGATGTCCTGGAAACCAAGTGGGAAAGTGTGTCAAGGAAAATGAGTAATTTCTGTTAAATGCTGATGATGGGTCAGGTGATATGAAGATTTAAAAATGGATTGAATTTAGCAACATGCAAGCTATTAGGGATCTATACAAAAAAGAAATTGTGAAGTGGTAGAGACTAAGATGGGTTTAAAGAGAAAGAATAGTATTTGTGAGCACTGAGAATAGAAAATTCTTTCAAAGATTATTCCTTTAAATGGAGAGTAGAGAATCAAGTATGGCGCTTGAGGGCAATGTTGAGCAAGAGAGGTTTCATTACTTGCGATTTTTTTTTTTTTTTTTTGCTTTTGTGTGTTAATATAGAAGTAAGAGTTAGTATAATTTTTGGAATTATCCAGTAGTAAGAAATAAAATAATGGTGCAAGAGGAAAAGAGGAGAATGGGTAGAATGATGTTCATAAGTAGGAAAAAGGGGTTTGCTCCTTCCCATGCTGAAAGCATGGACAGGACCATTGGTGTCTGATAACGTAAGACTGGGGTATTAGAAGAATCATCTAGCTGTAGTTTTAAATAATCAATAATTAACTCAAGAGCTGTATTGGAAGAAATAAAAAAGAACCAGAAACTATACTCTTAGGAATGAGGGTAAGAAAGTTAAGACTCAGAAGATAACCGCAGCAAAGAAAGAAAATGCATGGTGTAGTTTAACGCATGAGATTTGAAACTGGAGGTATTGAGGAAGGAGGGAGAAAGATGATTAGCAGGGAGAAGCAAGGAGGAAACGGAAGCCAAACAAGTTTTAATAAAAATAGATTAGTATCAATTTAAAATATTTTCAATTAAATTGTTTTTATTAAAATATTATTTTAGGGCTGGGTGCAGTGGCTGATGCCTGTAATCCCAGCACTTTGGGAGGCCGAGGTGGGTGGATCACGAGGTCAGGAGTTGGAGACTGGCCTGACCAACATGGAGAAACCCCGGCTCTACTAAAAATACAAAATTAGCTGGGCTTGATGGAGCATGTGTGTCTCTAATTCCAGCTATTCAGGTGGCTGAGGCAGGAGAATCACTTGAACCTGGAGGCGGAGGTTGCAGTGAGCGGAGATCATGCCATTGCACTTCAGCCTGGGCAATGAGAGTGAAACTCCGTCTCAAAAAATATATATATTATTTTAGTCAAATAGCATTATTTTCTAAGAAAATCAGTATTTTATGTAGAATCTTCTAACAAATTTACTTTATCTTTTTAATTCACCCTTTTCTCTTCATTTTCACAACCATTGCTATAATAAAAATGTATTCATTTTTCATCTTTATTTAATACAATGCCTACTTCTTTCTAGAATCCTCTGGTAGATCCAAAACGTTAGATTTAAAGTCCAATGAATTCCTAACTCATTATCTGTCCTCATCAACAGATCCTAACCTCCTCCACATCAGTAAGTATCTGTTTCTTTCAATGACTTTGCTAGATTCACCCTCCCCTACCTCAAAGCCTCTTGGGGTCCATTCTCTTAACATTTTTTACCTAAAATGTTATTTATACCTGTATGTATATATTTTTATTTATGTGTATTTATAGGTATAAATAACATTATATGTAAATAACATGTGTAATATATAAATAACATGTTTATATGTATAAATAACATGTGTATATGAATAACACATAAATAACATATAAATACTAGCGCAATGACTGCACTGGCATGTGCTAATATTTATATGTTGATTTTATACATATATATTTTATAAAATATTACTTGAGTATTTTATAGATCTGGAAAGTTTTAAGGAATTCAAAGTAAGTGTCCATGCATCTCCCAATGTCACTGTCCCATAGATTATGTGGAATACACACTGCATTGAAGTTGGGGCCATAAACATTTCCTTCATCTTTTTGAGGGTGCTAGTACTGCACTCTCCTATTCAGGCTGATCCAGCTTATAGTTGCCAAATAGCTGAACTGGCAATCAAAAAATACAAGATGTTTTATCACTCTTCTTTGGATTTTAGGGAAAGTTTGGTTTGTCGTCCCCCCCCACTCTCTGTTTTTTTATTTTTAACCAAGGCAAAAGCAATGGCTTTGTATTTCAATATCACATTATCAAAATTTCATGATATGTGAGAAGTCATATATTTTACCTGATAAAAAATGCAGTTGCAAAGCTCTACATAAATCAGAAACTACTTTAAATACAGCCATTAATGCATGGCAGAGAGTAGTCTAGAATAAAATATAACTTCTTAAGCATTTTATTTGGCTTTCGTTTCGTCCATGTCCACATATATTCTAAGTACAAAAACAAAAATGTTATTTATGACAGTTTAAATTGAGCCCATGTCTAGACAGTATGCAATATAGGTGAATCTGAAGTTGCAGCTTTATTACCATGTGATAATTGATCAGAAAAATCAGTTGGCATATTCAATTACTTGTGATGACAGTCATAACAATACCCAGTCTATTTTTAAATTTCAGCTTAAGTACATTGTTTTTTGCCTTGTAAACTTGAATAACTTTGAGATGCTTTCTATGTGATTAATGTGTTAAAGTATATTAAAATTTATTATCTTATCTAATTGTAATTTTTAATCACACTCTTTTAAAAGTTATAGTTCCTTCTTCAAATTAAATCAATACAAATGTAATTATTTTGGTGACATTTCTATTCTTGACAAAGTATTCTCTGGTTCTGCATATAATTGACATTATAATCAATAGCAATTAAGCAAACTCAAGCCTAAACAAAAAGCAAATATTCTCCTTGAGAGGTAACAAGGCTTATTGGAAATATTACCAGTCTAAATGTCAAGAGATATAAATTTATCTCTAATTTTACCTTGAACATACTTCTGACCTTTGTCAAATAACTTTTTTCAACATCAGCTTTCTCATTAACACACAAAAAGTGTGCGTACTTTAAGTTCTTTCTATGTTTGTCTGTATTTCTTACATTTTTAAAGCACATATGTTACCATAGAGCAAGAAATTGTACATTTAAATTAAAAGATATTGATCAATACACATATTTTAATATTTTAATTATGAAATCATGTTTGAAGTTCAAATTTGTTGATGTAGCATTCTTTCTCCTCCTCTGTCTGTCTCTCTCTTTCTTCACTCCTTCTCTCTCTTCTCTTAAAAATGAGATATTAGAACATTATTCTGAAACTCATCGTATGTTTAACTTAAAGGATATTGACCAAATACACATATTTTAATATTTTAATTATGAAATTATATATGAAGTTCAAATTTATTGTTACAGCATTCTTTCATCTCCTCTCTGTGTCTCTCTCTTTCTTCCTCATTCTTTCTCTCTTTCCTTAAAAAGTAAGATATTAGAAACATCACTCTGAAACTTAATTTTTGCTCTAACTACTTGTGCGTGGACATTCCTTTTGTTTAGCACATAAATATATGCAGGGCATTGTGGCTCACGCCTGTAATCCCAGCCCTTTGGGAGGTCAAGGCAGGTTGATCACTTGAGGTCAGGAGTTTGATACCAGCATGACCAACATGGTGAAACTCCGTCTCTAATAAAAAATACAAAAAAATTAGCTGGGCATGGTGGCAGGCGCCTGTAATCCCAGCTACTCAGGAGGCTAAAGCAGGAGAATCACTTGAACCTGGGGGCGGAGATTGCTGTTAGCCGAGATCACGCCATTGCACCCTAGCCTGGGCGACAAGAGCAAAACTCTGGCTCAAAAAAAAAAAAAAAATTAAAATTAAAATTAAAAAAATACATATATCTACTTCATTTTTTGTGCTACTTGCATTATGATCCACAGTATAGATTTATCATTGCTTTTTGGTGAACAACTAGATTTCGGATTGTTTCCAATTTGTTGCAATTATAAGCAAAGCTGTGCCAAGCATTCTTTGGTATTTATCAATACTGTACTTGGAAATTTACTTTAATAAAAATGACCTTCAAAAAAGGTATGGCTGAGACACAGCATAAGCATGATTTACATTTTAATGAAATAACATGTAATCTTACCAAAAAGACAGGAATTTACACTTTCATCTCGTGTCCAGACAATAGCCAGATTTAGTCTCATACTCTATTTTGAGGATGTGGGCTGGTGGAAGGTTATGTGGAATGGTAACATGGTCCTTATTCATTTTTTAAAAATCCAGAAATACTGTAAAGTCAGACTGAAGTTAAGAAGTCTAAAACCAAAAATAAAACACTAAGAGGGTGTTGCATCATCTGAGTATAAAAAAATGAAGGCCTGAACTAGGACGATGCTGAATGATTGTAGAGAACATCCATAAAGACAACTCCTCAGATTTGGCAAAGATCAGAGGGAAAGGATTCCCTATTTAATAAATGGTTTTGGGAAAACTGGCTAGCCATATGCAGAAAACTGAAACTGGACCCCTTCCTTACACTTTATACAAAAATTAACTCAATATGGATTAAAGACTAAAATGTAAGACCTAAAACCATAAAAACCCTAAAAGAATACCTAGGCAATTACCTGAATGGTAATTCAGGACATAGGCAAGGGCAAATACTTCCTGACTAAAACACCAAAAGCAATGGCAAGAAAAGCCAAAATTGACAAATGGGATCTAATTAAACTGAAGAGCTCTGCACAGCAAAAGAAACTATTATCAGAGTGAACAGGCAACCTAAATAATGGGAGAAAATTTTTGCACTCTATCCGTCTAACGAAGGGCTAACATTCAGAATCTACAAAGAACTTAAACATATTTACACAAAAGAAGCAAACAACTCCATCAAAAAGTGAGTGAAGGATATGAACAGACACTTCTAAAAGAAGACATTTATGTGACCAACAAACATGAGAAAAAGCTCATCACTGATCATTAGAGAAATGCAAATTAAAACCACAGTGAGATACCATCTCACACCAGTTAGAATGGTGATCATTAAAAAGTCAAGAAACAACAGACACTGAAGAGGATGTGGAGAAATAGAAACACTTTTACAGTGTCGGTGGGAGTGTATATTAGTTCAACCATTGTGAAAGTGTGGCGATTCCTCAAAGACCTAGAACTAGAAATACCATTTGACCCAGCCATCCCATTACTGGGTATATACCCAAAGGATTAGAAATCATTCTACTATAAAGACACATGCACACATATGTTTATTGCAGCACTGTTGACAGCAGCAAAGACTTGGAACCAACCCAAATCCCCGTCAATGATACACTGGATAAGGAAAATGTGGCACATATACACCATGGAATACTATGCAGCCATAAAAAGGATGAGTTGACGTCCTTTACAGGGACATGGATGAAGCTGGAAACCATCATTCTCAGCAAACTAACACAGGAACAGAAAACCAAACACCACATTGTTCACTCCTAAGTGGGAGTTGAACAAAGAGAACACATGGACACAGGGAGGGGAACATCACCTACCGGGGCCTGTTGAGGGGTGGGGGCCTAGGAGAGGGATAGCACTAGGAGAAATACCTAATGTAGATGACAAGTTGATGGGTGCAGCAAACCACCATGGCACATATATACTTATGTAACAATCCTGAACGTTCTGCATATTTACCCCAGAACTTAAAGTATAATAATAATAATAAAAAAAGATAACTTCTCAGATGGAAGCACACTAAAGCTGATTATTACATCCTTAAAAAAATGATGAGCACTTTGAATGTGAATTGAAATGAATTCAGTTTATCTAGGCTTTGTCTTTGTATTCATTTCCCTAACAAATGTTTATTGAGCACCTACAATATGCCATACTATTTTAGTCTCCAGGGTGACAGCATTGAGCAAAGTCGCTGCCCTTATGAAACTTAATTCCTACTGAGAAAACAAAGTAGTAAGTGCATTGAAGAAAAATAAGGTAGGTAAAGGAAAGAAAAAGGAGCTTGGAGACTTTAAATGTGGAGGTCAGGCAGTCTTTCACAGAGGGAAAGAATAGAATAGAAAATAGATCTAAAGAAAGTCAAGTGGAAAGCAACATATAAAAACATTAGGTTCTCGGTAATCAAAACAAAAATCATAGAAAACCTGATTGGATTTAGAGTTCTAATAATCTGAATATAAGACAAGATGATGAACAGGGAAAATTTTGGTGCACTGCACAATAGAAAGATTTGAAATTAAACACACACACACACACACACATACACATACACATACACATACACATACACATACAAATTTTAGACCCTGCTACTTAAAGATGCAATCTATTAAATCTTAGGCTTTTGCCGCAAGAAAGAATCTTTAGGCAAATTAATAAATGACCCCATTAGAACAGATTTTATGCATCTACCTACAAAAGCAAATGCTTTTAAAAATTACGGCCAGCTCATTAAAATAATGATGGCCAATTTAGTGTGCATTGAAATTCCTGGTTGCTTTGCAATTATTCTGTGTGTACCTGCCCTTGTAGAGACGTCCTTTTCTTCCTCCTGGGTTATTTGGGCAGAGTTACTTCTGTTGTAAATGCCTATTGCATAACTGATTTCATAATTCTATTCTGTGCTCTCTGTGGTCCTTGTTGCATAGGTAATCAGGATTTTATTTAGAGAATATAATGCAACAGATAGCACATTATTTTTCACACTATGAAATCTAAGCCTCCAGAGGGTTGAATGTCCAGAAATTGCTTAGTCTTCTTCAGCCTACAGAATAAGAGTTAACAATACGTTTTGAAAAAGAACATAATGAAGCTAAAGAAGAAACATGTCATTTTAACTGGAACACCTATCTTTGTATCATCTCAGACAATCTTACATGAAGCATGAGTTTGTTTCTTTCAGGAAACTGCCTGGCACTATTTTTGACCTGGGGGAGGGTTTACTTTATCTCTTCAAAATCTGTGTATAATTGATACATTTGTTCACTTCACCGTTGAAACTTTATTTGGGGAGCATATTTTTGCAAAATATTTATTCCAAATATCTTCTGAAGAATAACAACTGGCTATGCGCCACACAAATAAACAAAGCCTGATACGGAAAGGGAGACAAGCGAACAAGACAGAAAATAGATGGAAGTTTATTTTCTAAAAATAAAAATTGAGTAAGGAATTTGATTAGAAATTGAAATTTATAACTAAATCTAAACCTTGATTTCTAATTAAGTCTTTCTAAGTCAGAGATTTATAAAAATTAGAGAATTTACCACAGCATAGAGATAACATTTAACTGCATTCATTAATATTTATGTCATCACCTATACATTTTGCTGTCTATAAAATAATATAGTAAAAATGAGGATTGGGGTCAAAGTGTTTTCAGGCTTGTTTTTAGCAACCATTGGTATATTTGAATTTGATTTTTCCCCCTTTCTTATATTTTTTTCAATAATGTTTTTGTACTGGCTAAGAGGTCATTATGTAGATAATTACTAATTTCTTCTTCAGCATTTTCAAACACTTCTCTCCCTCTACTTTTAAAGAGTTTCAGGCAATAATCGCATTCATGATTTGTGTTACAGATATCTCATAGTGTAAAAAAATATATACTGATATGCAAATTGGCCTCAGGATGAATTCATTATAGAAATAACATTGTATTGTTCTTTCATTATGAAGGTATCTATAATAGAAAATAACTGCCTCAAAAACATTTAGCTTATATACATTGAGACAAAATTCACATTGAAAGCCTGAAAACAATTTGACCCCAATCCTTACTCCTGTGAATATATATAAAGAAGAATATCTTTGAGTATGATACTCTGTCATTCTTGATAGACTGAGTGTGGAATCTCATCCACAGTTGTTTTCATAACATTATTTGCTAAGTGACACAAGTTTTCATTTTCTGAAAAAGCAAAATGTAATGATAAATGCAATATATATTTTTATATTGAAAAGTATGGGATGTCCAAATGTCAAAGGCTGGAAACTTTAATTAAAATACTTGTACTTTGAGAGAAAGGAAAAAATTATCTACATTTTAAAGAGCAAAAGAAGAAAATTGTTTATCTGCAATACATATTAATATTATCAGATATATTGGCCTGCTTGTCACAAAGAAAATATTAAATAGTTTGGAAATTATATTTCTATGGTGGACAGTGAATCATAAGTTTAAAATAACTGTATAACAATTGCTCATCAATAATGCTAAGACTGAAGTTTGATGCAGGTTAGGGAAAATATTCCACTAATTATCTGAATATAAAGAATTTAAAGGTTGATGAGAGAAGTTTATATCATATCTAGTTCAACACTTATTTCATATTAAGTAACTTTTGGGGTTGTGACTATAGCCCTGAGACAGACTCAACTTCGTACTCAATTTTGAGACAAAATATTTCACTTCAAAAATTATACTTAAAGAACCCTTAAAGAGTACCATTTATGCCTAATTTGGCTGTCTACTTGTGTGCTACCAGCCACTTATGTACTTAATGTTGTTCAGTTAATAGTACAACTCTTAAGAAAGGGAGGTTTGAAATAATAACGTAGACATACCATACTTAGTAATTAAGATTGTAACTAAGATTAACTAAAGATTTATATGAACAGGCACTACTATTTAATCAAAATCTATAAAAAGTTTATATACACAGACAAACCTAAAAAGCATACTAAGTGAAAAAAGCCAGTTGCAAAAGGGCTTATTTGATTATATCACCTAAATTGTCCAGAACAGGCAAATCCATAAACACACAAAGGAGATTCGTGGTTGCCAGGACCTGGGGAAAAGGAGGAATGGGAAGTGACATAATGGATGTGAGGTTTCTTTGGTGGGTGATAAAGATGCTCTAAAATTATTTAGTGGCAACTGTTGCATAACTCTGAGAATATACTATAAACATAGCATTGTACATTTTCAAGGAGTGAATTTTACAGTATGTGAATTATATCTCAATAAAGCTGTTATATTAAATAAAATCTATGATTTCTTTCTTTTTTTTTCACTGTCAGGACTTAAATCTGTTCTTTTTAACTTTTCAAGGGACCTGGATTTCTGTAAAAGTCTCCTAACTGCAATCCCTATCTCCTTCTTCTTCTGCAATGTATTAGTCACACACAAGATCCATCTTCAAGAACATGGTTTTTACATAATCATTAGTCTCTTTACAACAATTTGTTGAAAGAATTAAGATTAAAGTCTAAAATTTTGGTCGGCCATCTTTCCATTTTGACCTATTGTCTTTTATTCTCTCCAGTTGATATCCTATGTCACCTATATCTCCCCCAATAATCTTAAGATTTTCCATTTCCATCTCTAAGAAATGACTTTGAGTTAACATAGTTACCTTGCTGGAAATCTGCTTCCTTTCCTCTACACTTTTCCCTTTCCCCATTCTTTGGAGCCTAATCCAAACCCCATTGTTTTCTAATTCTTTCTTTGGCCATCTCAGAACACAGTCAACTGCTCTCTTGCAGAACTTCTAATGTATTTCCTTATAAACATTACTCACTGTCTATTTGACCAATATTCCATATATTTTGCATTCTGTCCCTTGAGAACATTGGAAGTGGCACTCTACGGCATGTATTTCTCATAGTATTTGACCCATTATAGGTGACTATCACATTCAGTAATTGACCATATAAATATATAGAGAGAATTTGTATCCAACAAACATTTTTCAGGTACACTAGGGCTTTTTGAAGCAACATAAACATTTTTGTTCAAATAATATAACTCTAAAACACATTACTTGCATATTATACAATAATTTCTAGCTTTCAAGTTTTTTAAAATAATGGCAATTATATTTTCTGAAACAAAAGCAAACATATGGTCTGACATATAGAAGAGAAGGGCATATTTTAAATCAGAGCTAATTATGAATACAAGCCAAATGTTCAATGTATAATAAATCAAAATTTTAAAAGTGTTGGTGCTGCAGAGACTTGGATTGTGGACATGCTGTCACCCTTACTAATTACTTTATCTTGAGCAAGTTAATCTTTCAATGCCTCATTTTCCTCATCTACAAAGTAAAGAAAATAACCTATTCAACATCATAGGACTATGTTAAAAAGTTAACAGAGAAAATGCTAATGAAGTGTTTGGTCCTGTGTTGGATACAAATAAAATGTTAAATCAATTTTAGTTATTATTACTGTGCAGACGTAGCGTAAAAGAATTGTTGTTAAGGGGTGGGCTATTACAACAAGCCACATTTGCACACATGAATAACAGAAAATGACAATTTAAGCTTGCCTTTGGGGGGATTCTATTGGTTGTGTCTGGAAGTTTCTCATTTAAGGATCATGTATTTTACTAAAATATGTAATGCCAGAAAAATAGATGTCTCTGTGTGGGAGAATGCAAGATCTTCTCTTACAGTACATTTTGCCCAGTACTGAAAATACAAGCTGATACACCATTCCTCCATTCACTCCTTGGCCTTTTGACAGACAAATCTACTAAGCAAATCAAGAGAAGGGCACTAACACCTAAAGATAATAAATAAGAAATCGGGGAATGAGAACCAGCATACAATTTGAGCAGGAAGGGCAGAAAAGGTGAGAGAGGTTCTTAGTGCCCCCCTAGTGTTAAATCTCTTGCAGTTTTTTTTTTTTTTTCATTTTGTTTCTTAAGTGGATGTTTTACCAAGGGAGTTTGAAGTTAGAAGCACTAAGCTTTTTTCAAAAGATCTTTCATATTAGGCTGCCTCAAAATGCACAGACGCATAATTCTTCTAAGAAAGGAAATTCTCAAAGGCTAAAGACACACAACGTAGTCATTTCATTAAAGAAAAATTACAAATGAAACATATCTAGGAGAGGGACTCAAATTCTATATTTAAATATATTCATCAGTTGAAGCAATCAGATAATCAGAATATATATATTTGAGTAGAATATTTAAGCCTAAGTAACTCTAACCGAAGCAATGTAATGATTGAATCTAGTTAAACTCCTTACCTAGGCTATTTTTAATGGAATTGCTGACATCCTTAATACAGAGATCCGAATACTTCTATTCCAACAGTGTGTATAGCCTGCAGACAAGTCTTACTAAAATGTGCTGAGTTAACTTCTCAGCTTTGAGGCTTTTATTTCACAATGGCATAACATTAATTTCATGACCTTCAAATGTTCTAAATGAATGTAACCACTGAACTAAATAATAACTGGTTTTCTTTTATAGCTATCAAGCCTATAGAAGGAGGCCCAAAGTTACAGGAATTGGAAATTACATCTGTAGCTTAGTCAAAAAACACTTCCTATTTTACTGATTAAAATTTGTCTTTGAAAATTTTTATAAAAATGGCAGTTGAAAATCTAAACTATTTTGGAACATTTACAAGTAGTTTAAAGAGAACTGAAATAGATTATCATAAAGAAATAATTAATTGGCTTGCTTTCAGTCTGGCTAATATTTCTGTCAATGTGATTATATTAGAAAAGATTTTTATTCTTGAAAAGAAAACCATGCCTGATGTAAGACTGGTCTGGACAAACCTTAAGTTTGAGTCCAGATATTTTATCTCTGTTTTGATATAGTCACTTCAAAATACTTGTACTGGCTTTTTATTCTAGTGTTCTCCTGATAAGGATCATTCTCAAGTTTTCCTCATTTGAAATTTCACCTTTAAAATATAGGGAGGAGGATGGTGAGCTATCATTCAGAGTGTTCATATTTATTGTACACCAAGCCATATTGTATTTCTTTCCCATAACTTCCCACCTCAGTTATTCATTACATATTGCACTTACTCTTATTCATGCTGATTCCACCCCAAAACCCACTTTTAGGAGACATCTAACGTCATTTAATCTAGTCCCTCTGTATCCCTTAATTCAAATGCAGAAGAGTTTAAACTTCTCATTATATTTGATGAACTGCTCCTGGATGATGAGATCAATTAGTAAAGAGTGACAATTTCTTTTTCCAAGGACCGACACTGAGGTAATTGGTGTAGTTCAAGCACCGTTGGTAATAATGTTAATATGTATACTAGAAAGAGGTATCAAAGGCGGGTGCTTAGACTTTTAAGCTTTAAAGTCCAGGCTGGGTGCGGTGGCTCATGCCTGTAATCCCAGCATTTTGGGAGATTGAGGCAGGTGGATCACAAGGTCAAGAGGTTGAGACCATCCTGGCCAACATGGTGAAACCCCATCTCTACTAAAAATACAATGATTAGTCAGGCGTGGTGGTAGGCACCTGTAATCCCACTTACTCAGGAGGCCGAGGCAGGAGAATTGCTTGGACCGGGAGGCAGAGGTTACAGTGAGCCGAGATCGCACCACTGTACTCCAGCCTAGTGGCAGAGCAAGACTCTGTCTCAAAAAAAAAAAAAAAAAAAGAGAGAGAGAGAGAGATCAAAAGTTCAATTATATTCTTAAACTTCTGAATGCAAACTTTGGAATTTGATATTTTTTGCTGAAGGAACAGAACAGGTAACAGCTATGATAATTAGCTATGCACCTGGCTCCTCACATTATTATACATTATAACTTCCAAATTGAAATATTTTCGTAGTCAATGAAGTCTACATGAATTTATTTCTAAGGATTTTTAAAGAGGAAAGAGAACAATGTAGCTAAGATGAGATTTTTAGCGAATGAAAGCCTTAGAAAATAATATGAAAAGAAAAGAAAATAGGAGGTATATTACCTTTAGTGTTAACACAATATTAGTATCAGAGGTTTTCATGGTATAAGTAGGAGTCCAAATTTTAAATACAGGTACAAAATTCCACAATTTTTTGTTCTGTGTTGCTTTGTTTTCATTGATCCCTTTCATAGAGAGTACACTGAGCGAAATAAATTCAAGAAGCACTCCTCACCTCCGGGGTAACACATAGACATTGTTACACATTGAAATACCTAATCAGGTCATGGAAGTGAGTTCATCATACAATCACCTGAGTTAACATGTTTATAAAGTCCGTAGCAGTAAGAAAACATGACAAGATATATCTGGTTTATTAACATGAGATTATCTCACATTATCTGCTATCCTTAAATAAACACATTTGAACATCTCTGGGGTTCAGTAAAAAACAATAAGCACATAATTTTTTCCCATTATAGAATAATAGTCCCAGTCAGCCATCATCCTTGTGAACAGAAAAAGGCATAGAAAACTTCCTGTGAAGAGACAGCAGACTAGCACTCAGCAATTGACTCAAGTGCTCTATGGTAAGCCTGGAGACCCTGGAGTAGAGCTCACTCTCCTATTAACCAGAATCCTTGACCTGACTTGTCACCTCAGTGTCACCTCATATATTGCATCCTCTGGACTCCGATGGTCCTTCTATTGTAAATCCATGGTCGCTGGTTCGTACAGCCTGCCTACCTTGTCTCAATGATTGTTCTTGTCAACTCATTCCAGGTTAACCTCACTCGACCTACCTTTCTAAACGGTTGTCCTGTTGCTATATAAATCCTAGTATGATCATTCCACTCTAAATTAACATTAACATGGCAGATGGCAGCCTAAAAATCTCAAACCATTAGATGCATGCATTATCTATTGATTAGCTGTAGATTGGTGCAAAAGTAATCGTGGTTTTTGCTATTACTTTTTTTTTTCAGACGGAGTCTCGCTCTGTCATCCAGACGAGTGCAAGGTACGATCTCCGCTTGCTGCAACCTCTGCCTCCCAGCTTCAAGTGATCCTCCTGCATCGACCTCCTGAGTAGCTGGGATTACAGGTGTACGCCACCACTCTCAGCTACTTTTTTTACTTTTAGTAGAGACAGGGTCTCAGCATGTTTGCTAGGCTGGTATTGAACTCCTGACCTTGTGATCCACCCACCTCAGCCTCCACCATTACTTTTATTTTTAATTTTCAGTTATAACATAGAGGTCACAAAGAAAATCATAGAAAATTACCTGATGTTAGACTGGGAGTCATAAGAGTAGTGATGGGTGTTTCAGGTTTGTTGCTGAAGAAACAATGGCAAAGGGACACAACTTTCTTAACTATGGTGAACTTTGAGTCTATGTAAGAAAGACTCATTTTCTGTACTGGGAGAAAATATCAATTAGGAAAGTTTTACTTGATTTTTTGCCAATGCTGGGAAGACAGTAAAAGTTCAATAAATGAATATTGAATAATGAAGAGGGAAAGAGAGGGAAAAAAGAAGAGATATAATGAGGAAAGCAGGAAGGAAAACAAAGTGTTGTGAACTGACCTAGGCCAAATTGGACAATCAGGAAGTAACAAGCTCTTTTGATAAGGAGGCGTATATTCTGGCCATATATAGCCGTTATCCACAAACTGCCTCCCAGGTGATGTTAGCAAATGCAAGCAAGGGTCAACAAAATACTATTGAGATACAAACTTGTATTAGCAAGTATGCAACATGAGATGAAATAAAATAAAATACAAATACACATAGTCCAGTTCAAGAAGGTCTGGAAAATTCCACTCTGTCCTCAGATACTCAGACAAGCACCTTGCTTCAAGTATTCACTATGAGGCAGGTGTCAAAATCTTCTCTAGTGTGCATCCTTTTATCTGAGTGAGGCAAGAGTCCTCTAAAAGTTCTAGAACCTGACTGACTTATAAACCTTATTTATTCTGAAGGTGGCACCTGCATAAACTGGCTGTTCAATTAAACGTCTTAAACACTCATTTTTTTTCAAAAAATTTCTTTTCTAACATGCGTAGTGTTAATAAACCTTTGGTATCAACTTTAATACTTTACATGCTTCTAGAATTTGGAATCTTGACTACAGTATTTCAAATGCTAAATTGCTGTCCTTGAAGAATAAACTTACACACTCCACCCCCCACTCAAAACACACACCTTTGCCACAGTGTTTATAGTAATACATTTCAAAGTAAATCATCACATACAAAGTAAAACAGGAAGGAAGGAAGCCCTTTGGACTTCCTTGATGCTAGTAAAGAACCTATAATGCAATTTATTCAGTAAATGTTTGATTAAATTAATTGAACTTTATATTGAAAATGCCTTCTAGACAGAGGCCGAGTGGCGAGGCCCAGCTCCCCTGAAAGAACAGTAACCTACCCCTGTGGGTCATCATTATGCCCTCTGACCTGGCCAAGAAGAAGGCAGCCAAAAGAAGGAGGCTGCCAAAGCTTGACAGTGGCCCAGAAAAGGACATGAAGAAAATGGAGATGCTGTCACAGAACCACAGGTGGCAGAGGAGAAAAATGAGGCCAGTGGCAGAGAGACCACAGAAGTGGATTTGCTGACCAAGGAGCTAGAGGACTTTGAGATGAAGCTGCTGCTCGAGCTGTCACTGGTGTCCTGGCCTCTCACCCCAACAGTACTGACGTTCACATTATCAACCTCTCACTCACCTTTCACGGTCAAGAGCTGCTCAGTGACACCAAACTGGAATTAAACACAGGCCGTCCTTATGGCCTTGTTGGCTTAAATGGAATTGGAAAGTCCATGCTGCTCTCTGCTATTGGGAAATGTGAAGTGCCCATCCCTGAGCATATCGACATCTACCATCTGACTCGAGAGATGCCCCCTGGTGACAAGACACCCTTGCAGTGTGTGATGGAAGTCAACACAGAGTGGGCCATGCTGGAGAGGCAGGCAGAGTGGCTGGCTCACAAGGATGCGAAGTGTGAGAAGCTCATGGAGCTCTATGAATGCCTGGAGGAGCTGGATGCCGACAAGGCAGAGATGAGGGCCTCGCGGATCTTGCACGGACTGGGTTTCACACCTGCCATGCAGAGCAAGAAACTGAAAGACTTCAGTGGGGGACTGGAGGATGAGGGCTGCCCTTGCCAGAGCCCTCTTTATTCGGTCCTTCATGCTGCTTCTGGATGAGCCCACCAACCACGTGGACCTAGATGCTTGCATGTGGCTGGAAGAACTAAAAACTTTTAAGCACATCTTGGTCCTTGTCTGCCATTCCTAGGATTTTCTGAATGGTGTCTATACCAACATCATTTGCATGCACAACAAGACACTGAAGTATTATATGGGTAACTATGATCAGTATGTGAAGACATGGCTAGAGCTGGAGGAGAACCAGATGAAGAGGTTTCACTGGGAGCAAGATCAGATTGCACACATGAAGAACTACATTGCGAGGTTTGGCCATGGCAGTGCCAAGCTGGCCCGGCAGGCCCAGAGCAAGGAAAAGACACTACAGAAAATGATGGCATCAGGACTGACAGAGAGGGTCGTGAGCGACAAGACACTGTCATTTTACTTCCCACCATGTGGCAAGATCCGGCCACCCGTCATTATGGTGCAAAATGTGAGCTTCGAGTATACAAAAGATGGGCCTTGCATCTACAATAATCTAGAATTTGGAATTGACCTTGACACATGAGTGGCTCTGTCAGGGCCCAATGGAGCAGGAAAGTCAACTCTTCTGAAGCTGCTGACTGGAGAGCTACTATCCACAGATGGCATGATCCGAAAACACTCGCACATCAAGATAAGGCAATACCATCAGCATTTACAAGAGCATCTGAACTTAGATCTCTCACTTATGGAGTACATTATGAAGTGCTACCCAGAGATCAAGGAGAAGGAAGAAATGAGGAAGATCGTTGGTCTCACTGGGAAACAATAGGTGAGCTCAATCCAGAACTTGTCAGATGGGCAGAAGTGCCGAGTGTGTCTGGCCTGGCTGGCCTGGCAGAACCCCCACATGCTCTTCCTGAACGAGGCCACCAATCACCTGGATATTGAGACCATCGACACCCTGGCAGATGCCATCCATGATTTTGAGGGTGGTATGATGCTGGTCAGCCATGACTTCAAACTCATTCAGCAGGTCGCACAGGAAATTTGGGTCTGTGAGAAGCAGACAATCACCAAGTGGCCTGGAGACATCCTGGCTTACAAGGAGCACCTTAAGTCCAAGCTGGTGGATGAGGAGCCCCCAGCTCACCAAGAGGACCCACAACATGTGACTCATCTACCTGGGGTCGGGTCAGGAGCTCCATCTGGGAACTAACAGCTGCTACCCTGACCAGCCGCTCAGGACAGGACCCTGGGGCTACACTCCTGCATTGTTATAATACCGCTCCCCCAGCCTCTCCCCTGCCCCTCGACCTGCCTTAGCTGCACTCTTATCTACAGCTGGACAGTACCTGTCCATTTCCTGTTCTCCTTCCAGTTACTTCTGTCCATGTCTGGACTCGGCTGGCCGTTCCCTCCAGCCCCTTGCTGGTTATCTTACTCTGAGTGTGATGCAGTCAGAGGCACCTGCGGGTTAGCCCAAGGCCCAAGCCTGGATTTGGCCCGGGGGAGGAGCTTAGGATCCTTATTTTCTGGGTTTTGGTGATGTTGGAGGAATGCCCACTGCCCCCATTCCTTTTTGCTTCTGATTTGGAGCTCTGGACCAGGACCTTCGTCCTGGTCAGTTTTTAAATAATTATATAACAATGTAACTTTTAGACCTGTGTGGCATCTACAAAATGCCCAATAAAGAAAGAAGAAGCCAAAAAAGAAATAGAAAAAAGAAGATATCTTCTATGGAATGACATACTACAAAATCAATTTCAAATATTACTTTCCCATTTAAGTATGAAGTAAACAATTAGGTAAGAAGAGAATGGCAGGTGAAAAGAAAGAAAAATATGGTCCAAATGAACACAGCAGGGAGTTTGAAAGCCATTTCAAAGTGATAAGAGAAAGAAAGCCTAATAATTTAAATGAAAGTTGATAATAAATCACCTTTTGAAATTCAACTTGAAAAACCTCCAAAATGTCTATTTTATTAAGTGGCAAATTAATTTCTTAGATTTTCAAACTTTTCAAATTTAAACATAAGAATTTATTCATTGCATTCATATTTTGCACGGAAGTATTCATTTTCTATTTCCAACTCTTAGAAATTTTAATTATTAAAGGTATTTTCAAGTTCAAGGCTCAAGACTGTCTGGATTCTAGAAACATACACTTAGAGTTTATGGTAGTTGCCAACCACTGTGAATAAATTTTTTAACAAATTTATATGTGATAGAACATTTTACATGGTGAAGGTTAGGTTTCTAAAAAGCAAAGATGGCCAGCCTGCAACTCCATAGAATCTCATTTAATTTGTCAGGGGGAAGGCCCAGAAATCAGTGTCTTTATAAAGTCATAAATCATATTTTTTTTCTAATGTTTTACCACCTTGGGGTCATATTATTGCTAAGATTTTGCCAGAACTGGAATATTCTAATAATCAATCTGACATTAATAGATATCTGAAGGAGTCTTTAGAAGAGTGTACCAATACATTAATGCCTTGACTTTACAATGAAATAGCAGCTATCCAGCTGTCACTCTTCCAATAAGAATATTTAGGAAATTACTACTTATAGAATATTTGGTTATTCTTTGATCATATTAGTAAAAAAAAAAATCACTTTACTGAAAGGTATTAATGTAGTGAAATATTCCAGGATGAAGAGCAAAGTTAAGAGTTCTGTCTCTTACAATCTGATCTAAATCAATTACCAACTAGGAAAAATTTTTAATAGAATAAATATCTGATCATCACTATATTTGGAGCTAAAAACACAGCAGGAAGATAATACATTTAATAAACAAGAAAGTTTTATATAGGTAAGATCTTTATTAACAAATCAAAACAGAGAATTGAATAGTCACTACAGATCTTCAGGGGATCAAGTTACTTTTACTAAATATGCAGACAGCAGAAAAACTCCCACAAACTTTAACCAGTTATATAACCAGATCCTTAATAATGTTATTACAATACTTAGGTTTTAGAAAAACAAACTCTTAAAGAGCCAGTACAGTGACTCACAAATTCTCTCTATGTATAGTACTCCAAGTTTACCTTAAACAAAATTGGGAAATAAGTGAGGTTTAGCCTAGAGCATCGTTCCTCACTTAGAGACCTACCTGCTGTGCTTTGGCTTGCAAGTGTCCCTCATTGTATGCCTGAAATCTTACCTTTATCCATTCTACTATAAAAAAGACCTCAGTTTTGTGTTCCATTACTCATATATTTGTTCTCATGTAACTTAAATTAAATGACAGATATTCATTAAATATCTAGATCATTTCCAAATAAGATAAACTACTTACACATTAATTGCTGAACATAAGTTTGAGCTTATCTATTTTTGGCTGCTTCTTAAAGAGGAATTAGAGATATTTGGGTCTGCTGGTAAGCATGTCCTGTGTTATATAAGAAACATACATAGTGTGAGGAAGTATACATTTTAAAAGTTATGGAATTACACATTTACCAGTTATGAAAATGTTATGAAATTACACATTTTCACTACATATTAAGGTTGCTAAGGGTTAAGAACTCTAAATGTTATATGTAATTAAAACTACTAAAAGTACTAAGGGTGAATGAAAACAACTGTATGCAAAAAGTATACAATGAAAGTAGGATGTGTTTTTAATTAAAAAAAAGTATATAAGGCATGTGTTTTCACTAAAGGAAAAAAAGAGTACCTTTGTCTTAAAGTAAAATCACTATTACAGAATAAAAAAGGAGTGAAAGAGTAAGACAAGGCCGGGCACAGTGGCTCACGCCGGTAATCTCAGCACTTTGGGAGGCCGAGTCGGGCAGTTCACGAGGTCAAGAAATCAAGACCATCCTGGCCAACATGGTGAAACCCCCACTTTACTAAAACTACAAAAATTAGCTGAGTGGGTGTTGCATGCCTGTAGTCCTAGCTATTCTGGAGGCTGAGGCAGGAGAATTGCTTACACCTGAAAGGTGGAGGTTGCTGTGAGCCAAAATCATGCCACTGCACTCCAGCCTCCAGCCTGGTGATAGAGTGAGACTGTCTCAAAAAAAAAAAAAAAAAAAAAAAAAAAAAAATAGACAAAAACTGAACTGATATAGAAAGTTGTAGACAGTCTGTGAAAAAAAAAATTATGTGTGGTCAAACCACTAAGATTAGATAAATTTTATTTTTACTTTTTAAAATGAGTTCAATAATGTTCTGATAAAAAGCTAAAATTTTGTTTCCTCTGTGTTAAAAGGATAATGTTTTCTTGGATTACTGGTCTGTTTTTACTAAGAGATTATTTTAAAAAATAGTTTTGGTTTATCTGTTAAATCTCCTTAGAATATCTCAAAAGATTTGTCCTCTCTATAAGAGAAATGTTAAACTAATTAGGCTATTTTGATATGTTAAATTACATGGGAAGCATTGTCAAATACAGGTGATATTTAATCTTCTTAGATTACATTTATATATGCATACATATATATGTAAAATCAGTAATGTAAATGTTCCAATAAGCGTATGAAATTTCTAGAAATCTGATATGTTCTAGTATGATGGTTATCATGTTATCATCTCAAAATGTTATATTCACAAAAACAACCAAATTTCCTTGTAAATTGCATTATAATGAGTTCTCATCAGTTTTTCAATCATGGCCATTTTAAGTCTTTTGTCATCTGCAGACAGTTATTTAACTTCGATGCTTTCATGAAATCTTTTACAAGTAGCTATTATACAAAATTACAAGGACTACACTAAAAAGACTCTGACAAGTACAGATTTCTGGTAAATTTAAGACTGTACTATTGAACTGGTAAGAATTTCCAGAACTCATTTGGAAAACTGATGGATTTATAAAACTGCTAACTCAATATCGAACAAAATTTTAATTAATTATATGAGGCTAAATTAACTGATTAGAGTAATTATGTCTTTTATGACATATGTTTGAAATATTGCTTGTTCTTCAATGTCTTGTTTTTCAGATTTAAGGAATTATTTTTCTTGGTTCTCTTAAGCTGTCTCTAACAAAATGTTCAAAATGCACTTCTGCAAACAAAAACATTTATGTTTTTCTATCTACCTGATCACTCTATAATTTGGAAACTCTTACTAAATATTCTTATTTTCATGGCAGTATGAGTATTTCCATAAGTTCAGTAAGAATCTGTTCTTCTTATATCAGGATAAAATTGGACAAGTCCTTGCCTAGACTTTTGAGCCTAGAGAGGTTTTAGAAGTTTTAACTTGAGATTCCTTATTACCAAATCATTTAAAAAACCAAACAACCAACTAAGATTGACTTATACAAAGTCCGTAAGGCCCATCGGTTATTACCAAACCTACAACTAAAATGTCATATTTTAAAATATGCATAGAATCACTATTGTTGCACTTACATAAATAATCAAGTCAAGTTCAATGAGCCTAAGCTTTTTTTTTTTTTTTAAAAGTCTTATTTTGGGTAAATTTGTTGATTATTTTTGGTAAAAAAAAAAAAAGGGTGATTATAAAAAAGAGTATATTTGAATAGAAAACTACAGCACACCCATTACAAAATTCTAGTTCTATTTTTTTTCTTAGAGGTTTGTTATCTACTCACAAATTGGACTGCATCCTAAATCTTTCTAGTTTCAATAAAAACTAAAATTGCTCCTTTTCCAAGACCTGCAAGCTGAAATCAAATGACTCGATAAAAACTTCAAAAAAGTTAAAACAGTTCATTTATGAACAACTTTCATGCCTTTTGCAATGCGGGTCACTCAAAGAGTTCATCAAAATTGCTGATGATATAATCAGAGATATTCAAACTGGCTCATCAGATTGCAACTGCCATCCTCATTCTATCATTTAAAGATGCTGCAAACTCAAATTGGAAATCTTGACTAGCAACCCTCTGAACTCAAAAACTAAGATCATAATGTGGCCCAACAATTAACTTGTTTTTCTTTTGTTTTTATAGAATGACAGCTTAAATTTTCCTCAAGCAATAAAATCAGAAATAAACAATATAGCCTCAGTAGTATTCCAAAATACAAAACTTATGGATAACTTAACAACATGACAAGAAGGAGCTTGTACTTATGCAGACAAAAATGTTTCTTTGTTAGTAAATCAGAAATTATTGCCCCAAATTTAAATTATCTTTAGAAACAAATGTAAGTCTTTCATCAGAGATGTGTTCCCTCCTTGTTTAATATATTTAGTCAGCTAAATGAGGACTCCTGGGAATTTCTGCTGTGAGGATTTTTTAATCCTTGGCTACTATTCTCCTTACACTCACGGTGTTCGTTTTCCTACTGCATAGTATCCACTCAAGGGTATTAAATGCTTTTCAGCAGCCACTCATGTCAAATGATTGTCATCAAGATTACATGACTTGAAGAATTCAACAACATGAAGAACTCAATAACTGGACCACTCAAGCCACAATAACTATGCAATCTTCAGAAACAAAGAGTAGGTGACCTTACATTGCAATGCAAATATTGATGATGGTAACATTTCCTTGACTCTTTATTCCAATGTCTACATAAATAATGGTAACTAAGAGTAATGCTACACTATTTTGGTCACACTCTCCGTTTGCTGAAACAATGACCAAAAGAGGGGAATTTTGAAAGTAAATTAGAATGGAGAGCTAGCCTGAAGAATCCCTGAGCAGGAAAAGCAAGTTAGGCCTCAAAAGTGACCTAAATCTTACTTGATTTGTCAACATAAGCAAAACTTAACTTTAGCTATTTCTTCTGAATGCCCATATTAAAGAAAGAGACCTTAAGCTCAACCAATTAGAAGGAGCCAAGAAAAACAACAAAAAAAAACCATATAGCTATTTAACTAGAAACTCTCCAACTAGATAGACCAAATATGGCAACCGTAGAACTGTAACCAATCAAATACAGGCATACCTTGGATTTACTGCAGGTTTAGTTCCAGACCACTGCAATAAAATAAATATGGCAACACAGTGAGTCACATGAATTTTGTGGTCTCCCAATGCATATGAAAGTTATGTTTACACTATGCTGTATCTATTGTGTGAATAGCATTATATGTAAAAAGTTGTTCATAATTTAGCTAAAAAACACTTCATTGCAGTCGGGCACAGTGGCTCACGCCTGTAATCTCAGCACTTCAAGGGGCCAAGGTGGGCAAATCATGAGGTCAGGAGTTCAAGGCCAGCCTGGACCAACATGGTGAAACCCCGTCTCTACTAAAAATACAAAATATTAGCCAGGCATGGTGATGTGTGCCAGTAATCCCAGCCACTCAGGAGGCTGAGGCAGGAGAATCACTTGAACCTGGGAGGCAGAGATTGTAGTGAGCCAAGATAGTGCCACTGCACTCCAGCCTAGGCAACAGAGTAAGACTCTGTCTCAAAGAAAAACAAAACAAAACACTTCATTGCTCACAAAATTCTAACTATCATCTAAACTTTGGCAAGTCCTAATCTTTTTGCCAATGAAGAGTCTCCCCCTCGATGTTGATGACTAATCAGGGTGGTTGTTGCTGAAGGTTGGAGTGGCTGTGGCAATTTCTTAAAATATGACAATAATGAAGTTCCTTTCATGAAAGTGTTTTCTGAAGTATGCTATGTTTGTATTTTACCCATAATAGAACATCTTCTAAAATCAAAGTCAATCTTCTCAAACTCTCCCACTGCATTATCAACTAAGTTTATGTACTATTCTAAATCCTTTCTTGTCTTTCGATAATGTTCACAGATTCTTCACCAGGAATAGATTCCATCTAAGGGAACCTTTTTTTTTTTTTTTTTGCTTATCCATAAAAAACAACTCATCCATTAAAGTTTTATTCTGAGATTGCAGCAAATTCAGTCATATCTTCAGGCTAGTTCTAGTTTCCTTAGTGTTTTTCTCCCATCTTCAGTGACTTGAACTTCACAAAGCGATCCATAAGGGTTGAAATCAACTTCTTCTAAACTCCAATTAAGGTTGATATTTTGATCGCTGGGAATCACAAATGTTCTTAATGGCACCCAGAATGATGATTTTTTTTCCGGAAGCTTTTCAACATACTTCACACAGATTCATCAGGGAAATCTCTCTCTATGGAAGCTATAACTTTATGAAATATATTTCCCTCTTTCCCTTCCTCCCTCCCTCCCTTCCTTCCTTCCTTCCTTTGTATTTTTTTAGAGAGGGACAGAGAGAGAGAGGAGTGAAATGTATTTCTTAAATAACAAATCTTGTAATTCAAAGTTACTCATTGATCCATGGGCTGCAGAATAGATGCTGTATTAACAAGCATTAAAAAAAAACCATTAATCTCCTTAGACATCTCCATTGAAGTACTTGTGTGACCAAGTTTATGGTCATCAGCCTCAATATTTTGAAAGGAAATGTTTTTCTGAACAGTAAGTCTCAACAGTGGGCTTAAAATATTCAGTAAACCTTGTTGTCATCCAGGCTTTGTGCTTCTATTTATGTTAGGTTGGTGCAAAAGTCATTGAGGTTTTGCCATTGCTTTTAATGGCAAAAACCGTAATTACTTTGCACCAGTCAAAGAGACAACAAACCAAATAGATTTTGCATAATTGTAAGGACCCTAGGATTTTTTGAGCATTAGCTTCAACTTCAACTCACCAGCTACTGTAGCCCCTAACAGAAGAGTCAGCCTGAACTTCGAAGCTTGAAGCTTTGAAGCCAGGCATGGGGTTCTCTTCTCTAGCTATAAAAGTACTAAATTCATTTTCTTCCAATAGAAGGATGTTTTATCTACATTGAAAATCTGTGGTTTATTACAGATACCCACATCAATTATCTCAGATCTTCTGGATAACTTGCTGTAGCTTCTACATCAGCCATGACTGTTTCACCTTGCCCTTTTATGTTATAGAGACAGTTTGCTTTCTTAAACTTCATGAACCAATCTCTACTAACTTCCACAAATTTTCTTCTGCAGTTTTCTTACTTCTCTCAGCCTCCATAAAATTAGTGTTAAAAAATGCTGAGTGTATGATTGCTGAGAAATGCTGAGTGTATGATAAATTATATTGTTTGCTAAGAAAGATAGCAAGGAAAATCTAGGCGCCCCCGCCCCCCCACCACACCCACAAGTGGAAAACTACTTGGGGCATTTTAAAGCAGCAAGACAGCATACATATATTATACACTGGTTAAAACAATTCTTTAAGTGTGGGATATGTGATCCTGCCCCTGTGGTTCCCTAGTGGAGACTACTTTCTGGTTTGTCCTTGATCAGTGGTAAGCAGGCATCAGCTGCCTACCCTAGTTTATCTTGGTTCTATGAGAAAATATAGAACACCTGTTTGTTAATAATGATCACCTGTTCAGAGAGAATAACCACGTTGGTCAGAACCTGTTGGGGGCCCCTAGCCCAGAATGCTGTCAGCTCCCTGAGGCTCTCAGCTCAGAAGGCTGTTGGCCCCTAGATAGTCCCACTTTGCTGTTCTATCTGGGTGTCTGCTTCCTAATGCCTTCAGCGCCGCCTGGGTGGGGGTCCCTACAGCTGAGCTGGTCTCCGTAGAAGAGAGATAGGGCTTTCTCTGGATTAGGCTTTGGCTTAAGGAAATGTTGTGCTGGTTTGATCTTCTATCCAGAGCACTCAAACTTTCTGTATATCAGCAATAAGGCTGTTTCACTTTCTTATCATTTATGTGTTCACTGGAGAAGAACTTTTAGTTCTCCTTCAAGAACTTTTCCATTGAGCTCACACATTGGCTAACTGGTGCAAGAGGCTTAGCTTTTGACCTGTCTCAGCTTTTGACATGGCTTCTTCACTAAGCTTAATCATTTCTAGCTTTTGATATAGAGTGGGAGATGTGCAACTCTTCCTTTTACTTGAACACTTAGAGGCCATTGTAGTTGGCCTAAATTCAATATTTTATGTCTCAGGGAACAAGGAGACCAGAGGAGAGGGAGAGTGATGAGTAAACATCTGGTTGGTGGAGCAGTCAGAACACATATAACACTTATTAAGTTTGCTGTCTTATATGGGCATGTTTCATGGTATCCTGAAACAATTACAACAGTAATTGATCATTGATCATTGATCGCAGATCTCCATAACCGGTATAATAGTGAAAAAAGTTTGAAATAGTACAATAATTATTAAAATGTAACACTGCCATGTGTGTACCTATGCAACAATCTTCCATGTTCTTCACATGTACCCCCAAACCTAAAATGCAATTAAAAAAAAAAAATGTAACAGAGTCACAAAGTGAGCATATAATATTGGGAAAATGGTGCTGATAAGCTTGCTAGATGCAGGATTACCAGGAACCTTTAATTCGTAAAAAAAAAAAAAAAAAAGAAAGAAAGAAAGAAAATCTGCAAAGCACAATAAAAAGCAATAATAAAAAAGGTATATATGTATTTTCTCTGCTTACTTCTGCATCTGTCCTATAAAAATCTCCCCCTTTGTATTCCTTTGGTAGAGCTCCAAAAATCCTTCTGCTTTCGAGGTACCTGATTTAATAATTATTGTTTGCTCTTACAAAGTCAATAATTTTATTGTGCCACAATTTATCTTTTTACCATAGGTAACAGCTAAAAAATAAATAAAAGTGGTGCTTAACAAATTTAGTCAATGAAAAATGTCAAATCTGGAAGAGAAGAGTTACATAAAATATGCTACAGAATGTGGAATGATCTATAGCAATGCTCTTCATACATTTGTACATTTATATGCCTTTGGAAATGATATTTGTCCTTTACTGGTTGTTAGGTTTAAAACAATGCAAGTAGCTTAAGCAGTTTGATATAAATTGTGACTAATTTGTAGTAGCAACTTCATATTAAACATGGGAGAAAACTTCTGTGCTCAGCATTAGCCATTGGGAAATTGTGTCTGCTTCACAGTGGTTGCAGTGTGTTTTACTAACAGTTAACTCAACACCTTTCATTAATTCAAAAGGGCTTAGTTATGATCTAAAATAGATTCCTTTCTTACTTATATTGGAACAATTTTTCTCTAGTAAAATTGGCAGACACCATTTATATCAAATGCATTCAGTACAATTTTTGACTGGAAGTCTTTGTGGAAAGTGAATCCTATTAAAAATTAGTGAAATTAAATGCAAACACAAACATTTGAAAGCAAATAATATGCCATATTTGATAAATCCTAGATTTAAATAATCAATAGCTCTTCCTCAAAATATTTTGATTATGTAAATGTACCCTGTTGGACTATATTTATAGGAATTACTTTCCTTGTAATGAATTTCTCTATTTAGCTAATACAATTTAGAGTTCAAATTTTAGTAACTATAATACCTAAAGTCTACTAAAATGACATTTTGTTTTAATCTAACTAAAAAGAAACCAAAAAAAATTATGCCATAATTTGAAAATTTGTAGATCAGCAATAAATAAGTACCTGAGACATTGATTCAAAAATTTAGCAACATATTCAAAATGGAAATGAACATCATAATTGCTATGGAATGAATATTTATATGTCCCTAAAATTCATATTGTGAAATCCTAATTCCCAGTGAGGTAGTATTTGGAGGTGAAACCTTTGGAAAGTAAATTAAGGTTATATTAGGTAATTAAGGTGAAGCCCCATGATGAGATTAGTGCCCTTTTAAGGAGATGAAAGATCAGAGTTCTCTCTCTATCACGTGAAGATACAGAAAGGCATTTCTCTGCAAATCAGGAAGAGGGCCCACACCAGGAACTGGCAGCTTGGTCTCAGACTTCCCAGTGGTCAGAACTGTGAGAAATGAATTTTTGTTGTTTGAATCACTCAGCCTATATTATTTATCTTATAGCAGCCCAAATTAAGACAATAGTATTGGCCCCTAACTTTTAAGGTTTTAATATTAGTGTGCAAAATCAGAAAATTCATCATCTTTATGAACACTGTAAAGTGTTAAAGAGTTGATGCCAGTTTAATAGGCTTAGGCATTTTTTATGAATAAACTCTAAGAGCGATTTGAACATTTTCTAAGTAAAATGTGTCTTCACCTCAGCATCTGCCCTTATTTTACATTTCTCAATACCGCAGGAAGTAGATCCCATTTTGGAAATTGAAATAGTTAATGCTATGCACTGCTTACTCTGTTTTTTTTAAAAAAAATTTCCTCTTGCATTTATTATAAGAACATTTTTTCCAATTCACCAATCCCTGTAAACCTGAAAATATGTTGTTCTGAAAATGTGTGTTGGCAAGAGTAGACATGGCTCTCCACCCTCTTCAGTTACAGGATCTTTTCTTCCTCTAGTTGTTGTGTCCTTATTCTGCTTCCTCCTGGCTCAAGGCTTCCATGGGATCACGCTTCTGCATGTACCTTCCCCTTTTCACAGCTTTTTCTTATCTAAAATGTCCTGACCCAGCCTACCAAGAGTCCCTGACTTCTGGTAATTCAAGCAAACATCATAAAACACCCCAAGCAGGTATGATAGTAATGCTAATAGGTATGTTAATATATGCATCTTAACCTTCTGGCTGCCGGAGGTAGTTCTATGAAAAACAATACTGTCTCTGTTGTTGGAATTTTCAAGTAAATTTATGTTAACCAAACCCTTCAATGGTTATTGCACACACACACACACACACACACACACACACACACACACACACACAGCATCCTTACTTAAGCCACCTACACACAGGACTATCAGTGAGGCACATTTTAGATTCCTACTACCCCAATGAGTCTAGACTATTCATAAACCAAACCTTGCTTTTGCTCCGTGTCTGTGGTCATTTTGCTCTTATCTTCCCTCATTCTCTACCCATCTTTCAGAGTTCAGCTGAAGTTTCACATGTTCCATAATCCTTAAAACCAGCACAGAATATAGTATATTTATTTTCTGTGAAAGACAAAAATGCCAACTGGGCAAAGGTGATATTGTGAAATGTCTCTTTGATCTCTGTCTGTTTTCTGATGCACAGCTCGTAAAATCTTTGTAATCTCCACAGTGATGAGTGTCTTCTGCATGCAAAGATGAGTGGCTATTGGAAAGATCAAGGCACAAATAGGAGGTTGCGACCTTAAGCCCCACTCCCAACCTCTAGGGAGGGTATAAGTGCTGAAGGTAAAGTTGATCACAGTGGCCAATGATTTAATCAATCATGTCTACATATTGAATCTTCCATCTGGCTGTTCATCTTCTTTATAATAGATCAGTAAACAAAAGTGAAGTGTTTCCAAAATGAGTTTTGTGAGTCACTCTATCAAGTTAATCAAATTCAAAGTAGGGGTCATGGGAACCTCAATTCATTGCCACCTGAACTTGTGGTGGCATCTGAAGGGGAGGGCAGTCTTGTGGGTCTGAGCCCCCTAACTGTGAAATCTAACACTATCTCCAGGTACATGGTGTCAGAATTGAGTTAAATTAGAGGACACTGGCCGAGTGCAGTGGCTCACACCTGTAATTCCAGCACTTTGGGAGGCCGAGGCAGGTGGATCACCTGAGGTTGGGAGTCCAAGACCAGCCCGACCAACATGGAGAAACTCTGTCTCTACTAAAAATACAAAAATAAGCTGAGCATGGTGGTGCATGCCTGTAATCCCAGCTACTCGGGAGGCTGAGGCAGGAGAATCACTTGAACCCAAGAGGCAGAGGTTGTGGTGAGCCAAGATTCTGCCATTGCATTCCAGCCTGGGCAACAAGAGGGAGACTCTGTCTCAAGGGAGAAAAAAAAGGAGCAGGTGTTGTAGATCAGTTAGGGTGATGAGAAAATTTATAGGAAAAATGCAAACCTTCTTGGAAGGCTGGGAGGTTTTGCAAAAGCTTTGGTAAAGGGTTACAACTGAAGCGAGCCTAATCCTCTGACCTTGATCTAATAGCAAAGAGCAGATAACAAGGGAATGTAGAGGAATTTATCTAGATAAGTTTGCTTACTTATTTCCCCAGAAACCAACCTTTGATCATTCACATGCATGACTGCTCCCTACTTGGGGGGGTCAGCAATGTTAATTACCTACAAATGGTGTTTGCTTGAGACCTTTGTCATTAAATCTGTTCTAAGATAAATGTGAGAGTCTCCAGCATATTGGAGCTGCACAGCTGGACTCCTTCTTCAGGGTCTATAAGCGATGGGGTTCCCTAGCCCCGCTTTCACAGGAAAAACACCTGCGTCTTCGAACTCCTTTCATCTGCCACTCAGCCAGAGTCTGAAGTTCAGACTTGGCAGTTGGTTCCCCCAACGTGAGGATCGCTGCAACAGATCATGACAGAACCCTCAAAAACAAAGGTGAAAAGACTACCTGCATAGTCAGTAAGTAAGTCAGTAAGTCATTGGTGCCTGCTCTGAATTTCCAAGTTCGAGGGAATTGTTCAGGCTAGGATTTCATCATGGGACAACAGTTATCAGCACACCAGAAACAGTATATAAAAGTATTGAAACAACTGCTTAAAGCTAGCAGAGCCTCGGTTTCACAGACTCAGTTAAGGGACCTAATGCAAATTGTTGTTTTCCATAACCCATGGTTCCTAGCAGAAGGCACGCTGGACCTAGAGCTCTGGGAATGAGTGGGGGAGAAGTATTAAACAGCATCACGCTCTAGGGCAATGGGTCCCAGTAACATCTCTAACATGATGGACCTTAGTCAGGGCTGCTTTGTCCCCGCTCTACACAGAAGAGCCCAAAAAGGGATGGGAAGAGAAACCGTCACCTACTTTACTGCCTCCGCCTTCTCCCTCAGCCCAGCAATTACCAAGTAAAAATATCAAAGAGGAAACAGAGATTTTGCCCGAGACCTCTCCCTCAATAAACTGGAAAAAAGACAAAGGATACACTACAGCTATGGGACCCTGTCGTAGGCAAGTGGCATTAGAAAGGGGAGCTCTCGGCCTGCCCAGTGATGCAAGATCAGCAAAACAATCAAGCATATAAAGAGACAAGAAAAAGCATTAGAGAAAATGGAGCCACTAGCCCATTTATGAAAGGATTAATTGAGGCCACAGCAGACAACTTCCATATGAGTCCATGGGACTGGTCAATGCTAGCTAAAACAACTTTAAACGCCAGTCAATACCTCCTCTGGAGGGTAGAATTTAATGAATTATGTGAACAGCAAATCCCTTTCTAATAATGACCAATGTTATTCCTTACCTACCCCTGATATAGCTCTCTCAAAATCTTATTTGGGTAGAACAGTAGCCTTTATAGGGAGAGAAATTATGGTAAGCCCATGAATTAGTTGAGTAGCAATTAAGAGCCAGCCATACAGAACTATCAAATAGCCCTTGGAATTCACCCATTCCCCAAGAGTCTGGCAAATGAAGACTTTTGCATGACTTACAGGCTATCAGTGCTAATTTGCAACCCATGGGGCCCCTTCAATAGGGGCTCCCTTCCCCTGCAGTGATTCCTCAAGATTGGCCTATAGTTGTTATTGACTTACAAGAGTGCTTTTATACTATTCCCCTTGCAGAACAGGACAGAGAAAAATTTGTGTTTACAATACCAGATATCAATAATGAAAGGCCAGCTCACTGATTTCATTGGAAAGTGCTTCCCCGAAGAATGCTGAACAGTCCTACCATGTGTCAATATCATGTAAATCAGGCTTTGCTCCTCAGCAGAAAATAACTTCCTAATTGCAAGATTATTTATTTTATGGATGATATACTGGCAGCCCCAATGGAGCCGGTGCTTTCAAGTATACATGCCTCTGTTGTAAAGAATACACAATTAGGAGGTTTAATCATAGAGTACAAATGTTCTCTCCTTAGAAATACTCTGGATACATATTCACTTCCCAGTCAGTAAGACCCCAGAAGGTTAAATTAAATACTAGCAACTTACGTACCTTAAATGATTATCAAAAATTACTGGGCAATATAAACTGGCTTCACCCACCTTGGGCATAACTACTGATAAGTTGCAAAACCTGTTTTCTATCTTAAAAGGTAACGCTGCCCAGGATTTTCCCAGGTATTTAACCCCTGCAGAAAAAAAAGAAAAATTAAGGAAATGGAGCAAGCTATTTTTCAGAGGCAACTAGATTGCATAGACCCAGGATATTCAGTTCAATTGTTTGTTTTTCCTACCTACTATTTACCAACAGAATTAATAGGACAGATGACCCCAGGGCTACGCTTCCTAGAATGGGTTTTTTTGCTCACATATCAGGACTAAAACACTATTTCCCTATAGCCAGCTAGTTAGTAAAGTCATTTACATGGGCTGCAGATGATGCAAACAGTTGCTAGGTTATGATTATGATATCATAAGAATTCCTTTGAGTAAAAAGCAATTGGAAGCAATCTTGCCCCTATCTTTAGATCTTCAGATAGCACTCTCTGATTATGCAGGTCATATGGAGCATGCCCTTCCTGCTGACAAACTACTTCAGTTCTTCTCTCATGCTCCTGCAGTTGTGCCTACAAAAGTAGTTCACTCCCCTATACCTAATGCTTTAATACTTTTTACTGATGGATCTGGTAAACATGGAAAAGCAGCTGTTTGGTGGAAACCACATAATTTCCTCACTTGGTCTGGATTTACTAGCACTCAGAGAGCTGAGGTTGCAGCCCTAATATTGGCTTTGGAAACCTTTTCCACTCAGCCCATCAATATTGTTAGTGACTCTGTTTACTCTGTTTGCTTGTTGCAGAATCTCGAGACAGCCCTCATTAAGTCTACTCTCGAGCCCACCCTGTGTGTACTTTTTGATTTCAGCAATTGCCGGATCAATATACGTATCCTATTTTTATCTCTCATATTCAAGCCCACAGCTCACTACATGGCCCACTGGCTTACGGCAATGATCAAGCAGACCTACAAGTTATGACATCATTGCTTGGCCAAGCCACACAATCATATCAATTTTCCCACCAAATTTAGAGAAACTTAAAATTTCAACTTACCCAAAGAATAGCTAAATGAATTATCCTGCAATGCCCAGATTGCCAGCTCAAAGGCATGTTCCCTCCTTCTACAGGTATTAACCCTAGAGGACTGGAACCTAATCAGTTTTACCAAAAAGATGTTTCACACATCCCTGAATTTGGAAAACTAAGATATCTACATGTATCCATTGATACCAGTTCTCATCCAATTAGTGCATATGTACTGCCTGGAGAGTCCACCAATATGTCATTAAACATCTTTTGGTTATGGTGTGGTGGCTGATGCCTGTAATCCCAGCACTTTGGGAGGCCGAGGCAGGCATATCATGAAGTCAGTAGATGGAGACCATCCTGGCCAATATGGTGAAACCACATCTCTACTAAAATACAAAAAATTAGCCAGGCATGGTGGCACGTTTCTGTAGTCTCAGCTACTTGGGAGGCTGAAGCAGGGGAATTGCTTGAACCACGAGGCAGAGGTTGCAGTCAGCCGAGATCACGCCACTGCACTCTAGCCTGCCGACAGAGCAAGACTCTGTCAAAATAAATAAATACAAAGATAAATATCTTCTAACTTTTGTGTTAATGGGGCAGCCTACAAACAATAAGACTGATAATGGTCTGGCTTATGCCAGCTCACAATTTCAACAAATTTGTCACACATGGAACATCCAGCCTTCCACAGGCATCCCATATAACCTCCAAGGACAAACCATAGTAAAATATACTCACTCCACCCTTAAAAGTATGCTCAGAAAATAAAAAAGGGGGAATATGAGTAAGGACTCTGTAGCACTACTAGCATAAGCCTTATTTACCCGTAACTTTTTAAATTTTAGATGACAAATTTCAATCAGCTATAGAAAAGCACTTTGCTAAAACCTCTCAAGACATAAAACCTGCAGTTTTGTGGAAGTATGTAAATAGTAATATATGGTGTGGTCCAAAATGGGGGAAAAATGGTCCAAAATGGATTTGCTAAAATGGGGGAAAAGGACATGCTTGTGTCCACATTCTCTCAGACCCTCTTTGGATTCCAGCACAACACATCAAACCATACTATGGCACGGCTAGGACCCAGCTGGGTACCAGAAATGAAGGAAATGACCCTGCAGGACCCACAGCCCTGAACGATGCACTTCCTCAGGACACAAGCCCTGGACATTACCTGGTGGATGCTGAAGAAGGCAACTCAAGAGGCTGAGTGAATCCTGCTCCCTACCCAGGCATCATTCACTCCAGATGATTTGTTCCTTTCTATGCTCTCTGTTGTACATTGCAACTCATGTAAGATATTAATCCTTTTTATGCTCTCACTTTGCCTGCCACCCATACCTTCTACACTCTATTGGGCTCATCTCTAGGTACACCTTTTTTCCAGCCTTATTTAGGCAGACACTCCCTTCCCAGCCTCTAATGACGTGACTGCTTGATTAGGAAGACGGACTTGGCCCCAGTGGGGTCCCTCATTAATGGCACACAGTGGACTGAGGTGCCAAGTAACACTACATGTCACTCCTTGATAGGAAAACATGCTACTGATTATACATACTCATGTTTGTTTTATGTTATTTAGTAATTCTAGGATGCAAGAATACAAGTTATAACTGCTGCGCCTGACAAAACTGTTGCTGCACATATCTGTACTCTTCAATCAACAAAACCTGATGCAGAAAACAGAAAATGGGAAGATGTAGGATACTGGTCAGGGTGGTGGGAAAAATTACAGGAAAGACACAAACCTTCTCGGAAGGCTGAGAGGTTTTGCAGAAGCTTCAGTTAAGGGGTTATGGCTAAAGGCAGCTTAACCCTTTTACCCTGAGCTAATAGCAAAGAGCAGATAACAAGGAATGTAGAGTAGTTTTTCTAGATAAATTTGTTTTACCTATTTCCCTGGAAACCAGCCTTTGATCACCCATGAGCATGACTTCTCCCTACTCAGGTGAGGTGGGGGTAGCAATGTTAATTACCCACAAATGGTGTTTGCTCAAGACCTTTGTCATTAAATCTGTTCTAAAATAAATGTAAGCATCTCTGGCATATTGGGGCTACAGAGCTGGACTCCTTCTTTGGGGTCTGTAGGCTGTGGGGTCCCCTGGCCATGCTCTCATGGGGAAAACATCTGTGTCTGTGTACTTCTGTCATCCACTGCTCTGCCAGAGTCTGCGGGTCAGACTCAGCAGGTGTCTTACAAAGCATAAGCTGGACCAAGAGATAGAACAAGGGGGAAGGTGCTGCACAATTTGAAATAACCAGATCTTGCAAGAACTCCCTCAATCACTATCGCAAAAACAGCACCAGAAGATGGTGTTAACATACTCATGAAGGACCACCCCCATGGTCCAATCATCTCCCATTTGGCCCCACCTCCAATAATGGGGATTACATCTCAACATAAGATTTGGTGGAGACATAGACCCAAACGGTAAATATACCAATTAATTTTAGCTTAATTTGTAGAGCTACTTTATTTATTCATTATTTATATTTTTGGGGCAGAGAAAGGGTCTCATTCTGTTACTTAAGCTGGAGTGCAGTGACCTGATGTCAGGTTACTGCAGCCACGAATTCCCAGGCGCCAGTGATCCTCTCACCACAGCCTCCCGAGCAGCTGAGACTACAGGTGCATGCCACCCTGCTCAGTTAATTTTTTGCATTTTTGGTAGAGATGGGTTTCACCATGTTGCCCAGTATTGTCTCAAACTCCTGAGCTCAAGTGATCCAACCACCTCATCCTCTCAAAGTGCTGGTATTACAGGCATAAACCACCATGTTCCACTGAGTCTACTTTAAAATCAGTGGAGGCTGGGCATGGTGGCTCACACCTGTAATCCCAGTATTTTGGGAGGCTGAGGTGGGTGGATCACAAGGTCAAGAGATTAAGACCATCCTGGACAACATGGTGAAACCCTGTCTCTACTAAAGATACAACAATTAGCTGGGCTTGGTGGCATACGCCTGTAGTCTCAGCTACTTGGGAGGCTGAGGCAGGAGAATCACTTGAACCTGGGAGGTGGAGGTTGCAGTGAGTCGAGATTGCACCATTTCACTCCAGCCCAGGTGACAGTGTGAGACTCTGTCTCAAAAAACAAAACAAAACAAAAAAATAGAAATTCAGATAACAAGAGTGTGGACATTTTACACTTATGAGAAAACATTAAATACTATTAAAAGTTAGTCCCTATTTGTTTCACAAAAAGTAGTACCTAAAAACTAACAATAAAACCTCTTTAAAAATCTATTAAACTTTCTGTAAAAATAACCATCTCATCAACAGAGAATTATATGACCTAAACAGAAACTCCTATTATCAAGCCATTTATGTCTGAGGGAATCTATGTTTTCTCCATCCCAATAGGCAGAATTAGCAGTACTAATTGAATAAGCATGGGTTATGAAGATTTGATAACAGGTAGGGTGAAAGCATAGGTAAAAGTAATGTAGCATTTCAAAAATTATTGGGCTTCTAAAATAAAAGAAAAAAGTTTACTTGGTACTTAAAAATCATTTATGTAAAATACTAACCAATATTTTCGTTAATATATTTGAAATAAAACTGGCTTTCTTTGCAAAACATCTAAATCAATGGTTCTCAATCAGTGGATTTTGCCACTTCAGGGAGCATTTGGCAATATCTGAGACAAACTGGTTTGTCACAACTGTGTTAATTGTAGGGGTGCTGCAGGCGTCTAGTGGGTAGAGGTCAGGGAAGCTGCTAAAAATCCTACAATCACAGGACAGGTCTCAACAACCAAGAATTATCTGGCCCCAAATGTCAACACTGCTGATATGGAGAAAACTTTCTCTAAATTAATGCAAGAAAATATTTTATAGACCTCAACTTCTTTCTTTTTCATAGTTGTCAGAAAAGTGGTTCATTTGTGAGACTAGTGAGGGAAAATTGTGATGTCTGCTCCTATCTAAAAAGTGAAACATAAAACAGAGTCTAGAAAGCAGAGTGAAAAATAAACACAAAGAGGAGTAGTATCTATGGAAGGTTTCTATTCATGGAAAATTTTAGTGCTCTGAGAGCGTAAGTGTCTTGATGAACAACATCTACTCACACACTGGCTCCCTTGCCATCTTACAGTCTATGCACCTCCTACTACCAGAGTAAGCCTTTTAAAGCTGTTCAAAACCTTTTTGATGGCCTTACATCACACTTCAAAGACAATTTAAAAATTTTATGACGTGCAAGGCCCTGAAATATCTGTTCTCTGGTTAGGTCTCTGTTCCCAGCTCCTGCCACTCTTTCTGTCTCTACTGTGTTTTAGTCCCACTGGCCTATTTTCTGTTCCCATAAACACACAACAGGCAGGCATCCTTTTCAGGGCTTTCCCTCTGCCTGGACCATTCTTCCACAGTGTTCCTGAAGCTTCTTCCTTCCCTATTTATTATTATTCAGGTCTCTGCTCCAATGTCACCTGCAGAGGTAAAGTGGTAGCTCCTACCAGCACTTGGTATTCACTTCTTATGTTGTACTTCTTTTTTGTTTGTTTGCTGATCTTTTAAATTTTATTCTACTTTATTTTTATTTTAGTTTACTTTTGAGATGGAGTCTCGCTCTGTGGCCCAGGCTGGAGTGCAATGGTGTGATCTCGGCTCACTGTAACTTCCGCCTCTCAAGTTCAAGCACTTCTACCGCAGCTGCCTACCAAGTAGCTGGGATTACAGTCACCCATCATCATGCCCAGCTAATTTTTGTATTTTTGTAAAGACAGATTTTCACCATGTTTGCAAGGCTAGTCTTAAACTCCTGACTTCAGGTGATCCGCCTGCCTGGGCCTCCCAAAGCGCTGGGATTACAGGCCATCTCGCCTGGCCAATTTTTTTTTTTTAATTTTATTTTAAGTTCCAGGTTACATGTGCAGGACTTGCAGTTTGTTACATAGGTAAACGTGTGCCATAGTGGTTTGCTGCACCTATCAACCCATCACCTAGGTATTAAGTCCCGCATGCATTAGTTATTTACCCTGATGCTCTCTCTCCCCCAGCCCATACCGACATGCCCCAGTGTGTGTTGTTTCCCTCCCCTGTGTCCATGCGTTCTCATTGTTCAGTTCCCACTTATAAGTGAGAAAATGCAGTGTTTGGTTTTCTGTTCCTGTGTTAGTTTACTGAGGATTTCATTCACAGAACTGTTCATTGACATTTTTATCATTATTTGTTTACTTTCTGTCTCACCCCACTTTCACTACCCCAAATGAGTGGGATATTTCTTTAGCTCTTTGTATCTTCAGCTGTAAGAATAGCGCCTAGAAAATGATAATCTCTTTTTTTTTTTTAATTGCATTTTAGGTTTGGGGGTACATGTGAAGAACAAGGAAGATTGTTGCATAGGTACACACATGGCAGTGTGATTTGCTGCCTTCCTCCCCATCACCTATATCTGGCATTTCTCCCCATGCTATCCCTCCCCAACTCCCCCACCCCCCCACTATCCCTCCCCTTTTCCCCCCCGACAGACCCCAGTGTGTGATACTCCCCTCCCTGTGTCCATGTGTTCCCATTGTTCAACACCCGCCTATGAGTGAGAACATGCGGTGTTTGATTTTCTGTTCTTGTGTCAGTTTGCTGAGAATGATGGTTTCCAGGTTCATCCATGTCCCTACAAAGGACACGAACTCATCGTTTTTGATGGCTGCATAATATTCCATGGTGTATATGTGCCACATTTTCCCTGTCCAGTCTATCATCGATGGGCATTTGGGTTGGTTCCAGGTCTTTGCTATTGTAAACTGTGCTGCAATGAACATTCGTGTGCATGTGTCCTTATAGTAGAACGATTTATAGTCTTTTGGATATATACCCAGTAATGGGATTGCTGGATCAAATAGAATTTCTATTTCTAGGTCCTTGAGGAATCGCCACACCGTCTTCCACAATGGTTGAACTAATTTACACTCCCACCAACAGTGTAAAAGTGTTCGTATTTCTCCACATCCTCTCCAGCATCTGTTGTCTCCAGATTTTTTAATGATCGCCATTCTAACTGGCGTGAGATGGTATCTCAATGTAGTTTTGATTTGCATTTCTCTAATGACCAGTGATGATGAGCATTTTTTCATATGTTTGTTGGCTTCACGTATGTCTTCTTTTGTAAGGTGTCTGTTCATATCCTTCGCCCACTTTTGAATGGGCTTGTTTGTTTTTTCTTGTAAATGTGTTTCAGGAAAATGATAATCTCTTTATAAATATTTGTTAAATTAAGCAATATGTAAATGAATAAACACTTAAGATGTTCTAACTAGAATACTAACAACAGTCTTTCTTTTGCTTTGACATTCTTATTGTTTATCTTTTTGTCTACAACCAGGAAAAGATTAGATGTAACTTAGCAGGATCAGGCCTCTACCTAGAAACACAGTAGGATTCAATGCTTGGTAGAAAAGTTCTAGTGTTCCAGCCAAGGCTACTAAAATGTATAAGCAAATCCCTCAAATATTTTCTTTGTGGACAGGGGTTCCATTTCATATGACGCAATGTGTATGCCAAGAGCAGGTATTCAGTGAGATTCTAGTGCATAGAATAAAGGTGCATAGAGGTAAAAAGAAACAAAAGACATAAATAATAAAATATAGAAAATATAGCAACCTAAAAATGAAGCAATATACTAGATTGATAGGACAATTAGATTTTGGATTCATTAAATATTTATTCAAATATTTTCTATCTTAGGTTGGATTTCCAGGTCCTAAGATGTGCGGGACCTGTGATGTGCTTTTGTCTGCAAGTGGCCCTAATGGAGAACAGTGACCAGTGAGGGATTAGGGGAAGCAGGAAGGGAAGAGTAAGAAGATCAAGCAGTGCTATTGCAAGCAATGTCCCAATCTTTCCCTGATGCCTCCCCTGGAGCTCAGAGGCAAGAATCAGTTCAGGGAAGCTGTGCTTTTATCCTCCTCCTCCTGTGTGGGGGATGTCATTGGCTACAGACCACCCAAGAGATAAAAACCCCAGGCACCAGCCCTACGCGGTGGCTCACATCTGTAATCCCAGCACTTTGGGAGGCCTAGGCTGGTGGATCAGGAATGCAATACCAGCCTGGCCAAAATGACCCGTCTCTACTAAAAATACAAAAATTAACTGGTCGTGGTGGCTGGCACCTGTAAACCCAGCTACTCCAGAGGCTGAGGCAGAGAATTACTTGAACTCGGCAGGCGGAGGTTGCCATGAGCCGAGATGGCACCACTGCACTCAGCTGGGCTACAGAGCAGGACCCCGTCTCAAAAAAAAAAAAAAAAAAACAGAGAGAGGGAAAGAGAAAGGAAAAAACAAACAAACAAACAAAAAACCCAGGCACCTGCAGGACTCGGTGCCTGGACAAAGCAGCTTTACTGAGAGTCAGTAGGAATTAAACAGCAGCTCTGCTCCTCACCTCTCTCATCCTCCTCAGACCAGCAGGCTGGCCAGGGCACGTGTTCTCATTTCAACGTCAGAGGTTCAAGAGAGCAAGCGGAAACATGGGATGCCATTTGAGACACGGGCTTGAAATTGGCATGCTGTCACGTGTGCCTACATTTCACCAGCTAATACCAGTAACTTGCCTAAGTTCCAGATCAAGGGAAGTCCGCTTTGCCCATGATGAATAGCCATGACAATGGTGGGCTTGCAGGAAAGGCTGAAGAATTAGGGCCAATAATGAAATCTACTATACTTTCCTATTTGAAAACTCTACTGCTAGAGGCACTAATTTATATCATGAAATGCCTTCTTAATTCAAAAACTTAATAAAATCTAAGAAATGTGTATGAAATCTTTAATAGCCAACTTAGAATTGTCTATTTTAAATGATTTTATTTTTGTCACAGTCAAAATACACACATACGTCTTGCTTATTATATAGTAATGCACTGGTTAACGACGGGAATATATTCTGAGAAATTAATCATTAGGTAGTATTTTTGTTATGCAAATATCACAGAATGTACTTCACAAGCCTTAGTAAGATAGCCTGTCACATATGTAGGCTATATAGTATAGCCTGTTGGTACTGGGCTACACACCTATCCAGCATATTGCTATATTGAATACTGGAAGCAGATCTAACATAAGAATATTTGTGTATTTAAACATATCTAACATAGAAAAGGTACAGTAAAAATATAATATATGGGGCATTTACCTTGAATAAAGTTTGCAGGCCTGGAAGTTGCTCTGGGTGAGTCAGTGAGTGAGTGGTGAGTGAATGTGAAAGCTGAGGACATTACTGCACATGACTGTAGACTATAAATACTGTACAGTTGGGCTACACTAAGTTGATTCAAAAATTATTTATTCAATAATTAACCTTTGAACACTAACTTTTTTACTTTACAAACTTTAAAGAAAACTTTTGGCTCTTTTGTAGCAACACAGTTTAGAACACATACTGCACAGCTGTATAAAATATTTTTTCTTGATATCCTTATTCTATAAGCTTTTTTCTATTTTTAGTTTTTTTTTTTAGTTTTATTTTTACTTTTAAAACTGTTTCTCTAAAAATTGAGACCAAAGCACACAATAGTGTAGACCCACACAGGGTCAGAATCATCAGTGTCACTGTCTTCCACCTCCACATTTTGTCCAACTGGAAGGTCTTCAGGGGCAGTAACACATATGGAGCTGTCACATCCTGTGATAACAAGGCCGTCTTTTAGAATACTTCCTGAAGAATCTAAAGCTGATTTAAAGTTAACTTTTTCTTTAATAAGTAGAAACAGTGCACTTTAAAATAACAATAAAATGTTTAGTGTAGTAAATACATACAATAAAATGTTTAGTGTAGTAAATACATAAACCAGTAACAGTCATTCTTTATTATTATCAAGTATTATGGACTATACATAATTGCATGTGCTGTACTTTTATATGGCTGGCAGAGTGGTAGGTTTCTTTACACTGGCATCACCATAAACAAGAGTAATGTGTCTTGCACTAAGATGTTAGTTATGATGGCTATGATGTCACTAGATGATATAATTTTTAGCTCCATTATAATCTTATGAGACTGTTGTGGTATATGCGGTTCATTGTTGACCAGAATGTTGTTAGGTAGCCCACAACTGCAGTGATTTTTCAATTGTGCTTAAGAAAAAACCTTACTAAACCTCTCAAAATTATAATGATTTTAGTTTATAGATGAATCACAGAACACTAAAATGAAAATATTTCTAGTTCTGGTAAGATTTATGGAGCACAGTAGCTTGTACTAAATAGATCAGTCAGTATCTTGGCTGATAAGAAGCGATAGGACTCGAAAAGACTTAATTTAGCATTATGTCTTTAAGTCAAAAAGAACCTCAATTACAGAAATGACTCAACCCATGCTAGTGACAAGACTGGTAAACTTTGAGAATTTCTTTCTAGCAGCAGACTGAAACAAGGTATTGTCATTTAAGTGATCTCAATAATCTGCCTTCTTCCAAGCAACTGAATATATGTATTGGATTAGTTAAAGAGAAATTATAATTCTTTTTATTTTCCTTCTCAAGGTGCCCTCTTTTTATTGTCTGTGTTCAGTCTGAGGCCAGGTTTTCAAGATTAAAAAAAAAAAGCCAGCTGAAATGTCTAGCAGATCCACAAATTTAAAGCTGTCTCCTCAGACACACACACACACAAAACTTGATGAGTGCCTCATTGGACTTGTCTATAGCTTGAGAGGAAATGATTGATTTAATAAAGAGTAATAGTGAAGAATAAGCTTCCATGTTGGGGCCAAGGATAAGGTCAATTCTGACCTAGACAAATTAGATTTTGTATCAAATCCCCAGATAGAATTGTGAAATGTATAAACACGAATCCAAAAATAAACACTTCAGAGAGATGACTTAGAACATCTTAGATGATCATCTTGATATGAAAGTAAAACAACACATACATTAAAATAACAACCTCCTGTACTTTGTAAATGTGTTTTTAAAAGGTGAAATAAGGCAATCTTCACAATCATTGGTAATGCTGAAAAATGGGAACAATTGCTAATTTTTAATGGAGAATTTTTCCACCATCTTATTAGCATTAATAGAGAGTTGATGCCCAACATCATGTTGCAGTCTTAGAAGAGTAACTTCTCTCTGCCTCTGCCTCTATTGTTTTCTACAGTGGATATTTATTACGTATGTTTTTGGGATTATAAAGCTTGAGAAACATCACCAATAAAATTAACAAAGGCTGTAGCCACGGAGAGCTGGCAACAGTGGTATTACCAGGATCTGTACTCATCAGACTTAGTCAAATCATGTAGGGAATTAGAAATACTCACCTCAGCCGAGCACCGTGGCTCACATCTGTAATGCTAGCACTTTGGGAGGCTGAGGCAGGCAGATCACTCGAGGTCAGGAGTTCGAGACCACCCTGGCCAATATGGTAATATTTTGCCTCTACTAAAAATACAAAAATTAGCCAGTAATCGCTTGAACTTGGTAGGTGGAGGTTGCAGTGACTGAGATCGTGCCACTGCACTCCAACCTGGGCAAGAGAGCAAGCCTCTGTCTAAAAAAAAAAAAAAAAAAAAAAAAAAAAAAAATTCACCTTGCTCTCTTCGTTCTTTTTAAATAATGTAAATAATACCTATGTGTATTTCAGTTGTTAAAATTTCTAAAATAACATAGAGTTAAAAAAGAAAGATCCTACTTTAACACAGAGAAATTACTAGATAAAATTATATATAATGATTCATAATTTTAAAATAAGATATTCTTCGCAAAATAAGAATTGATGGAAACTTTTTAAGCTAATAGAGGTAATTATCAAAAACCCATAACAATCATCACTCATAATGGTGAAAACTTAAGATACTTTCCATCAATGCTCACTTACTGATTCTTCTCCAAATTATAATGGAAGTTCTAAATATTCCAGTAAAAATAAAAAATAAAGTATTATAATAACACAGAAAAAAATAAGTGTTTTTTTCCATATGGTATGATTATCTAAAGACTACCACATATGTCAAGGGGTGGAGGGCTAGGGGAGGGGATAGCATTAGGAGAAATACCTAATGTAAATGGTGGGTTGATGCGTGCAGCAAACCACTATAGCAGGTGTATACCTATGTCACAAACTTGCACGTTCTGCACATGTATCCCAGAACTTAAAGTACAATTAAAAAAAAAGAAAACATAAAAAAAAAAAAAAGACTACCGCATACAGTGAATCAGGTTGTGAACTTCCCAAACCTCAGGAGCACAATTCAATGTGAAATCTGTGTCAGTTTGCTAGGACTACCTTAACAAATTGCCACAAACTGTGGGGCTTAAACAGCAGAAATTTATTTTCTCCCCGTTTTGGAGCCATGAAGTCTGAGATCGTCCTGTCAGTGGGATTGTTTCCTCCGAGGCTTCTTTCCTTGTCTTGTTCATGGCTATCTTCTCTCTAGTCATCACATGACCTTCCTTCTGCCTGTGTCTTCATCCTATTCTCCTCTTTCTACATGGGCACCAATCCAAAGCCATATTAAATTAGGACTCACCTTAATGATTTCAGTTTAACTTAACACTTTAAAGATTTTGTCTCCAAATACCATCACATTCTGAGGTACTGGGTTTAGGACTTTCACATATACATTTTGTGAGGACAAAATTTAGCACATAACAATCCCAAAAGAGTATATAGGCAAATTATTAGTTTTACTTACAGTTTAACCAAGCTACTGGATATGTTTTTAAGTGCCAATTACAGTAATGAGGAAAACAAAAATTACCTGGGAGTCAATATGACAAGTTATTTATATGGGCATAATGTAGAAAATTGAGAAGGGTTAATTTGTCCAAAACTGATGCTCTGGGGAGGCTCCTGTAAAACTGTATGAAAAACCAACTATACTAAGTTCTTCAGGGGGATTACTTTGATAGAGGATAGAAATTAGAGATCAGATCACTTGTCCTCCACACAGGGGAAAATTAAATGCACAGACCCTAGCTCCCTGATTTCATCAGGGGAAGAGAGTGGAGCTCCATCAGCTGTGAATGTTTAGATAACAGAACAGGGTGAATGTTAGGTTTCTTATGTCATGTGACTACTGGAGACCAATCTGAATCACATGAGGAGAATGGCTTCCCTAGTCAAGCAACCTTAACCAACTCAGTCAAAGGCCGAGGTCCCACTTACATATCTGACACAATTAAATCCTATCTTCTAGTCCAGAGCAGGATTCAAATGAGGGCCTACAGTCCTAGTGTGACTCTAAGCTCATGAATTTTTCTCAGTGAAAGTGGCATCAAAAGCTTGGTATCTGTATTCAACAAAAATCAGAAACTCATAAAGACCTTAATAATTGGAGACATATGTTCCCCTCCCTGTGTCCATGTGTTCTTATTGTGTAATACCCACTTATGAGTGAGAACATGCGGTGTTTGCTTTTCTGTTCTTTTGTCAGTTTGCTGAGAATGATGGTTTCCAGATTCATCCATGTCCCTGCAAAGGACATAAACTCATCCTTTTTTATGGCTGCATAGTATTCCATGGTGTATACATGCTACATTTTCTTTATCCAATCTATCATTAATGGATGTTTGGGTTGGTTTCAAGTCTTTGCTATTGTAAACAGTGCTGCAATGAACATATGTGTGCATGTGTCTTTCTAAGAGAATGATTTATAATCCTTTGGGTACATACCCAGCAATGAGATTGCAGGGTCAAATGGTATTTCTATTTCTAGATCCTTGAGGAATCGCCACACTGTCTTCGACAATGGTTGAACTAATTTACACTCCCACCAACAGTGTAAAAGCGTTCCTATTTCTCCACATCCTCTCCAGGATCTGCTGTCTCCAGATTTTTTAATGATTGTCATTCTAACTAGTGTGAGATGGCATCTCAGTGTGGTTTTGATTTGCATTTCTCTAATGACCAGTGATGATGAGCATTTTTTCATGTTTGTTGGCTGTATAAATGTCTTCTTTTGAAAAGTGTCTGTCCATATCCTTTACCCACTTTTTGATGGGGATGTTTGTTTTTCTCTTGTAAATTTGTTTAAGTTCTTTGTAGATTCTGGATATTAGCCCTTTGTCAGATGGGTAGCTTGCAAAATTTTTTCCCATTCTGTTGGTTGCCAGTTCATGCTAATGATTGTTTCTTTTGCTGTGCAGAAGCTTTTAATTAGATCCCATTTGTCTCTTGTGACTTTTGTTGCCATTGCTTTTGGTGTTTTAGTCATGAAGTCCTTGCCTATGCCTATGTCCTGAATGGTATTGCTTAGGTTTCCTTTTAGGGTTTTTATGGTGTTAAGTCTTCTATTTAAATCTTTAATCCATCTGGTGTTAATTTTTATATAAAGTGTAAGGAAGGGGTCCAGTTTCAGCTTTCTGCACATGGCTAGCCAGTTTTCCTAACACCATTTATTAAACAGGGAATCATTTTCCTATTGCTTGTTTTTGTCAAGTTTGTCAAAGATCAGATGGTTGTAGATGTATGACGTTACTTCTGAGGCCTCTGTTCTGTTCCATTGGTTTATATATCTGTTTTGGTACCAGTATCATGCTGTTTTGATTACTGTAGCCTTGTAGTATAGTTTGAAGTCAGGTAGCATGATGCCTCCAGCTTTGTTTTTTTTTTTTTTTTTTTTTTCCTTAAGATTGTTTTGGCTGTGTGGGCTCTTTTTTGGTTCCATGTGAAGTTTAAAGTGTTTTTTTCCAGTTCTGTGAGGAAGATCAATGGTAGCTTGATGGAGCTATGGGGTCTGTTGAGGGGAGAGGGGCTAGGAGAGGGATAGCAGCTGGTGGGGGAGATTGGGAGGGGATAACATTAGGAGAAATACCTAATGTAGGTGATGGGGGAATGGAAGCAGCAAATCACCAGCGCATGTGTATACCTATGTAACAATCCTGCAAGATCTGCACATGTACCCCCCCAAAAAAAATAATAATTGGAGACATAGACAATGCTTATGGATATCCTCAATATTGTAGGAATATCAATTATCTCCAAATTAATCTACAAATTCAATGTAACTTCAACAAAAATCTGAGCATGGTTATTTGAAGTACTTTATACCGATCTATATAGAAGACCAAAGGGTCAATAACAGTCAATAGAATATTGAAAAACAATAAGGAAGGATAAATGTAATATACTACAAAATATCAAAATCTGTTTTAAGAATATATATTTGCACTTGAGGGTAGGAATAAAAATTATTAAAATTAAAAACATCTTTTTATTAAAAACTAGTGTTTCTAATATATTCACCTGTCAATAGACATTTAGGTTGTTTTGTTTGTCCTTGTATTATTATTACATCCTTCTGACTTCTTCTTCAACCTATTGGTTGTTCAAGAGTGTGTTGCTTAATTTCCACATATTTGTGAATTTTCAGTTTTTTTTTTCTGTTATTGTTTTTTAGTTTTATACCATTGTGTTCAGAAAATATAGTTGATATAATTTCAATCTTCTTAAAATTTTTAAAGACTTATTTTGTGGCCTAATGTGTGATCTTTCCTGGAAAATGTTTTGCATGCTCCTGAGACTATGCATGCTGCTACAATTAGATGAAATGTTTTATATATGTCTGAGATCTGCTTGGTCTATAGTGTTGTTCAGGTCTGTTTCTTCTTTATCGATTGTCTGTATGAATGATCTATCCATTGTTGAAAGTGAGTTGTTAAAGTCTTCTACTGCTTCTACACTGCTATGTTGATTCAATTCTGTCTTCATTTGCTTTAATTTAGGAGTTCCAATGTTGGGTGCACATATATTTATAATTGCTAGACCTCTTGATAAATTTACCTGTTTATTACTTTCTAATAACCTTATTTTCTCTTGTGGTAGGTTTTAACTTAATTCAGCTTAATTTAAACTTCGTCTGACAGTTATAGCCATCTTTGCTCTTTTTTGTTCCTGTCTTAATCCATTTGTGTGCTATAAAGGAATACCTGATGCTGTTTGTAATTTTGAAAAGAAAAAAGGTTTATTTGCTCACAGTTCTGCAGGGAAGATTTATCTCTCTGTATATTTAATTATTTATTTTTAATTCATTTAACATCTGTAAACCCAACTTTATATCTGTATCAAGTTGAAGTAAATTAGTAAAACTTACTTCTGTGTACTTTTTTCCCTCTTACACTATTCACTTTACCCTGCTTCCTAGTGAATCGCTTTTCTGTTCTCTGAGTTTACTATTTCCTAGCTTTCAAAAAAGAATTTGTATAATGCTCTATATAGTCTTCCAAAAGGTGCTTTTATCACTTAACTTTTAGTATGATTTATGCACATTGTCGTTCATGGTGCTAGTCTGACACTATTTAAATTTTTTTAACTTTTGTTTTACGTTCAGAGGTACATGGGGAGTATGTGCAGGTTTGTGACATAGGTAACGTGTGTTATGGGGGTTTGTTGTACAGACTGTTTCATCATTCAGATATTAAGCCTAGTAACCATTAGTTATTTTTCCTGCTCCTCTCCTTCCTCCCATCCCCCAGGTAGGCCCCAGTGTGTGTTGTGCCCCTCTATGTGTTCATGTGTTCTCATTGTTTAGTTTCCACTTGTAAAAGAGAACATGCAGTATTTAATTTTCTGTTCATGCATTAGTATCCTTAGTTTGCTAAGGATAATGGCCTCCAGCTCTATATATGTTCCTGCAAAGGACGTGATCTAGTTATTTTTTATGGTGGCATAGTATTCCATGGTATATATGTACCACATTTTCTTTATCCAGTCTATCATTGACAGGTATTCAGGTTGATTCCATGTCTTTGTTATTGTAAATAGTGCTGCTATGAACATACACATGCGTGTGTCTTTATAATAGAATTATTTAAAATTTTTATATGTGATAAAAAATAGAATGACATAATAGAACAATAAAAAATTTGATCAGGTTGTAAAGCAATACATCTACTAAACTACTGTTGGACTGTAAATTGGTACAATTAGCTTTGAGAATAATGTGGGATAACTAGTACAGTCAAACGTACAAAAATTGTGACCTAGCCATTCCACACATAGGTATATTGTTTAGAGAAGTTCTCAGATAAATATTTTAAAAGACATTTATGTTATATTTATAGGAAGAATTGTATTAAACATTAAGAATTTGAAATAGCTTAAATATCCTCCTACAACAGTGAAAACAATCAATTAATAAAAGCAACATAAAATATGGATGAACGTACAACTATAACGTTGAGTGAAAAAAAAAACAGATGCTAAAGAATACAATATAAAATTGTTTACATCAATTTTAAAAAGCTACAAAACAAACTGTATGTTTAAGAGATACTATGAAAAAACAAAAATATAAAAATACAAAAAATTATAAACTATGAATTTCCAATAGGGTCTCCCAGAGGTAACCCCTATACAGAATTTGTGGAAAGTTCAAATTGTGGAAAGTTTATGGGGAATATCATCTGCTTTGGCAAAATTGCACGTGTTATTATTTAAGTGGTTTAGGGATTTTTAAAGTTTGTTTTATTACTTTCAGCATAGTTTTATATGTTAAGCATTTAATCATTTAGTGATAATTTTTTTTTTTTTGAAAGAGATTTTCAATCTTGTCGCTCAGACTGGAGTGCAATGGTGTGGTCTTGGCTCACTGCAACCTCTGCCTCCCGGGTGCAAGCAATTCTCCTGACTCAGCCTTCTAAGTAGCTGGGATTACAGGTGCCCTCCGCCATGCCAGGCTAATTTTTGTATTTTTAGTAGAGATAGCATTTCACCATGTTGGCCAGGCTGGTCTCAAACTCCTGACCTCAGGTGATCCACCCGCCTCGGCTTCCTAAAGTGCTGGGATTACAGGCGGGAGCCACCACACCAGCCTAATGATAACTTTAGCAATAAAATAATACTAGGAAATATTCCTATGGAATTTTTTTTTTATTTGCTAAGCTGACAATGTTTTTGTCATTAAATCAAACACAAAAACAGAACTAGATCCTTTGAATTAAATATTTTTTTTTAAACCAAAGTGGAACTAGAAGCCTGAATCCAGTGCAAAGACTGATTTGGCTGTGACAAAACTAAGAAATAAATAAACAACTGAAGAAAAAGCCGAGGCGCTCAATGGGGGAGATAAAAGAATCCAGGTACTATCTTAACCTAGGCAGATATTTGTTAGCCGTTTCAATAAACAATGGGCAAACACTGTTTAACCAGATAAACACCAACCATGCTCTTATGTGGCTCATGCCGTAGAGAAAATGGAAGCAAATTAAACACAGGCATAGCTCAGTGATATTAAGAGTTTTGTCCCATATCTTCACAATAAAGTGAATATTGCAATAAAGTGAGTCACATAAATTTCTTGGTTTCACAGTGCATGTAAAAGTTATGTTTACACTATACTGCAGTCTAGTAAGTATGTAGTAGCTTTATGTCTAAAACAGCAATGTACATACTTTACATAAAAATACTTTATTGCTAAAAACTGCTAATGATTATGCGAACCTTCAGCAGGTCCTAATCTTTTCAGCGATAGAGAGTCTTGCCTTGATGTTGATGGCTGCTGATGGATCAGGGTGGTGGCTACTCAAGATTGGGGTGGCTGTGGCAGGTACTTAAAATAACAATGAAGTTTGCCATATCCATTTATTTTTCCTTTCATGAAATATTTTCGTGTAGCATGCATTGCTGTGTGATAGAATTTTATCCACAGTAGAATGTCTTTAAAAATTGGAGTCAATCCTCTCAAATTCTGCCTCTGCTTTATCAACTAAGTTTATGGAATATTCTAAATTCTTTGCCGCCATTTGAACAACGTTCACAGTATCCTCACCAAAAGTAGTTTCCATCTTAAGGAACCACTTTCTTTGCTTATCCTTAAGAAGCAACTCTTCATCTGCTCAAGTTTTATCCTGAGATTGAAACAACTCTGTTACATCTTCATGATCCACTTCTAATTCTAGTTCTCTTGCTATTTCTATACCACACTGGCAGTTTCTTCTTCTACTGAAGTTTTGAACACCTCAAAGTCATCCATGAAAGTTGAAATCAACTTCTTCAAAACTCCCGTTAACATTGACATTTTAACCTCCTCCCATGATTCATGCATGTTCTGAATGGCATCTAGAATAGTTTATCTTTTTCAGAGATTTTCATTTGACTTTGCCTGGACTCATCAGAGAAATGAGAATGATATAATAGAACAATAAAACAGCTATAGCTTTATGAAATTTATTTCTTAAATAATAAAACCTGAAAGTTGAAATTACTCTTTGATCCCTGGGCTGCAGAATAGATGCTGTGCTAGTAGGCATGGAGACAACATTAATTTCCTTGTACATCTCCAAAAGAGCTCATGGGTGACTAGATACATTGTCTATGAGCAGTAGTATTTTGAAAAGAGTATTTTTTGTAAGCAGTAGGTTTCAACAGTGGACTTAAAATATTCAGTAAACCATGTCGTGAGCAGGTATGTTGTCATCCAGATTTTGTTGTCCTATTTATAGAGCATATATGGAGTAGATTTTGCATAATTCTTAAGGGGCCTAGGATTTTCAGAATGGTAAGTGAACATTGGCTTTAAAGTAAAGTCGCCAGCTGCATTATTCCCTAACAAGAAAATCAGCCTGTGTTTTGAAGATTTGAAGCCAAGCATTGAGTTCACTTCTCTAGCTATGAAAGTCCTAGATGACATCTTTTTCCAATATTCCAATACAAGGTTGCTTTCTCTACATGGAAAATCTATCGTTTAGTGTAGCCATCTTCATCAGTGACCTTAGCTAGATCTTCTGGATAACATGCTGCAGCTTCTGCATCAGCACTTGCTGTCTCACCTTATACTTCTGTGTTATGGTCTTTCCTAAAGCCTCATGAACCAGCCTCTGCTGTCTTGCAACTTTTCTTCTGTAACTTCCTCACCTCTCTCAGCCTTCAAAGATCAAAGACATTGGGGCCTTGCTCTGGATTAGGCTTCAGTTTAAGGGAATATAGTGACTGGTTTGGTCTTCTGTCAAGACCATTCAAGTTTTATCAAGATCCCAAAACAATTACAATAGTAACATCAAAGATCACTGATCACAGGTCGCCCTAATAGATATAATAATAATAATAAATTCGAAAAGTTGCAAGAATTAGAAACTGTGACACAGAGACATGAAGTAAGACATGCTGTTGAAAAAATGATGCTGATAGACTTGTTAGAAGCAGGGTTGCCATAAACCTTCAATTTGTTAAAAAAAAAAAAAGAGCAATATCTGCAATGCTTAATAATGTGCAACTAAATGAGGTATGCCTTTAATCACACAGCTAAAAAGAAAATGAAACTATTGATAAATACTTCTAAGCAGAGATATATGACCCTAGAAAAAATATGTCCCAGAGAATTGATTGGTCGAAGAGATAGGGAATTGCCTCTTAGAGATGTGACAAATCAGCTATCAGTAGGAAAAACAAGGGGATGGGAAGTTTCCTAGCAGAGAAAAGAAGTCAGTTCAGAGACTTTATGTCCAGAGTACAGAGGGAAAGGTCTGAAATAAAGTTGGAGAAAAATAGATTAAAAAGTAATATTTATGCCAGTGCGCATCTTAATCTTGACTTTACCTCCCATTATCAACCCTTTAGTCGTTATTCTTTAAGTAGCAATCTTTATTAATTTATTTATCTCCAGTCCTAGAGTAACTACCTAACGTGAAGGGGCTAAAGAAAGATTAGCTGCATGAGAGTGCAACATACATACACATACCAGTAAAAGTTAATTACTCACCATTAATGTTTGAAAAATTTATAACATGTAAAATCTGTCTCTGTGATATATTCCCTAGAATCTAATTGTAGTAAATATTGTCGATTTTGAGAATTTGTTTCTAATCTTTTTTTTTTTTCCCTTGGCAGGTGGATACTGAAAGGAACTGGAAAATTGTTTCTTGCTAACATGAAAAGGTAGGAAAGAAAGTACAGTACTTTATGTCTTTTTTTATTAAAAGCATGTTATTAACTATAGTTTAACTCTGATCTGTCAGACTATAAAACAATTGATACTTTTAGTAGTCCAGGAAAGATTTTCATTTTAAAAGTTTTTACTTTAAGGGTCTTAACAGCTTCCTACATGAACTAAATTACACCAATTTTCACCTGTTCAGTGTGTGATGGCATAAGAGTATGATATTAAATATCTTTCTGATATAAAAAAATGACTACATGAGAATTTAAGGATAGGTAATTTATCATGTATCCTCAAAGAAAAATAATGATAAATCTGGTTCTATTCTCTAAAATTTTTACCAGTCTCATTTCTCAACATTGCATTTTTTTTGCATCTAGAATATGCTCAACTTACATTTAAAAATTAGAACTAATAAATTATTGAAGTTGGCATTCCAAAACAAGCCTTCACTCTGTAAGTAATTTGAGGAGATAAATGAAATATAGATCATGTTTTCTCCCAAAGTAATCAAACAATTTTACAAAATGTCTTCAACAGCATAGATTGACTCCATAGTAGGTACATCCCAACATCTCTTTTGATAAAGGTTAGGTCATTTCATACCTCACTTAAAAGTACACATCTTTGAAAAGATAATAGCTTGGCAACACATTAGACCATGATTGAATGTGGTTTGGATTTTCAACGAAGGAAGCAAGAATCGTTGAAGAAAGATGTATTTTTCTCTTACCCTTGTTCTCATACAGAAAGGATGTTTACATTCTAAGAAGTTATTTGTCTTCTTGATATTAGAAGAAAATAATTCATTGATGTAATAAGTGAATGGAATAAACCCCATTAAATTGGAAAATAATGAAAAACCATCATTTATTTGTAAAGCAGAAGCTGCTGCTAATATACGTGCAATATTTTGAGAGATTTGACATTTTTAAATGTTAAAAACCATGTGTATATACATATATATGAAAAATATGTCTGAATAATTTGTGTACAAAGATATGGGACTCTCTCAATGGTAGTCATTTGTGTTTCAGACAAGTACAGTATCAGACAGAATGAGACTTCTGGTAAAGTTGATAGGAAAGCATATGAGGTTGAAGACTGAAGGGAAATTCACAATAGAAAACGGTAATAAAACAGTAAATATAAACCATATATTGCCAATGATTTAAAATGTCAGAAAATTAAAGCTGAGATCTACTACATATGGATTTAATTTACTTTCTGAAATCCCAAATTCTCTGTTTATCAAAATGAAGGGGCTTCTTCATATCTGGCAATAAAGAAAGTATTTTTTTTTCAGTGACACTGAAGGTGCCTCCCTCCATCTGTTCCTTTACTCAGTGGGGGAAGAGTGTAAATTGGAACAAAGATGGTCCCAGTCATCTCTAACTTGCCCTGCAGCTTTGTTCAAAATCCTCAATGATTTAAAATTCAATCTGCTCCTCTAAACAAATTTTCTGCAGAATAATGTGTTGTTATAAACACTACATACTGAAATTGTTAAAAATGGAGGTTCTGAAAATTCCAGAAGTTATAAAGTTAGTGTTAGACGATACCTTAGAGATTTCTACAGCAGCCTTTTATCAAGTGTGGTCTCCTGATATCCTGCATAAAAGTCATGAGGCTATTTGTTAAAATGTAGATTCCTGGACCCCACCCTGACCTATTCCTTTAACAATTTCTCGCAGTTGACTTTTAGACTCCCTGAAGTGTGAGAGTCAATAATCTAGGAATGTGCTGTCCTCTGTGGTAGGCACAGCCACCTGTGGCTACTGAGTCCTCAAAATACGGCTAGTTTCATGCTCAAAGCATAAAATAAACTCCAGAATTTGAAGACTTGTTGTGAATTGAAAGTAAAACATATTAATAATTTTATATTGAATACATATTGAAATTATAGTATTATGGATATATAATATATATATTATTAAATTGAATTCACCTGTTTCTTTTTTATTATTTTACTGTGGCTCCTAGAAAATTTTAAATTACCTATGTGGCTTCCAAACTATTTCATTTGAGCAGCACTGCTTTCTAGACTATGGAGGTTACTAATAACTTTATATATTTTGCTCAGCCTTATACTGAAACATTTATATTTCTTAATAATTTGTTAGAATAAAGAATATTTACTTTTAATTTTTTGTGACATCCAAGTACTCAATTTTATTTTATATATATGCATATATATATATACTATGTATATAGTATACATGTAAGTTTTATGACTTTGATGTTGTAAGAAAAATCAGTTCTATAAACACATTTGATGTTATTTGAATCCATGAATTTGAACAATTACCACAGTATTGTTCAATTAGATTGTAAAACTAGACTGTTCTACTAGCAATAACAATTGACTGCTATTTATAAATGAGAATTACAAAACTGCTTCCTCTATATTACAAACTGTGTGTTTGTATGTGTGTATATGTGTGTCTTTGCATGAGTGTATATGTGTGTGAGTGTGTGCATGTTTGCATGTGGACACAAGCACTTAATGCAAAAACTGATGGATTAAATGAATTTCCTATTCCACTCAAGCACACAGCAAGACAGCATATCCTTGCAATTATGTAAAAGCCATATGATTAAGATCTGGACAACAGAATTTGGGTGGAAATGATGAACTGAACTTTCAAACACAGCCCATGAAACCTTCTCATTCACAATCCTCCATCTGTTTCCCTGTTAGAATATTAAATGACGAAAGATTTAGGGACCCAGAAGAAAATGGTAACAGCAAAGTATAAGGAGTCAAGATTTCCCGAGCATGGCTCAAAGGATAATGGCCCAGAAGAGCCCCCCGAAAAGAAAACACTTTACAGATTGTTACAGGAATGGAAAGGTAATAGTAATTATAATAATGTGATATCACTCAAATTTTAGTTGTTTGCGTCAGCAATTAGCTTACCTTAACAAATAGATATATTCATCTATTTGCTAGATAACATATCTATGTTAGATAACTTAGATATATTTATAGAATGCATTCTTTTCCCTTCTAAATCAAAATAGATAATGTGTCATATTCCTTGTGCTCTTGCAGAAAAACTAATTTTTCTATGAACCCTACAATTGTAGAGGTAAGTGTCATCATACTCTATTGCTTATCTCAGACTTCTATAAGTTATCTTCACCCTTTTTATTAGTAAAATTGTTTCAATCATGTCATTTAAAATAGCTTAAATTTATCTTGATTTGTATAGACGAGGGTTTGAAAAACTTTCTTTTTTCCTGCAAAGCATCAGAGAATAAATATTTTCAGCTCTGTGGATCTCTATCACAATTACTCAACTCTCCTTTTGTAGTATGAAACAAGCCTGAACAATATATGGATGAATGGATATGGATGTGTTCCAATAAAACTTTATTTATAAAAACAGGTGGCAGACTCACAAGCTGTAGCTTGCCGGCTCCTGCTATTGACTGTTAATTGCTGAATAGAAATTTGGAGATACTCTGTAATATCAGGATAACACAGCACCTTCATTCAGCATGCTAAAAATATAACTTTTTAATGTTACTCTATACTTACTTCAATGTGCTTCAGTGTTTCTTATTTAATATACAATTTTTGAATAGATTTTTTAGGACTTGAAGGAAAAATGTTTTTCTATTTACCTACATTGGTCACTTTAGATATCAGTTTGGGCTTGATTTGTTTTCTTACTTGCTTTGGTGTCCTCTATTTCTTTACCTACTAAGAAATTTATTTTAAGTACTTGAGTAGAGCTGATAGGGCTGTTCATTAAAGGAAGAGGAAGGAAAAAAATACAATTCAGACAAAATACTGAAAATGAAATTAAAATAATCTTGCACTTAAAGTATCTTGATCAGAGAAACCCCTTTGTAGCCTTTTTTTCTGATGACGTTAATGTTCTTTCGATTGTTTATTGTTTGTTAAGTTTCTGGTACTTCTTTCTAAATTGTTCTCTTTAAAATTTTATTTTTATAGAAATTTGGTTTAGACTCAACTTCAGTGCTTTCACATAAGTTTCTCTACATCCAAAATGCAATTGAAATAAACCTTAAAAAGAAAATAAGTTAATCCTCAGAAGAAAAAAATAGTAAGTTGCAATAATGGAGTTCCACTCCTTGGCTCTGATCGTAATTAATTAGACAACACAAAGAGGCAAAGAATGAGCAGATTAATTTCAACTAAATTACTCTCTTTAAAGGAACACATTCATGAAATCTAATTTCTACAAAATTTTCATGATTGTGTCAATTTGATCAAAACAGAAATAAAACAAATATTTGCATCAGTTTTATCATTTATATAGCCTTTGCTTTTCAAATTTGATGGGATGTTTAATTTTTAATTGAAATGTTGTTACATATCATAAACAAATTAGTGAGAATAATGCACATTCAACATATTTTTAAATAAACTCAATTTTAAGACCAAGGGTCTTGTGCTACAATTTTTAAATATTCTCTCATATGTTAATAGTTGATGTCATTTTTTTTGTCTAACATAAAATTGAAAAAATCAGAAAAATTATAAAAATTGTTCATTGATTTTAATCAATGTTAGCCTCAGTCACAAATACTGGTTGCTTCAGTTTCAGGATGTTCTGGGTTAATTATTAGTGGTTTCAACTACACATACTTAACAGCAAAGAAACAAGTAGCACTCTTTAGGAATTAGAAATATGTTTCATGAGGAAGAGTGATGAGAGAGCCCTCTGTCATCTTCATTTCTAGAGAAATCAGTTCCCAAATACTAAAACCAGAAAGAAGTTTCTTGAGAAGTCAAGAGTATTTTTTATGAAGTGCTGGAACTGTGCCCAATCCATGTGAAACAGCAATTTTAAGACAGATGTCCATCAGCATTTGGAATGATCTTCTATCAGTTTTGAGAGCCCAATTTCCTCTGACCATGACGCTCTTTTACCAACTAGATGAGGGTCAAAACTGCTGCCCTCAGTCAAGAAGGACTCTATTTTTATATCATAAGGTTGAGTAGTTAACAAATTCTGAACTTAGTTAAGAACTAAAGCAAGATCGGGATTCAGCAAAGGCTGAGAATATCACTTATAATTAAGAACACATCTCATATTTATTGTTCCTTAGAAGTAATTTTGCCTTTATATGGTTAATGTCCTAGGCTAAATAATCAGGAAACTTCACTACTCCCTGGAAGTTATTTTGACACCAATGCCCACTTATTTCAAAATGTGTTGATGACTTTGGGAAACCATGGTGGTAAGCATAGTTGAAATAATGCCTGATTTGTTACTAATACTGTTTGCTTTATTCATTTCACTGTGTCAGAGGGTTTAGGTTTTAAATAATTTAAGCATTTTATATACATATATAATGCTTAAATTATTTAAAACTTTATATACTTTAAATAATTTAAGCATTTTATATATATATATGTTAAGCATGAACCATGCTTAACATATATATATATATAATGCTTAAATTATATATATGTTAAATTATATATATATAATTAACATAAGCATGAACCTTGCTGTTTCTAAGGACAACCGGTGGAAAAAACTGCTATTTTGCCAGCTACAAAAGAACACAAATAGATACACTCAGCTACACACACATATACAGACCACAAGAAGTAACAGGAAGCAAAAGTCAGATCCCATGGACTGAATCAATGTTTCAGAACACTGGCTATGAGGAGTTTATCATTCTTTAGCTACAAAGACTTATACATTTTTCTTGTGGGAGGAGGATTCCAAAAAGTTCAATTCATACCTCACGACCTTTCAAGGCTGCTATGTTTCAGAAGCTCCTGTCTAGAAAGATTGATAGGGCTGCCCTACTCTTGATTTCCCATTGCTCTGTTTCTCTGCTATCAATCTCACACACCAGGATGACTAAGAGCAGGAGGTTAGTCATAGTGCAAGATAGTTCAGAGAGACCCCTTCTAAAACCAGAGTGAGTGTGCCAGTTCTGAAAAATTCTCCCTCTTCAGAATCTTTAAATAAAATAGCGTAGAAGTCCTTCTTCTTCTGTATCTCTCTTTCTGTCTCTCTCCTATCTCATTTCCAACTCAAGGCCCTGCTTTCTGGCTCTATTGAAAAGAGTATTGCTTTCCTTTTAGTGTGTTTTGTTAATTTAACTTTTAATTTCCCTTTTATTTTCCCTAGTTTAAAAAAATTATATTTGGGATGGTGTCTCCCACTTATACACACACACACACACACACACACACACACACACACAAACACACAGAGCAGTTATAGATTAAGGCCAAGTGAGGGAGCTTTTAACTGTTGAAATATTCATGTTGGAAAGCCAGTGTCTGCCTCCTAAGCTTTTCAAGAACAAGCCTAAGAAATTTAAAACACTACCTCCTGCTCCAGAGATAGCATATTTAAATTCATAATGTCCAGGCAAGTTTTGCCTATGTCAGCTTTGAAAATTTGTTTGATTTTAAATCTAAAACTTTCTGTGCCATATTTCCATCCCTTTCCTTCATTGGATTATTTCAGCAACAGTAAAAACTATCCTTATTTTCCCTCTGTTATTCATATACTCTACATAAAATCTTTATTCATTTATTGTGTGCCGGACAGTGTCCTAAGCATGAAAGCTATAAAGGTGAGTTAAATAACCCCAGTTTCTCCCACCATCGATTTTACAGTTTAGTCAGTAAGTCAGACATGAATCAAATAATCCGATAGCAGCATTTGTGCCAACTAGCTCTGAAAGCCCATGAGTCCTCTGATGATGTTAAGCAGGCCAGTGACCTACTTTGAGAAGTCAAGTAAATGCTTGCTGGAAGAAGCAGAAGGTGAGCTGAGATTTGAAGGATAACTAGAAACATTCATATAGTTTTCCTATCAATTAATTTGTTGTCATTATGGAATACAGTTTCCATATAATTTGTGTTTTTTGGCAGACATTGAAGGTTACCGTGTTCTTTCTTGCTGAAAGCCTTTGATTTATTCATACATTTACTCTCTCATATTTGCTGGGAGTATGAGGGTGAAAGTCAGTTGTCTAACCCAATTATAAAAATTCTGTTCTTCTTTTACGTAACTTGTTCAGGCATGGCATGAATTGTAACCCTGGCCAGTGAGACAATAGGGGAGCTCTTCTGGGGAATTCTGCGAAAAATGTTTTAGAAGGACATATGCTAGGAAAACTACAGTTTCCACCATTGTATATTGTTGCATGAGGACCTGATGTCTGAAAGAGCTGCAGCATTTTGTAACCACAGACAAGTTGAGGTGTTTCTGTCAAGGTGAGGATGGGAATCTGAAAAGATGGAGGAAAAAGTATCCACACTTATATCAGCTATTGAGCTTACCTTGGAGTTCCTGCCCTGTCTGTGGATCTGCTTTGTGATATAATAACAGCTACTGTTAAGCTTTTGTCAGATATCATTGAAGCCCAAGCACACCCAATTAGAAAAATATATTCTAATATTTGGATTTAGCAGACTAGTTATAAAATCGTAACAATGACAGAAAATGATCTGGAAAAATCCCCGCAATGTTTAGCTACAGAGAGGGAAGAAATGTTGGAGGATGGAACATGAACAACTTTGATTTGCAAAGAGCCTGTATTTCATCAATGACTTTGGTAATTAAATATTTTAAAAAAGTATAAATTTGCATGATTGTTACAAAATTCAATCTTTTCCAGGCATTGACTCAGTGCTTTCAAGGTCTGACTTACAGAGAATATTAATCTTCCAATTATACTTTACTGAAGAAATAAGTGAATTGAATCCTTTCAAAGTATCTGGAAAAGTGAAAAGTCGTTGCTTCCACTTATGTTAACTCCTGTTTGACATTAGTCCTGTGAGTACATATCAGTATCATTATTTTGATTTTGTACATGAGAAATTTCAGGCTCAGAGTTTAGTAAGGGCACAGCTATTGCATGATACAGCTAAAACTTAAAGCCAAGATTTTCTACTTAAAAGCCTAAGCAGGAGTTTCTCTAAGCAGGCTCTTCTCTTCACAATACATAACCAGTAACTTATAAGATGTACTGTTTTTCATTTTACTTGCGATCTTACTACTGTTTTCACTAATTGCTTGAACTCCTTAGAATTCTGATGGTTCTTTCTAAAGAGAATAACGAGTTTTCTCTATAATTTCACTACTTGGCTTGTTTTTGTTTTTTCATGTTACCAGGGAATATTCTAGCTTTGTGCACTCTAATATTTGAGGTCCTTAAATAAGGCATATCAAAGTCACTTGTTAGCCTTGGAAAAAAATATTTCTAAGCTCTATATGAGAGCTGGACCCAATGATAAACATTCATATAAATCCCCTGTGAGACTCTAACATATACACCAAAGCTAAAAAACCATCATGCTCCACTCAAAAAATATGTCATTCCTGGTAAATAAAATTCTCCCATAAAAAAAGAAAAAGGTCACTAAAATGTAAAAGATATACATGATTATGTAAACAATCATAAAAATAAATTTAGTTTTGTTTTTCTTAACATGTTCAACTCTCAAGAAAAACACAGCCCTTCTTCAACATTTATTTCATCAAAAGTTAATTAAAAATAATGAATTTTTATCTAATTAAATCATACTGCAAGTATTTAAGTTTAAAAAGTAATTGATATATCTGAACTTTCTTTAATAAAAAGTACATTTAAACTAAAACAAGTTATAAGTTCATAATTTGGCGTGATATTATAAAACAGAATCACCCTGGGCATTACCTGTGGAACGATGGTAAACAGAAAAGACTGAAAAGTGAGGTTACTTCTTTATGGATGTAGCAATGATGACTTCTGGCTTCTCAGGAATCCTGTAGTAGGAACACCAAAGATATCTCTGATTTCTCTAGATCACAGAAATCTAGAGAAACCAAGAAATCCATTCATTCTTTATGCAGACATCTGTTGAATATCTACCATATTCCAGGCACTGTTGGAGGCAGAGAATATACAAAATCCAGTAGAATATGGTAAGCAGAGGCAAAAAAAAAAAAAAAAAAGTGATACAAAAAAAAAACGCTACTCTTATTTCAATTTCTGTCACTATAAATAGACTGTGTAGGAAAGAGTCTTGAAATGGTCTGGTAGTTCATATTAGAGTATTTCTACTTATTATTTTTTATTTCAATCCTGTATTTCTTGAACACGTCTTGATTTTTGAACTCATTTCATCATAATTTTTCTCTGGACCAATGATCCATTACTTTTACCTAGGATTTCCACAGAAATTCATTAATTCTTCTTTCATTTGTTCAGTAAGTACTACCAAGTACTTCAGGAGCTGGGATGTATCAGTGAATAAAAGCCTAAAATACTTTCCACTTTATTGGGAGCCCATTTTCTATTGGGGAAGACATATAATAAACAAGTAAACAATAAATAAACAGTGCAATTTCATACAATGGTAAGTGCCATTAAAAAATGAAGTAGGTTAAAGGATAGAAAGGGAGAAAGTGAGGGCAAAATTCACTGACTTAAAGGAGGAACCTACATGAAAACCAAAAGATAGCATCCAGACAGATGGAAGAGTGAGTATGACAAGATATGTTTAGCTTCTTTAAGGGACAGAATTAATCCTTAAGAGGCTGGAGTGGAGTGAGCTCAATTGGGAAAGCATGGGATGAAGGAAGAGGGCCAGATCAAGTAGACCTTTTTAAGCCACAGTAAGAATTTTAAATTTTTATTGTAAGTGTCATAGAAAACCATCGGAAGGTTTTGTGCCAGAGAGAAACATGGTTTGATTTGTAAAGTACACTTGTCGGCTGTATGGAGAAGAGACAGTGAGGGGTTAAGATTAGAAATTACAAGATCAGTTGGAAGGTGATTACTGTAGATCATGGGAAGAGGGTGACAAAGGGAAGCTGGTGAAAAGGACTTTAATTTGTGATAGACGTTAAAGGCGGAGTGACAGGATTTGTTGATGAATTGGATATAGGGTAAGAGCAGAAGGGAAGAGAGGAACCAAGATGACTCTTGGATTTCAGGTCTAAGAAACTGAATGTAAGAAGCAGCAAAAACAGTGTCCTAAGCTGTGAACACCTGAGCTTAACCTTCAAGTCTTTAGTTCATTCCTTAGGCAAAATTGTCCACTAGGCTAAGGGTAACCCTAGAGAAAACCATTTCTGAAATGCTCATTGAAAGAGTCCTATTTCAGAATTTCAGATAAATTCCACAGTTTGTTCACGAAAATGCTATTTCTGGTATGAAGGACTCAGAAGTATTGTTTTCAGAATTTCTGGTTCAGCTTTTCTCCACTTGTTTATCTTTGTTTATCATGGTTGATTTGAATGATGGTGATTATTTTTGAGTTTTGAGTATGTGATGACTATTTTTCCACTGATTTATTTGGCAGCATGTCAACACTTTTATTGAATTTTCACTTGTTTTTCTATGAATATGTTCTAATTTATAAAGATCTCAAGAGTCTACTTATTTATGAGCACTCCACTTTATAGTAGCCTCTGGGCATTTTACTAGAATATCCATCTGAAAAGAATTCACTTTTAAGACAGAAACAATTCCATATATGGGAGAAGTCTATTGTGCAAAATCATTCCTAGAAACCTGCTGATAAGGAATTTCAAAAATTTCTGATGCATACTATGATATTTGCCATTACTTTAGATTTGATTTGTAAAACTGTATTTCCAGAGCCTACATTTCAAATGTTTCCTGATGCACAGTGATCCGAAACAACAATACCATAATCTAAATAGCTGGGCCTTCCCATATGTGAAGCTAAAGGTTTGTCCATTCAATTACTAAACAGCAAATCATCATAAGTACCTAACATTAATATCTAATGCACATTTTAGACAAAGATTACAATAGTGCAATTCTCTAAGATTGTTCAGCTGCTTTACTCATGAATTTTTAATTCTATCCTTTCCATGATTAACCAGACTTGTAAATAGCATTCAATAAGCACATATTCAGAATCCATAGGCACATTTGTGCCCTACTGAATATTTAATTACTGATCTTTAGTTTCTTGCTAATAACTTTAGGGGAGCTATTTGATCACCATATTTTCAAACATAGTCAATATGAGAGATAGTGAGTATCCTTATATTATTCGTTTCCAAAGCTTGTATTATTTCATTTCCAGAGTCTAAAACTAAATGAAAGAGGAATACAATTAACATCTTTTGAGTACTGCCATGTACCTTGAAGTTCAGATGTATCACTCTCGCCCACTAATCTTCACAACAACCCTGTAACAGATAGCAATATCTCCTTTTTTTGAATTAAAAGAACAGGAAGTTGAGTAACTTTTCTAAAGTTCCACAACTTATAAGTGGGTGAGTTAAGATTCTCATTTCCCTGGGAAGTTTCTGTTCTCCCTCTTGTCCTATACTCATTTTACAGCAGGATTGAGCCTATGTTATATTACAAAATCAACTTCAACTCTATAGTACTATTGGAGTAGGTACTGGTTAATATTATATGTTAACTTGGCTAGGCAGTGGCGCCCAGATGTTTTCCCAAACACAAGAATAGATGTGGTTGTAAAGGTATATTCTACCTAAGTTTTTAATCTCATCAGAAGTTAATAATTTAAATCAGTAGACTTTAAATAAAGCAGATTATTCTCTCTCACGTGAGTAGACCTCCTTCAGTGAAAGGCCTTAAGAACAAATACTGAGGTTTCTCAGAGAAATGTATTCTGGTTTTAAGGCTACAATATAAAAACTGCCCGAGTTTCCAGCCCACCTGGCCTGCTCTGCAAATTTCAGTCTCAAGACTGAGTGCAACGTCAACTCTTAACTAAATTTCTTTTCTTGCTAGCTTGCCATATAAAGTGTGAATTTATCAGTCCCCAAAATTATGTAAACTAATTTCATAGAATAAATTTCTTCCTCTCATTATCACTATATGAGATGTAATGTCTATATTATATAGTTGATACATTTGTTCTGTTTCTTTAGAGAACTCTAATACAAATTTTGGTAATGGGAAGTGGAGTGTTGCTATATAATATACCTCAAAATGTGAAAGCAGCTTTGTTATTGAGAGAGTAGAGGCTAGAAGAGTTTGAAGGTGCATAACAGAAAAATCAGAGTTTGCCCTAGTAGCCTGTTGCTAGAAATAGGAACATTAAAGGTGCTTCTAATAAAGTATTAGATGGAAATTGGGAACATGTTATTGAAAACTGGAAAAGAAGGCAGTCCTTATCATTAAGTACTACAGAATGTGGCAGAATTATGTTCCACTGCATAAAATCAATAGCATTTCTATACACCATTCAAGTTCAGAGCCAAATCAAAAATTCAATCCCATTTACAATAGCCACAAAAAAAACAAATACCTGGGAATATACCTAATCAAGTGGAAAAAAATATGTTTATAAGAGAACTATAAGCGGGGCACAGTGGCTCACACCTGTAATCCCAGCAGTTTGGGAGGCTGAGGCGAGTGGATCACTTGAAGACAGGAGTTCAAAACTAGCCTGGCCAACATGGAAAAACCTTGTCTCTACTAAAAACACAAAACTTAGCTGGGCATGGTGGTGCACACCTGTAATCCCAGCTGCTCTGGAGGCTGAGGCAGGAGAATCACTGGAACCCAGGAGGCAGAGGTTGCAGTGAGCCGAGATCACGCCATTGAACTCCAGTCTGGGCAACAAGAGCAAAACTCCATCTCAAAAAAAAAAAAAAAAAAAAGAACTATGAAACATTGATGAAAGAAGTCATAGATGACACAAATAGAAAAACATCCTATGTTCATGGATTGGAAGAATCAGTATCATTAAAATGGCCATACTGCCCAAAGTAATCTACAGATTTAAGAGGGGGGTCTTACCATGTTAGCTAGGATGGTCTCGATCTCCTGACCTCGTGATCTGCCTGCCCCAGCCTCCCAAAGTGCTGAGATTATAGGTGTGAGCCACCTTGCCCAGCCTGATTTCAGTTTTTTTTAAATTTATTGAGACTTACTTTATGGCTGAGTATATGGTTGATCTTGGCATACATTCTGTGTTCAAATAAGAAGACTGTATATTCTGTGGTTTATGTGTGGAGTATTCTGAAGATGTTAGGTCTAATTGGTCGTGATAAATTTAAATCCAGAATTTCTTTGTTAGTTTTCTTCCTCAAAGATCTGTCCAAGGCTGTCAGTGGGCTATTGAAGTTCCCCACAGTTATTGTGTGGCTATGAATGGCAATTTATATACCCCAGTTATATACATTCTCTTTAGAGACTGGAATAAGAAACTTTCAATAAATGAACTTTAAACCTAAATAACCTTTTAAACCTAGATGAATTTTCCTGTAGCATTGATAATGTCATGCTTATTGTAGCAAATTTTAAAAGTCAATAAAAGTAAACACAAGAAAATGAAAGTATCCACAAACCAACAAGAATAATTACTCTGGTATCCTGATAAATCTGCCTCTTATCTTTTTATGCAGTGTTATTGAAAAGTATCACATTAAAAATACCTAGTGTGTCACTGATTTCAAATTAATTGTTTATTATTAATTTGGCATCTTTGAAAAATGAACACACATATATAGTAGCATTTACTTATAAAGTTGAAGCCATAGGGTGCTACTTAATAGTATAATCATGAATTAGTAAACACCCAGGAAGCTGCAAGAGCTATAGGAGATAGAACAACATAAAGAACTTATGTTCTTTATTTTTGAAGCAAATAAAACTAAAGAGAACTATAAGCTGGGCACAGTGGCTCACACCTGTAATCCCAGCAGGTGTGATAAACGTTCAACTTTTATCACTTTCAAAAGCCCAAAAGGACTACTTTGAATATTAATTGCGGATAGAGTAAAGCTTGATTCCCTGGAGCCTTGTCTCCCTATTCTTTATCCTTCTATTACCCATTTCCTATCAGTTAGGTACCAAATATTTTTGTTTTCTCTTCTCTACCAAAGTCTAAACCTGTAATCTCAGTCACGGTAAGATGTAAATGACCTAAAATAGTATAAATTACCTCTCATTGGCTAATTTAATTTTAAAAATACATTAAAGCCTTAATATAAGGGCATGATGCACTTAAGTTAAAATGCTGGTCATCATCTAGTCATCTAGTGAGTAAGATAGCAAGTCATTGATAAGATTATGGGTTTACTCATTAACGAATATAATTATGCTATGTGAATAGTAATTTGTTCTGTCTATTTTTATGTTTAGACATGGATTATTATTTTCAGATACTACTCACTTAAAAAAGTTTCAAATCAGGATTCGATTAATGAAAATGATCAGATTTGGACCATCTTTGATTCCACAGAGACTAAAGGAATAAAAGGCAGCATCTGTATTGCTTCTTTCCACCACAGTGTAGATCAAATCCACATCAGAGCCATCTATAATACAGTTCTGGGAACATATATCATATATTTGATGTTACCTTGAAGTCGAAATTAAAATTTAACAAATAGTTGTAAAGCTCATACTACATAAAAGGCTCTGTTTAGGCTGGGTGCAGTGCCTCACACCTGTAATCCTAGCACTTTGGGAGGTCGGGGCAGGCAAATCATGAGGTCAGGAGTTCGAGACCAGCCTGGCCAACATGGTGAAACCCTGTCTCTACTGAAAATACAAAAAATTAGCTGGCGTCGTGGCACCCTCCTGTAGTCCCAGCTACTCAAGAGGTTGAGGCAGGAGAATCCTTTGAATCGGGAGGCAGAGTTTGCAGTGATCTAAGGTCGTGCCACTATACTTCAGCCCTGGTGACAGAGTGAGACTCCTCCTCAATTAAAAAAAAAAGGCTCTGTTTACGTGTTAAAACAACTATACTATACGTAACCTAAGCACTTAAATGGAGGAAACAGATACATGTTAATAGTTAAACAGATAGCTGTAGTTTCTCTCAAACTTCCACACCAAACCTAAGATGACTCTCATTTCCAAATCCAGTTTCTATGGAATGGTATCCCAATAATGTTTCTAAGTACATGTTCAAGGTTAAGTTGAGATTTATACTCGAGAAACTGATCATAAATATCAAATCCACAACTTTGAAAGTCTCTCTGAGGATAAACTTGGTTAAACGAAGCAGTTAATAAATGTAGATTCTACTCTTAGTACTGTGGAAAATACTAAGGAATACTTCCGGCACTACTATAAAATTCATTAACTGAAATAAGAAATACTAGTAATGTTTTTAAAAATAGACCTGTCGAGTTCTACATAGCTCTACCAATTATCCCATAAATTATCAATACTCTCATTTAACTTGCTGCAGATTATCTCTAAAAGCATTAAAAAAAATGAGAAATGTATTTACATTAAGAACTAAAATATCAGATCTAGTAATTTATAAGACAAAAATCTGTTGAAAAATTATTTTTTTCAATTAAAAATTCTAGAGTGGTTGGTAACTCTGACTTAGAAGGGTTAGACCCTAACAGTATGTTTCTCAGGACAGCCAAAATACAGACATTCTAGCACACAATTTGCATAATAATGAAGACACATAAATTTGTGAGTCCTGTCTAAGAAATTTGCATGACTTTTGGATTGGCAATGAATTTTATGATGAAAGACCAAAAGTATCACTTATAAGAGAAAAAAATTGCAAATTAGACTTCATTAAAATTTAAAAGTTTTACTTTGCAAAAGACATTATTAGAGATTGAAAATAGAGTCTAGGGAGAAATATTTTCAAATTCTATGTCTGCTGTAAAACTTATATCCTGAATATATAAAGACTTTTAAAACCCAGTAAAATAATTCAATTAAAAATAGGCAAAATGGGCCAGGCACGGTGGCTCACGCCTGTAGTACCAGCACTTTGGGAGGCCGAGGCAGGCAGATTGAGAGGTCAGGAGATTGAGACTGTCCTGGCCAACATGGTAAAACTCTGTCTCTACTAAAAATACAAAAATTAGCTGGGCATGGGGGCGTGCACCTGTAGTTCCAGCTACTCGGGAGGCTGAGGCAGGAGAATTGCTTGAACCCAGGAAGTGGAGGTTGCAGTGAGCTGAGATTGCGACACTGCACTCCAGCCTGGCAACAGAGCAAGACTTTGTCTTAAAAAAGAGGGGGGCAAAATTTCTGAACAGGTACTTCACAAAGAAGACATATGAATGGCAACCAAGGTTATGAAAAAAAAAATGTTCCACATTGCTTATCATTAGGGAAATACAAATTAAAATAACAATGAGATACCACTATGCATTTATTAGAATTATCAAAATCAAAGAAATTGATAATTCTCAGTGTTGGCAAAGGAGTGGAAAAACAAGAACAGGAAATCTCGTTCATTGCTGGTGGAAACAGAAAATGATAAACCATTTTGGGAAATAGTTTGGCAGTTTCTTATAAAGTTTTAAAAGGAGCAATCTTATTTCCAGATACCCAAGTAAACTGTTCACACAAAAACTCATACACAAAAGTTCATAGCAGCTTTATTCCTAATCTACCAAAACTGGAAACAATTAAGATGTCCTTCATCAGTTGAATGCATAAAAGAACTGTGGTACATCCCATCCAATGGACTGCCATTATTCAACAATAAAAATAAATAATTGATTTATGTAACAATATGGAAGAATACTAAATGCTTTTTGTAAAATGAAAGAACCCAGAGCCAAAAGACTACACATTACATGATTCCATTCAAATAAAATTCTGGAAAAGAAAAAAGAAAACTATAGATGAAAAGCATATCAGTGGTTGCCAGGCATTGGGAAAGGGGAGAGTGGTTGACTACAAAAAGCCACACAGGGAAATCTTTAGGGTAATGGAATTCTTCTCCCCCTCGGGTACTGTGGTGGGGAATACGTGACTCCATGTACGTATTAAAACTCATGCAGAATAAATTTTCCTGTATACAAGCTTTAAAAAAATAATCAACCAAGATTTTAGGAATTACAGAGTAAAATGCAGACCATGACAAATGAATTTTACTGTGTTGTACATGTATGATATAACCTAGATGAAGGGGATAAGGAAGAAAAGGAGCTGATCTCAGTAACTTTGGAAGATAGTGTTTTGACTGAATATGAAAGGCTAAAAGACAAAAAATTGTATGATATGAATGTTCATAGAGTATGGTAGAAATGTAAATTAATACAACTTTAGAATATGGTTTGATATTCTCTACTAAAGTCAAAATATATGGATAACCTAGTACCAAGAAATGTCACTACAAGAAATGTGATACACACACAACACAAACGTATACTTATGTTCTCTAAGAGTCATATATGAGGATGTTCATAGTGGTATCATTTGTAAAAGCCTTTTACTGGAATCAACCCAAATGTCATCAAAAGTAAAAGGCATAAATAAATGGTGATATATTTATATAATGCAAAATTATTCAGCATGGATTATCAAACTGTAGACCTTGAACCATATCTATCTAGCTCTGTGATTTTTTATAGCCCATAGGCTAAGAATGGCTTATGCATTTTTAGATAATAATAATTTAAATGGATATATACACAATAGCTTCAACTTTGCTTCTTGCTCACAAAGCCTATACTATTTTCTCTCTGGCCCTTTAAGGAAAAAGTTTGACACTCCCTGCTATACAGCAATTTAATTAAATTAACTTTCACTCTGTATAATATAGATGACTCTCACAAACTTAATTGTGGATAGCAATGTGTACAAGTATGATTTCACCACATAAATGTCAAAGTCAGGCACAACTATAGTGTTTTGTGATGCATGTTTAGGGGTACAGCTATGAAGAAAAATAAGGAAGTGAATATCATAAAGCTTAGGATATACAATATCTTAGTGGCATACTAGAGAGAATTCTGAAGTAGTAGCAATTTTCTATTCCCTAACCCAGAAGACAGATACCCAAGTTTTCATTGTGTGATTACAAATAAATGAACTGTATGTTTATATTCTGTATGTATTTTCTGTGTGTTATACTTCACAATAAAAACAAAATAAAACAATTAAACAAATACTTCACAATGAATACAAAAAGTTTTAAGATGATTGAAGCTCAGGCAGTTCAGATGGCCCAATGGTTGTTGCTCTCTTAAAAGGAGACTCACAGATTTCTGTTTTATTTTCCATTTATAGTTATTCATTTAATACTTATTTACTGTGCATCTACTTTGTGTCATGCACTGTCATAGATGCTGATGAAGGTTTATGACTTTTGGGGTCATGAACAACACAAAATAAAATAAAAATACAGATTTTACATATGACAGAACTGATTCTATGTATTTCTCTGGTCATTGTGTTTCCAATAGTGGCAGTTTTCAGAATTTTACATTCCAGGTTCAGGTATTGAAGAGGCCCTGTTTCTCCAAAAGCTATTCTTAAGTTTGAAGATAGAAAATGTTTCAGGAATTCCCCTGTTGATTCTCACCAGTGGTGTACAGGCATTCTTGTGTCGCTGCATCCCTCACCAGGACTTACACTTCTTGTTGTCTTTTTCATAACAGCCATTTTAACTAGGGTAAGGTGATGCCTCAAGGATTAACATTTCCCTGATGATTAGTGTGTTAGTCAGGCGTTCTTTAGAGGGACAGGACTATAGCATAGATGTATATATGAAGAGGAGTTTATTAAGGATTGTTGACTTACACCATCACAAGTTGAAGTCCCACAGTAGGCTATCTGCAAGTTGAGGAGCAAGGAAGCCTGTCCAAGTCCCAAAACTACAAAAGCAGGGAAGCCGACAGTGCAGTCTTTCAGTCTGTGGCTGAAGGCCCGAGAGCCCCTAGCAAACCACTGGTGTAGGTTCGAGAGTCCAGAAGCTGAAGAAATTGGAGTCTGAGGTTCAAGGGCAGGAAGCATCCGGCACAGGAGAAAGAGGCCAGAAAACTCAGCAAGTCAAGTCCTTCCACATTCTTCTGCTTGCTTTATTCTAGCCAAGCTGGCAGCTTATTAGATGGTGTTTGTCCAGATTGAGGATGGGTCTGCCTCTCTCAGTCCACTGACTCAAATGATAATCTCCTTTGGCAACTCTCTCACAGACACACCCAGGAACAATATTTTGCATCCTTCTACCCAATGAAGTTCAAACTCATTATTAACCATCACAATTGGTAATGTTGAGCATCTTTCTATGCAGTATTTGGCCATTTGTATATCTTCTTTTGAGAAATGTCTGTTTTGGTCTTTTGCCCCTTTTTAATCAGATTGTTTGCTTTTCTGCTATTGAGTTCTTGGAATTCTTTATATATTCTGGTGGTTAATCCCTTGTTGAGAGACTCCTATTGATTCTAAAATGAAGGTTTTACTATGTAAATTATGTTTTTATCACACATGAAAAGTTGTTCTGCTGTGTTACAGATTCATTGGATTTTAGACCTGGGAAGGAAGATGAGATAATCTAGTCCAGATGCAGAAAATGAATCCCAGCACAGATGAGGGACCTGTTGTAGTGTGATTGGTTACAATCTGATCTTCTGACTTGACCTTTCTACAAATGATTTTACTAATCTCAGACAAGTCAAAAGTAAAATGTGATTAAAATGCCCATCCTTGGTTGATTAGACACTTCTTCCCAGAAATATAGTTCATTAAATATACCAACCAACACATAAAACAATAACCTAGAATTACCTCATATCCTCATTAGCATTCAGGTGTTTTGAAGATTACTATAAATTTAGCCTGAACTGATAATCTGCTAATATTCTAATGCATTCTTGGTTTCATAGCAGTTCAGAGGCAGTTCCTCTGCTTGGGAGAGACATTCCCTGCTGTGTTCCAAGGCAACTGGCAGGGAAAATATGTGGAAGCTTTATACACAACAGAGCCTTGGTAAATATCAGCTCTTCTATAATCCTATTTAGGTTCAAAAGAAACATACTTTGCTTTCATCCACTTTTATTCTGTGCTTTGCTCCATATAGTTAGGCTAGCTTGCATGTCAGGGGAGGACTCTGCAGGGTGGAAGTGTGGTTTGATGGACCAAAACATGAATTGACATTGTTCTTGCTCACATTTACTGCAAGGCAATTAACAAGGACTTTTGTGTTATTTCTTCTCTCCCATTTGAATGACAAACAAAAAAAAAGAAATCATTCTCAAAATATTTTTGAATATGAACAAATTTATTATTGAAATACATTCATCTTATGTCTGTCAACTTCAACAAAGTCACGTGTGTGTGTGTGTGTGTGTGTGTGTGTGTGTGTGTTAGATGAGGTCTCGCTCTGTCACCCAGTCTGGAGTGCAGTGGCACAATCTCGGCTCACTGCACCCTCCGCCTCCTGGGTTCAAGCGATTCTCCTGCCTCAGCTTCCCAAGTAGCTGGTAACACAGGTGCATGCCACCACGCCCAGCTAATTTTTTTGTGTTTTTAGTAGAGACAGGGTTTCACCATATTGGCCAGGCTGGTCTCATACTCCTGACGTCATGATCCTCCTGCCTTGGCCTCCCAAAGTGCTGGGATTACAGATGGTGAGCCACTGCGACTGGCCAACAAAGTAACTTTTAAAGTGAGACAACAAGACAAAAATAGTACTCCCTTTATTAAGAAAAAAATCTGGACCTTCAATAAGAACAAACGAATGTTATTCAGGTGATGGATCTCCCAAAAGTCCTGACTTTGCCACTATTTTATCCATGTTATAAAAAAATACATATGTACTCCATACATTTATAAAAATAAAAAAGCAAATGAGGGTTATATATTTATAAATCAAGAAGAATAAATATCAGAATTATATAACTTTGCAAAAAATATTACTAACTTGCTTAGTATCTGAATTATCTGTCTAATCTTGTAATGTTTACATCATTTTTCTCATTGCCAAAAATTCATCATCCAGCATTTGTTACCTGATAAAGTAGGTAAACAAATTCTGGAAAGCAAATTATGGTATGACTTTTATCTTAACTAAACTAGGCCTTTATCTTAACTAAAATAGGCATAGAGGAGGAAGCATTTTTGTGCAGAACCTTCCATACATGTTTTCAAACTTGCTTCATCCTTTCCCACTTTGTCTGCCTAGAAATGGAAGGCTGGATCATATAGAAAGCATACGTTTAGCTTTAGTAGATATTGCCAATTTTCAAAATAGTTGTACCAACTAGCATTCCCACCAGCAATACACTGTTTCAATTTCTGTATACTTTGGTATAGAGAATCTATACTATACTTGGTATACTATACTATTCTCTGGTATAGAGACACTAAACTATACTTTCTCTAAACTTGGTTTATCATATTTTTTGGTATGTTTATATGTTTGGTGTGATTTTGCATTTTTTTGTTAAAAACATTCTAGTTGTTGTATAGCAATATCAGGATTTTATTTTTCACTTTTTTACATGACTAAAAATGTTTTTGAACGCTTCTCTGTGTTTGAACATTTTTTTGAACCAGGTCTCCTGAATCCCAGTTGAGTTCTCCCTTTCAACAAACGTGACATCACTCTTTCTTTGTGCAGACTTTTAAAAAGTTAGTTTACACACATTTAAGTTCATGTCCATAGTCACGTAGCCACCATCACAAAGAAGATATAGAATAAATATTCATTGCCTCAAAACATTCCCTTATGAATTTTTAGTCAGTCCTTTCCAATCATCCTAGCCACTGGTGAACTTGGATCTGATTTTTGACACCATATAGTTTACCCTTTCAAAATATCATGAAAACAAAAGAATAAAATATATAGTCTTTTGTGCCTGATTTCTTTTGTTTGCATAATGCCTTTGAAAGTTGATCAGTGTTAGTATTTGCCTGTTGCTGTCTCTATTGTTACTGTCAGGAGACCATAGGCTTCCATTTCTTCCTGAGACCGATGGACTGATTGACCACCTACTTATCTTGTGCTTAGAGTGGCAGCTAAGATGCTGGAGGTTTTAGTTTTCTTGCTTCCCCTTTGGCTATTCCTGCACACCTTGTTACAGAGGAGGTCTTTCTCTGATCTTTCTATGCTCTTCTACCTACCCCAGTGGTTGATTGTTGTTGTTTGTTGTAGGAGCTAGATTTGTCATGAGAGTGGGGTTCTTCTCTTTTATCTTGGTCCAGCCTCAGCCTTAGACAGGTCCTGTGCAAAAAACAGGGCTCTTTCACCATGGCTTCCTGTATCTGAGGTTGGTCTTGGCCAATAATTTTCACTCTAAAGATTTAACTCCTACTTTTTCCAGAAGCAATGTATCTTTGGCTTGTTACTGTGGTGAAGAGGGTGATTTATCTCTTACCCCAGTGGCTTAACTTTGTAGAAAAGAAGTTTCTATCAAACTGGGAGGGTCATTTCCCCTATCCTCCAGCAGCCACTGCTCCTCTCTACACCTGCGCCATCAAGGGGGATTCTCCCTGATCTCTTGCCCTACCTTCAGTCTTTCCCATGAGCAACTCACAGAGGCTGGTAAAAAAAGAGCTTGAAAGAGAAGATGAATGCCATTTGCATTTTTGAACGCCACTATTCCAAAGTGGTATTTACTTAGTTGCCTTATAACTTCAGCTTTTTTATAGACTTGAGAAAATTTATGCTTTTGGGGGTTATTTGGTATTTTCTCATTAATAACATGAAAGCACCATTATTTGTTGATTTCTTTATCCTAAGTGGCAGCAGAGATGGGTATTTTTGTGCAATCAACCTGGGGGTTTTCTGCAGATTCTACCCTACTTTAAGGTACTACTGATTACTGCAGGTTGCTTGCCACCAGCCAAAAATGCACCTTACATAAAATGATTATTTGTGATCAAAGACCTAGTCTAGTCTTTGGAACTAGTCATCTATGCCAGTCATAAACTTTTCAAAATCATTACACAGCAGGATAAATTTTAATAAACAGCATCATTTTCAATAATGCTGAAACTGAGAAACCTCAGAACTTTAGTGAACATTTTTTGCTATTTCATACATTGCTATTTACCACAATACAATTTATCTGTTGCCTCTTTCAATCTCCTTCTTATCCAGTTTTCTTGTTTGTATATTTTTACATGACTGCATCTTCATCTTCTAATTTGAATTGTGCAATCAAGATATAGCTAATACATTGGTATAATTTTTCAGTTAAAGTTGCAAACTTTATTATACCATCCAGATAACAATCCGTAGAAAACTGAAAGGAACTATTTCAAAATGTTTTAGTAGCTATTTCTGAGTCTTAGAATTGTTGACTTATTTTATGGTTATTTCTTGTTTTTTCTCTTTCTCAGTTATATATTAGACATATTACTAGCATAAGAAAAAAATTTAAATGGCCTATATATTCTATATATATATATATATTCAATATATAATATTTCATATAATGTCTTCTTCCAAAAGCCTATTTACAAATTCTTCCTCAGCATGGAAAAAGGTCTTTTTCTCACCCTCAACTTCTTTTTTTTTTTTTTTTTTTGAGACACAGTCTTGCTTTGTCGCCAGGCGCCAGGCTGGAGTGCAGTGGCAAGATCTCGGCTCACTGAGATCTCGGCTCACTGCAACCTCCGCCTCCCGGGTTCAAGCATTCTCCTGCCTCAGCCTCCCGAGTAGCTGGGACTACAGACGTGCGCCACCATGTTCAGCTAATTTTTATATTTTAGTAGAGACGGGTTTTCACTATGTTGGCCAGGATGGTCTCGATCTCTTGACCTCGTGATCCGCCCGCCTCGGCCTCCCAAAGTGCTGGGATTACAGGCGTGAGCCACCACGCCCGGCCCCACCCTCAACTTCTTAATCAATGTCTTCTCCTATTACTGTGGAAACTCAATTGCCTCAATGTTTAAAGCTTTTGTCATTCTATACTTCTCTCCCTCACTGTTAATCTCACAAAATCCTAATATTTTAAAAAGTAATTATTCCTTTGTGTCTCTATAGTCCAGCTTCTTGCTTATATATTATAAATTTGTTCTTTTGTTGCTGATTTATTTTGTCTTTGTCTATACTTAAGAGGTTAAACAAATGCCTACATTATTTATCTTTTTTTTCCCTTTTTTATACAGGCCTCATTTTGTTCCCTTGGCTGGAGTGCAGTGGTGCAATCATGGCTCACTGCAGCCCCGATCTCCCCTGTGCAAGTGATCCTCCTGCCTCAGCCTCCCGAGTAGCCAGGACTACAGGTGCATTCTACCACACCCAGCTAATATTTAAAAAAATCTTTTGTACAGACAAGGTCTCACTATGCTGCTCAGACTGGTCTCAAATTCCTGGAAACAAGTGAGACTCCTGCCTTGGCCTCCCAAACTGTTGGGATTACAGTCATGAGCCACCATGCCTGGCCTAAGTTATTTATCATAATAATGCCAAAATAAAACTGAGAATTAATTAACTTGGACTATAATTTTTATATAAATATTTCATCTCCAATTGCTTTTTAATATACAGACAAATTTCTTAAGTAAGAGTTCTCACTCCAGTCATTTGTATTGTTCTATGGAAAGTTACAACTCTGAGTCACTTTATTTAAACATTATTAATTTATACTGGAGATCTAAAGTTTTCAGATTTCCCTTCTTCTTGCTCTGATTCTTTCACTTTCTCTGCTCAACACTTTGGTTGCTTGGTTTAAACTTCATGGAAATAATTTAAGAATCCTACCAATCTGTATTCTCTTGTTGCTCTTATTGTTTTAACTCTGAACCTAATCTTTACTTTCTCTTGCAAATTGTTTGTTGCTTGAGAGTTCTTCCATTATGTGCCTTTGCCCTACCAATTTCTACACTTCCATGAAATGCTACTTTCATCTAAAAACAATTTTCCAAATCTTTTTAGTATAACAAAACAATGTAAAACTAAGCAAAAAATGGTTATAGGTCACAAATACTTGTGTCAAGGTCATTTTTTAATGTTTCATGATATTTTCAGGTTCAAAACCCTCAAGCTTCAATCCAGCACCAGCCTTAACTAGACTCTAAGAGAAGGAGAGGCTTTGTTAGTATGCTTCTTCATTATTTTCCTGCCTTTTCTTTCCCAAATTCCTTACCCTTTTTTTTTCTCCCAATTTTAGGCTGAGGCATTGAGTACTTAGGTTTCTACCCTGATATAATCTGGTAGTCTGTAACACAGAACCCAGTGAATAAGCAGTATCTGACTCCTGCCCCATAATGTTCTGAGAGTCCTGTGTGCCCATTAAGCCTAGAGTTTAGTGACTCCAAGGATTAATTTCTCTCCTTCACTGTTCCTATGTAGGTCAAGTCCACAATACTGGGGATCACTTGAGCTCCTTCCCCACATGCTAGTTAATAACTCTATTGAAAACAGTAGTTCTTTTTAAGAGTGCAAGACTTGCCCCTAACTAAAGTCCTCAGACCAAGGGACAATCTCCAGGACAATGACCACCTGCCTGGCTGGAATTCCAGATAGCAAAATTCAGCCCCTCTAGAGCATCCGTAGGTTTGCAAACCCCTACTTTTACCCATCAGGGTAATCTACATTACCCTGATGGGAAATACTAGCATATTAGAGTATTTCCCAATATGTAAGTATGGGATATAGAATATTCCATCAGGATACTTTCCTGGGGATAATAGGGGTGACCCTAATTTTTCAGTAATTGAGGTGTACAATCCATATCCATATATAAGTAACACATAGATATAAAAAGCACTATTAAGATTCTTTCAGAACAGTTGAGTGAAGTAAAATGGGAAGCTGGTTCATAATGAGTTTTGTACTGCCTCCTTTCAATAACAAGCTGTAAGGCCATAAGTTGGCATTTTATCACTTTGAACCTATTTTCTTTTAAGAAAATGAACTTTGTACAAGATGATATTTATTTATGGTTTTCCTAAGATCTAGTAATCCTTAGTCATTTTATACAACTTGAAAACTCACAAAATAGATATTACACAAAGATTGATCTCATTGTTTAAAGACTACTTAGTAAGCAATTAAGAGACATGTGTTGGCTGGGACTGGTGGTTCACACCTGTAATCCCAACACTTTGGGAGGCCGAAGTGGGCAGATCACCTAAGTCAGGAGTTTGAGAACTGTGGGCCAACATGGTGAAACCCCGGTTTCTACTAAAAATACAAAAATTAGCTGAGCTTGGTGGAGCGCCCCTGTAATCCCAGCTATTTGGGAAGCCGAGGCAGGAGAATCACTTGAACCCAGGGGGCGGAGGTTGCAGTGAGCCGAGATCGCACCACTGCACTCCAGTCAGAGTGAGACTCCAACTCAAAAAAATAAGTCATGCATTATTGCTATTGCAACAATACAAGTTTTGAAGTCGAGATAAACCTGAGCTAAATACCAGTTCTCTACTACTTACCAATTATATGCTTTTTTAATAAGTTAGTAATTGCCCTAGGCCATAGTTAACTTGTTTATATATATATATATATATATATATATATATATATGTAATAAAATACTACAGGGTTGTAAAGATTAAATAAAATCACCTTTATAGATTCTTATAAACCTGGTCCAGAGAAGAAACTAATATATTTTAGGTCCATTGTTTGTCTCCATTTCCCTCACCATTTATAAAAGGAATCACCACAACATTCTTTTAAATATTAAGCTTTTTTAGTGCATTTCTATGACTTAACAACTGCTAACATATTGATATCAAAAAAAGGAAAAAAATTAAAATTAGAAAGAACTGCTATCACTTAAAATTAAGAGAAATAGCTCTAAAATTGTTGGTATAGAGATATAATTTTATAAACAGATATATATCATGTTGAACAATATATACTTGAATTCAAACATAGAGTGAAAAAAGTACATTTAATTCTAAAGAAATTATTCATTATTTAACTAAGCAAGATATGTAATATCTATTATTACAATTCAATTTTGTTTCCTGAACATATCTTCAAATATTATTTTTGTATAAAGATAATTAATACATCAAGAATTATAACTTATCCCAATATTTGGCCTCATATCTGAAACAGAGTGGGGTATTTGGCTTTAAGATAACTTGTTTTCGAAATCTTTTTGCTGATACCTATATACAATAAAAGGAAGCAATTTCTGATTCTATATACTGAGAGAAGCCAGAAAAAGTGTTATTTGATATAATGAACTCAAGACATTAAATTTTGAAACATAATTTATTATATTCCAAAATATTTCTGTTTCTATTCATGTGTGATTTGCAATAAACTAAGTTGGAAAATAGATTCTATGCTGAAATCAGAGATTATGCTCAGGGATATGTCTGGACACTGATTCTATTCTGGTTTTGGTCCTATGTCCACTCCCATCATCCCACAACACACAAAAACATGGTCTTACTGATAATCAATTTGACTCAAAACCAAGATTGTTTGTATTAGTTGAGAACAGATGCAAAGCCTGTTTAAAAGAAAAGTGATACACAAGACATCAAGTTGCTCAAACCCGTCAAAGTCCCCCTCTCACCAAGATGGTGTCAAAGATGGCAGCATGCCTTATTTATGGAATCAAGCTGAGACATACTCTCTCTGTAGCTACTCTCTGGGTGAGATACTATGTTTAAAAATAAATAGATCAAGAACCTAGCAAATCTTCAAGTGCCTACTGAGGAGTCAGTCTAAGGTGAGAGTATTTCTTCCCACCAACTGATAGGCAATCTGAATTTGAAACACTCCTATGCATAACCATTCAAGTCAGAAACAGAGGACAGGAGCCAGAAGCTCAGTTGTGTCCTGGGTGACAGGAGAAAGATGTCCTGAGATTAAATTTGATTGAGGATAATGAATAAGTGAATAATTTACGTGAAGAGCCCAGAATTTATTTATGGGGATAACATTTTGAAGTTTTAACTCACATTTTTTTTTTCTATATATCTTTGTGCCACATGATTATTTCTCAGCCCAGACAACTTGTTTATTCCACCTCCATTTTCCCAGGGGAAGGAATTCTAGTAAACCCAGGGAATAGAGAAAGCAATTCTTGGTTCCTTAGTTTCAAACAAGCTTTCAATATTCATAGCCAAAACAAGTTTTGAAATTCAAAGATTTTGTTTTATAAAAGCTGTGCTGTTTTATTTGCAATTGTCGAAGGCTTCAAAGAACCAGAGCATGAAGTTTACTCCACAAACAACTGATATTGGAGAGATGTGAAGTCAGGAAGTTCTTCCTCTTTTCCTCATTTGTTCCAGTTTTTATAAGCTAAGGGAGAGGGGGGCAATGAGAAGAAGAACAAAAGACTTTAACTGTCAGTAGGATTCTCTACTTCTTTCCCAGTTGCAGTCAAGCTACTAAGAAGAAAGGGAGATAGAGAAGAGAGAGTTAGAGACTTTGAGAGCAAACATTGTTTTGTCTGCATTCACAGATAAAGTTCCGAACATCAGCAAGAATTGTCAAGTTTGTGTGATGATTAATACTGAGTGTCAATTTGGTTGGATTGAAGGATGTGAAGTATTGTTCCTGGGTGTGTCTATGAGGGTGTTGCCAACGAAATTAATATTTGAATCAGTGGACTGGGAGAGGCAGACCCACCCTCAATCTGAACACAGGACTCCAGGTTCTTCAGCTTTTGAACTCTTGGACTTACATCAGTGCTTTGCTAAGGGCTCTCAGGCCTTCAGCCACGGACTGAAGGCTGTACTGCCAGCTTCCCTACTTTTGAGGTTTTGGAACTCACACTGGCTTCCTTGTTCCTAAGATTGCAGATGGCCTATTGTGGGACAAAATGTTGTGATCACGTAAGTCAATACTCCTTAATAAACTCCCCTTTATATATCTATCTGTCCTATTAGTTCTGTGCCTCTAAAGACCCCCAACTAATAGTTTGTCATGTCACTCATGGATAGGATCTGTATCAGCTTCCTATTGCTGCTGTAACAAATTGCCACAAATTGAGTGCCATAAAAAAACAGAATTTTTAAAAATCTCGTAGTTTTGTAGATTAAAAGTCTGAAATGAGTCTCACTAAGCTAAGATGTAGGAGGCAGCAAAGCTGCTTTCCTTTACTGAGCTTTTAGGGGAGAGTTAATTTCCTTACCTTTTCCAGCTTCTACAGGCCACTCATATTCCTGATATATGACTTTTCTTCCATCTTCAAAGCCAACAATGGTGGGTTGAGTCCTTCTTATATGGCATCACTTTGTCCTGCTAATGTCCTCACATCTTCTCTGACCCTTCTTTCGCATCACTCTTCCACTCTTCAGAGCTGTTGTTACTACACTGGCCTCAGTCAGGTAATCCACCATAATCTCTTTGTTGTTGTTGTTGTTTTTCTCTTTTTTTTTTGGAGACAGAGTCTCACTCACTTGCCCAGGATGGAGTGTAGTGGTGCAATCTCAGCTCACTGCAACCTCTTCCTCCTGGGTTCAGGCAGTTGTTGTACCTCAGCCTCCCAAGTAGCTGAGACTCCAGGCACGTGCCACCATACCTGGCTAATTTTTTGTATTTTAGTAGAGATGAGGTGTCACCATGTTGCCCAGGCTGGTCTCGAACTCCTGAACACACCCACCTCGGCCTCTCAAAGTGTTAGGATTACAGGCATGACCCACTGCGTCTGGCCTAACAATCTCCCCTGTTTAAAAACCAGCTGTTTAGAAACCTTAATTCCATCTGCAACCTGAATTCTACTCTGCCAGATAACAATAACACATTCACAGGTTCTGAGGGTGAAGATGTGGAAATTTCAGAGAGAAGGGAGATTATTATTCTGCCCAATACAGAAACCATGTAGTGTAAATGGCTGCATGAGATACCTAGGTATGTAGGCAGGCAGGACTGAGGCTCACAGAGATTCTATTTTGTTCTGCATGGGTAAGAAGATTGTTCACAGCCGGTTTCCCATGAACCAAAGAGCCAATGAACACAGAATGAATTTTGTGGTTGAGATAAGAAAGACTGAAAGTGAATTTGCATGGGCCAAAGACTAGAGACCAGTTGGGAATGTGAATTTATTTTATTTTATTTATTATTATTATTATTTTTTTGAGATGGAGTCTTGCTCTGTTGCCCAGGCTGGAGTACAATGGCAGGATCTTGACTTACTGCAACCTCTGCCTCCCAGGTTCAAGCAGTTCTCCTGCCTCCGCCTCCCAAGTAGCTAGGACTACAGGTGTGTGCCACTACACCTGGCTAATTTTTTGCATTTTTGGTAGACACGGGGTTTCACTGTATTAGCTAGGATGGTCTTAATCTCCTGACCTCATGATCTGCCTGCCTCGGCCTCCCAAAGTGCTGAGATTACAGGCACGAGCCACCATGGGAATGTGAATTTAGATGCCAGAATACATCAATGCCAATTAGGCATCTTTATCCTCCCCTATACAGTGATATTATTTAAACAACTTCGAATTCAGAAAAGGTGAGAAATTATAAATTGAGTAAGATCAGTCCGAATTGATGAGGACTTCCCTGAAATGACTCAGATTGCATTTTTACCACAGAGTAGAATTGGGGACTAAGAAAAAAGTTAAGTTTTAACTTAAAAAAAACCCAAAAATCTTAGAAGTTATACTTTTCACTTATCCAACTGTATGGAATATGAAATTGTACCCATACACTTAGTTCAGAGAAAAGTCCTGTTTATACAGCAAAAAAATGAAAAAAAAAAAATGAAAAAAAGAAATTACCTCTAGCCTGGAAGCTCCAAAATGGAATGGAGCCGTTTTTAATTACTGGATATACTCCACAGCAATGTGATAACAGAATACGAAGGACATTTTTTTTTCTTGATTCATTTCAAATAAAGCTATTTAAATGATAAGGCCAATAATTTGCTGTCATGGTCACATAACTGAGTGTTGAAAACAAAGTGACTTAGCTTTTAGTCTTCTTTGATGCTGTTCTGTACCTTCTCGATAGTCTTCAATTTAAAATTGAAGACTGTTCATTTAGCTCTTCTAGGCTATACATTCACAAAAATCCTGAAGGGATTTGATTCTGGAATGGGAGTTATAAAGCTTGTGAATTGAATGCACACCTAAAATTTAAATTGCATCTTTACTCACCAATGACTTAATAGGGGCAGAAACTGTTGTTCAGACAAATGTTTCACAATGGAAAGGTAAACAAAGCTATAAATTATGATTAGGTAAGTGTTCTCCCCCTGCTAAGACAAATTAGCCAATATTTATTCTTCAGCTGTGATACATAGATGCTATAAGATTGAGAGAGTTTTCTAGATAAATTTGGTAAAAAAGGTTAAAAAGAGCCTGAAAACTATATACTCTTTTGCTCAAGATATGTATGTTTGTTAATCCAGTTGCTTAATTTATATCTTACTTTGTCATTTTCCTCTTCTCTATTAGCGATAAAGAAAATCAAGAGGAAAATTTAAATGTTTTTAATTGCAAGGTGAAATAAATGCCCAGAAGGAAACCTTGCATATGACTTTTTTTTTTTTTTTTTTTTGAGACGGAGTCTTGCTCTGTCACCCAGGCTGGTGCGATCTTGGCTCACTGAAACCTCTACCTCCTGTGTTCAAGTGATTTTCCTGCCTAAGCCTCCTGAGTAGGTGGGACTACAGGCACCAGCCACCTTGCCAGGTTAATTTTTGTATTGTTGATAGAGAGGGTGTTTCACCACGTTGGTCAGGTTGGTCTTGAACTCCTGACCTCGGGTGATCTGCCCACCTCAGCCTCCCAAAGTGTCGGAATTGCAGGCATCAGCCACTGTCCCCAGCCTGCATATGAAAATATTTTTCAACTGAAAGTTCTGTGATAATGTCAGATTTTAAAAACCATTTATTTACATTAAAATCTTGCCAGTTAAATGGATACGTTAGAGGCAATCAAACATCTAGTGTTAAAAAGCAGAGGGTTTTTAATTTTTATTTTAGTCTTTGAAAATGAGTGTTTTTAAAGAATGGAATCTTGTATTAGTCAGCCTGGGCTGCCACAGAAAATGCCATACCCTGGGTGCCTTAAAAAGCAAACAAATAAACAAAACCAAAAAATACAGGGTGTTTTTTCAGTGCTGAAGGCTGGTAAATCCAAGATCATGGTGCAAGCTGATTCAGTTCCTGGTGAAGGTTGTTGTCTTTCTGGCTTGCAGACAGCCTTCAAGCTATGTCCTCATTTACTCTTTTTATAACTACATTAGTCATATTAGATTAGGGCCTGTTATGACCTTGTTTAACCTTTATATCTTTTCATAGGCCCTGTTTCCAAATGCAGTCACATTGAGGCTTAACACTTCAACATATAAATTTTGGAAAACACAAATATTCAGTTCATAGCAAATCTGAAAAATTTATTTGTAAGTTTCTAAACAATGCATTCCTTTTAGTTTTACTTCTAGGGGGAGGAATAAAGGAGGCGGAGGAAGAAAAAGGAGAAGAAAAAAAAGGAGGAAGGAGAAGAAAGAGGGAGAAGGGGAAAGGAGAAGGAAGAAGAGAAGGAAGAGGAACAAGAAGAGGAAGGAGAAGGAAGAGAAAGCAAGAGAAAAGAAGGAGGAGGCAGGGAGGAGAAGAGAAGAAGAGGAGGAGAAGGGGAAGGAGGAGGAGGTAAAAAGAAGCAGAAGGCAGAAGAAGCAGAAGCTGAAGAAGAAGAAAATGGCATCCAAATATAATGCAAATAAAAAAAGGAAAAAGTTAAATTATCTGTTTGCTGATGACATGATTTTATACACAGAGAAAATTCTAAACACTCCATCGAAAAATTTTGTAAGTGATAAACAAAATCAGTAAAATTGCAAGATACAAAATCAATATACATTCCTATATACCAGCAACAAATGATCTAAAAGAGAAATTAAGAAAACAAGTCTATTTATGGTATCATTAAAAAATACTTAGTAGTGACTTTAATAAAAACATAAAACCTTGTATACTGATAATTATAAAATAATGATAAAAGGAATTGAAGAATACACAAATAAAAGATATCATATGTTCATGGATTAAAATAATATTGTTAAAGTGTTTATGCTATCCAAAATGACCAATAGAATTAAAGCAATCCTATCAAAACCCAAAGTCATTTTTAACAATAGAAAAAAAAATCCTTAAATTTGTACGAAGCCACAAAATAATCAAAGTAACCAAAGCAATCTTAAGAAGAGCAAAGCTGAAAGCATTACACTATCTGATTTCAAAATATATTCCAAAGCTATAGTGACCAAAACAGCATGGTACTGGTATAAAAACACATTGACCAATGGACCACAGATAGAGAGCTCAGAAATAAATCCATGCATTTATGACCAATTGATTTTTGACAAAGGTGCCAAGATCACACAATGGGGAAAGAGTTTCTTTAATAAATGGTGTTGAAAAAGCTGGACGTTCACATGCAACTAAATGAAATTGAACCTTTGTCTCACAACATGTACCAAAATCAACTAAAAATGTATTAGAGACTTAATGAAAGACCTGAAACTATAAAATTACTAGAAACATTGAGGACAACTCCACAAAATTGGTATCAGTAATGATGTCTTGGATATTATTTCTAAAGCACAGACAAAGCAAAAATAGGCAAATGACATTGAATCAAATTTTAAAAACTTCTGTACAATAAAGGAAATAACAGAATGAATAAACAACCCATAGTTTGGAATAAAATATTTGCTAACATATAGCTGATAAGAGGTTAATATCCAAAATATATAAGTAATTGAAACAACTCAATAGCAAGAAAACAAATGACACAATTTAAAAATGGTCAGTGAACCTAAATAGACATTTCTCAAAAGAAGACATACAAATAGCTAATATGTTTATAAAAATGCCCAACATCATTAATCATCAGGGAAATGCAAATTGCAATCACAGTGAGATATTATCTAACCCCAATTAGAATGACTGTTATCAAAAAGATGAAGACAAGTGTTAGCAAGGGCAAGGAATAAAGGGAACACTCATACACCGTTAGTGGGAACATACATTTGTACACACTTTATAGAAAACAGTATAGATGTTCCTCAAAAACAAAAAATAGAATTAACATATGATGCAATCATCTAATTTCTGGTTATATGCCTAAAAGAATTAAAATTGGAATGTTGAAGAGATATTTGCTTTCCTATATCCATTACAGCATTATTTAGAGTAGCTAATGTGGAATCAACTTAAGCATCTATCCATCAACAGAGGAATGGATAAAGAAAGTATGGTATCTATACACAGTGGAATAGTATGCAATCTTAAGAAGGAAATTCTGTCATTTGTAACAACATGGATGCACCTAGAGGATATTATTCTAAGTGAAATAAGCCAGGCACAGAAAGACAAATACCCATGATCTCACTTATATGTGGAGTCTGAAAAGTTGAACTCAGAAATAAGAGAGTAGAATAATGATTACAAGAGACTGGGGGTGGTGAAGGTTGAAAAAAGAGAGATGTTTGTCAAAGAGTGAAATGTTTCAGTTAGGTGGGAGGAGAAGTTTTTAAAATCTATCAGCAGAGTGACTGTAGTTAATAATAATGTATTCCATATTTTAAAACTGCCAGAAGAGTAGATTTAAGTGTTTTCACCATAAAAAAAAAAGATAGAAATGTGAGATTTAGAACTAAAGCATATTTGGATGGATGATTGCTGATCCAGAAATGATTTGTATCATGGATTGAAAAATACCTGGGAAATAAATACATGAGCAATTTACCTTGGCTAGAATATTAAGTCAGTCTCTTTATAGGGCATAGGCTCTCCAGATCTGGGCTCAGTCTACAGCTTTCCTTCCTCACACTCCACAGTTCTTCCTTCTATGTGCTCTAGTGTATCGCCTGTAATTTCTTCCTGCACCTGTGATGTTTATCGCTTCAGTGTCATTGCCTATGCTGCTTACTAGGGAGGGACTCACTTCCTTACCCTCTAATCCATATTCACACTTGAAAGCTAAATTCTAATGTCACCTATTCCTAGAAGATTATCTTCAGGTTTTCAAGAAGTGACTTTCTTTGTAATTTCATAATCTACTCTCTCTATATATGTTATTCGTGTTACTATCTAAATTAGCATCTGTGTATGTTTCCTCCACTAGATTATGAGCTCCTTGAAGACAAGGACTAGGTTTTCTCTCTCTCTTCTCCAGAGCTTAATATAGCACCAGACACATTGTGGACTCGGTGATATGTGTGTCTAATGAATCCATAAAGGAATGAAAAAATAAAGACAAAATGCCCCAAAACATCTAAGTCTACCTCAGAAAGAGGAGAAAACATTTAGTGTAGCATATCTTTCAAAGCGAAGCCTGTGCAAAGCAGGAAAATACAACCATGTATCAAGGCATATACAAAACCACCTGAAGACTTGGAAGAAATTTTGTTGTGGTGGTTGTCTTCGTATTTGATTTAATTTTTTTTCACATGTGTACAAAAGCAAAATCCAGAGAATAACAGTTTCTATATTGGCTAATTTGATGTCTTTTTTCCTATTATTATGATAGCTCTGAAAGTAAAATATTCATACACAGAGTAATTACAGTGTGTGTGTGTGTATGTGTGTGTGTGTGTATGTGCACATGTGTGTGTGCCTGTGTGTATCTGTGGGAACCTGGGGGATATTGGTGCTGTTTTTATGTCACAGTGAAGAGGGTAAGACACTGCTTTTACTAAAACTCATTATACAGAACTCATTGTCACTGGCCCTGTAGCCACCACCAGCCTGTTTAGCAAAGGAACTGATTTCTTGTCAAGCCCATGGCAGCCTGCAGGTTAGTTATTTGAAACTTATTATTTTTTCTTTCTGCTTCGAAAAACAACAACAACACACACACCTGAACTGGCTCACAAAAATCATTTCAGTTTTCTAAACTTATGCTCACAAAGTTTGTTAAGAAATGAAGTTCTAATAACTTTCTGTGCACTTCACCTCCCAATTACTTTCCTTGTATCACAAAAAAATAATTTTTGTGATGCTTTAATATAATTAATGTTTTTAGTTTTATTCTACTTCTGATGTATCATAATATTTAATTGCTTAAACTAAGGATAAGGATGGGAGGCTAAAAATAGAAGGTTTGAAGCCTAAAGGAATATACAAAAGAATGGGAATTCAGAAACCTGCCAGCAATAAGAATTACGATAGACATGATGATGATCACTCTATTGGCCGTAACATAGTGACTCACAGAATTTGATTATTTAGGAGGTGATTTCTAAGGTAGAACTGCATGTAACAACGTTATTACACTGAAAATGTAAGTAGAGACAAAACCTGGAGTCATTGGAGAGTGAAAACCTCCTCTCTGTTCCCTCCAATGTTAAAAGTACTTTGACAAAAAATTTTGATCAATACAAATAATTTGGATCAGTACTGGAATACAGCATGGTTTGTCCCAATCTTTAACATGTGGACTTTTTTTCAGTTCTACAGAGGGTCCTAAGATTTAATTAGCAAAAATTTTAAGCTTTATTTAGTACTGTCTCTGTTTTAAATAATATGAACAATGATGGCACAATTTAGAGAGAAGTTCGTTGTCTTTATTTATGGGAACATGGCAAAGGAGAATTGGCACAGTAGTTGTTGTGCCATGTTGTCGCAGCCACTGCTGAAAAGGAGCAGTAAAGGCAATGACAAGCTGGTATCCATGGCACTCTGCCATCAAACAAAGGCATCATTGAATTAATTCAGAGCACAAGTGCACAAAATGGTGGCTATCCTTTTGGAACCTAGGAAGAGAATTTTCAAGCTCACAAGAAATGTCTTCAGATGGAATCATAAAGGCAGAACGTGTAGCTAAAGTAACAAACCATACTTATATAATACTGTGACAATGCTATATGCTCTCTTCATCCCCATTACATGGGGACTTTATGAGAAAATTAATGGTTTGTACTTCCAGTTATCCATAAAATGTAAATATTAGGCATATCTATGCCTAAACATCTCTACCGTTTTCTTGTACAGAGGAATCCTGCTTATTTTCCTCTAATACCCTCTCCTCTTGACCCTACCCTGGATTCCAGCTATTCACATAAAAGGGCCATTCAAGGTGTGTTCCCCAACAAAGTTAACTTTTTCTTTAGGAGAAATACTGGCTGTGTCATTTTAAAGCTACATTTGTAAAAATTTGAGTTTGTGCAAATATCTGTTAAGTCTTTTAAAAACTACATTTGCAAAGTTTTCATTTGTACAAATATCTTTTATGATTACATAAATGCTAAAAATCCAGTTAAACAGAGGCTTAAAGAGAATTCACTGAAGCTCTATAAACGCTTTGTAATTGCTGATTGGGAGGTAGCGGACAGGGTGACAACTTTCTTACATCAATTTATATGAAAGGAAACATCAAGGGGTGTTAAAAACCAAAGCGTAGGAGAAAAACATCATTTTTAACATGAAACATTCCAGTACAGATTAACCACTCTGAGACAGAACAAATAAGTGATAATTTATCATCAACTTCATTATCGACAAATATTCACTAACCTCATCGATGTTGTGCATATGCTTTGTACAAGACTCTTCGTTTCTTGGCAATCTAAATTCCCTGAAGACCCTAAAAAGGAAGAAGGATTTATAAATATCTTAGAAACAGAGAGAGGTTATTATTGATTCTGAAGTTAACATTTAGCACTCTAAGTAGGCCACACTATTTCTGGCAAATACATAGTTTGATGTACATTTTTTAATAAAAAAATAAAAAAACCTAAAGGCAGCAAGATTCCTAAAATTACTATTTAAATAATAAGCTTTAGACAGTGTCTGTATGTTTTTTATATTAAACTGTTCAAGGCTATGTCTGTTTTTAAATTTATTTTACTTTATATTATCTTATTCTTCAGTGTACGATTACCACTTGGCTGGGTTCAATCAGTCAAGTTTACTATACAATTTTGTCTATACACGTTTACTCTACAATCCTGCATAGATTAAGACCTTAGGACCTTAGGAACATCACATAGACACAAGACATCCAAATGACATCACTTTACTAGCGATGCTGGATCTAATCCCAAATACGTAGCAATTTCTGAATGATAGGCACCCAGTCAAAATGTAAACTCAAGCACAGGAAGAGATTTTCAACACCATTAACCATTAGACATATGCAAATTGAAACCTTAATGAGATACCAGTTTACATCCACTAGGATGCCTGTAATAAAAAAGACCGACAATAATGAGGAGGAAGTTGTGAGAATGTGGGAACATTGGAACCCTCTGCTGGTGGAGAGGTAAAATGCAGCCACTTTGGAAAATGGGCACTTCCTCAAAGTATTAAACAGTTACCTTGCACATCAATTTCACTCTGAGTAATGAACACGTGGTCACACAAGCAATTGTCCATGTATGTTCATAACAGAATTTTTCATAATAGTCAAAAAGGGGGAAGCAACCTAAGTATACTTCAATGGAATAAATAAAATGTAATATATTCACGAAATAGAATATTACTTGACAATAAAAGAAATGAAATGCTGATACATGCTACAACGTAGATGAAACTTGTAAATGCCAGTCCCCAAAGATCATATATGATTCTATTCATATGACATATCCAGAATCGGCAAATACAGAAGGCTGCCTGGTGGTTTCTTCAGTGTGCAATGGAGTGCACTGCGGACATAATGGAGAGTGACTACCAATGAGTACAGAGTTTCTTTTAGGAGTAGTGCAAATGTCCGAACTTTGATTGTGGTGGTGGTTGCAGAGCTATGTGAATCTACCAAAATCTAGTGAAGTGTATATTTTAAATGAGTGAATTGTGTGATATGTGAATTATATCTCAATAAAGCTAACACATGTAAAAATAAAAAGGCAAAGACAGGTGAAAAACTAGAAAACAAGGTGTTAGCAATATTCTCTTTGCCTCACTTGAATTTGGAGATACCAATAAAATTTAGGCCAGTGCTCTTCATTCTCAGTGCTTATATGAAATGAATCTCAGAATCTTGGCAAATTCTGCCAAGATTAAGGAGAGTGAAATGGTCCCTTGCCTAATTATTGCATTTTAGATAGGGCAGCGTGCACTGAAGCCTGACAGGAAAAAGTGACATGGTCCAACATGCTGTTTCTTTAGAGGCTTAAAGAATGAAAACGAGCAACCACTTATAGCCTTCGGGCCCAGGGTTGACAATGTAAACACAACAAAGAACTATAATGTTGTGGCAGCTATCTTAGAAAATGCAAGTAGGAAATGTGAAATTCGAAAATAGAAAATATTCACAGAGATGTGTAGAGTGAAATTACGTCTCCCAAGATTGGCTAATGAGCAATCAGTGAAGAATTTTGCCAGGGGAGAAATAGTTTATACCCCAGTGTTTGTACCATGTTCCCAAATGCCTCAGCATATCTGATTTGACCTCAATCATAGCCTTTCAGACTTGGAAACATCTACTGCAAAACTTAGGTTGAAATGCAAACTATGAGTGACTGATATTTTTAGAATCTAAACACAACCACAACTTTCATAAATATACATAATTTGCTTTCTATTCATATAATACACAGATACTTTGTGATCACCGAATTTTTTTCATAAATTCTTCATGACATTAACTATGATATTTACACTGTGTAAGACAATTTTGCTACTTGCAAAATATGTAATAATGTATTCCAAGGTTGTCACCAGAAAATTAATAAAGATTGTTAAATACTGTTTGCCAGTCACATTAAAATCGTCTAGTATTTGGCAACACAGCCTGAATTATAATAGTCATATAAATACTACGTTGGCCAAGGGTCTATGTATAGCAGTGCCCATTAATGTGCTTTAATTTGGGATATTATTAAAATGATAAAATGATTTGTTGAGAACAGATAAACCTACACCATAAAAATATACAGTGTGCAGTTTAGTAAATGTTAGATGACGCATAATTATAATCAGTAAGCCTCAATATTACACAAATATATTTTGATATTAATTTTGGCTCCTACTTAGTAAAAGCAGTCAATGTGTTTAAGGTCCCAGTCTGTTCCAGTTTGATAAGTTATTCTTTTTTCCCCACAATCTGCTGACTTACTTTTTGTTCCATACCCACTGATACTGTCTGTCTTGATGGATTCTTACTCAGTTGAAACTCATTACTATTTCTAGAAAGTCATCAGTCTTGATAAATTGATTTCTGGGGGAGGTTTACTTTTTTCAATAAGCTCCGTAAATGTTGGCTGCCACTTATACGTGTTTCCCCGCAACAAAATAATAGAGAAAGTGATAGTAATCTCCCTTTGGTCAAAATATTCCCTTTCTAATTGGTGTCTGAACTGATGGCAATTTCTCACATTGCCCAGTACCATGACACTACCTGTGTTAAACACGAAGTGTTCCCCTCATCAGCAATAGCTCAGAGGTTTTACTGTTCAATTGCTTTCTACTCACTGTGGTACAGTTTTATTAACAAGTTAAAAATCATGGTTTAGGGGTTCAGCTTACAATCTTTATACAAATTAAACCTAGATAATAGTAATTTTAAAATAAAAGTATATAAAAATGAATGTCTAGATATATTCAACATCAAGAGTGATATTTTGGTTATAATAACACTGATAGAGGTTGAATTACTGGAGTATATTAGTTGCATTGCTGTATTATAAAATACTGCACATTTAGTGTCTAAAAAACCACAACTTATTATCTTGCAGTTTTCCTGGGTTAAGAGTATGAGTATGGCTTGGCAATGACTTCAGTTTAGGGTCTCACAAGATTTCCATAATGGTTTTGGCCTGACAACGTTTTCATATGAGACCTGAAAAATATTTTGCTTCCAAGTTCACGTAGATTGTTGGCAGAAGTTCTCTCTTTGTAACTGTAGGATTGAAAATCTGACTTCTAGCTGGCTACCAGACAGAGGCTGCCCTCAGGTCCTAGAAGCTATCTGGAGTTCCCTGTCAGGTGGGCTTCCCCAATATGCCTGCTTACTTCATCAAGTCAGCAAAGAGGCTCTAGAGTGAGTTTGCCGACTAGTCATAGCATGACACAATCACAGAAGTGATGTCTCATTATGTTTACCATATTGTACTGGTTAAAAGTAAGTCACAGGTTCCACCTACACTCAACAGGAGTAGATAGGAGTAGGTAAGAGGTAGGGACCACTGGGGCCACCTTACATACAGTTTCAAAGTAATTTAATTGAAAAGTAGCAGTATATTAAACATAATATGTATTTTTGGTTGTTATACTCTGGAGAGCAATTATTACGAGCATAACAATCAAAAATACATGTTGTGATATTTTTCTAAGGCTTGTTGGCTGCGCCAGGACAACAAGACCCTGACTGCTGTTTTTGCAAGGCCATTTTTTCAAAATTGTTCATGCAGCTCGTAACCTTGAGAAGTTGTAACATTCTGCTTCCTTGGATACATGCAGCTTTGCTTAGTGCTCTCAAGAAAAGCAATAGAATCCCCAAGACAATTGCCCCTCAGCTATGACAAAAGTCTGTTGTGTGTATGCATAGCATCCATCTGGGCCTACTGCCTAGTCCTGGGGACTTTGCAATCAGGAAAACTGACAAATATATCGCTCATGCTGCATGTTGGGCCAGGAATAATAAAGCCCTTTGTTCCTGACCCGGGAATCTTGTGTTATCTACCAGCATCTAAAAGACAATCACAAGCTAATGGATTAGCTTGTAAGCAGTATAAATTAAATCCCAGATTTTTCACAGTTCTTGTCAAGATCTAACCTTGGAATTTTAGATTAAAGGACTACTTTGAATTTCATTCATCCAAGTTTAAAATCATCAAACATAAAATAACTATTTTTGTTGCTTATCCTGTCAGTCTAACTATTTTAAGCTACTTTGAATTTCACTTGGAAAAGCTAAATTAGCAAATAAAGCCCATAGGTTTAGTAACTTAGCCTTTGCATTAACTTTGGATTTGATTGTGACCATTATGAAAGTTATAAGTACAATAAAGTTCTTGAGATCTAATGGCACTTTGGTTGAGGTCTTCAAGCTGGGAGAAAACTAATAAGGGCAAGTCCTTCTTAATATATACCATTTTGATGAGGTACGACAAATTTTCTGAGAGGCTCCTATTTAGGTCACATGAGGCAGCCTGGTTAAGATGTGTAGAAGCATTCCCATGCGTAAAGCTTTAAGCTGTAGTGGGTTTCATATTTCCTACTGTTAGATAGCCAAACTTCTGTCCATTCCCCAAACACACTGCCTTCCCAACATAGGTTGTCATGTTCAGGTACCTTTCGTAACATCGGTTCTCCTGACTGTCTCTATGACATAAAGTCAATCATATTGCAAACAATGGTCAAAACTGATGGTTGCTAGAAAGCAAATGCTGATAACGTCCATTAACATATTTATACTCATAATAGCATAACAATCATGTCTACCGTATATGTGCACTTGTGCCAGAAACCAAGATAAGGATTTGTATATATTATCTTATTATCCCTGAGGATATTTTCAGAAGGTATTATTAGCAGTCCTATTTTATAGTTAAGAAGATTTAGGTTTTGCAAGGTAAGACAATGTGTCCAAGATGCTAAAAAGTGGCAGACCAGGCTTTGAACCCATGCTTGTTTCACTCTAAGACCTGTCTCAGACTTGACATTCTCTTCCTGGAAGCACTTTTGGACTTGAGAGATACATGCATGTAGAATATATACCATATATATAAGTGTGTGTATGTGTGCATTATATATACATAAAGAGAGAGAAGGAGACAGAGAATACTATAATAAATGGCTTGTGACTGACAACTTCTTTGGCAATGCTGAGAATAGTTAAACATAAATAACATCTTAAAGCAATATTGCTTAATGAGGTATTCAAAATAGAAAATTTTCCGATAATTGAAATATATCCCTTTGGGCAATAAATGCTTCTCTCTTTCTTTTAACCATTTATTTCCCTGAAACTTCAATCAATGATATTAAAATGATTTAAATCATATTAGTATAGCCATAACTTCAGACATTATGGGGAGAGGAATGGATAGGTTCAAGGTCTATGACATAACTTTAAGTAGGATTACAAAATATTAAGCCAGTTCCTTTTGATTTTTGATGTCTCCCTTTTTCATAAAGTGAAATATAGGAAACATAGCTCTAGAGATTTGTAACTTGGCTTTCTGCAAAGTATATTTTTCATTCACTGGCTGAAGTTTTTATCTCCTCTATGATTTCCTTAAACTGCAATATATTCATTGTCAGGAGAAAAGAGTAATACCTGGGCAGACAGAAATCAAGTGACAATTTGCTTCAAATTGCCCTTTAATATTTGACCTAGAACAGAATTCATTGTTTAAGTAACATTGTAAGGTGCATCTGTTGAGATGAGAAGAATGAAAACCTATGTGTCTTGCATTGAGTGGACTAACTTTCTTATGATATTTTATATCCAAAGCACTCTGTTTTACAGATTTAAAACATGAGGAATCATTATTCAAGGACAAAATGATCATTACTCACATACACATACATGTATGTGTGTATGTATATATATATGTCTATTGATATATATCTACTCACCTTTCTTTTTTAAACTCAGTTTAGAGTCATATGCACAATGTTATTTGTTATACTCTGTTACATTTTTATTTGAATACAAGAAAAATAACTTTAACTGAAAGCACCAATAGATCAAAGCCAGTGACAAGTTTTCTTGGTGCATTTCCCCCTAGTTAACGCTCTATAGACAAATGTTCTAGATAATTTTAAAAAATAAAGTGTGATGTATTGCTGTGAAAATAATAAGAAGAAATTATTCTTGAAAGCAACGAGGTTTATAGAAATATCATATCGAGAGGAAGGATTTTACAAGAACTGCCAACACCATCTTCCCAACACTTCAAACTAGTGTTCCTTTCAGAAATGGGCAAAGCAACAACCTTCAAAGGGTGACTGGACACAGTTTTCTTTATTCTGGAGGATGTAAAGATTTTGAAAAGCATTTTCTTCAGGCTTGAAAGTTGCCAGGAAAGCAGATATCTATACTTAAGGGCCCTGTGCTAGTGCTGATGTGCCTAGATGTACTTCCATAAACTCAGTTTGTTTGTGTTTATAATATGTAGGGCCTGCTATCATGCAGGGTAAAGAGCAGGAGCCCCTTTACCCAAGTCTCAGGGTGAGTGGTACTGCTCAAAACAACAAAGTCAGTACAATTGCTATCCTCATGTCAGCATATGAGGAAACTGGGGAACAATTGACGAAATTGAGGCACAGAATGGTTAAGTAATTTATCCAAGGATGGCAGCTAACAAGCAATAAAGCCAGGTCCAAGACAATCAAGATACATCTAGAATTCAAGACTTAACAACTACACTGAATAATGCCACAAAGCTTTTAGGACTATTGATGACTAAGTCCTATGCTGTCCCCACTCCTCCTTAGAGAGCTCACAGTTCTTGAGTCTTCAACTCAATCCTTCTCTACTGTTGAAGATTTGATTGCTGTCCTGCAACACCTTTGCTTTGAACTGCTTCTATATTTATTATTATGTTTATTACTTTTAGTTTTTCTCTCCTCCTCTCCCCTCTTCTCTCCCTTTTATAATTATATCCATCTGTCTTCAGTCCCACCAGTTTTCCTGTTTCAGATTATGCAATGCCAAAAAAATTAAAATGTCTGCCATCATTTTTCATTATGACAGAGATTTTACAACATATTAAATCAGACACCTGCTAAATTATGGAAATCATAATATTGTGTTGACTTTATATTTTTCTGTCTTGCCAGATTTTAATTGTTCTTGTAAATCAGAAAGACTTAAATATGCAGCATGTGATTAAGCTTTGTGGACTCTGAATTCTCATGGAATTTTCCACATTGACAATGCTACTCTTCCACTTATTCACGTCTCATTTTTGCTTACTATAAAGAAAGCACATATTGAGTCTTATTGTCTTTCAAAACAGAATGGTGAACAGAACTGTGACAGAATTATTCTGTAAGTATAAAAGTTTTTCTTTTAAGTTAACTTGTATGAAGCATCTTTCTTCAATTTTAGTGGAAAATTTACTAATCAGATTGAACCCAAATAAAAATACCCCAAGAAATACTGTAATCAAACCCCAAAGGTCAAAGACAAGTGGAAGATTCTGAGAGCAGTGAGAGAAAAGAAGCAAATAACATATAAGGGAGACCTGGATATGTCTGGCATTAGACTTTCAGTGGAATCCTTATAGTCCAGGAGGGAGTGGGATGATAAATTCAGAATGCTGAAAGAAAAAGAAAAAAGTCAAAGACAAATGGAAGATTCTGAGAGCAGTGAGAGAAAGAAAAACTACTTACCAAGAATTCTGTACCTAGAAAAGCTATTCTTCAGAAATGAAAGAGAGATAAAGATTTTCCTTGACAAACACAAACTGAGAGAATTCATCACTACCAGACCCGAACTGCAAAAAAGCTACAGAGAGATTTTCAAACTGAAAAAAAGGTATGTTAGCATGATTGTTACTCTAATACTGTATGTAATCATGGTGTTTAAACCACTTATATCTTTAACATGAACACTAAAAGATGAAACTATTTAAATAATAGCTACAATAATTTGTTAAGAGGTAGGCAGTATTTTTAAAAGGTGAATTGTGGGTTGGGTGCAGTGGTTCACACCTGTGATCCCAGCACTTTGGGAGGTTGAAATGGGTGGAGTGTTTGAGCTCAGGAGTTCAAGACCAGCCTGGGGCAACATAGTGAAGATTTATCTCTACCAAAATACAAAAAAAAAAAATAGCTGGGTGTGGTGGTGTGCATCTGTGGATGAGGTAGGAGGATTGCTTGAGCCTGGGAGGTAGAGGTTGCAGTGAGCCAAGATTGCACCAATGTACTCCAGTCTGGTTGACAGAGTGAGACCCCGTCTCAAAAACATAACACACACACACACACACACACACACACACAAATTATGACATCAAAAATTCAAAGTGTAGAGGGAGACTGAAGTGCACAGGTTTTTTGTTCTTTTCTTTTCAATAAAAGTTAAGTTACTACCATTTAAAATAACTTGTTATAGCTATAGAATGTTTTTGTAAGCATCATGACAACCACAAAGCAAAAACCTATAATAAAGAAACCAAAAATAAAAAGCAAGATATCAAAATATACAAAAAAGAAATCACTTAACCACAAAGGAAGACTAAAGAGAAGAAAGAAAGAAAGGCACTGCAACACTACAAACTACTAGAAAAGAATAACAAAATAGCAGTAGTAAGCCCTTATCTATCAATAATTATTTTGAATGTAAATGAATTAAATTCTCTAAGTAAAAGACAGAGTGGCTTAATGGATAACAAAACAAGGTTCAACCATATGCTGCTTACAGGGATTCACTTCACCTGCAAGAATACACATAGACTAAACGTGAAGGGATGGAAAAGGCTGTTCTATGCAAACAGAAACTGAAAATGAGCAGGAATAGCTACAGTTATTCAGAAAACAAATAGACCTTAAACTAACAACTATAAAAGCAACAAAGGCAGCCATACTATAATAACAAAGGGATCAATACAGCAAGAAGCTATAACAATTATAAATATGTATCACCCAACATAAGAGTGCCTAAATTTATAAACCAAATATAAATAGACCTAAAGGGACAGAAAGCCTTCAATACAATAATAGTAAGGGATTTCAACACCCCACTTTCAGCAATGGACAGATCATCTAGACAGAAAATTACCAAAGAAATATCAGAGTTTAACCACACTGAAACCACATGGACCTATGATACATTTACAGAGCATTACATATAACTGCCACAGAACACACATTTTTCTCAAAATTACGCTAAACATTTTTCAGTATAATCATATATTTAGCAACAAAACAAGTCTTAACAAATTTTGTTAAAATAAAAACTATATCAAGTATCTTTTTGACCACAATGAAATAAAACTAGAAATAAATAACTAGAGGAACTATACAAATACAAGGAAATTAACAACATGCTCCTGAACAACAAAGGGCTCATGAAAAAAACTGAAAAGAAAAACATTTTTGAGAGAAATGAAAATAGAAACAACATACCAAAAACTATGGGATACTGCAAAAGCAGTTTTAAGAAAGAAGTTTATAGTGATAAACATCTATGTAAAAGCAACAGACAGTTCCCAAATGAACAACATAGCTCCTCCAGGAATTAGAAAAACAAGAAAAACTAAAACCAAAATTAGCAGGAGGAAAGAAAACAGAGCAGCAGTAAGTAAAATAGAAACTAAAATGAAATACAAAATATCACTAAAGTAGAGGGTTTTTTGGAAAAATAAAATCAACAAACCTTTAGCTAGATTAGCTAAGGAAGACAAAGATATTATTGAAATAAGTAAAATCAGAGATAAAAAAGGAAACATTACAAGTGATACCACAGAAATACAAAGCATCATTATAAAACTATGAATGAAGACATGCCAACAAATTGGAAAATAGAAGAAATGGATAAATTTCTGGACACACATAAACTACTAAGTTTAAATCATTAAGAAATATAAAACTTAAATAGACTAGTAATGGATAATGAGATTGAAGTAATAATAAAAACACTTTCATCAAAAGAAAAAAAGCCAAAGATCTGATGAATTCAGTGTTGAATTATACCAAACATGTAAAGATCTAATACCAATTCTTCTCAAACTAGTACAAAAAAATTAGAGAGGCTGGAGCTGAGACTCAGTCCCCCTCAAGATGCACTGTGGGACAGAAGTTAGCAAGCTCCTCATGGAGTTTCAGACTCCCAAGCCTCAAGTGGAGGAAAATTATTCCAAACTCAATCAATGAGGCCAGTATTAACCTGATTCCAAAACCAGACAAAGACACAACAACTATAAAACTACAGGCCAATATTCCTGATGAACATAGATATAAAAATCCTCAACAAAATACTAGCAAACTAAATTGAACAGTACATCAAAAAGATCACTTATCATGATGAAGTAGGATTTGTTGCAGAACTGAAAAGAAGGCTCAACATATGCAAATTAATAAGCATGATACATCATGTTAACAGAATGAAGAACAAAAGCCATATGATCATCTCAATAGATGCAGAAAAAGCATTCAGTAAAATTAGACAGCCCTTTATGATAAAAGCCTTTTAAAAATTAGGTATAGAAGGAATACACCTCAACACAATAAAGGCCAGGTATGATAAAGACACAACCAATATCTTACATGAACATTCAGCATTTCATCTAAAAACTGGAATAAAACGAAGACGCTCACTTTCATTACTTCTATTTAACATAGTGCTGAAAGTTCTGGCCAGAGTAATTAGGCAAGAGAAAGAAATAAAGGGGCTCCAAATTGGAAAGGAAGAAGACAAAGGAAATTTTTTCTGTTTGCTGATTACATAATCTTATATATAGAAAACTAAGACCATGAAAACCCCTATAACTAATAAACAAATCTAGTAAAGTCACAAAATATAACATCAACATACAAATATTAGTGATTTCTCTATAGACCACCAGTAAAGTATCTGAAAAAGAAGTAAAGAAATCAGTCCTGTTTACATAGCTACAAAAAAATAATAAAGTCCCAGGGAATAAATGTAAAGGAGGTAAAATAACTCTACAATGAAAACTATAAATTTTATTTTTATTTTTAATTTTTTTGAGACAGAGTCTCTTTCTTGTTGCCCAGGCTGGAGTGCAATGGCGCAATCTTGGCTTACCAAAACCTATGCCTCCCGGATTCAAGTGATTCTCCTGCCTCAGCCTCCTGAGTAGCTGGGTTACAGGCCCGGCTAATTTTTTGTATTTTCAGTAGAGACAGAGTTTCGCTATGTTGGTCAGGCTAGTCTCAAACTCCTGACCTCAGGCGATCCACTGTCCTCAGCCTCCCAAAGTGCTGGGATTATAGGCGTGAGCCACTGCGCCCAGCCAGAAACCTATAAAATGTTGACAAAACAAATTGAAGGGGTCACTAATAAATGTAATCCCATGTTCATGAACTGAAAAGATTAATATTGTTAAAATGACCATGCTACCCAAAGCAATCTACAGACTCAATACAATCCTTATCAAAATATCAATGACACTTTCACAGAAATAGAAAAACAATCCTAAAATTTGTATGGAACTACGGAAGACCTCCAATAGCCAAAGCAATCCTGAGCAAAAAGAACAAAGCAGAGGCATCATATTGCCTGGCTTTAAAATGCACCACAAAGTAATAGTAACAGAAACAGCATAAACAACGTGACACTAGCATAAAAACAGACACATAGACCAATAGAACAGAATATAGAATACAAAAATAAATCTATGCATTTATAGCCAAGTGATTTTGGCAAAAATGCCAAGACCATACAATGGGGGAAAGGACAGTCTCTTCAGTAAATAGTACTGGAAAAACTGTATATCCACATGAACAAGAATAAAACTAGATCCCTATCGTTCACCATTGACAAAAATTAATAAAAAATGGGTTAAAGACTTAAATGTAAGACCTAACATGATGAAACTACTAGAAAAAAAAATTATAGAGGAAATGCTTCTTTACACGGATCTGGGCAAAGATTGTTTTGAATAAGACTGCAAAAGCACAAGCAACAAAAGCAAAAATAGACAAATGGGATTACATCAAACTAAAAATCTATACAGCAAAGGAAACAATCATAGAATGAAGAGACAATCTATGGAATGGAAGAATTTATTTGCAAATGAATACATCTGACAAGGGGTTAATATTCAAATATTTAAGGAACTCAAACAACTAAGTGGCAAAAAAAAAATCAAATAAACTGATCAAAAGATTAGCAAAAGACCTGAACAGACTTTTTTTTTTTTTTTGAGATGAAGTCTAGTTCTGTCACCAGGCTAGAGTTCAGTGGCACAATCTTGGCTCACTGCAACCTCCGCCTCTCGGGTTCAAGTGATTCTCCTGCCTCAGCCTTCCAAGTAGCTGAGATTACAGGTGCATGCCACCATGCCCGGTTAATTTTTGTATTTTTAATAGAGAGGGGGTTTCACCATGTTGCCCAGGATGGTCTCAATCTCTTGAACTCGTGATCCACCTGCCTCGGCCTCCCAAAGTGCTGGGATTACAAATGTGAGCCACCGCGCCTGACCGAATAGACATTTCTTCAAAGAAGACATATAAATGGCTATCAGATAAACGAAAAAATACTAAAAATCATTAATCATCAGGGAAATGCAAATCAAAACCACAATGAGATGTAACTGCCCCTCTATTTTGAATGGCCATTATCAAAAAGACAAAGATGAAAACTGTTGGTGAGGATGGGGGAGAAAAGGGAATACTTACCGTGGTGGAAATGTAAATTACTACAGCCATTATGAAAAACAGTTTGGAGTTTCCTCAAAAAATTAAAAATAAAGCTACCATATGATCTGGCAATCCCACTACTGGGTATATATCCAAAGGAAAAGAAATCCCTATATCGAAGAGATCTGCTCTCACACATTTATTGCAGCACTGTTCACAACAGCTAAGATATGGAATCAACCTAAGTGCCCATCAAACGATGAATGAATATGATATATGTACATATATATATACTATATATGCAATGAAATGCTATTTAGCTGTAAGAAAAGAATGAAATTCTGTCATTTGTGACAATGTGGATGGACCTGGAGGATATGTTAAATGCAATAAGCCAGGCACGAAAGACAAATACCACATGACATGACTCACACATGGAATTTTTGAAAGTTCGGCTTATAGAGGTCGAGTTGAATACTGATTATTAGAGGCTGTGGAAGGAGGGGAGAAGGGAAGGGGTTGAATAATTTGTACAAAGTTACAGTTAGATAGGAATAATGAGTTTTAGTGTTCTAATGCACAGGTTGATGACTATAGTTAACGATAATGAAATTTCAAAAAGCTAGAAGGGAGAAATATTAATATTCTCATCACAAAAAAATGACAAATGAGGAAATATTTATGAAAATGCTACTTACTCTTATTTGCTCATTATACAATGTATCTGGATATCAAAACATCACACTGTATCCCAAATATATATATGTATATATGATTATTATGTCATTTTAAAAAAAATAAAACATTTAAAAATTATTTTTCCTGTTTTAAACTCTACCTCTTGCAGATCTTCCCTGAATAGATTAAAGAAAATTAACCTCCAAAATCCACAAGATAAATGAAAAAATCAAGAGGTCCTTTGGGTTGCTAATAAGCATACAAAAAAGAGTAATGTTAAGAACAAAACAACTACAACATATTGCATAAAACAATCCCCAAGATAACTTTTACCTTGAAAGTTTTGTCTTCAAAAGTCATAACAAGAATTTTCGACCTCTTAAAAATATACTCAGCCAAAATATATGATCTTGCTGTCATTTTCAAATTACAAACAGTTTAACACAGTTCATTTGATTTGGTGTTCAAAGGATATTTTTTAAATGGTATCTCAAAATTTTATGTTTACAATGAAAGACACAAAATCAAATATGCATGACTTATTTATGTTAGAAAAATTCCAAAATGGATCCTGGGTCATTCCAGGCTGATTACTTTTAGAATATTTTTTAATATTTTACAATTATTTTTAAAAGTTTTTATCATGCCTTAACATAAACAGAAGTAAAAGCTATAAACTCAATTACAAATGCAAGAACATATAAGACCATTTAATCTTGAAAACTATAATAGCCATTAAAGTATCTAATTTTGGTACTTCAGAGGGAATTTATAAATTCTTTATTTCAATATCTTCAATTTTAAAATGAAAGCAGCTGGAAAGAAGAAAAGGTTGGTTGTTTATTTTTATCCATTAAGCTTTTTTGAAGTGTCTAAGATGTTACAGGTGTCTCAGTAAATAAACTATGAAATGAATTAGACATAGTCCTGCTCTCAAGAAGCATACAATTTAGTGAAAAGAAAGACATGTACATAAAGCACACTATACTATGGGAAGTGTCACAGGAGAAGAGCCTGAGTGAAAGAGCAAGTGCTGTCTTTCCCTGATTTACGGCACTAAGGGATTTCAGGAATGTTTCACGGGAAGGAACTTTTGAGCTAGTTAATACGGGGCCACAGGTAAGAATTTATATTTGTCGGTTATTTATTGGGTCTGCTGTTCTTTATGCTAGATATAAAATGCTGCCCTACTTGTAATGATGAATATGGCAGAGTTTTCTTGGCCCTAGCACTTTGCATTACAGTATTTTAAAAGAATTCCACTCTAATGACAAAGAATAAGGGTTTTCCCCATTAATTTGCATAAATCAAACAATTACAAGTTATCTTTTATCTAAGCCCTTCTCACATTTTGCATGAATATCTCAGCATAAATTTTGATTTACATGAATATATGTATGTTTAACAGAATGTTGAATGAGAATTTCCCTGCTGACTCATAGCTTTGGCTAAAACCCTAATACCGAGAATAGCAAATAATTATGTGCTAACAATTATCTTTAGACTTCTCTTTGTAGGACTTAAAAAAAGATACCAGAAATTATTCTAGAAACATCAAGCTTCATCATTCACTTCCCAACTATACAGAAAAAAATCTATAAATATGTAAGACTATTGAAGAAAACCTTTGACATAGGGGATTATTGGTCTGAGACAAGGAGGGAGTGTGGCTCTTATTCAACACAGGAAAGAATCCTACTCCCAAGCTGGAAGGTTGCTGTATTAGTTTCCTGGGGCTACTGTGATAAACTCAGTGACCTAAAACAACAGACATTCATTCTTTCACAGCCCTAGAGGCTAAAAGTCCAGAATTAAGATGTTGGCAGGGTCATGCTCCCACTGACATCTTCCTTTCTTGCCTCTTCTTCCTCCTGAGTCCCAGAAATACCTTTGTTTACGGAAGCAGATCTTCAATTTCTGTCTCCATTTTCACAGGAGGTTTTTTTGCTTTGTTTCTGCTTTCTTCTTCTTACAAGAACACCAGTCATACTAAATTAGAACCACCTTAATGATCTCATCATAACTCGATGACAGCTACCAAGGCTCCATTTCCAAACAAGGTCATATTCACAGTTACCTAAAGTTAGGACTGCTGCATTTGGGGTTTGGGGAAGAATACAATTCATCCCACAACAGTTGTCTAATTGAACTTTCTAACTAAATTTATAACAACATTTACAATAATATCACATGTTCCTCATGTGACAATGCTTTATTTTGAATCAAGGCATTTACATTATTTTCAGATTTTATTTGGATTCTGTGAATTGCTGTTCATTACATTGTTTCTGAAAAGTATGGATAAAAGAGAGGCTGGTTTTAGTACTATTGGGTTGCTGTTACAGAATACTGTTGACTGGGTTGCTTATAAACCACAGAAATTTATTTCTCACAGTTCTGGAGCTGAGAAGTCCAAGATCCAGGCACCAGCAAATTCAGAGTCTAATAAACAGACCCACTTCCTTTTCGTAGATGACCATACAGTTGTTTCCTCACATGGCAGAAGGGCCAGGGAGCTGCTATGGTCTGAAAGTTTGTGTCCCCACCTTCTCAATTTCATATATTGAAACCTAATCACCAACATGATCTTTAGAAGTTGGATATTTAGGCGGTGAGTAGTTCATGAAGTCAGAGCCTCCATAAATAAGATTAGAGTCCTTATAAAAGATGATTGATATCCTATAAAAGAAGCTGCTTCCACCAAGGGAGGACATAACCAAAAGGTGCCACCTGTGAACCAGGAAGTGAATCCTCACCACACACTGAGTCTGCCAGAGCCCTAATCATGGCTGGACCTTCCAAGAATCTTTGATTTCTCAGAGACCTCATGATCTCATTACCTATCAAAGGTGCTGCCTCTTAATACTATCACACTGGGAGCTAATTTAAACATATAAATTTAGGGGGGAGAGCAGCACCCCACTCTACTATTACCAAGTTATTGTATTAGTCCATTTTCATGCTGCTGATAAAGACATACTCAAGACAGAGTAATTTATTTAAAAAAAATAAAGAGGGTTAGTGGACTCACAATTCCATGTGTCCAGGGAGGCCTCAATGGTAATCATGGCAGAAGCAAAAAGGCACGTCTTACATGGCAGCAGGCAAGAGAGAATGAGAGCCAAGCAAAAAGGGAAACCCCTTGTAAAACCATCGGATCTCAGCCCAGGTGTGGTGGCTCATACCTGTAATCCCAGTACTTTGGGAGTCCAAGGTAGGCAGATCACAAGGTCAGGAGATAAAGACCATCCTGGCTAACATGGTGAAACCCGTCTCTACTAAAAATACACAAAATTAGCCTGGTGTAGTGGCAGGTGCCTGTAATCCCAGCAACTCAGGAGGCCGAGGCAGGAGAATCACTTCAACCAGTGAGGCAGAGGTTGCAGTGAACCAGGATCACGCCACTGCACTCCAGCCTGGGTAACAGCAAGACTCCATTTCAAAAAATAAAACCACTGGATCTCGTGAGACTTATTTATTACCACGAAAATGGTAAGGGGAAAACCACTCCCATGATTCAATTATCTCCCACTGGGTCCCTCCCACAACCTGTGGGAATTATGAGAGCTACAATTCAAGATGAGATGTGGGTGGGGACACAGCCAAACCATATCACAGATATACATCAAATTTGTAATAGTGGTTATTATTAGGTAGTAAAATTATGGATGATTGGCTTTATTTCTCTGTATGCCTTCTAAATTTTCAGATATTAAGCATAAACTACTTTCTAATTGGAAAATGGATTATTTACACAAATGTATGTGTATGTGTGGGTAATTTCTTTTTCCTCAAATAATTTTTTTCCTGTGCAATTTACCTCCTTATAGATATTTTGCACTGAGTAAATATTTAACCACAAATACAAATTCACGATCTCATTTTTTATTATATCGCAAGCTGAATTTCTGCTAAAATATGAACCTTAATATTTAAATGCTGGGGAACACAAAGAATTGACTTCAAGGTTACCACAGACATCAAAGTGAGAGGGCAAGGACCTTATTCTGTAGTTAATTTTTTCTTACACGATATAATTGTCATGGATAAAACAATTTGCCTTTTAAATGCTTAAAGATATTTTAACATCACCCATGCAAAAGTTTGGCTTGGAGAGAAGCCTTAGCCTGTAATGGCTGAGAAACAAGTTTTGTTTGTTTACAGGAAAAACAAAATACCACTGAGAAAATATATTAGGCAATTTAACAATTGACAATTGGAAAATTAGGCAATTTAACAGTATGATTCACTAACTACTACTCCTGGATAAGAATAATTTATCTTGCCGTATTGTGTAAAATACTGAGAGCTAGTTTAGGTATGAAAGGTGGTGATGATGATGACTACAGACAAACTGTAGTAATCAGTTCAATGCAATTCAGCAAATCCTCAGGGACAACTATGTTGTTTTGCGAGGCTATGAGCCTAGCTATATACAGTGCCAGCTCCAAAGACAATTCCTATGTAAAATCTGGATTCCAGCACTACGTATCTCTATGACATTGGACGGGACAGGTTACACAACCTCTTTTTGCCTTAATTTCCACAGGTGTAAAATGGGGATTATAACTACTTCATAAGGTTAAGTAAATTAGAAGCATGAAGGCCCATGCACATTTTACCAAGCAAAGTTGAAAAATGTCATCTTCTCAAATGCAAAAAGTATGCTCTCTATACCACCCCCATCTGAAAAGGTGATAATTTATAGACAAGCTTATAAGTATCTCAAATTAGCCTTAAATTGATCTTAAAAAAAAAGTCTTTGCATACTTAATTAAGAAAGCCAGGACACTAGTGTGTTTATCATTATATTATTATAATGTAATATGTTAAGGTAATACTTGTGTATTTTTTTTGATAAGGAAAATTAAAGAAAATTATGTCATTGAACCTGTAACAAGTGTATGGACCACTATTAAACTAAAAGGATATAAACAAGAAATAATTTTATTTTCTCTCATCATTACCTTCAAACATCTGCAGTCAAATCTCTCTTCACTGTCCTTTTAAGATTTCTTGGGTAAATTCCATGATTTTCTGACCAGTTTTAGGTTTCAAATTTCAGTGTACTCTGCTCCAATTTAAAACCTGAAGCTCTTATCCACATTATTGCTCAGATCCTCCCCTTTCCCCATGGTTGTGACCTGGTTCAGAAAGAATCTGAAAGGAGGAGTGGGCATGATCAACTCTTCCATAACCCCCTTCTCTTCCTCTATGGGTCCATTTGCCCAAGGGTTTTGAAGACTAGGATTAGTGTTTAAAGCAAAGCGGGCAGAGACATTTTACTTTATCAGTTTTACGATACTTCTCTCTTGCCTTTCATGAGTTCTCTAGCTAAAATGAAAACACAGTCTTCACTAATTATGAAAAAATTAATCAGTTATCTAACACTCTGTCCTGAGACTCTATTAACAAGAACTTCGCATTTTACCACCAAAATAATAAGACATCGTATTGATAATCCCAAAGCACAAAACTCCTTCTAAATTACAGAACTGTCTCTATGCCAATATGGAAACTATACTTCTTCATGTTCTTTGAAGACTTTTATTTCAGAGAAAACATTTTGTTTCAAATTATTTATAGGATAATGCAAAAAGAGAAATTATGACACTATATACATAGGTCCATCACTATTCATTTATCTACTTAGCATAAGATTCTTCCAGTTGATTTAGCTTCTTTAAGATCTTACATTTAAACTTCAAAATTATTTAAAAGTTAATATAGGAAAGGGTTGTTTTAGACACATGGAAAGCAAGAAGCTTCACAGGCTGGCAAGGTTTTTAGGACTCAACAATCTGATTCTAAAATTGATATGGAAGGATAAAGTTCCGATAATAACTAAGACAATTTTTGAAAGAGAATAAAGTAGGATCAATCACTCAATTAATATTGTCTTAATATATAGTTACAGTAATCAAGACAGTACAATATTGGTTGAGGGTTACACACATAAATAAGTGCAATAGAATAGAGAAGCCAGATAGACCCATACAAATACGCTTAACAGGTTATTGACAAAGTGATGAAAGCAAGTCAATGAGGGGAAGGATAGCGTTTTCAACAGATGGTGCTTGAGTAATTGACCATACATCAGCAAAGTAACAATCTCAATCTAAATCTCACTCCTCATGCAAAAATGGATCATAGACTTAAATGTGAAAAATAAAACTATACAATTTTTTTAAAATTGGAGAAAATCTTTGGAATCTAGAGCAAGACCGAGTTCTTAGACTTGACATTAGGACTCATAAAATAAAAATTTGAAATCATCAAAATTAAAACCTTTTATCTGCAAAATATCCTGTCAAATAGGTGGAACAATGAGGTAGAGATGAGAAGAAAATAGTTGTAAATATTATATCCAACACAGGTCTATATCTGGGAAAACATACATTATATATGTGTGTGTGTGTGTGTGTGTGTGTGTGTGTGTGTGTGTGTGTGATAAATATATATATGTCATATGTATATGAGAGTATGTATCTCTTAAAACTCAATAGTAGGCCAGGCGTGGTGGCTCATGCCTGTAATCCTAGCACTTTGGGAGGCAGAAGCGGGTGAATCATGAGGTCAGGAGTTTGAGACCAGCCTGACCAATATGATGAAAACCTGTCTTTACTAAAAATACAGAAATTACCTGGGCATTGTGGTGCACACCTGTAATCCCAGCTACTCAGGAGGCTGAGGCAGGAGAATTGCTTGAACCCTGGGGGCGGAGGTTGCAGTGAGCTGAAATCGCACCACTGGACTCCAGCCTGGGTGACAGAGCAAGACTCTGTTTCAAAAACAAACAAATAAAAAATCAATAGTAAACAATTCAGTTAGAATATGGACAAAATACATGAACAAACATTTAACCAAAGAGAATATATAGGTGGTAACTGAGTACCTATATATATGAAAAGCTATTCAGCAATATCATTCATCAGAAAAATTAAAATTAAAATGACAGTGAAATATCACTATATCTGACCCTGAAGGGTCAAAAAAATAGTGATAATACCAAAAGCTGTCACTGATGAAGAAAAACTAGATTACTCATACCTTTTAGTGGGTATGCAAAATATTACCACTGTTTGGTAAAATAATTTGGCATTTTTCTAAAAATGTAAATGTGCGGCTACCACACTTTGCAGCAATAGCACTTCTGAGCATTTATCTCAGAGAAATGAAAACTTATGTTCATAGAGAAACCTGTATATAAGTATTTATAGCAGGATTATTTGTGATAGTCAAAAACCAGAACCAACTTAGATGTCATTAAATGGGTGAATGATTAAACAAACTATGGGCAATCCATACCATGAATACTACTCAGTAATAAAATGGAACAAACTATTGGTATACACAACAACCTGTGTGCCTTGCCAGATTATTATGCTGAATGACAAAGCAAAGCCCAAAGGGTTACATACTCTAGGATTCCATTTATATAACATTTTTGAAATAACATGATTATAGAAATGGAAGCAAGATGAGTGGTTGCCAGATTAAAGATGCAGGAGGGTGGGAGGTAGGTGAATGTGGTTATAAATTGGCATCATTAGGAATCTTTGTTATGAAGAAATTATTCTATTTTTTTTTTTTTTTTGAGACGAAATCTTGCTCTGTCGCCCAGGCTGGAGTGCAATGGCATGATCTCAGCTCACTGCAACCTCTGCCTCCCAGGTTTAAGCAATTCTTCTACCACAGCCTCCCAAGTAGCTAGGATTACAGGCACCCACCACCACTTCCAGCTAATTTTTGTATTTTAGTAGAGACGTGGTTTCACCGTCTTGGTCAGGCTGGTCTCGAACTCCTGACCTCAGGTGATCCACCCACCTCAGCCTCCCAAAGTGCTGTATTCTGTATCTTGACTGTGATTGAAGATGCACAAACCTACACGTGATAAAAATGTATATAATTAAATACATACACACACTCGTGACTACAAGCATAACTGAAATAAGATAACCCATGTGCTGAATAAGATAAGATAGCTGAATTGTATCAATATCAATAACCAGTTTGCAGTATGGTACTATAGTTTTGCATGATATTAACATCTGGGGAAATTGGGTAAACGGTATCTCTCAGTATGATTTCTTAAAACTGCATGTAAATCTATAATTATTAAAATTTCAATTAAAATTAAAAAAGAATGTGAAAAAACTTTTTTATAGCACTTGTGCATATCATTTGTCTTTGTATTGCATTTCTGTAAAGGAATACCAGAAAGTAGGTAATTTATAAAGAAAAAGGTTCATTTGGCTCATGGTTCTGATGGCTAGAAGACTGGGCATCTGATGAAATCCTCAGTCTACTTCTACACATGGCAGGAGGTGAAAGGGAACCAGCTTGAGCAGAGATCACATTGCAAGAGAGGAAACGAGAGAAGAAGGCGCCAGGCTGTTTTTAACAACCTTCTCTTCAGGGAAGACATAGAGCGAGAACTCACTTCACTACCCCACCATGCCAGGGAGGGCATTAATATATTCATGAGATATTTACCTTCCTGACCTAAACACCTTTTGCTAGGCCACACCTCCCCTTTAACATTGGAGATCAAATTTAAACATGGGATTTGGAGGGGACAAATATGCAAACTGTAGCATCACTCAACGGCCATATTTTTAAATTCGCTTATTAAAGTATTTCATTGGGGACCATCTGAGCTGGGGGTGGGGTCTTTCCATGTCTCAGTTGCTTGTGAATACTGGGATCTAGCAACTGAATGACTTTACAAATGGCAGAATGAAATCTCAACTTAGATTCTCAAAATTACTGAAATAAAGGTATTTGAAAATCACTTTTATTAGCTTTCTCATTGGAGAAAGTGGAGACAGACACATACCTCAGAGGGCTGTTAAAAGGAATAAACAAACATACTATACGTTATTTACTTTAACACACGTAACTCTTGGCCATTAATAGTCCTACTGGTGCCACAGTATTACTGTCCCTTCACTGAGTTTAGCAGATGAATTTACATTTATAAAACAGTCTATTTGTGACATGGTAAAAGCCGCATAAAACTGCATACCTCAACCATACCTCGGCTTTCTGCTGAAACTGCTCTCTGTAACCCATAATGTGACAGGCAAGTAGTCCATCTGTTGGAAAAATTTATGTGTATATCTGCGAATGAGACAAGGCTTTAAAACATTCATTCTGTGACTGTGATATAATTTTGAGTTTTGATGCTTTTATTTAGCTTTTTTTCCATGCACCTTTTCTAGGTGTATTTAAATTGAGAAATGCCTCTCTACATAACAGCATGATGCTAGATTATTGGTACAGACAAGTGAATTTGCACATCAGAATCTGGATGTCTTAATCCCCTAGCTATACTACCACCACTACAAATAATTCTTACAAGAAAAAAAATACATATATATAATGTTGGTACTCTGGGGCAGGAAGAAAATAAATTAGTAGTGTGAGGGGAGGTGTCAATTCAGGCTTGTGTTAGTGGCTCATTGAATGAAGCCAGCAGTTATTAGTGCCTGCTCTGTACCAGGAGCTATTCACACCCATCTATTTTAATTCTCACGAAAGCTCCCCGCATTGTTTAGAATTTTCCCTCTATTACAAGACCAGCAATCTGAGACAGACTTTCAGCAGTTAATTGCATTTCTTTCTCCAATATTAGTCTATCAGTTTATGAATTCTTAGAAGAAAGAATTACCTGTGATCTGATAAGCAAGAATGTCTTGACACTTGTTTTTGTCTGGTTATCATTAGAAAAGTTACTGAGCTCTAAATATCAATAATGTTGCTGCCATCAAGTTTTATACTTCCAAGTACAAAAGGTTCTTGTTATTCGAAACCAGGCTGAAACAGTGAACCATAAAGTGTGAGGACTGGTAAAAATGAAGAATCAGATACAAAGTTTGCTTTCATTTTTGTTTAATACAGATCAACAAACAATACAAAGGGAATGAACCAGACAATAATAGAAATGAAAAGGAAGCAGCTCTCCAACATTTACCTAGTTTCTAGTTACCTAGACACTAGTCTCTCACAAAGTGCCTCCAAATTCAGGGGCCAATGCAACCTGTGTAGGATAACCATCCTGCCAGATCAGAGTTACTCAGCCCTATGGTGAAATGGTTTGGCTCTGTGTTCCCACCTAAAAATCTCATCTCGAATTGCAATCCCCACATGTCAGTGGAAGAAACTGGCAGGAGGTGATTAGATCATGGTGGGGGGGCAGTTTTCCCATGCTGTTCGCATGATAGCGAGATCTCACAAGAGCTGATGCTTTTAAAGTGTGACACTTCCTCACTTCAGTCTCTCTCTTTCTCTCCTGCCACCATGTAAGATATGCCTTCTTCCTCTTCACCTTCTACCATGATTGTAAGTTTCCTCAGGCTTCCCCAGCCATGAGGAACTGTGTCAATTAAACCTCTTTTGTTTGTAAATTACCCACTCTCAGGTAGTTCTCTATAGCAATGTGAAAACAGACTAATACATCTGGGTTCCCTGCTTTTTATAACATTAGTCTGAAAGGGCCGTGTCAGCATTCAGGCATTTGCCTAAGTGATACAAGCTATGTTAATTCCTCATTCAGTCTCTTACAGTTTCACTGGGCACCAGCACACCTAGCCACGACAAAATTTGCAGGTGCTTATGTTTCCTTCAGTATAAAAAGGTGTGGCTATTTGAAAATATTCCTGCCCTCTCAATTTTCTGACATTTCTTCCCCTGGAACTGCTTTGACAAATATAGTATAGTAGCAGCAAGGAATGAATTATGAAAGGTGATGCAGCTTTTATTTTGTTTGTTGAAACACTTGCACTTGGGGCCTTGTACAATTCTGTAAGATGTCTGAGTATGTTAAGGCCACCATGCTGTGAGGAAGCCAAATTACAGAGAAGTTTGTAAGAGTGTTGCTCAAAAATGCTAGGCTTCAACTCTTTACAAGCCAGCTATAGACCTGTAAGGAGAAAACATCCAGATAATTCTACCAGATAACTTTTTTTTAAATTGTACTTTAGGTTCTGGGGCACATGTGCATATCATGCAGGATTGTTGCATAGGTACATACATGGCAAAGTGGTTTGCTGCCTTCATCCCCCCATCACCTATATCTGGCATTTCTCCCCATGTTATCCCTCCCCAACCTCCCCATCCCCCGCTGTCCCTCCCCTACCCCCTGCCCACAGACCCCAGTGTGTGATGCTCCCCCTCCCTGTGTCCATGTGTTCTCATTGTTCAATACCTGCCTATGAGTGAGAACATGCGGTGTTTGATTTCTGTTCTTGTGTCAGTTTGCTGAGAATGATAGTCACCCCACTTTTCAGCTCTTCTCAGCTGAGGCCCCAGACACCATAGAGCACAGTCTAGCAATTCCCCTTGTACCTGTCCAAATTCTTAATCCACAAAATTCTTGAGCATAAAAAAGGCTTAATTCTTGATTTAAGCCACTAAGTTGTGTTGGTGTGGTGTCAAACAGCAATAGTAAGCAGAACAAACGGTCAGACACCAATCACTTTTTCAGTCCCCCCTTTGGAATATATAGAACTTAAAGCTCGGTGAAAGGTAGCAGATTCCTGTTTTCAAGCCATTGTTTATAACTTCGTGCCTTTCTATCTGGCTTTTACAGAATTTGGATGTGTGTATAACCATAAGTATAACTTAAGTATTTCTGAGAACCCTACGTAAAAAGTGACCCTAGCAAAATTGCTATCAAAAAATATTTAAACTAGAAGAATATATGAATAACATCTTGATTCTGCTTGTATTCTGAAAGATAATTTGGGACAGATTTTAGTTAGGATTTGATTTTGCTACTTGGGAAAGAAAACTGAAATCAAGAGTAGCTTAAATGCATAAGATTTTATTCAAATAACTTAACAGTCTCAGATGCTGGGGTCAGACAACATACCTAAGTCACTAAAGACACACAGGCTTTCCTCAGTTTTCTAACCAGTCAGTCCATTTCTAGGGTTTGTCCCTCTTCTACATGGTCCAGAATGGCTGCTGTGGCTCCCCCTATTATGTCCATGAGAATCAAGAAAAGAAGATGTGTTCCCGGACCAAAATGAGGATTGGACTGGTATTTTTTTGCAGCCCAATAGCAAGATGCAGATGAATTGGGGGAGGAAGAGAGTTTTTTTGTTTGTTTGTTTTGTTTTCTGTAACTGGTTACAGGAAGAAGGCCTGGAAAGTATCACCAGACCAACTCAAAATTACAAGTTTTCCAGAGCTTATATAACTGTCCACATTTAAGTGTGCATTCATGTAAAGACATAAGTGATTAACTTCTTTTAATCTTGAACGAAGGTCTGAGTCTTGAAGACCTTCCTCTGGAGCCTCAATAAATTTACTTAATCTAAATGGATCCAGGCGCCGAGGTGAGTACCCTTATTTTGTCTCCTGCTAAATCACGGAGGTTTGGAGAGTTCTTCAGATCCCCAGTGAAACTTGCTTAATCCTAAATGGGTCTTGTTAAGAATTTCCTTGTTGTTTTGTCATGCTTCAGGAAAGGCATAGGCAAAACTCTTGGTGGGCTTTTGTTACATTCCAGCTTTTGTGTCTGAGCCCTAGCTCTTGCAGCTTTTAATATTTAACTTAACCCCTCAGTTAGTGCTGAAACTCTAATTATGGAGGCCTGCATTAGTGAGATCTGGCCTGCCACAGGAGCAGGTCAAGCTATTGATCTAGCATACTCTTAGGAAGTTGAACACTGTATTTCTATTTTTATATTGACAAGAACTAGCATGGTCACACTCAGCTGCAAGGACACCTGAGAAATTGAGTATATCCGGGAAAGAAATTTGCCCAGTTAACATTCAGAGGTTCTGTTAGTAAGGACAAAGTGGAAAATGGATTTTGTAGTACTACTAGAATTCTCCCCCACAGAGCGGATGCACTGAAAAGTGTTTCAATCTAATACATGTTTCAGAGAAGAGAAAACACTAATATATATACAGGAAGCACCTTTAGTGTTAGAGACTACATTGTATCTTAACCTGTGATGTACAAGTTATTGGCTTCATTTTATAGAAAACTTATATATTAAACAAAGTTAAAAAAAATGCCCAGTTTTTACTGCAACAAGTAGCAGAGTCACAGTTCTAACCTAAGAAGGCTTTCTGACTGCAAATTTCATTTTCCTTGAGAGAGAGGAGAACTCTGGAGATAAGGGCAGTGACCTTGAAGAAAGGAATGCATGTTTTGCTTGCATTGAGCTACCAACCATTCACCATGATGACTGATGATGAAGATGATGATGCTGACTTCTATTGAATATTGACTGCAGGCACTCCTTTAAAATAATCAACTGTTTAAAACTTGGGTTTTAAAACTTTGGGTTTCTTTCTAAAGAATAGGACCACGATTTTGTTCAAATATTTAAAATGATTGTCAACAGTTCCTTTTAGTGCTAGAAACCTTCTTTGGCCTTGCGCACAGTTGCATTCTCAGTTACTCATCTCAACTGAACTGAAGAAAAAGTTTTTGCATTTTTAGTTGTTTCAGTTCATCTGAAGATGAAGCTCTTTATCCAGTTTGCTAAACTGGAAAATAATTCAAATGTCAAATATTAATAAGGAGTTCTGTGACCTTTTAAATTTCTCTGATGTACTTTGGAAATGGTTATTTCCAATATCTTACACTTGGCTGTGCATGGGTTTATTCTTCGTTAAAAAATAAACTACTTCATATGCCTGAGAAATTTTTGAAGGCTGGTGCTACCCAACATCTTTGGAACTTATAAAATCATTGTCTTTAAAGCAGTATAGTCCTTAAAATCCATAAAGCCTGCAATAATAGTTCTAAGAAAATATGCAGTTACCAGATTAACACCGTTGTGAAGTAATAGCATAAATAGAATAAGACCAATTAAGAACATTGCTCCAAAGTGGGCTTTGCTTCAATAAATGAGGTACCATAGCAAAGATTCAAACCAATTTGGAAACATTGCCTGAAGGAAGTCTATCAGTACTAATGTCGTTTAAAGTACAAAATGTTTTCTAGATTTAATATTTTTTGTTGGTTTTTAAAATTTCCTACTGCTTTCTCAATTCTTCAAGTAAATCCAGGGTTAAGTAGCAGCATTATTTCACGGCAAGAAGCAGCTACATTTTCCCTAAGTCTCAAAAGCGGTAAAGCTGAGGATCTTAGCTTCTGTTAGATTTCTTTACAGAAAATCTTAAGTCACAAATCTCTTGGTTTTTCAAGATAAATATGTAAATTAAAAATTGAAAATAAAAATTAATCTGCATGCTTTTAAATAATTAAATACAAATTTATATTGTCCATAGAAATATCTAATTATATATGTTTCTATATTCCTAAGTCTTTAAACTCAAACTTTTTCAGTAGGTGGTCAAGAGCTGTGTGTTGCTAAAATACATGCTATCGGCTTGGAACTCACAATCTCAGTGAGACATATTATAAAATCTATCTACTGGTACTACTGGTATCTTTATCTGCTTTATCTGCTAATATATCTTTATCTGCTATTTTCCTCTTCTCCAAGCTGTGGTTACTTTTCAGATCCAAGTAGTTACAAGTCAATGAGACACAGAGAAATTTCCAATCTTATAAATTAGAATTCATTTTAAATATGCAGCTGCTTGTGCATGCACGTGGTTTTATTCATAATCCATGTTGGGTCGTTTTAGTACTAGAATTAAGATTTTAGGCATTTGGATGCCCCATGGAGACTGTAATTTCTATAGCCAATCAGTTACTTTCTTAGTTCTGAACATTTTAAATGTGAAATAAAGGAGAGAATACCTATTGAAATATAATACATCATTATATATGCTATTGTTTGTTAGATTAAGACTAACTACAATAATACGACGCATTAAACTTTTTGATGGCTTAACATTTCTTAAAGAAGCTAATTCCCAAAAATTATAGTATCATCTTCAGATATTGCTTCATGCTATAAAAAATAATAAAATAATTAAAATTATTTAAAAGTCATGACATGAGGCCCGATGAAATGGTCTGGACTTGAAGCAGGCATGCCATGTCTTCCATCTCTCCTCATTTCTCTTTGTTACATAGTCTTAGGAATTAGTTAGGTGGCTGCCAATAGTTCAAGGCTAAAAATAGTTTTCAGCAAGCCATTCAGGGCAAAAGACTGGAAATGCAATATGTATAAAGAATGTGAGGACAATGGATTTAGGAGGAGAATTGCTAAAGACATAATGTCTGAAATTTGAATGGCTGAGTCTGTGACATAAGCAATTTTCAATCATATTAATTTTGGTTCATTTTAATTTTGCCTGGACAGGATAGTCAACATATAAGCAATTAGTCCTCCAATATCCATCACAATCTAAAAATTAGATCTTGATATTTTACCTTTTTTGACATTTTCTCTTCTAGACAGATTTATTTTTAGCTGATTTGGAAATTTGTTTTATTTCCTATTATTGACAATATTAATTTATTTCATGAAGGAAGCTTTTAAAAAGTGACAAACCTTGTACTTGTTAAGTATCAGTTAGTATTATTTGAAAGAAAAGCTAATTATAAATCATTTCAAAACTAATGATACTATTTAATTTTATTTTAGGTTAAGAAGATACTCTAAGTTTCCCTTTCTAAAGTTGAGTTGTGGCCATTTTCTGACATAAAACAAACATATGATATACTTACAGTTTATATACTATGCCATAGATCAGACGAAAATTTCATATGTTCATTACAACTACATGAAAGCCCACATAGCTGCCATAGTTTGGTATAGTGGTATAAAACTAATTTTCATTAGAGGTTTGATCATTCATCTGTCTAAAAAACTATAAGCATTTTGAAGCCTTGAATAGAAAAAAGGGCAATTCTTTTTCACAAAAAGATGGTGAATTAGATGTTTAAAGAATAGAAATTTTAAGTCTGTATTAAAAAAAAATCATTATAACCAAGATTAAAAATTGTAATCTAGGTAGTAAAGGTACACTTAACCAAATAGCATTGGTGGTATCTTAAAATTCACTTCTAGTAAGATTTTTCAATCAGTCAAGAGCTGAATTTTAAAATGCATGTCGTTTGTTCTATGTCGAAACCCTGGCCAATTAAGGCATAGGTGGTGAAGGCATATTTTCTTTACACCACTAATGGCTGCTTGTCAAGAAACAAAGAAAGGATGCCTTGTTGGAGCACATCTTGGAAACATTTCATTGCTTACCTTACCCAAGTATACATATGAATGTTACTTTTCCTCAAAAGGACAGCAGAAAAGTACTATTTAGATAGTTATTTCTCGCTCTCGTCATGCCCACCTATTTTAAGTAGTTTGTTCAATGACCTCTATCTTGCATACATGTGTACAGTAAGCATAAGTGGATGAAAAAATCAACTAATATATTACAGGAAATGGTGAAAATTGTGGGAAACCCAAGAGCACGTGTCCCATATAAAAAGCACATATCCCGGCCAGGCACGGTGGCTCACACTGTAATCCCAGCACTTTGGAAGGCTGAGGTGAGTGGATCACCTGAGGTCAGGGGTTCGAGACCAGCCTGGCCAACATGGTGAAACTCCATCTCTACTAATAACACAAAAATTAGAAGAGTGTGGTGGCAGGCACCTGTAATCCCAGCTACTCGGGAGGCTGAGGCAGGAGAATTGCTTGAACCCAGGAGGCAGAGATTGCAGTGAGCCAAGATCATACCATTATACTCCAGCCTAGGTGATAAGAGCAAAACTCTGCTTCAACAAAAATAAATAAATAATTTTAAAAAGCACATGTCCCAAATAAAGAAGTTAGTCTTTGTCTTTCTCTTTTCCTCTTCTTCTCATTTTCCTCCTTCTCCTTATAATCCAGCAGTTAATGTGCATCTCCAATTTGAAACTAACTTAACAAAGTGTATTATCAATGAAATATATATAAAGGTATATATTGTCAACAAGCCACGAGTCCAATCTATCCTCTTTTTACAAATAAGATAAAAGAGTTCTCAAAAACTAAGCACAAATAACTATGTGGTGAAAACAAAAGAATTCGGAATTCTCTGTGTCCATACCATTATTGTTCAGTTCTCTAAATTTCTGTCTCTCTTCCAGTAGTTTAGTTGGCCATGAAGTGAGTCTGTTGCATTTCTCATTAATCAAAAATAACTTAAACTATTTGGTACATTATTTTCTTTTAGAATCAGTCTGTGTATTTCATGAACTATATCTTCTTGGGGAAATAAAGTAGCAAACCCCATCTGTATAAAAAATAAAAATAAATTTAAAAATTAGCCAGGAATGATGACACAAGCCTATAGTCCTAGCTACTTTGAAGGCTGAAGCGGGAGAATTGCTTGAGCCCAGGAGTTTGAGGGGGGCAGTGAAATATGATCACACCACTGCACTCCAGTTCAAGCAACAGAGTGGGACCTTGTCTTTGAAATAATAATAATAATAAATCTCCTCACAACCCAGAAAACCTTTCCACAAAGGAAGAAAACAGTTTTATTATTGAGTAAACATTAAACTGCAATGTGATGAGTATTACAGGCAATCTGCTGAGAGATTACCAAGACAAAAAGAAATTTCACCTTTTTAAATAGCCGAGCAGGTACAACCCATTACATACATGTTCTCAAGATAAACAATTGGTGGTCCTCAAGTAAGAAGACTTGACATTACCATTTATCATATGCAATTCACCTTAAAATCACTTTATAATTGGGATGACCACCTGTGTTAGCTAATTGACTTTATCTAAAAGAAAAAAGAATGTCCCACACCTTTATGCCAACAGGTAGTACATTCGTTGGCTCAGGCTGCCATCACAAAATAGCAAAGACTAGGTGCCTTAAACAACAGAAATTTATTTTCTCACTGTTCTGGAGGTGGGAAGTCCAAAATCAAGGTGCTGACCTATTTGGTTCCTGATAAGAACCGTCTTTCCAGCACAGTTCTCACATGACAGAGAAGAGCAAAAGAAAGATCTTTATCTTTCTTCCTCTTCTTTTTTTTTTTTTTTTCCTGAGACGGAGTCTCGCACTGTTGCCCAGGCTGTAGTGCAGTGGAGTAATCTCGGTTCATTGCAATCTCCACCTCCTGGGTTCACGCAATTCTCCTGCCTCAGCCTCCCGAGTAGCTGGGACTGCAGGCATGTGCCATCATACCCAGCTAATTTTTTTTTGTAGTTTTAGTCCAGACAGGGTTTCACCATGTTGGCCAGGATGGTCTCAATCTCCTGACCTCATAATATGCCCATCTCGGCCAATCAAAGTGCTGGGATTACGGGCAGGAGCCACAGCGCTCAGCCTCCTCCTCTTGGTCTAAGACCATAATCCTGTTGAATAGGACTCCACCCTTATGACCTATTTAACCTTAATTATCTCCTAAAGACCCTATTTCTAGATACAGTCCCACTGGCGTAATGAGCTACAACATATGAATTTGGGAAGACACAAGTCAGTCCACAGCAGGTTTTGTAACTCGGAATCCAGTATCAGCCAAAGTTAGCCTCCTACCCTTTCACAGAAACCATTTCGTAGAAAGTCCTATCTTCCTTGATGATTCTTAAGTCCTCAAGAAAAACATTCCTGGGTTGTAAGCTTGACAAAAGGCTTATTTAGCTTTTAAAGAACATTTATAGACATTTCAGGAAAACAGAGAAGGACCTCACAAGTTTTCTATGCTTTAAGAAAAGTTTAGATAAAGAGGAATCTCTTATTTTCAACAAGTCTCAGTAAGTCTCATTTTTCCATTTTTTAGATGGTATTTACCTTTACAATCTGCATAGAATGAATGTTGAATTTAATTACTCTGATACCCATAGTGATTAGCTGTTTAAAAAATTTATATTTGCAGATAATTTGCTGTTTTATACTTTTTATAACTGATAAAAATAATATACTGCAAGGTAAATATCTATTTTTATTTCCATATCAGATATTGAAAAATAAGTACTCAAAAAATCAAATTTTTATGTAATTTAAAATAGGACAGCCAACTATACTTTTGAAATTATGCTCCCAATTTCAACATGGAGATATTTCTTCATTTTATAATGTATCATCAAGTTATTCTCAATCACCAATCCTTGGCACAAGCTAGCATTTTCCAGTGGCTGTCTTTCTTCTGAATTATTACTGGATTGAGTTGTGTAGAGTGTTTTTTCTCCAATCTAGTATGTCAAACTTTCAATCCCCTTTGTTGCTCATATGTGTGTGGGTATGTGTGGGTGTGTGTATGTGTGTACATGTGCATACGTTTTAGTTTGTTGATCTCTTTCTATTTTAGGTTAGATATTATAAGGGAGGAGTTTGGAAAATACAGTTTTCACTCTATTTCCATATTCCAACTTCTGCTATAAATGTTTCACAAGGAACACTTTGTTAGGTTTTTTGGTGGATTGTCGGCTGAATGGCTGCCAACAGTTCCATCTCTGTACACTCCTTCCACTTGATCCCTAAAGTACTAGCATCTATTTCCCTCCTTTTGGAACTGGTCTGGCTTTGTTATTTTGACTGTAAGAATACAGTGGAAGTGATTCCTTGCCACTTCTGCCCCTAAACATCAAGAAAGATCTTGGCTTCTCCTTTCTATACCCTAGAAAGCCAGCTGCCATGGAAAGTTGGATAGCCTGACTAGAGAGATGCCCTGGGGGATGAAACATCATGGAGAGAGAGAGGCCACATGAAAAGAAATGACACCTCATGTAACTGAGTCCATGAGACTCCATGAAAGGAGAGAGATCCAGTCATCTTAGACAACACATGGCCATTGAGCCACACAAGATGAGGTTCTCAAGGTGTGAGAGAGGCCGTGTTAAATCCTTTAACTCCAGATGAGTTTCCCTAGGCAGTACCCTGTGAAGCAGAGGAGCCATCCCCACTTAGCCCTGCCTGAATTCCTGGCCCACAGAATCATGAATAATAAATGTGTTGTTTTTAACTGTTATATCTTTAGGGAATTTATTATGCAGGAAGAGATCATTGAAACAGTTGGGCTCAAACAACATAAAAGAGAGATAAGAGTTGGCAATTACCTAATGAATCGGATTTGAAAAACCTACCATGAGCAAATGCATTTGTAAGTATTTACAGTTTACTACTTATAAGAGTCTTTAATAAATCTTGTACATGTATTATTTCAGAGCTCTTTATAAACTCAAAGATGAGACAGTATTATTTTAGTACTACATAGATTAAAGGAACTGAGGTAGATGGAATTATTTGTGCAGAGCTACAAAGCTATAAAATTGTAGAGCAGTTTTACATGCTACAGAACCAAAAGCTTGTGAGCTCAACTACTGTGTTCTTTCAAAGAAAATATTTTGGTTTTAAAAAATCTTTCCAGACACTAAATTACTTATATTATGTAACCATACTGGCTGTAATTATCAAATATATTTATTCATTTATTCAACAAATATTTAAGACCTGTTATGCACAAAACACCATTATAAGTGCTAGAATGGATAACAAGAGAACAAGTCCTTGCCTCATGAAATTTTTGTTTTAATGAGGGTAGACAGGCAACAAATAAACTATAATAAGCGAGGTAGAGTTAAATGCTATGGTGCTAAATAAAGCAACATAATGAAGACAGGAATATAGGGAAATACTCTTCGAAATGCTATGTTAAATAGGATGATCAGGGTGGAAGGCCTGTTTGTTACAGTCACATTTGAGAAAAGACAGAAAGAAACATAAGACTGAATTTTGTGAATATCTAGAGGTAGAATATTCCGATCAGAAGAAACAACAGGTAGAGGCCCTAACATAGAGGCATGCCTGGAGGACAAAAGGGAGGCCAAAATGGGTGGGGCAGACTAAGTGAGGGAGACATTAGGAGGTATGATACGAAGGACTCTAAGATATGTTTCATAGTCTCGGCCCCTGGTATTACACCCAGTGTGGTTCCCTCCTTTCAATATGGGTGGGATTTTTGCTTCTAACGAAAGAATACAGCAAAGGTTATGGCATCATATGACATTCCCTTGATTAGGTTACATTATGTGGCAAAGGTGATGGGATTTGCACCCATGATGAAATTAGATCAAACAAGACTTCCTCTTAGTAGAATGGGGCACACTCTTTTAACATATTGGGAGTCGGAGCAAGTCTTGACTAGGATCCTGAGGGATCTCAGACACACCAAAGATTAATTAAACATCCTACGGTACCAGAATTTAAAATTTATTTTGTCAGTCAGAACAATAAGAAAAACAGAAAATGATTTAAGAAAAGTTAAAAATCCTTGTTTACTAGGTAGCTCTTAGATTCTTTGTCAAAGAAAATAATCTTCAGAATTACAAAAGAAAATAATAATGGACAGGAGAATAATTAAATCCAAGCTCTTTCCTGAAACAAATGTGAGAAGAGGTCACTCCTCTGCTTGAAAAATGTTATGGTTTCATACTGCATTTAGAGTAAGATTCTCCCTGATCATCTTCTCCATCAAATTAGTTTCTTTTTATTCTTCCTTTTTTTCTACTTATAACATTTATCATTTTAACATCTTTTTATTTTGAGATAATTGTAGATTCACATGTAGATGTAAGAAATAATGCAGAGGTTTTATATACACTTGACCCAGTTTCTCTCAATATATCTTGCAATTGTAATATCTTCACATCAAGATACAGAACAGTGTTATCACAAAATTCCCTGCTGCTTTCCTTTTGCAACCAAAACACCTCACTTCCTATTGCTAAGGCCTAGCTACAACAAATATGTTTTCTATTCTATAATATTGTCATTTGAATAGTAATATGTAATGAAATTATATAGCATGTGATTTTTGAGACTGGCTTTTTTCACTTAAAATAAATTTCTTAAGATACATCTGGCCAGGTGCGGTGGCTCACGCCTGTACAAATCCCAGCACTTTGGGAGGCTGAGGCAGGCGGATCACGAGGTCAAGAAATAAGAGATCATCCTTTTCAAAATGGTGAAACTCCATCTCTACTAAAAATACAAAAATTAGCTGGACATAGTGGTGCACGCCTGTAGTCCCAGCTACTTGGGAGGCTAAGGCAGGAGAATCCCTTAAACCCAGGAGACAGAGGTTGCCATGAGCCAAGATCATGCCACGCACTCCAGCCTGGCAACAGAGCAAGACTGCATCAAAAGAAAGAAAAAGAGAGAGAGAGAGAGAGGATACATCCAAGTTGTTGCATGTATCAGTAATTCATGACTTTTTATTGCTGGGTACAATTCAATGTCACGGATGTACTACAGTTGACTTTACTTACCACCTCTTGAAGTTCATTTGGATTGTTTCATTTTTGGCCATTACCAATGAAGCAGCTATTGACATTTGTACAAGTTTTTTGTTGAACATGTTTCCATTTCTTTTAGATAGATACCCAAGCTTTGCAGTTGCTGAGTTTATGGTAAGCACATGTTTAGTTTTAAAGAAACTCTCAAATTACTTTCCAGAGTTGTTATACTCTTTATATTCCCACCAGCAAGGTACAAGTGGATTCAGTTTCTTTGCACCCTTGTCAAGATTTGATATTAATTGTTTTAATTCACTTGTCACTTAAAAATTACAATTTATTTGTTTACTCAAAGTTTTTTTCATTTAGTGGATTTAATTTGAGTTACACATTTCCTTTGAACTTGATAAGAACTGTTTAAGGTGCAATGCCTTCAAAGACAAAATTAAATATGACATACTACTTCACTCTTAGTGTTTTTCTAAATACAAACTAAATTAGTAAGATTAAAATTTTCATGTTGAAATAATACTTTCATGGGTTAGTCATTGACTAATTGATATATAAATTACCTTTTTCTGATATTCTTATTATGATTTCATACTTAATGATTGATGGTTTTTAGACATTTTGCAACAAGAGGCCTCAGTCTCCTTTGCTGATTTTTGTTCATCAATTTGTTCTCTAAATGAGAGTAGCCCCAAAGTGCTGTATTTGAACATCTGCTCTACCTGCATTCACTCCCTAGATCATCTGCAAGTTCTAGTCCTTTAATTACTCTCATTGTGCTAATAAGTATTAAATGTGTATTTCCAGCTGCTGTTTCCCCTAATTCCAGTCTTATGAATCAACTGCCCGCTCAGCCACTAGATTGGGATCTTTAGCGAGCTTTCACACTTAACATGTACAATACCAAAACTCTGACTTTCCCTTAGTAATGTTAATTTTCCAGTTATTTCTGCATCAGCACTCTTTTTGTTAAGTTATTCAGATGAAAAAAGAAAACTTAGATTCTGCATGGTCTCCTTTCTTTTGCTTTCACCCCACATGCAATTAACAAAGAAATCCTGCAGGCTCACCTGTCAAATAACTTTCAAAACCCAATGACTCTTCTGGCTCATTCAAGCCAGTATGCTCCTTGATTAGTAAAATAGTTTCTTAAGTAGCCTGTCTGCTTCTGCCTTTCTTCATATAACTGCCAGAGTGATCTTTTTGAATCCAAGTTTGATTGTATCACCCTCCACTCCATGCACTGGTTTCCCACCACACTCACAGTGAAAGCTGAAGACCTTACTATGACTTATAAGCCTTCAGTAAGCTGGCTCCTACTCTCACCACAACATGTTACTACCTTGATCTGCTTTCCTCCTGCATTTGTCTTCTATTATTAGGTAATAAATTATTACCAACTTGATAGCTTAAAACTACGCATGTTCATTATGTCACAGTTTTTGTGGGCCTGGGCACAGCTTAGCAAGGTCCTCTATTCTAGGTCACACAAGGCTGCAATCAAGGTGTCATTCTCATTTCGAAGCTGATCTGTCAAAAGATCTACTTCCAAGTACCCTTGGGTTAATGGCAAAATTTGCTTCCTTGCAGTGTTAAGACTGAAGTCTCTGTTTCTTACAGGCTCTTGAATGGAAGCCACTTTCTGATCTAGGAAGCCACCTCCAGCTTCTTTCTATGCAGCTCTCTCACAAAAATGATAACAAAGCTCATCTTCTATTTCTGCTGCCAGTTTTCCTTCTCCTGGAATATCTTAATAATAATTCCATCATAGATAGTTAGAGAAACGTTTCCAGAAGGCAGAAAAATTCTTCTTGTGAGTACAACCTCTGTCCTTCATTTAAATATGTATATCCTGAGGTCTCATTTTATCTTTTCTCTCTGAGCTTGTGGCCTCTTAATACACTTATTTTGACACCATTTACTTGGGCTCTTCCATTTCCAGTATTGGTATATAAAAAATCATTTTTTTCAAATTTATGAATCTTACATATCAGCTATAAAATTGGCTTACGGAAAATACTGAAAGCAAAAAAAAATATTCATTATAATACTAGGCAATGTATCCATTTAATTAAAAAAGGAATACCAGAGAACAAGAGAGCAGTGAAGGAAATCTATCAACCAGAGCAGTTTTGACTTTACATCCAAAATAGCCCTATTCATTCCAGTTGAAGCCAAATTCAACAGTCAGTAGTGAATTTGGCAAACCTCAGCTCATTATGTATGTTGACCTTCCTGCACTATTCTTACTGGTCCATGCAGCATTTCTATATTTAGAGTAATTTGTCTTCCTTCTGGTTATGTGTCTTCCTTCTCATCTTCTGTGCATGCATTTTTTGTAATCTGAACACACAATAAAGTTCTCTCTATAGTTTTGCCATTTTCTGCCACTACCAAACCTTCTTTTCTTCCTCATTAATATAATTTGAGATTTACATTGTCAGAGTTATATCAATAGCAGTTTGGTACTTTTCTGAGCTTTCTTCTGAGTTTTCATACCTGAAATTTTTGAAGTCTTCCTTCTTAAAATCTAGAGTAACCTTCTAATGAAAATCCTTCCCATCATGCTCCTAATTCTAAAATGAGATGGTCAGTTTTTCCAGAGGCTACTGTCACTTGCACTTTACATACCAAATTATCCTTGCTGGTTCAAATTAGGTTGAAAATATTAGTTTCTGTAATCACGTCCTTTACCCTTCAGGATGTGAAAATGTTAAGACCAGGTAAGAATGTATCAGTTGTTCTGCTAAAGTGCAACAGACTTTCAGAAGATAAGCAGATTGCTGAAACTTCTGTGCTACTTCTAAATTTTCCATTACAACACTTATGTGATTGTGTAACATGCACATAACCAGCTTACTCCCTCTAACTGGACAGATAGCCATAAGGTTTTGTCACTCTGAATTATCTTTCCTATTCTTTCCCTTTATCTCATTTAATACACTCTCCAACCTTCATCCATATTAAGGTGCATAGATTTCTCTTCACTGTGTATAATTTCATGGTGTGAAACAGTGTTTTAGCTTTACTTCTGATTCCATAACTTGAAATTTTGGGGATTTAGTTAAATGCCTATGACCTAGAATAGTACTAGTGTATAGTAGGTGTTCATTAAATAGTAGTGAAAGGAATTTCACATTATGTAGGTCATTTTTCTTTTATCATTAGGGATTTCCTTGCATTTCTTTTCAGCTTGTCACTGGCTTTTGTGTCATTAATCATCGCTGGTGCACTTCTAACCATCCTTGAAGACTGGATTCGTGTGGGAGATAGGATGACTAAAGACTGAAAGTCCTTGAAAAATATGTCTCAAATAATGAGTTTGAGGCTTTTGGCTAGCCTCAAACTCATTATTTGCAGAAAGCTTTTGAAGTATGGTTACAGCAGAAAGAGCACACTCAAAAGATGCACAGAAAGCAAAAATAGGTTATGGCAATGGTTTAAATATAGGATTGCAAGGATGAGAGTCATTAACCTCTCTGTGTGTATAATGGAAGGCAGGCAAGATGATAATACTGCCAGACTTATGAGAAGATTAGTGAAATGGATTGGTGTAGAATAAAAAAAACTGGGAACTCGTTTTAAAAAATCATATTGCATTTCAGGGATCAGAAAGATTTCTAACCAAAATAATGAGCTTTGCAGTTTAAAATACATAAACTTCCTTCATTAGGTAAAGGGACAACAGTGGTTTTATTCACTCTATGGAGAAAATTCAGATCCAGTTTGGTGAATATTACCATGAATGGAAATCACAAAGATTCTCTGTAAGTGAGTATTTTAGGATTTGGTTTTGCAGAAATGGAAATCCATGTGCCAACGTGGCTTTCACAATACTCTGTATTTTGGCTATGGATTTGAAAAACACAGATGATGTCCTCCTTGTTACAGAAAGAAGAAAAAAAAGTGTAGAAATACAAAAATCAATGAACAAAGACACTTATAATTAGAACTTTTCTGGGACTAATTTGTGTGTGTTTTAAGATAGATGAGGAAGAAATTTACAAAAATAATTTATAGTAGGTACTTTTCCCAAAATTAATTATTAGCTCTAATAAAATCTGTCATGATGTTTGCTCATACATTGTCTCTATAATGTAGGGCATTAATCATTGAGGCTTCTATGAACATTTCACGTAAAAAAAATTTCTTCATATGACTGGCCATGGTGGCTCATGCCTATAATCCCAGCATTTTGGGAGGCCGAAACAGGTGGATCTCCTGAGGTCAGGAGTTCGAGACCAGCCTACCCAACATGGAAAAACCCAGTATCTACTAAAAATACAAAATTAGCTGGGCATGGTGGCGCATGCCCGTAATCCCAGCTACTCAGGAGGCTGAGGCAGGAGAATTGCTTGAACCCGGGAGGCAGAGGTTACTGTAAGCCAAGGTCACGCCATTGCACTTCAGCCTGGGCAACAAGAGCGAAACGCTGTCTCAAACAAACACACAAACAAAGATTTCTTCATAATTAAGTGTCTAGAAAAAAATGACATTCATTGAGAACATAGTATGTTTTCCCATCAACAGTGAAATGTATATAATCAACATTTTCATTAGACCACTACAAATCACAGGGCTAAATATATTATTCAAGCTTAGATGTTTTCAAAATTTTGTGGTCTATCTGCATTATTGACTTTTTATTCTAATTTATATTTTCACAGGCACCTGACTGTAATTTATTCTTTGTACGTTTGATTTCTGTAGAATATTCTGTGCTACCTCAAATTCTTCCTGAAATGAGACATGTTGAAAGAAAAGAGAGGAAGGGAATACAGAGAAGAAAAGTGAAAGCATAAGCATTATACTAGAAAGCTGTGGATAATTTAAGACAATTTAGTTAATCAAATTGGTGGGCTTTATTGCTGTAAGATAAAGAACAATATCAGCATAATAAAACTATTATGAAAATATTCAATTTCTCTCTGTTTCTGTCACTGTTTGCTCAAGATACCCAGGAACTAAAAACTATGTATACACAAAAAAATAAAAAAGAAACTACTAAGCCAATATTTGTCCATAATGTAGTATATGCCAGAGCTTTTTTTTTTTCCTTTTAAGGCCAAAGGTTTTTGGTTTCTTTCAAACTCCCCCCCCCTCCTTTTTTTTTTTGTAATTTAGTAACCACTGCACTTATTATAGAAGCTTAAAAATTCTGTATCTCACCTTAAAAAGCTACTTCAGGAATTAATCCTGGATTAAGCTTATTCCAAGTCAACTCCAAAATGGTGTCTATCATTCCAATTAAAAAGACAGGTCTGGATTATGTAGGACAGAGTAGCAGAAACCTGAGTTCTAGCTAGTCCCATCACCAGCACAATAAAGTGCCCTGGGGTCCTGAACAAATTTGAAAGGCACTCTAGGCCAGAACAACTGTCATCCTGGGGCAAGTCCTGATGATACAATGGACTCAAAACCAGTGGATGCAGGATGCACAAGACCCAGGGAGAAACCACCTGGGGTGGCCAAGACAGTGCTGTGTCACCCCTGCCCCAACTCCAGGCAGCGCCACTTGGTGACTCTACTGCTTGCAGAAAGGAGCAAGATAAGTAAAGAGAACTTTGTCTTACAACTTGAGTACCAACTCAGTCACAGTAAAATAAAGCACCAAGAAAATCCCAAGGATCCTCAATTCCAGGCCCTAGCTCTTGGATGGCATTCCTAGACTCACCCTGGGTTAGAAAGGAAACTGTTGTGCAGAAGAAAAGAACATAGTCCTGGCAAGGTTTACCACCTGCTAATTAAAGAGCCCGTGGGTGTTGAATAAACATCACCAGTAACCAGGCAGTAGTTGCCATGGGCCTTAGGTAAGACTCAGTACTGTACTGGCTTCAGGTGTGACCCAGTGTATTTCTATCTGTGGTGGCCATGAGACTGACTACATCACACCTCCCCAAACTCTAGGCATCCTGGCACAGAGAGGGAGACTCTGTCTGGGTGAAAGTGAGGAAAAAGAACAAGAGACTGGTAATCCAGGGAGGTAATCCAGGGAATTCTCCTAGATTTTACCCAAGCCTACCAAGACATGACAAGTCATCAAGAGTTGCATTGTTACTATACTTGGGAATTCCCTAGTGCAGATATGGCTGCGATAACCACACTCAATTCTCTTTGAATACTGGGAAAGCCTTCTCAAAAAGGATGAGAACAAACAAGTTCAGATTGTGAAGAGTAGACTAAATACCTAACTCATCAATGCCTACACATTGACAAATATCCACCAGCATCAAGACCATCCCAGAAAATAGGACCTCACCAAATGAACTAAATAAGACACCAGCAAAAAATCCCAGAATGATAGGGATATGTGACCTTTCCAACAGTCAATTCAAATAGCTGTTCTGAAGAAGCTCAATGAACTTTAAGAAAACACAGAGAAGAAATTCGGAACCATGTCAGAGAAATTTAACAAAGAGATCAAAATAATTTTGTTAAATCAAGCAGAAATTCTGGAGCTGAAAGGTCGTGGGGGAGTGGAGATAAAGTGTAGAGTTTACATTAGTTTTCTCTTTGCTTTATTTATTTGCTATGTGTGTGTGTGTGTAACCAGAATTTAGTTGTTATCAATTTAAAATAACCAGTTATAAGATAATTGCAAGCCTTGTGGCAAATTAAAAAACCTACAGCAGATACACAAAAAAATAAAAAGCAAGAAATTAAACTACTAGAGAAAATAACTTTTACACAAAGTAAGGAAGTTAGGAAGGAAGGAAGGGAGAAAGTACCAGGAAAAAAATAATAAAATGGCAGTAGCAAGTCCTTACCTACCAATAAAACCACTGAATGTAAAAGAACTAAACTGTCCAATCAGAAGACATAGGGTAGCTAAATGATTAAGGAAAATACAACCCAGTGACATGCTGCCTACAAGAAACTCACTTTACCTGTAAAGGAACACACAGATGAAAAATAAAGAGTTGGAAAAAGATATTCCATACAAGTGGAAACCAAAAAAGAGCAGAAATAACTGTACTTATATCGGATAAAATGAATTTTAAGACAAAAACTAAAAAAAGAGGCCAAGAATGTCATTATATAATGATAAACTGGTTGATTCAGCAAGGGGACATAATTATAAATATGTATGCACCCTACACTGGAGAACTCAGACATATTAAGTAAGTATATTAGAACTAAAGAGAGAGATAGACGCCAATACAATAATAAATGGAGACCTCAATATTCCACTTGCAGCAATGGACAAATTGTCCAGAGAGAAAATCAACAAAGAAACATCAGATTTAATCTGTACTGTAGACCTAACAGACATTAAGAGGACATTTCATCTAACTGCTGCAGAGTACACATTCTTCTCATCTGCAAATGGATTACTTTCCAGGATAAACTATATGTTAGAACATAAATTAAGTCTTAAAAGTATTTTTTTAATTGATGTTATACCAAGTGTCTTTCATGACCACAGTGGGAAAAAAAACTACAATTGCAAGAGGAATTTTGCAAACTGTACAAATACATGGAAATTAAACAATATGCTCCTGAATGACTGACCAGTAGGTCAATGAATAAACTAAGGAGATAAAACATTTTATTAAACAAATAAAAATGGAAGTAGAATACACCAAAACTTTCGGAATACAGCAAAAAGAGTACTAAGAGGAACGTTTATAACAATAAGAACCTACATTAAAAAAAAAAAAAGAAACACTTTAAATATACAACCTAATGATGCATCTTAAAGAACTGGAAAAGCAAAGTCACCCAAACTCAAAATTAGTAGGAGAAAATCATTAATAAGTATCAGAGCAGAAAAAAATGAAAATAAAAAAAAATACACAAGACCAACACAATGAAAATTGTTTTTTGTAAAAATAATAAACAAATCTTTAGTCAGACTAAGAAAAGAAAAGAGAGAAGATCCAAATAAATAAAACAAGAGACAATAAAGGAGAAATTACAACTGATACCACAGAACTTCAAAAGATCATTAGAGACTACTATGAGCAACTATATGGCAATAAATTTGAAAACCTAGCAGAAATAAATAAATTTCTAGACACAGACCAGAATTTCAATTTTACCTACAAAAATTGAAGGTTTTTATCTGGTTTCAGGTAAAAACCAGGGATTTCACTGTTGAATTTTACTAAACATTTAAATAACTAATTCCATACCTATTTAAAATATCCCCAAAAAATAGGGGAGGAGTGAACACTTCCAGACTCTTTCTGTGAGGCCAGAATTACTCTGATACAAAAACCAGACAAAGATTCATAAAAAAGAAAGAAAGAAAGAAAACTATAGGCCAATAACCTTGATGAATACTACTGCAAAAATTCTCAACAAAATACTAGCAAATCAAATTCCATGACACACTGAAAATATCATTCATCATGGCCAAGTGGGATTCACCCCATGGAAACAAGAATTGCTCAACATATGCAAATCAATCAATGTGACACGTCATATCAACAGAATGAGGAATAAAGCCCATACATTCATTTCAATCAATGCTGAGAAAGCCTTTGATAGAATTCAATATTCCCTCATGATAAAACTCAAAAACTTGTGTATAGAGGGAATTCTGTCAACATGATAAAAGCCATATGTGACAGACCCATAGCTGGTATCATACTGAAATGTGTAAAAGCCTTTCCTCTAAGATCTGGAACAAGACAGGAACCCCACTTTCACCACTGGTATTCAACATAATACTGGAAGTTCTAGCTAGAGTAATTAGATGGAGAGAAAAATTAAGGGCATCCAAATTGGAAAGGAAGAAGTCCAATTATCTTTGTTTGCAGCTGATGTGATCTTATTTGGAAAAGCCTAAACATTCCACCAAAAACTATTAGAACTGATAAACAAATTTATTGAAGTTGCAGGATACAAAATCAACACAAATATCAGTAGCATTTCTGTATGCTAACAACAAACAATCTGAAAAAGAAATAGTCATCTTATTTATAATAGCTACAAATAAAATAAAATACCTAGGAATAAACATAACCAAAAAAGTGAAAGATCTCTATGATAAAAATTGTAAAACACTGATTAAAGAAATAAAGAGGACATTAAAAATGAAAAGATACTTTGTGTTCATGTATTGGAAGAATCAATATTGTAAAATGTCTATACTACCCAAAGCCATCTACAGATTAGTGCAACTCCTATCAAAATACCAATGACACTCTTCACAGAAATAGAAAAAGTAATCCTAAAATTTTTATGGAACCACAAAAGACTCAGAATAGCCAAAGCCATGCTGAGCAAAAAGAACAAAACTGTAGGAATCACATTGCCAGATTTTAAATTATACTACAGAGTTATAATAACCCAAACAAATGGCACTGGCATAAAAACAGACACATGAACTGATAGAACAGAATAGAGAACCCACAAACAAATACACACACCTACAGTTAATTCATTTTTTTATAAAGGTGCCACGGACATACACTGGGGGGAATGACAGTCTCCTCAATCAGTGGTGCTGGAAAACCTGGATATCCACATGCACCCTCACCATACATAAAAATCAAATAAAAATGGATTAAAGACTTAAATCTAACACCTCATATTATAAAAATGATGAAAAGCGAACATTGATGAAATTCAAGAACATTGGTTTGGGTAGAGATTTCATGGATAATACCTAAAAAGCACAGGAGACCAAAGCAAAACTGGACAGATTAACTTTCACCTCAAGTTAAGGAACCTCCGCATGGCAAATGAGACAATCAACAAAGTGAAGAGACAACCCACAGAACTGGAGAAATGACTTATTAACTACCCATCTGACAAGGTATTAATAACCATAATATGTAAAGTGCTCGAACAACTTGATGGGGAAAAATCAAATAATCCAATTTAAAAATGGGCAAAAGATTTGAACAGACATATCTTAAAAGTAGACATACAAATTGCCAACAGGTATCTAAAATATGCTCAAAATGATTAATCATAAGAGATATGCTAATTAAAACTACAATTAGATATCATCTCACCCAGCTAAAATGGCTTTCATTCAAAAGACAGGCAAGAACAAATGCTGGTGAATAGGTAGAGAAAGGGGAACCCTTGTACACTGTACGAGGTCTGTTCTCATGTTGCTAATAAAGACATATCTGAGACTGAGTAATTTACAAAGGAAAGAGGTTTAATTGACTCACAGTTACACATGGCTGGGGAGGCCTCACAATCATGGCGGAAGGTGAATGAAGAGCAAAGTCACATTCTCCATGGCAGCAGGCAAGAGAGGATGTGGAGGGTAACTTCCCTTTATAAAACCATCAGATCTTATGAGACTTATTCACTATCACGAGAACAGCACAGGAAAGACCAGCCCCCATGATTCAGTCACCTCCCACCAGGTCCTTCCCAGAACATGTGGGAATTATGGGAGCTACAAGTTAAGATAAGATTTGGGTGGGACATAGCCAAACCATATCATACACTGTTGGTGGAAATGTGAATTAATACAACTATTATGGAGAACTGTATGACAGTTCCTCAAAACACTCCAGCAATCTCACTTCTAGGTATATACCTAAAAGAAAATAAATCAGTTGCACTCCCATGTTTATTGTAGCATTATTCACAATAGCCAAGTTTTGAATCAACCCAAGTGTCCAGCAATAGATGAATGGATATATATGTAGCACATATACACAGTGAAATATTATTCAATCATAAAAACAAATGAGATACTGTCATTTGAAACAATAAGCCAGGCACAGAAAGACAAATTTTACATGTCTTCACTCATACGTGGGAGCTAAACATTAAAATAATTGAACTCACTGAGATAGAGAGTAGAATGATGGTTACCAAAGATTGAGAAGAGTAGCAGGGCAGGGACCAGGGGTGGGGAGTGGAGTTGATTAATGGGTGCAAAAACATAGAGAGAATGAATAAGTTCTAGTATTTGATAGCATGATGGGATGATTACAGTCAATAATAATTTATTATATGTTTATAAATAACTAAAAGAATAGAATTTGCATGTTTCTAACACAAAAAATGATAAATGCTTGAAGTGATGGATACCCAGAGTACCCTGATGTGATTATCATACTTTGTATGCCTGTATTAGAACATCACATGTACTCCATGAATATGTATATATACCTATTATATACTCCAAATAATTAAAAATTTAAGAAAATTTAAAATAAAATGGAAGGTCTGTGGAAAAAGAGTGGGCATAAATCCAAACACATGCCCTTAAATAAATCAATGAATATACAGTGGAAAAATGTACACAATAATGGACATGAACTGATTAATTTTAAAATGCCTATAAAGAGCTACTGCCAAGATGTTTAATGGTGTTACTCAGAATATCTAACGGTATCACTCAAAGTAGAAACTGTTTTCAAGATAGTATTCTGGGAAGACTTCTTCACCATAAGTATAACTCTTCCTAGTAATTGGCACAACTAAGCAACTGAACAAATCTCTTGTTTTAATCACTATATTCAACCTCCTCTAATGTAGTTCATACAACACCTGAGACTATCCTGAGTCTCTTTAGTAAAGCCATTCATTCATTCACCCATTATCCATCCATCCATTTATTCATGTAGTAAGTATATCCCTAATATATACCAGGCATTGTACAGACTTTGAAGGTAGAGCTATGGGCAGGACAGCCAGGATATTCTTTAAATGTTTTCAGAGTCTACTAGATAAGTCTGCATAGTTTGTCAACTACTAATATGTATATTGTGGATAACTTTATTATTTTACATTTTTATAAAATAGTATTATTTTCAGGTTCAACTATTTAGGAAATTTATTCATCTTTACAAAATTCAGGTAAAGGATCACCTCCACTTACTATACATAGATACCTAAGATGAGTATATCCCACATGACTACCACAGTCAGAAATGGAGGCCAATGAGTAGTGAGTAACATAATTTTTACACCTAGAAAATAATCAAGCTGGGCATGGTAGCTTATGCCTGGAATCTCGGCACTTTGGGAGGCTGAAGTTTGCAGATCACTTGAGACCAGGAGTTCAAGACCAACCTGGCCAACATAGCAAAAGCCCTTCTCTACAAAAAATACAAAAGTCATTTGGATGTGGTGGCACACAGCTGTAGTCCCAGCTACTCAGGAAGCTGAGACAGGAAAATCACTTCTGTCTGGGAGGTGAACTGAAATTGTGCTGCTGCACCCAGCCTGGGTGATGGGAGTCTAACCCTGTCTCAAAATAAATAAACAATTAAATAAAAAATAATCAGCTCATTGGGAATGTTCTGTGGGAAAAAAATTAATTCATCTTTTTCTATAAGATAGGTTACTAATTACTTTAGAACTTAGATCCCTAGGATTCAATTTGAATGAGTCTTTATGTGTTATAAAATATATAAATTTATTAAAAGTTATGCTAAATGATGTCATTTCTTATTTCAAAACATTACACTTTCTTCCTAAGTCATATCACTATTAAGTACAGAACTAAAAGATTATATATAACTTGTAACTTTTCAAGATAGATTATTTAAAAATTGGAGCCAGTTATATCAATAATATGTCAGAATGTTAAAGTATGTATAACTCTCTTCAAGTATTTTTAAATGCATGAAGAAAAATACTAAAATTAAACTTTATTTAAACAGAAAATTTCTTTTATTATTCACATTTTTATAACCTGGTGTAAAACATTAAAATATTGTTTCATTGTAGCCGGGAGCAGTGGCTCATGCCTGTTATCCCAGCACTTTGGGAGGCTGAGGTGGGTGGATCAGGAGGTCAATAGATTGAGAACATCCTGGCCAACACAGTGAAACCCCGTCTCCACTAAAATACAGAAAATTAGCTGGGCGTGGTGGCACGCGCCTGTAGTCCCAGCTACTCGGGAGGCTGAGGCAGGAGAATTGCTTGAAGCCGGGAGTCGGAGATGGCAGTGAGCCAAGATTGTGCCACTGCACTCCAGCCTGGCGCCTGGCAAAACAGTGAGACTCTGTCTCAAAGAAAAAAAAATTGTTTCATTGCTCACTATGGGAATCATGTATTGAATTAAATACTTTTTCTACCACATTTTGACTTGAATGATAACAAAAAGAGATGGTTAAATGGAGACGATTGAAACCCAGGTGAGTTATACTGTAACACTTTATTTAAAGGGTAGAGGCTTGAAGTCAAACTTTTCTTGCCCTGTAATCTCTCTCAGTCCTGTGTTTTTCTTGATAGTGGATTTTCAGTTCTTGAATATTTGTTAAACTATGGAAAGGGTTATATATACTAGTAACTTTCCTTCCATTTTGACTCAGCATATCTGCTCAGCCTCCCTTGGCATTGAACTATAGTTACCTACATCTTACATGGTGTGAAGAATTTACATATATTTTATGTTCTTATCTATTCATGCTGAGTCACTAGAAGTTAGCAATATACCTAAGCACAATTCTCCAAAACTCAAATCTTGAGGCAGGAATTTTTTTTAATCCCTACACAGTATGTAATATTATTCAGTGATTTTACTACTTTTTAATTTAAATACATGTTTTAGTTTCTTTTTTTTTTTTTTGAGACAGAGTCTCGCTCTGTCATCTTCCTCTGTCACCAGGCTGGAGTGAAACCTCCACCTCTGAGGTTGAAGTGATTCTCCTGCCTCAGCCTCCCGAGTAGATGGGACTACAGGCACGTGCCACTACACCCAGCTAATTTTTGTATTTTTTAGTAGAGATGGGGTTTCACCATGTTTGCCAGGATGATCTCGATCTCTTGACCTCATGATCTGTCCACCTTGGCATCCCAAAGTGCTGGGATTACAGGCATGAGTCACCATGCCCGGCGTTTTTTTTCCTTTTGAGAGGTAGTCTTGCTCTGTCGCCCAGGCTCGAGTGCAGCGGCGGGATCTTGGCTCACTGCAACCTTCGCCTCCCAGGTTCAAGCAATTCTCTGCCTCAGCGTCCCAAGTGGCTGGGATTACAGGAGCCACCACAACACCCGGCTAATTTTTTGTATTTTTAGTAGAGACAGGGTTTCACTATCTTGGCCAAGCTGGTCTTGAACTCCTGACCTTGTGATCCACCTGTCTCAGCCTCCCAAAGTGCTGGGATTACAGGTGGTGAACCACTGCACCTGGCCTAAATACATGTATATCTAAGGAACTTAATAGCAGTCTGAAAATGGCTATACATAAAGCAAATTGAAAACATTTTATACCCTGAGGTCCATCCTTTGTTGAAAACAAGTTTTAGAGAACTTAAATCAAAGATACAGTAACACTTTTGTGAGTCTTTGTATTCGGCCTAAATTAAAGGACCAAAGGAATTGTTACTTTGTGTTATTAGAAGTTACTTAATGTTGTATGTGTGTATTCATATGTGTGTACCACCTAAAACTATCCTTCAAATCACTGATACTTGTCCCACACTTTCAGAAATGCTGTATTTAAGCATATTCTTAGTGTCCAGACAGCAGAGAAATCTATAGAAAGTTTATCCAAGGCTAACAGACAGGTACTTTATATAACAAGATGCCAATTAACAACCAACTAAAATAATAAGATCACAATGACAAGAAAATAAAATCATCATATAAGATCTCTGTAATAAAAATATTTCTGGCTGTGGGACAAAGACAGTATTTTCAGACTTGCTTTTCCCATCAACTGCTAACATCCTTGCGATGTGTCATGAAACATGGGGTTGTTTTACTGTTAGAATCAGGACCAGTACCCTGCCTTTCAAGACTCTGAGAGTAAGTGCCTCTTTAACTTTTATACCTTTACCCACCTTTCGTGCTTCACTTTAGTTCTGGCCTTGCTTAATTAATACCTATTAGCTCATGAAAAACTGAAGACTCTAGTTTAAAAAATATTTTACTGGTTCCCATTCATTGATGAAACTTCTTGGATGTGAAACATGGCAAGGCTAACAATACTGACTTCAGGTAATTTCTTTCAGTGGAAATGACTTAATGCATATAAACTCTACACTCCCAGACAAATTTTATACCTATATAATTTTATAATTTTTATTGAAAAAATGTCCTCAAACATTGATTGAGGTCTTTCCATAGGAGTAACTAGAGAGCCAATGATGACTACAACTCAGTCATTGCCCTTGCGAGCTTTATTTATTTATTACAATAATAGAGTTCCCCTCATCCCACCACCTGGCAATGGTAATAAAAATTTACACTGATTGATCTCCATTCTCTTGGTTCATTTTGTGCTATCATTTATTAGGTGGTTGAATAAAAGAGAAATGCTGTCTATGTCTATGATCAGTAAAGAAAGCAATAGTTGTAGTACCTCCCAAACTGGAGCGTTCTGATTGTAGCAGGATTCACCCCCAAGCACCAAAACAAGCAGTAAGTATTGAAATATTGAAATCACGATTTTTTTTGTTTTAACCATGGTGAGGTTTCTGGTGAGTCATCAACCCAAACCAAAAGGATTCTGCTCTTTTAGACTTTCTATTGTTAAAAGTCACCACATTAATTTGATGTACTATAAATGGTACGTTCTTCCTGGAGGAGTCAAATTGCCTAGAAGCAGTCATAAGACTCTGATAAATAGAAAATCGCTAAAAACTTCTAATCATCTATGGAGAGATTTGCTGTAACTTTTTTGATGTATTTTCCAAGATTAAATTTAAAAATCTGTTCTATTACCCAACAAATTAATTTGGATGACTAATGATTGAATGTAATAAAAATATGCACTATAATGTATTCTGATCAAGTTCTGTAAGATCTTACTTTAAATCTGTTTTGCCTCAAACAGAAGGAGAATTTGAGATTGTCCTCTAGTTTCCTGGCTTTAACATCAAGAATCAATTCTACGGCCTACACTAATTCAAAATAACAGTTTATGGCATGAAAAATTGTCATTATTATTGCTTGCTAGTGATTTTTCAGTAGTTCTTTTGACCTTCCCATTTCCAGTGGAATTTCTATGGAATAAGAAGCAGTTCTGTGTATCAGGCTGGCAAACACCATACTAGGTACTGGAGATATAATTAATAGATCCAGGAAACCCTTTTATGTGTGGATCTTCTTCCACTCTAAGTTTCCCTGATCTGTTGATGCTAACGTCACACAAATGCAAATTGCTGTTGATCAGCATTTCTCAGTTTTTCATGGTTGCCTCATAAGGAGGCGTTCTAGACATTTTTAAAATTGCTTCATCTATAAATTTTAATACCACAGGTAAATTGTTTATCAGTCAATGTACCGTGTGTATTTCTGTGCATTATACAATAAAATAGTAAGACTTTTTTCACCTTCCCAAAACAAATTGTTACTCCCTTGGGAGCAATATAGCCCCCATAGCAAATGCATGCCACAAAGTGACAAATAGCACATTCCCTGGCATTTAGTTCTTCAACAAATGTTTAACATCAAATGTGTTTAGAATACAGTTTCTTAGTACGAGGTCCACAGAAACTTCATAGAATCCTAGATGGGCCCACAAGAATTGTGTGGAAAAATACTGTTCATCAGAATTTTTCTAAGAAGGTCCATAGCTTTCACTATATTCTCAAATTGCTCCTTAAGAAAGAAATTAAGGAGTACTGGCTTTAGACCAATCAGAAAAGGGATACTTGTATGCTAGATATAATTTTGATTAATAATTGATTATTTTCTACAGAGCTAGAGATATTTTAAAGTCACTAACTGAATTAATATAATAATTTCTAATTTTCTTTGTTGAAATGACCAAACTCAATTTAGGTCACCAAACTTTAGCTGAGTATTGACATTGGGCAAAAGGCTACAATGTGTGCAAAGAAAGTAGAATGTTGTCTTTAGGAGTTTTGCTTAGGACAAGAGCTTTTGTCAGTGGTTTGCACTGCTGCCCAAAGTTCTAACCTCATAGTTGCTAGTAGGATTACTAATGATCTATAAATTTATACTTATTGTATGTGCAAAACTTTGGATCATGTATGTGAATTTACATAGGCCTTTGAGATCTCTGAGTGAGATAGGTAGTAAGAAAGTCATCTGACTCTGAAGTATCTTAGGAAGGTTTAAAGATTTAGGAATTTAATATACAAGTTATATAAAGTGAAAGTTGAACAAAGGCAGAGATTAGTTTATGTGAGTGTAGATTTGCCAGGCAAATTCTTTTACAATATTCTCCTAACCTCCAAGACCTTTGTGTATGTCTCAAAATGCTTAACACAGATAACAGGCAAAGGGAAGAAAATATTATAATTAATAATAATTAATACTTTTCAATTCAAATTTCCATTAGGACATTAAGAAAATTATGGACTATCATGTAGCAATGAGAATGAATGATCTGCAACTATAGACAACATAAATGGACCTCAAAAACATAGTATTTACCAAACAGAACACCAGACACAGTATTCATGCTTTATGATTCCACTTATATAAATTCAAAAATAGGTACAAACTAATATCTGGTGATAGAAATCAGGATAGTAGTTGCATTTGCTGGGGGGTTGGGACTAAAGGGGACATGAGAAGGATTCCTGGGTTATTGAAAACGGTCTATTTTTCTAGGCAATTTTTATACTAGTATGAACACTTGGTGAAAATTCATTCAACCTTACACTTACAAAATATGTCCTTTATATATATATGTATATTATACTTCAAAAAATTTACTTAAGAAAAAGAAAAGTGTTTAGGTGGCTGAAGTTTCCAGATGTGGATACTATACAGTAAATTGGGCCTTTTCACATTACTTTATATAAATGAAAGAATTATTTTATATAATATACATTTATGAGACATAGATACTGTATGTTGAAGGTACTGTGAAAGATACACCAATTAAGAGCACAATCATAAAAACAGAAATTCAAGTTTAGTGGAACCTTTCTTAGGTACAAGAAATCTCAATGAACTGAGGAGTCATTATTCCTCAGTTCTAAAATTTACCTCAGAATTCTCTGTTTATACTACAGCAAGCCCTGGAATGGCGTAGCAAAGCATACTAATGTGGTGAAGAGCTTAGGCTCTGGACTAGACTTCAGTCAAGTGATTTAATACTTCTAAGTTTCATTTAGTTTATTTGTAAAATGAGACAATATTAGCACTTACTTACGTGAGTACTGTAAGGCCGGTTGCCTCACCGGGAGCTCAGACACGCCCATCCCTCTCCGCGCCCGGAACTCCGCACCAGGATCTGCACTCAACACTAACCTCTGCACGCGACACCTGCCTCTGCACTCAGCACCTAGCTCTGCACACAGCCCCCGGACAGCCCCGGCTGATGCAACCCTGGCCGGTTCTTGCACCAGAAAAACCCGCCCCACAATCTACCCACCAATAACAGCCCACCCCCGTCTCCATCCCACTCCCCCGCAGCGAATTAGAACACCTGGCCACTCCTTGCTCTCCCAAAGCTATAAAAACCCCTCGTCCTGGGAAGCCAGCGCGACTTCTCTGGCCCCCCTCCCCCGGACCACAGAACCTTGCCCGGGGAGCTTAATAAATCAGCATTTAATTTTCCTAGGCTGGCCTCAGTTTCCTCATTTTAAACTCGGCAATAACCCTTACAAGTACCATGAATATCAATTCACATAATGTATATACAGGATATAACCCAGTATTTGGAATATTCTAGAAACGTGGAAGAAGTTAGTTATTATGAGCAGTGTTGATATAGACTATACTAAATTGACTTGAGTTGAGAGATTAAAACACTTTTGCTCTTATTCCTCCTCAATTCTTCATCTGAAGTGCCTGTACTTATCTGTTTTTGCCCTCTGGTATACCGTATTTTAATTATGTTTTGTCCCCAGCTTTTATTTAACTCTAAAAATGAGCTGCTTCCTGCCAGTCCAAGGAGCTCCAGGCAAAACTATCTAATGTCCTTCTAGCGTCTGCTTGGGTATCACTTTAGTAATGTTACATCAGGGAAATAGCCAACCATCTCAGTAACTGGGCTCAACTCTTACCTGTGTTTTTCCAGTAGTCATTCCTTACCTAGGTGATTACATTATTATCTTAACCACAACCACCTCAATTCTCTCTCTTCCTTCCTAGCTTGATACTTTCATCCTAGCTCGTGATTTGTTTCTTTTTCACTAAGTTGCTTTTCTTTGCCAAAGTGTCCATTGAGAGTTTCCAGGTAATGAGTGGTGAGCTGGTAAAGGTTTAACAACTGGCTCTCCAGGGAGGGAAATGCCAGGATTTGTAACATTTGCTTATTTTTACAGTGTAAATACTCCCACCATGGTTTGTTTGAAGCTACCAACATGGTGTGACTGAGCACAGAGCTGGGAGAAGATGTGCAAAATTTGCTCTGAGGGCTGGTACAAGCACAATATAAAATGCAAAACTCATTTAGATCAGTCATCTATTTCCTCCTCCTTCCCCCCTTCCTCCCACCTCAGTCAATAGTTGGGTAACAAGGTAACCTTGAATTTGCTCAAATTATGTTAACACCCTTCTCATTGCACTGTAAAGAAGCTGTAAATGCCCACTGTTCGGCAAAGTACTTTTGTTAGCTCCTCAACACTCAGGTCTATACTTGCAAGTTCTTATAAAAGATCAGTAAATTCACCAACAATTTAACAGTTTTAGTATAAAACCAGCCCTCAGTAAAGATTAACAAAATAAATAGAAGAATATAATCTAACCTTTAAAAAAATGTTAAATCTCTGACAACATATGGTTGGCAAAGTTGCCCCTGGCAATTTGACTGTTTCTACAGAGACAAATAAAAGAGGTTTGTCAGGAAAACTCTAGAGAACAAAGTTTGCTCCTTTTTTTTTTCTAGGACAGAGGGCATTGTCAGAAAAGTCTCAAATATTTCTCTAATGTAAAAAACATTTCTTCTGTTGTTTGATATTTGAAGACTTATTTTTGAAGTGAGACAAATTCCCTTTGTGAATTATATATCAAAAAGTTATCTAAATGAAAGTTCTTTGCAGTTCTAACTGAATGACAGATTTATCTTAGCCACTATGGTAAAGGCAAATCTGTCTTTGTGTGTCTTCATTTTCTCCAATCTTCACAAGTACCAGCCTATAGTCTTTAGATCTGTTGCCAGTATAACAGATTAGTCAGGACACTTCTATTTTTAAAAGAAGGTCCCACACCAGCCCACATTCACCAAGATTGGGTCTATTTGACATCATTTTCTGTAGGAATAAAACTACAGCTATTCTGAGTGGTGCTCCAAAGCATACAAGTTAGCCTGTCAGTATAATATATGTCATATACCAATTGAAAGCTTTTCTAATTTTAAAGTGGCTTTAAAATTTTTTTTTTAAATGTTCTGCTGGCTCCTAAACAAAGTATCAGAATGGAGACTGGTCAGTGTATACTTATTACCACTGCTAAGGGAAAAAAATATTCTACTATTATAAATAACTGCCAAGCCCCAAGGGCAGTGACTGAGCTGCAGTCAATTTTGGCTCTGTAATTACTCCTAGAGAAGGACCTCAATCGAGGTTTAAGGAAGTTAAGTGGGTGAAAAATTATAATACCTGGGGACGTAGGGTTAATATGCATTCAGTCATTTTCCACTGAAAGCAATGACCCGAGGTCAGTATTGTTAGTCTCACCATTTTTTTTATATCCCAGAAGCTTCATCAATGGATATGAAACACAGTGAAATATTTTTTAACCTGGGATCTCTATTTGTCATTAGCTAATAGGTATTAATTAAACAAGACCAAAAACTAGGGTGAAGCAAGAAAGGTGCCCACAGTGTAAAAGTTAAAAAGGCACTTTACCTGAGGGTCTTGTAGGGCAGAGACCTGATCCTGGCATTATAATTAAGACACATTAGGAGGAGAATTTAAATAATATTGGCTATTTCTAGCATCTATTGGTGCAGGCTATAGCTACATGTAAACTGTTCCTCATATATTGCTATCAGCCCGAGGATATGTGGTATAAGTAGTTAAGAATAAACTCACTGGTGCAGGGACAGTCTAGTAAATCCCTATACTTTGCTGTTAGGTGGAGAAGAAGGTTTTCCTTCTTTCATTAGCAGAGATTAAAAGCATTATTGCTTGTGTTTCAAGTCTTATTGAGGTTTTAATGAAACCACGTTTATAATTGTCATTCACAGTTCTCCTGATATCCCCTGACCTTGGACATGAGTTTGATGAAGTCAGGACAGGAAACAAATACCAGTAGTAGATCCTCTGTTTATTAGGGTGATCCACATTCTGATAATCCAGAAACAGCTTTCTTGTGGAATCCTAATTAGGAAAAAGGAGTCAGGCTGGTGGGACTGAGGGAAAGCAAAGAGAGAAAGCAGATAATCTATGCGTGCCTTTCTCATGGTCCGGAAACACACAGCCCTCCTGAACAAATAAATCACAGTCCTCCTGTGCCCAGCTATCACCAGCACCTGGGATGATGCAAAAAACGCAAGTTAGCTCACTGCAATCTTGGCATTATCAGTACTGCACAAAGCCCTCTTCGGCACACAGAACAAGCACGGTCCTGTAAAATCCCCAGCAAGCCTTTGTTTCCTTAGAGTCAGCTCCTTTTTGCTAGTCTACGCATTGCTTCCTTGACGTAATTTCATACTTTCTCTAATAAATCTTTAAACTTTTCTTTACCTACAACTGTTAGTAAATTCTTATCTCCACATCACCAGCCCAGGTAATAGCCGCTCACCTGTGACATTTCTTAATTATCTTTATTCTCCTTTATCTGTCCATCCATCCAATAATCCTTCCATTAACCTATTGATTCAAAAAACATCTACTGAGAAATTAGTTGGCAATGGAGATTCAGTGTTGGACAAAGACAGCCTACTTGGGATGTCAATAGGCTTCCACATTCCATTTTACTAATTGTCCAGACTGCTGTGAATCTTTGCATTCAGTTTGAGTTCCAAAAAGTTTTTTAAAAATGGTTATTTAAAGAAACAATGATGATAAAAGTCCTGCAAGCTTTGATTTTGTAGAATCATCTCTCTTAAAGGTATCCAATAAAACATGTTACCTTTATTATCTTTATTTCAAAGATTTCCAGTCAGTTGAAGATTGGGGAATAAGTTGACAAAAATCACTCCTTTAGTGTAACAAATTATATGAAAAATTTTAGTTTGGCCAATAATATATTTAGTTGATTATAATATATGCTCCATATAAAAATGCTGTGCCACAGATATTTTCTTTCTTAGAATATGTCTGGATAAAAGTTTCAGAACAAATAAAATGAAGCAATTAAACTCTAAAATATGAAAAAGAAAAAGAATGATATTTGTGGTGATCCTGAGGGAACGTGAAATGATTGAGTTACACTGACTTTTAGAAAGAAACAAGAAATAATAATCAAAATAAAAGTTTTTAAAACTTAAGCAATAAGTGGAAATAACATCTTCAGTTCTTTAATGTACTGAATACTCTAAAGACTACTGTACTTGAAATTAAATATAGTTCTCTAAGACTTAATTTTTGCTTCTTCAAATTGGTTCTAAGAATTCATCTACCTGTTGCTACCAGCAGGAATGTGATACCCATAGGAAAAAAAAAAAAAAAACTTCCCAAAAGCATCCCACTTTTTAATTATAAACAGATGAGGGTTTTTTCCCCTTATTTAATAGGCAAAGTTTATATGATCTAAACTTTCAATTAAAAAAATCTAATTTTGATCTTCTTTCAGAAAAAGAAGTATTCCTTTTCATCAAGATCCCTTCCTGTAAAATTAAAATCTCTCTATTTTCTCTGAAATGTGCTCTGTTATTTGCCCCTCATGCTTGCATCTTCAAACTTTTAGTTATTCACACATGATGATATAATTTTTTCAGGCCACTAATTCAAAAGTTAAATATTCACAATTTTTATAAGTTCTTAATTTTCATTTCAAGAATGCATTCTGTGTACCCAGAAAACTTAATCTAGTTAATTATAAGGGGGTTGTCTAGTCACTGGCTGATAACTTCTGCCTACTTGGTCATAATTCGTAACTCATACATGCAGTTCTTTCTGGTCCCAAGCTATGGTTAGTCTCTAAAGTTGTTCTACATAACCATCCCCCAGAGGTAGCCTCTTTCATAACTTCTAGATTTCAGTGTCCAGTTTTCTCTTGCTTTTTTGCTCTCTCTCTCTTCATTTCCACAGCTGTCCTGGGAAACATGAGAAAATTTTTCAGTTCTTCCATACAACTCTGAAGGCCCAGGAAACCCAGTAGAGATGCCAAACCCACTTCTGTCCTGGACATTTGCATCGACCATCCCTCTTCTAGACTCTAGTCCTCGAAGGCTTAGTGTACTCTCAGGGCTGCAGATAGGAAACAGAACACAAGTTCCATTGACCCCATGATCACAAAATTATCTGAAGCATTCTACTGTCTGCCTTGTGTCCTCTCCCCCAGTGTGGGACTTCACCTGCCTTTTCTCACACACCCTTGTCCTTTCACTCTCTTCTCTGACTCAGATCGTTTTCAGGGAGAAGAGGGCAAATGAATATTTCACATCCAAAACCTGCATTTGGAGCTTTGGAACTTAAAAACTAAGAATGGCAGATATTTATTTATTTATTTATTTATTTGTCTTTACTCCCTTGGGCAATGCATCTTTAAGGCCAGAAGTCTGAATGAGATATGACCTATAGGCAAAATAAGAATTATGAGCGTAACATATCAGTAAATAAAAACATGTTAATCCTGGCACACGATCTCTACATGCTTTCCCTCTTTGAAATGGACTCCATTAATGTTTCTCCACAGCTACTTCAATGTTTTGCAGCAACCACCTCTTCATTAACTGTAAACTTATTCTTCATCTTCAGACCTCTCAAATTGTGAATATTGATTAAGAAATAAGATTAAATGAGAGAATTAGCTTCAGCTGCCAATAACAGAAAATCCTCAAATAACACTAATTTTAAAATACAGTAAGATAGTTTATTCCTTTCTCATGCCAAAAATACAAAAAACAAACAGACAAACAAACAAAAACAAAAAACCAGATGTAGCCAGTTTAGGGGTACAATAGGCGCTCTGTCATGATCAGGGACTCAGACTCCTTCAAGCTTCTCCAGTGGCTTAGATTATCTCAGGCTCTAAGGCCACTGCTCCCGGACCAACTAGAAACAGGAAGGAGGGGAAAGGAGAACAAGACGTCTGTGTTCACTATTTCTTATTAGAAGGAACTTAGTTACCTAGTCACACTATGGAAAACATATATCAAGTTCTTCAAACAGCCCTCGTAAAACTTTCTCCCTAGATTTGAGAAGGAAGGTCAATCATCCCTCCTCCGTTTCTCTGGCATGGAAGACAGGACTGGGAACACAGATTTTCCAAACCAGTACTCTTCACCAAATCCTGTTGAATCACCAGCCACCTGACTGTTTTAGATCCTTGATGTAGATGATTCATCTAGCAGGTTCACAGACACCTTCTTTAAAATTTCAGCTTGTTGATCTGACTCATAGCACATTGTAATTCAATTCAGAGTTCAGTCAAAGCTTTCATTTTCACACCGTTACACTACTATAAAAGGAAAACTCTTGATTTTTCTATGCAGCCATCTCAGTAAATTTTCTTTTTAGTTTAAATAGGTTTTCAACTGAATTTTCTGATTTTCTCAGGTATTCAATTATAGCTGAAAACCAAACCTTTCCTTTATTATGTTCATCCCAGTGTCTTATTCTGTTATCCAGAACCACCAAAATAATATTAAATAAACACTATGATCTTTAGATCCCTTGCTTTCTTAATTTTAATGGAAATGCTCTAAATTGCTTTCCTCTTTTCTTGAAAGAAATAATGTTTTTGATATTCTCTTGTTCCTCCTTCTATTTCAATTATCTCCTTAGAATCAGGAATAAGCTCTTATATCAGAGCTTTGGCCAGTATTTTTAACTATTATGCAGTATTTTAATTTATATTCAATGTATAGGCCAATTTTTCTAAAATTAATGTAGGTCACTCAAAAAAAGTATTTTTAAAATTCTTCCCACATTATACATAAAAATCAGGTTTATTCATTTTAACTGCTGGATAGCATTTGTATAGCACTTATGTTGTTTTCCATTTTTACTAATAAAAGCAATGCTTAATTGGGAATTCTTGAACATGTCCTCTTGCACAGATGTGCAGTAATTTTTCTAAGTGGTATATCTAGAAGCAGAATTATTAGGAAAAAGTTCTCATGCACTTTCAAGTGAATGTTACCAGACTGTCCTTAAAAATTAGCGTACCAATTCATATTACCAACAAGCACTCACTGTTAGCCCTCTTCCTTTTCACCATCTTCCTATAATATTCTTGTCTGCTACTGTTTCCAGAAGAAATGAGTTAATGTACCCAGCTATCATTATGAGATCGTTAGATTCTTCTTGCTGTTCTGCCTACTTCACTTCATATATGGATCATTTTGGTTGCTATACAACTTCACAGCTATTATATCATCTGGGGAAATACATTACTTTTAGCTTACTTGATGTCCTCATTTATAATTTTTTTGTCTTAATTCTATATATTTCTGATAAAACTATTATTTGCTTTTTTTGATCAGTATATAATTTATCATTCCTTAATTATCCACTTCCCTTTGTAAGGCATTATCATTTGCAAACAACACATAGCTATTTATTTTATTTTAAATCAAATCTGAAGTATCTTTATCAAAATAGATTATTAATTTATTATATTGATTTCGATTACTAACATATTTGGATATTTGTCTACATCTTATTCTAGATTTTAAAAAATTGACTGTGCTTTTCTTAGTATCATATTTTTCTTTCTTTCGTTGACTTAGTAGGAATGTTCACCCTGGTTTGGAAGTTAAACAGTCTTTTTCTTTTGTTTTAGTGTTTTAATTTTCTTTAAATTTTTAACATATGTTAATTTTATTTCTAACTAAACAATTCTAAGGTTAATTTATATCACTATCTTCCTCCAAAAGATTTGAGAATATGTAATAAATTACATTTCCTTCAGGTCTGCTCCTTTAGTCACTGTAATTACTATTTAGTATTTAAGTTCCACTTTCTTTTTAAACACTCCAAAAATAGTGATAAGTATTCTTAGCAATTTCAGTATTTAGAACTTTGATCAGCTGCTTTGCTCACTATTTTTCTTGCTTTCCATACTTTCTTTTTCAGTTTTCTTCTTGCTAAAGTACATCTTTTAGTAAGTCTTTCAATAAAAGTCTATGGCCAATGATTTTTTTTAATATTTATGACTATCTATGTCTTTAACTCTTATTTTCAAATAATAATTTAGCTAGGTTATATCATTGTATTCCCCAGAGTTTGAAAGTATTATTTTATTCTCCTTATGCACCAATTGTTCCTAATGAGAAATCTGATATCCATTCAATTATGTCTCTTTGAAAATAATTTGTCATTTCTCTTCAATGTTCACATCTTTTTAAATCTTTGATATCTTATAGTTTCAGAACACTGTATCTAGTTATAAATTTGTTTTATCTTTCTAGGGACTTGATATGTTTTCTTGCAATCTGAGAATTTATGTTTCTTTTTAAATCTGAATCATTTTTCATTAATATTTCTTAAAATATGTCTCTTCTCAACTCTCTTCTGCCTGAATTTCAGTTTGATGAGATGGGAAATGTAATATCATCCCTTTCTTTTGGGGGAATTTTCTCAAATATATCTTGTATTTTATTAGTGTTTTCTTTAGCTGTGTATCGTTTAACCTATGTGTGTAGGTATACAGGATTTTGAGAATTTTTTTCTTTTTTTTTGTGAACTTCTTTTTTTAGAGGATTCAGAGATTGCAAGCATGTGGCCCCAACAGCAATCTATGTTCACTGACATTAAGACATCACCATTTCTTAAGAATAAATGCCTCACATATACTTGTAGGTTGGAACAGTTCATCTACCACTCACTTTTTCAACAGTTTCTTCAACATTATTGTCCTCAGTACTTGTTTTTTTAAGGTTCTTATATTTTTTAACACACTTTATGGGTAGAGCAATGGGAGCATATATTAAAATATTTGTTAATTAATTTAACAAAATTTTCCCCCACATAGGTTTTAATATATGTGTTTTTTTCTATCAGTCATCTGTACTTTCTCATCAGGACAATTGTTATTAATATATAAGGATACATGGCTGCTAACCTGGGTACAATAAATAGCCTTGGAACCATTTTTCTCTAGGACAACACAAAGTAAATCAAACTTTCTTTCCTGAGCTTTAAGAGTAAAGTAACTGGAACGGTACATAATTCTATGAGGGTAGTGTCCATTGAAAATGAAAACTTTAAGAAGAGTTCAACTGCATTGCCATTTCTTTCTACTCAATGATTTTTTGAGCTGTGTCTCTCACCACATACAATTGATATTCATTTTTGGAAGTCTTCATTTTGTTACAACTACCAATTTGATGGACTAAGAAACAATATTAGTATATACCAAGATCAGACAGATTGTTTCATTAAATAAACCATGAGAATTAATTATTCAATTAAAACATCACTAGAATCCTAAATTAGGAAATAGGTTCATTTACTTAGTGCAGTTTAAGAACTAACTATAGTCACAGTTGAAAAACGTTGAAGTTATTTTAAGAAACAATTCTAAACACTTCTATTTAAATAATTGCTCAGCACCATGAGTACATCTGTCAATTACTTGTTAACTGGCTGAAATGGGACTACAAAACTATGCCATCTGTCACCAACCCTCATTCCAAATATCAATCGATCCCTTAGTGTTAAATACAAATTGACCTGTTCATTCAGCTAGTAAATTTCATGTGTTTGATTCAATTATACCACTTTGCCACTCTTTTGTACTCAAACATCTGAATTTATTTTTGCCATGTGAGTCACTGTGTCAACAATCATCAAGATGTATATCGCTCAATTGCTATCTTCTTTTTCACTCTGAATATAGCTTCAAAGTACATCCATTTTCCCTTAGAATTTTAGCTTTATTAATAGAAAGTATAACTCTTACTTATAATTTTTCTAACTTAGATTAATAAAAACATTTTAAAATACTCATCTGATACTAATATATTTGAAAATCTATTAGGAATAAAACAAAACATATGAAAAATTTTCAATGGTATTTTGATAAAAGCTCTGCAAACAAGGCCAGGCGCAGTGGCTCATGCCTGTAATCCCAGCACTTTGAGAGGCCGAGGCAGGTGGATCACAAGATCAGGAGTTCCAGACTAGCCTGGCCAATATGGTGAAACCCTGTCTCTACTAAATACAAAAAAATTAGCCAGGCGTGGTGGCGCATGCCTGTAGTCCCAGCTACTCAGGAGGCTGACGCAGGAGAATCGCTTGAACCCAGGAGGTGGAGGCTGCAGTGAGCCGAGATTGCACCACTGCACTCCAGCCTGGGCAACAAAGCAAGACTTCATCTCCAAAAATATAAAAAAGCTCTGCAAACAAAACAATTTTGTATGCATTTCAAGGCTGAAGTAAAGAAAGAGATATCAACACTCAACATGTAGAGATGTTTATAGTCTTTCACTAACACATGGGATTCCATACAAATTATTCTCATTAAAGCTAATGATAATCTTAACTCTAACTTCCCTAGGGTCTCAGTTGGAAATCAGAGGCTGGCATTTTAGATTTCTAAGGCTATCTAAAGATAAAAACAATCAGATGTTAGCCGTGACATAATACATAGTTTACTGAAAAAGTTTTAATATTCTGTGTACACCCAAGTTAATTATCATTCACTATTAACATTACAAGACTATTGCAGCAAAAGTTAAGCACCTCCTTGTAGTGAACACTACAGTGCACTGCTCAGAGTCCCTCCTCAGAATTTAAGCTCTCTTTTCTTCCATTGTTGGGAGTGTTGACAGCTCTCAGATTAGTTTCTCTTCAGAAACTGGCTTCAGCCAGAGAGCAGACTGGCTCCAGCCAGAGAGCAGACTGGCTCAAAGTTACTCCCCTCCACGCCCCACCAAATGTGGCCTTCACTGAATGACTGGTAGATACAGGAGTATAAAAGCCTGGCCCCTTGCTGCAAGACACAAAAATTCTGAAGGGCCATCTCAGAAGGAAAGCTTTTTGTAGGATTGTCTGAGGCCACTGTTGCAACTGCATCGTAGCTCAGCTTCTCCTGCTCAACATTGCCTCAGTCACCTTTTCTAGTTGTTTCCAAGAGCTATTCTCAGTAAACCTCCTGCATGAAAATCTGAGTCCCCAGATCTGTTCCTTGGGAACTTGTCTTATAGAATTAGTTTTCCTTGACTTATGTGATGTTTTAGTAAAACAATGTAACATCTTATGTTTTACATGAAAAAACAAAACAAAAAACAAAAACCCACTTCCCAATCAAGAAGTTGCTACAAGGAAAGAATTAAATGACCTAGGTACTATAACCTGGTAAGCTGTGGACATTTGGAAACACACTTTTAGTTGTCCGTGCAAATCTGTTTTCACTCTTCTGTCTTAGAAGCATTCAAAGAAACCTGTTTTCTTGGGACAGCGGGCAGAATATCTATTAAAGGAATGCAGCAATACCGCATATGAACTGGAATTTTCATGGTGTCTCTGTAGTAGTATTTAATTGGCTATAGTAAATGCATTTCCCCTGAATAAAGATGATGACTTCTTTGAGAAATACTTCACCTTCAAAAAATAAACAAGGAGGAAAGAAATATCATATTTAGTATATTAACATATTTAGGATAGGATAACCCTAATTTAGCCATACAAAAATGCACAAATACATAAGAACTTGGGCTCTGGGAATAAAGCATGGCAAAGATAAAGAGAATTAGATTGAGGTCCACTACATGGCAATGTGGTCTCCACTAGGGTTACTGAAATGATAGATCATTTTTGTAAATGCTGAAATGGCCAAAAAATAAAATAAAATAAAATAAAAATTAGCAGACCTTTCAGAAATTCCATATAAAGAATCTTGGATTCTGGGATACTTCTGCACCTGTTTTCTGCACCATTTAGAAATCTCTAAGGAAGGAGCTCACATATTCCACCTAATCATCATTTTAGTTATAGATTATGTAACTACAATTTGTTATGTAAAGGAGGTCCACCAAGCTCAGTATAAGCATACTTACAGATGTTTCACTGATTTTAGACATTGGAAAGCAAAAGCTCCCCATTAATGAATTGTAATGCTGATTTATCAATCTCATATATCCAAAATTTGTTCACTCAAACAAAAAATCATTGCAGTTTTGCTTTTCTAAGCAGTAGAGAATAAACTCATGAGACATTACAAACTGTGATTAATAACAAACAGCTGTGTATTATATAACTCTATATATGGACCAGAAGACAATATGTCTTAGAGCCCAACGTGCTATGAATTATGCTTAAGTTTTGGGAGCGTACAAATGAAAACATTTGTCCTGCTAAACAAATATAATCTATTTAATTAAATATCCTACAGCTGAAGTTTGGCTTGCTTGCTTTCTTAGTTGTGAAGAGAAAACAGCTTTACGAAAAGTGTTTGTATGTGAATTCATTTTATAAATATAAGAAGTTACATTTTATTTATGGTAGATCTGTTCTATATAAACAAGACTATATTAAACCTTGGATCTACCAAAATTGTAGTGATGCAAAGATTTATAATTTATAGTAGTCAGTGACTTTCTTATTAGAAGTTCTCAAATTAGAAGGAATGATCAAAGGCTTATTCTTTAGTCAACAGATGACTAAATTAATGTTAGCCATACTAACACCCAGGCAAGAGACTATGATTGGGGACATATGAATCTATCCCTGTTACCAAAAAGACAACATAAAACACAGACCACCGAAAAAATAAAGTATTGACTTCAAATTTTATAGCTATTCAAAATTCAGTTAATAAGAATGACTGCAAATATTTTCTCATATTTATCTGATCATATAGTCTTATAGTCCTGAGTTTTGGACACGATTTTTTATTTTGGGGCATTTTCTTTGAAATACCATGATTTTAAATAATTTATTCAAGAAAAATATTTTTGCAGTGTGCCACTATGTGCCTAGCATCTCATGGGAGATGTTAAAACGGCTAAGACAAAAGTTTTGCACTCAAGGAGCTTCCTTCCGGTCTGGAGCAGGAAACATAAGTGAAGAAATGATGGCAATAAAACATAGATAAGTACTATAATAAAGGCAGAAATTGCTGTAATATCACAAACGAGTGGGAAATTAACTCTGCCAAGGCAAGGGAAAAAGTGGGTAAGGCTAAGACACATAAAATGGAGGATAAGTAAGATTTTTCCAGATAGTCAAGATGTGGAAAAAAATTCCAGATAAAGGAGCACAAGGGGCTAAGTCGTAGAGCCATGATGTGTATGGCAAGTTCTAGAATGAACCAGGGTAAAGTGGGTAAAACGTGAAGCTGGTATGGAAGACTGAAGCCAATATTGAGGAATGATAATATCTATGCTCCTATATTAAAGCCATTTTTCAATTTTTCGTGGTCTTCATATTAGTAATAGTATTTCAAACAATGAATTAGTAAAGACAGTTCTAAATCAACCTGGTCACTAAATTAAAAAAAAAAGTCAATCTACTTCCTAACTGCTTGATCTAAGCATCTCATTAAGATGCAGCATGTCACAAAATTCTACCATCCTGAGAATTAGGAGAACTGCGTGTCCTCTCTTATAGACTAGATAATCATGTAACTATACTGAATGTCAGCTTTTTACTCAACAGTAAAATGATGGCATGGGGGTTGATTTTTTTTTTTTTTTTTGCCTCAAGGTCTCTTGCAGCTCTGAATCAGTCTGTTTCCTACTGAACTGAGTTTCAACCCTAAAAGAAAATCCATTACAAGAAAATTGTTTTTCTGAAAAGGAGAAAGGCAAGTTAAGTGAAAACACAACAGGCAAGGATTCAGAGGTCAAATGGAGAGCACACTGAATATGAGCTAGAAATGTCAAACTCCTTAAAAGCAAGCAACTTCTATAAAATGGCAAATTCTGCTTTTTATCACAAGCTTCTTGTAAAAAGTTCTTTGAAGTTAATTTGAAGTATATTTGCAAATTTCCCTTTCATCTAGATCCATCCATTTATCTACCCATCTATCCATCATCTATGGCCTCTAAATTCTCTGTTTGGGGGAATTTTGATAAGCGAGACTGTTAAATGTTAAAAAAAAAAAAAAAAAAGGCAACATGATAAGAGAAGGCAACATGATAAGATAAAAGTCACTAACTCTGGGATCAGATGCACCTGCCTGTCTATCCTGGCTCCATGACTTATCACTTATGTAGTCTGGGTTAAACTCTATATCCTGTTTCTAAGTCTCAGTTCCTCAATATGCAACAATGGGATAAAACTGTTTAAACCCTTTTCTAAGTTAAATAACTTAGAAATAAAAAACAAAACCAAAACAAAACAAAATGCTTAAACCACCTCATGGAGTTGCAGTGAGGAATACAGCGAACAGGCTATATAATCTACTAGCATATGCCTTGCAGAATGGGTGGGCACTCAATAAATACTAATTGTCTTGTCATTCATAATCATGTCTGCATAATGTGCCTTCTATGGTGCTGTATTAGTCTCTTGCCCAAATTGTGATAACCCTCTTCTTTAAATAAGGCCTGATTTGGGGGTCTGTAAAAATAACTTTAAAAGTTGAAATTTCAAAAAGAGTTGAAATCTAAAAGTATTGATAAATTTAAAGGTAAACCAAAAAGCTTTTTCTACTACCTTTCCTTTTTTTACTCAAAAATAAATAAAATCATACAACATACAGATATTTATACTTAAATTGATTTTAGTGCCCTGCTTGTGAGATACATATATATTGATCTGGATATTCCTCCATCTTACCTAGATGCAAACAAGATTGTTCTCACATTTGGGTATTTCTTTCAAAGAAGGAATATATTTTAACATGACTTTTTAATTTTTTATGATTACTATGGTTACATAATAGTTGTATATGTTTATGGAGTACATGTGTTTTGACACAAGCATATCATGTCTAAAGATCAAATCAGGGTAATTGGGATACATATCACCTCAAGTATTACTTCTTTGTGGTAAGAATATTCCAATTCCACTCTTTTAGTTATTTTGAAGTATACCATCATAAATTATTAACCATAGTTGTCCTATTGTGCTACTGAACACTAGATTTTATTTCTTCTAACACTATTTTTGCACCCACTAATCATTCCCTCTCTATCCTGCCTTCCTACTACCCTTTCTGGCCTCTGGTAACCATCATTCTACTCTCTATCATCATGAGTTCAACTTTTATTTTTTTAGCTCCCACATATGAGGCTCTCTGTGCTGGCTTATTTCATTTAACATAATTTTTTTTCATTTTGGATATTCCATCAATGTATTGGGGGAAAAAGGTAAATAATAGAAACTTCAGGCTAATAAGGCCCTAGCATGGGGTCATAAAAATCATAGACACTGACAGAAATTATTATTATACTGATACATTTGCAATTATATTGGTACTGCACAAGTCTACCTTCTGTAGAGCATTTAATTCATGAGCAATTAATAATGATTTGGAAGAGATTATTCTTCTAATTTCATGTATGGAAATGATTTAGTCAACTCAATTATCCGAACGATTATCTGAAACACATATGTGTAATCTTGAAAGGTGACAATCCGAAAACCACTTATATATTTTAAGAAAAATGGTTTCAGATATTTTTGAGTAATCAGTATGTTCAAGGCACCATGAGGGGAGCACAAAAGTATAAGACCTAGACACTAACTTAAGAACTTGTTACCAGTAGGACAAATACAATTTTACTGAAGGGCAGTACAAGACAGCACAGTAAGAATACAGAGCACATGAGTGGACTTGGTAATCAACGCTATGGGAGAGCAGAGAAAGGAGGGATATTGTCAGGCTCTATGATCAAGACAGCCTTCACAAATGTAATAGGGCTTGAACAGAGTTCAAAATGATGGGTAAGATTTTGACAGATGGTGAGGTGGGAAAGTGGTAAGTAATACCCGTGAACAGGACCATAGAAACTCTTTCATGACCTGTGTGGAGCTCTGTAAATTATCAAAGAAATTTACCTCTATCTCCAAGGCAGCCTATTCATTAACTCTTGGAGTTCTCCAATATAGAAGTTTGTCAAATGGAACTTGGGACAGTGCCAAGCATTTGTGAGGACTCAACTGTAGTGATAAACAGTTCACACATTTTGTACCTAGCAATAATAAGACAAAATGTAATTTTCTATCATGCATGGAAATATCTTATCTGGATATTTATACACTGATTTAGAAAAAATAAATGTTTTTTTTCTGGTTATGAAAAAGGAGCAGAAACTTGGCATCATCTAAGGGACATACACAATATTTGCTAAGATTTTCTGCAGATTCTGCATATGCTTAGAATCAAATGAACATGTGGTTCTGAAACTTTTTTATCTTTTCTCCTTCTCACCCAATTTTTCCTAACTACTACTATTTGCAGGTATTGCAATGCACTAACATTAGAGAATGTTCATAGGAATGTGGTTTCTTCCAATTGACCTAAAAATGTTTTCTTTTACAAATAAATATGCACTTCAAAGAAACTTGTTTAAAATCTTCTTTTAAATAACAATCTCTTTTGTTTTAACTTTATGTCAAGTTGACATCAAAAGCGTAAGATTACTGAATTGTTTTTTTCTGTTTGGAGTAACTCAGCTAACAGTCACCAATATAGTTCATTTCAAAGACTCATGAGACAAATCAAAGAGATCTATTTAGGCTATTTTTCTCTTCCAAGGACAATCTGAGGGAATCTTGCCTGTGGATAATGGGCAGTATCTATATAAGACAATGTCCCTGTAACTTGAGGGCAGGAAAATGAGTGTGCCCATGCCGAAATAATCCATCTGTAACCTGCTGTTTTAATTATTGGGAACTGCAGTACAAATGGTACAAATAACATAATGTTATAGGTAAGAGGAGGAAAATTATCTTAACTGACCTTGGTATAATTTCTCTCTCCTAAAATAAATGAAGTATACTTATTTTCACAGACAGTATTAACTCAATAGTTTTTTTCTCAGAAATAAACAATAGTAAACAGTGAGTAGTAAACAATGTCATAATAAGAAAGCTTAAAAACAGGTTATTTAACAGACCATAGTTATTTATAATACAGATATTATTATTTCTTCTTCTCATTATATTTTCTTTATGGTGTCTATGTTTACTCAATTTTTCCTTTATCTTACAAAAAAAATTCCTGTACATATTCCTTTTTATTCACTGAACACTTAATCTAAAACTTCTATCTCCAATTTTTATGTGTGTTGTAAAAGTTTAATGCATAATATACCTTGTTACACCATTGCCCAAAAAGAACAACTGATAAATAATAATGTGATATAGACCAATAAAATTGTGCTAAATAGCATCACATACAATCAGGGGTTGGCAAACTTTTTCTGGACAAAGCCAGATGCTAAATATTTTGGACTTTGTGGACCATACAGTCTCTGTCTCCAAGAGAAGGGAAAGAATGAAAAAAGCCCATGAGAAAGAAAAAATAGGAGCTAATTAAAAAATAACAATTTTGAAATTTTTTTTCAGCTCATTGCATAAATTTACTTTTTAAATTTTGTTTGGATCCTGATTAGAGAGCTGCTATTTATTTTCATAGGGTTAATGGTTAAAATAACAAATAATTATGGGCCGGGAGCGATGGCTCATTCCTGTAATCTCAGCACTTTGGGAGGCCGAGGTGGGTGGATCACGAGGTCAGGAGTTCTAGACCAGCCTGGCCAAGATGGTGAAATCCTGTCTCTACTAAAAATACAAAAATTAGCCAGGCATAGTAGCAGGTGCCTGTAATTCCAGCTACATGGGAAGCTGAGGCAGGAGAATCACTTGAACCTAGGAGGCAGAGGTTCCAGTGAGCCGAGATGGCACCACTGCACTTTAGCCTGGGTGACAGAGCAAGACTCTGTCTAAAAAAAAAAAAAAAAGGAATTACGATATACTGACTCTATATTTCAACATTAGCCCTTTCCTCTCTCAATATAAAACGGTCAAGGATGTACTTCCTGAACTCATTTTACACAAAGCAATCAAATCGGTTTGTGTTAGAGGTACAGGAGGCACATTTCTCCATCCACTTCCCATCATTTTCTAATATTCTCTCTCCTCCATGAAACATTCCCCTGCCCAACTGCATGAATACCTTGTTGTCTCTCAGCATCTCATTCTTAGGTCAGCTCTTTGGTGAAATGTTCTGATTCTCCCTAAGTTAGGAACTCACTCACTGGGTTCCCACAGCCTGTATGATTATCATCTTCCTAATGTGGTATTTGTAAAGTTGAATTGCAATATATTTTGTCTTTTTTCTGGCAGTAAACTAAATTTCTTCAGGTGTGATTGCAATTTTTACACATTCCGTCACTTCGTAAAATAGCAAACACATAGTAGGCCCTCCGCAAGTATTGAATTAAGTAAGTAACATAAAAATTAAAAGTACTAATGAAATCAGATTGTTACTACTCGAATTATTATGCATATTATTGTAGGTTCTATTATCAGTTCATCTAAAGTCCTTTAATTTTTTCTTTTATGTCTAAACGAAACCGTCTCTTCTTAGCTGATAGAAAATCTTTGACTGCCTTTTCTTCACCTTAGTTTAGGATAAGTCAAAGGAATTAGCTCACATTTTCTCCTAAGCTTTAAATTTCAAAGCAAAATTGGGATATTTTCTACATACATACAATATGTTTATAATCTACATACACAGTATATTCATTAAATGTATGTAAATGGTAGTGGATTCCCACTTCTGTGTAATATTTATAAGTTTTTAAAATCATTACAATTAGTATCAGAAGCTTCCCAATATAAACTAAAATAATTAGGTAATAAAATAAAATATAAACATATACATTATAACTGTTCTGTATTTTGAGGGTTGGTTCTGCATTGTTTTGGGGTTTTGTTGTTTTTGTTTGTTTTCATTGCATGAAATCTAACTAGCAGAAATGTTTAGTATTAAGACTACAGAACATTCATAGTGTACTTACTTAAGCTCTTAAGCAAATTACTTGCTAAGAATTTCTGTCAGCTTAGCTGGAGATTTTTTCCCTCCTTCTCAGCTGGCAGAGATGCTGCTATTATAGGTCTTTTGAAGACCTCTGGTGGTAAAAAGTAAGCATTGTTCACTTCATGCTTCACAATTTATGAAGTTACATTTTTCTTGCACATTTTATTCTTATCTTTAATTACTGTTCTGCATTGAAACAGTTGACAAACCAATAAAGCTTGTCAAGATACCGTACTGTTGTTCTAATAATTACTTGAGTCTTAACCTTTCAACTATTAACTGAACAAACAACTAAAACAGCATTATCAACACCCAAGCAATTAGGCATAATAATGATACTCTACCAGTTGAGACATCTTCAAAATTTGAAGATCTGGCATATAAAGAAAGCAAATTTACTTTATATTGTTTCTGAGTATAGAATTTTTACCAGAAAAAGAGACAGTTTTCTATTTCAACATAACAGTGCTCTCTGACAAACAGGGAAAGGAATATTCACAAGACTGAACTTTTAAGTTCTGGCTGAATATCCACTTATCAAGCAAGCTCTAAAAGGGATGTTTACACTTGACAAAGTAACCTCTGCAGATCTTCCTACTTCAGGATTTGAGAATTTTTCGTCTATAATTTATCCTATCATTGCAAACAAAATAACAACTTTCCATTCACATGAGCCTTAGTTTGTTTTACATATAAACGTAGACAAGTTCCCTTCCCTCTCTGGGACTAAATTGCCACATATGCAGAAATGAAGGGGTCATTGACTGAAATGCTGAGCATTAGAAACTGGATACAATGCAATATTCATTGAACTTGGTTTTGAGTTCCAACTCTGGCACAATTTGAGTGATACATAGGGAAAGTTACTTAACTTCCCTGAGGTTCAAATAAATTGTCTACAAAATGGGAGACATCTCCGAGCCCAAATACTTGTTTAGTGTTTCCATTCCTTCAAGTTGTTGCTGTTCAGGCAACATAGGAAATGCTCTAAATACTTGTTATAAAATTGAGTTTATCACTGAAGTCCATTTTCCTGTAATTTTTGTCCTTTAGCACGAGTAACACTTAGAAGACAAGTGTCTTTTCTTTTGGCATATCTTCAAATACTTAAAAATGGCTTATCCTTTTCCTAGAGTTAACTAAACCTTATTCAACTTTATCCATAAGACATGGTTTCGTGTTCTCTCACTCTTCTCACTATTTTCTTATGAGTGTTCTCCTATAGGGCTGGTACAGATTTAAAATAGAGCATACAGCAAGATGGAAGGTTAATAGAGTTAGTAAAGTAGGCTGTGAGCTTTCTTCCCTAACAGCCTTAAAACTTCATCCACCCTGAATGGCCCAGCCAAATGGAGAAGATAAAAATACTTGATAAAATAATCTCTGCAGATCTCTTAAAATTCACTCCAGCCTCACAATACAATTGCACAAATCTTCCATGTAGAGGCCCCATTACTACAATCTGAATTAAGAAAAACAACATAGGTCATAAATGAAAAATGAATGTGCCAGTTCACTTCAAACATTCTCAGTGGCCTGGAAAACTTGTAAAGTTCTTTTTATAGAAAACTATATTGTCCAAGGTTTTTCTGATTTAGAAGTTTCTGGTAAAGGAAATAAAAAGATGATATTCTTATCACTTTATATAGAAATTATAACCCTGTATGCACAGCATTTTACTATATATATGTTTAGTTTGGATATTTTTGATTTCACTATTATTGATACATAAATTCTCTCCATCAAACTAAAAATTAGATGTTAACTTCACAATTCTAATTTTATGATACAGACATCATTAATAAATAGGCAATTACAAAACACAGGCTAAAACTAGACTACGAGACAAGATCTTACAGATTAAATCAAGAAGGAGCCATGGATTATTTGGATGGAACAGTTAGATCATCTGGGCAAGATTATACTATCTGTATGAATATTTCCTGGAAATAGTCATTAGTGCCACATTAAAAAAGAGTGTTATATTAATGTCTTCCCCAAAAAGCTAACAGAAAAATCAATTAATATACATATTAAAAACCTTCATTGTTGGTTTAAAAACCAGATAGTTGATATGTTTAGGACTGCGTCTTGAGCCCTCACTACAAGAAAGACAACAGATATGGAGGAGAGCTTGAACTTAAAATTTAGTTTGAGAAAAGTGAACTTCCTGTGTTTCAGTTGCCTCATTTGTAAAATTGGGTGATAAACATACTTACCTTGCAGAATTCCTGTGAAGACTAAAAGACAACATACGCAAGAATCTCATAACTTAGTAAATATTAGTCTACATCCCTTCTATCACTTTCCCCAACTAGAAAGCACTCCATGGAATTATTTACCTTTAGGTTGGTTCAAATTTTGGACCAGTAACCACCAGTTCAGTTTGGCTTTCTCAGCCCTGGGGGAAAACACCTCTATGCCTTCTAGCTTCCTGAGTAAGTTGGTTTAGGGGTGCTGTGCCTCACAGCTTCCTGGTTTCTTCTTACCAGATAGCTCTGGACTGTGGTTATTCTCCTAGAGGACTGAGCATCCAAGAAATATTTGTGTCGCAAAGCTCCACCTTCTGATTTATCAGCTGTTCCCACTTTAAGGCTGTGTGTCTAGACTTGGCCTTGTAGCTCCCAGGCCCCAGGGGCTACTCCTCTGAAAATGGGGGAGGAAGCCTCTTGGTACCCTTGGTACAGTTTTCAGCTGAGCTTTCTTCCCTAATCCATGTCATCTATGACTTGCTTATAACTTCTGGAGCAGTGTTTCCCCAAACTCTATGGATTATTAGAATATCTGAAGATATACTTAAAAGTGAAGAGATTCCCAAGACCTTTTTCTACATGTTTTCCCATAGTAGGTTAGGGGTAAATCTTAGTGATCTGATCTGATTAGCTATGATCCTCAGTGAGACATATCATTTAGCAAGTTTGCAAATCATTACTCTAGAGAAATATTTTCAAAATATTTCTGTTGAATAACCTACAGAAATATTTGTATCAGCCTAGGAACTTATTACAAATTCAGGTGCCTAGACTCATCCCATGAAATCCTCTGAGCTTCATAACTGGGGATCATGCCAGTCTTGCTAAGTTGATATTCTCAGTGCCTGAAAGAGTGCTTTTCACAGGAGTAGAAGAGTAGACAAAAGTCTATTCTAACACTCAAGGTCAGAGATAATGGTAGCTGGTAGCAACAATGTAAGACAGAGTAGAAATGGCAAGAAGTGAAAAGATTTTGCTATGCTTTATAAATATATAAATAAAATATTTGATTTTGTTTTAAATATTTAAATACGTTTTCTCCATCACATTAACATCAATGGCAGATGCCCTCTTCCTTTCATTTTCCCAATTGTGGAAGACATTTCACAAGTGAAATTTCATTTTATTATTCATTTTTCAAAATAAAGTCACACTTAGAATCATAAATAACATAAAAAGCTGAAAACAAAAAGAATCTGTTACCACAATTGGGTAATATTTACAAGAACCAGCTGCTATAAACAAATCACCACGTATCATAACTATAAAGACTTAAGTAAATCTCATTAAAAGTAGTCTTCAAATGATAAATCTTAGAATAGTACCTGTTCCAATTTCATAGAGGAGAAATAAATATTTTTAATGATCAAAAAACATGTAGAAGTAGGCAGATTTTTAAAGAAGAATAAATAGCACCATTTAAAAATTACTATCATTTACTTACATCCCTTCAAAATTAGCATTTCATTACACAATTAGAGATTGTCTTTTCCATTAAGTAAATAAAGTAATTCAGGAATGAATATAGGCATTTTGTTATTGTGATACAGAGCACAGTGTTAAAAAATTAATATTTTAAAATGTAAAGGTCTTGATAAAAACGTTTCTGGTAAGATGTTTTACCTAAAAAAACAAAACAAAACAAAAACAGACAAAACTGTCCATTTGGAAAGATGAATGCAACTGTTAGAGCCAAATCCTTTTTATGGCTTCAGCTTTCAGCTTCATAGTTTGGCTTATTATGTCTAATAAAAATGAATCACTTATTGTGTGATGGGTGCTAAACATTGCTAAAAAAAACTGTAGGTTTAAATTAATTAGACTGAGGCTTGGAAATATGTATACCTCATCCACTGAGACTACATTTGTGAGATTCTGCAGTGGAATGTCATCGTTATCAGCACCATTACCTTTATTAATACCCTTTAGTCCAAAGGACCAGATTATCATAGGCATACCTGTTTTGGAATGAAGTTATTACACTTTTCTCATTTACTCAAAATTAAGTATTTATTAAAATAGCTAAACATGAAAATTTCTAATATTCAATTAGAATTATCATAAACATTGTGCAACTTGAGAAGACATGATGGAAAGCAAGATTTTCTTAATGTAAAATTTTAAATAAAATAGGTATTATTTTAATTAATCCAGAAAAACACTTTAATAGAACATACTACATTTCAAGGATCACACAAAGTTGGCAAAACATCTCTTATCCTAATTTTCAGATGAGATAGCAGAGGTTCAGAGAAGTTAGGTGTCTAGACAGAGATGAAACCGTTAGTGAGGGGGAAGGGCTAGAATTTGCACCCAGATCTTCTGGCTGCAAAATCTTAAGATTATATTTCAGGGGAAATCCATAGTAGGCTACTACAGACGTGTTGACAAGAAAACATATAGATTCACAATCCAATTATTACATAGTCTGTGTATGTCTTGTGATACGTCTTAATTTAGTGAGCTTCAGGGATTCTAATAGCCTCACAAAAGGTTTAATACCTGCAGCCCCTTTTTTGTATGTTTAATATTTAATTTTATACCATGAACTAGAGCTACCCAAGAGAACTGTCTATGAAGATAAAAGTGTTATATATCTGCATTATTCAGAATGGTAGCTAATAGCCCCAAGTGGCTGTTGAGAACTTTAAATGTGACTGATAAGTCTACAAACTAAATTTTCAATGTTATTTAATTTTGAAGAATTTTAATTTAAATTGCCACATGTGTCTAAAGGATTGCATATTGGATGGTGCATCTGTAGACAATATAGCATTATACCTCTACGTTTTGATATCCGGCAAATGGAAAATACAAAGGAAAAAAAATGAAAAATTAAACAACTGAGAAGTAGAATAAGATGATCATCTCTAGCACAGTAACAGCGGAACTATAAACACAGGCCAGTGAAACTTGGTGTCTGCAGAGTTGGCTGGGAATTCCCAACTCATGAAATGAGAGAAACAATCCATGGAGAAGTGATCCATGCCAGGCTGGTTAATAAGACAAATTTCATCGTACTGAGGCTTTGGCAGCTCTCGCAGTCTGTGTCCAAACTCTGCCTGAGGTTAAGGCTTCTAGTGAACAAGAGAAGCAGAAGCAAGGACATAGTCTAGAGGCCAGGGTGTGGGCCATATTATGAACTAGCTTAGTGACTAGATTTTTCCTGTCATCAGTATCTCTGAGACACCAGAGTCCAGAGTTACAAATAAGACTTAGTTAGCTATCATTTGGAAATTCTGCTGAAGTGTTTGGGTAGAGGCAGTTTTAAAACTGCTGATGAAAAGTGGGTAAAGGCATGTGAGATAAAAATAAAAACTCCCATTTAATACAAGCTATAAATAATAGGCAGATAACCTACAACATTAAAAACAAAACAAAACAAAACAAAAAATATCTGGGCTAGTCCTGGTGGCTCATGCCTGTAATTCTAACACTCTGGAATGCTGAGGCAGGAGGATCACTTGAGGCCAAGAGTTCAAGACTAGCCTGGGCAAGAAGTAAGACCACCATCTTCACAAAGTTAAAAAATTAGCTGGGTGCCGTGACACCTCCTGTTGTCTCAGCTGCTGGAAAGACTGAGATGGGAGTATTGCTTGAACCCAGGCAGTTCAGTGATATGGTGAGCTATGACCACATCACTGTGCTCCAGCAGGGCAACAGAGTGCAATCCTCTCTATTAAACAAACAAACAAACAAAAACAGCTGATAAGTCTACCCGCAAATAAAATAAAAATATGCAATCTGAAAGCATTTTTATTTTTAAAATAAGTGTGTTTAGTTTCCTTACAGAGCAAAATTAAGAGGCAGCATTCATTAAAACAGAATAAGAAACTATAAAATGAACTTTAAGTAATGATGCAAGAATGGGTAGATTTAAAGAACAAACTGGAAATTCTATGAAATGATAAAACAAATTCACTGAAATTGAGAACTTAATATGAGACAAACTCCAATCTGAAGTATTATGAAGAAAAATTTAGTAAACTCAAAGTTGATGTAGGAAATAATAATCATCAGTATTTTTGGTCTATATTCTTAGAGGCCAAAAAGACAAAATAGAAACCTTAAAAAATAAGTCAAAAACAATACCTTGAGAAGTTCTAGCATACATCTAATAGCAATCCTAGGAAAGAAAGAATAAAGTAAAAACATAAAACAAAAAGACACATATAATAACAAAAAAAAAAGTAGTAAACACAATAAGCAAACAAAATCTAGCTAGATGCTACCTCCAAAAAATATATCCTAAGAACGACATGGGAAATTTAACATGAAGAGATTGACAAAGATTCTCCAGGACTATAATAACCAGTAACCAATAAAAATGAATAATAAATGGAATTATAAGCAAAAGTTATTAATAAAAAGGAAACTCTCATAACAAAAATAATAAACTAAGAAAAAATCATTTACATGTAAACACATGAAAGCATTGCCTCAGAATACACGAAGTAACAATTATGAAATCACAAAAAATTGCTAGAATTCACAAATATAACTGGAAGTATAATTATATTCTTTTACAAATGGACAAATTAGGCAGTCAAAACATTACTAATGACAATGTTTAAAGAACATAATTAATAAACTCAATTATGTAGACATGTAATTGAAAATTCTACACCCAATAAATAATCGTTTCAATCTACATGAAACATTTTCAGTGTGCAGTTGCACTATCAAAAGATGATTTATATTAAGTTATAAACTATCAATGGAAAGACCCTGGCTTGATCTTTTCTTTATTCAACCCAGACATAAAACAAAAACTGTGCAGGTGTGTAATGCTGTTCTTTTGATGACTACTGGTAATTTTTATTTTCCTCCATGAAAACATACTGACTTTTGAACACTAACAGGAATCTGCATCTGTTTTGAAGATAGGGGCAGAGAACATCCTGCAGGGAGAAAATTCTCATTATAGACTAAGCACTATTACGATAAAATCCTTCATCTAAAATATCAGTAACATTCTAATCTAATTCCTATTCTAGAAAATGAAAAGTGTATGTCAATTATGATGGTAAGAAACATCCAGGTCTTTCTAGCCATCCACAACCTAACACCAATTCTCCCAAGAACGTTTAGATTCCTCACTACAGTCAGTATATGATTGAATAAAAAAAGTATGTTACCAAACTAACCAAGATTTTTCAAGGTCATCTAAACATGTTTTAGAGATTACTAATACCCATTTTTTTAGGAAATGTCTCATTTTGATGAGGGGTACAATACTCTTGATACTGATGAGCTAGTACTTGATTGGTTTTCTTTTATCTTTTCAAAAAGACAATAACTTGTCTTGGGATGTAATTATCTGTAATTACACATTTAGAGTGGTACTAAAATAATTGTTCAGTGCATCATTCAAGTAGCACACCTCATTCTTGGATAACCAAAAGATGCTTAACTAGATATAGTCTAATCACTCTCTGATATTTAACTTATTGCCTCCTGCAGATATAATCACATTTTGAAATTAACTGACAATATAAAAGAATCTATCTGAAGTTATTACCTTCTTATTTTTTTCTTATTACTTTGGTATAGAGGAACACAAATACATTCTGAGTTAATTGTGAATTGTTACAATTACATTCACACAAAATTATTTTACCAAGTCAGTGTACTCATATTTATTTCTTTTTTTTTTTTTTTTTTTTTTATTGCATTTTAGGTTTGGGGGTGCATGTGAAGAACATGGAAGATTGTTGCATAGGTACACACATGGCAGTGTGATTTGCTGCCTTCCTCCCCATCACCTATATCTGGCATTTCTCCCCATGCTATCCCTCCCCAACTCCCCACCCCCCACTATCCTCCCCTTTTTCCCCCGACAGACCCCAGTGTGTGATACTCCCTCCTGTGTCCATGTGTTCCCATTGTTCAACACCCGCCTATGAGTGAGAACATACGGTGTTTGATTTTTGTTCCTGTGTAGTTTGCTGAGAATGATGGTTTCCAGGTTCATCCATGTCCCTACAAAGGACACGAACTCATCGTTTTTGATGGCTGCATAATATTCCATGGTGTATATGTGCCACATTTTCCCTGTAAGTCTATCATCGATGGGCATTTGGGTTGGTTCCAGGTCTTTGCTATTGTAAACTGTGCTGCAATGAACATTCGTGTGCATGTGTCCTTATAGTAGAACGATTTATAGTCTTTTGGATATATACCCAGTAATGGGATTGCTGGATAAATGAATTTCTATTTCTAGGTCCTTGAGGAATCGCCACACCGTCTTCCACAATGGTTGAACTAATTTACACTCCCACCAACAGTGTAAAAGCGTTCCTATTTCTCCACATCCTCTCCAGCATCTGTTGTCTCCAGATTTTTTAATGATGCCATTCTAACTGGCGTGAGATGGTATCTCAATGTAGTTTTATTTGCATTTCTCTAATGACCAGTGATGATGAGCACTTTTTCATATGTTTGTTGGCTTCATGTATTCTTCTTTTGTAAAGTGTCTGTTATATCCTTCGCCCACTTTTGAATGGGCTTGTTTGTTTTTTTTGTAAATGTGTTTCAGTTCTTTGTAGATTCTGGTTATGAGCCCTTTGTCAGATGGGTAGACTGCAAAAATTTTTTCCCATTCTGTTGGTTGCCGATTCACTCTAATGACTGTTTCTTTTGCTGTGCGAGATATATTTAGGCCTTATTTGATTTTTTCTTTTTTTGCTTTTTTGTTGTTTGGGTAGGGTCGCGGCCTGCACCGAGTCTGATGGTTCTAGGTTTTTTGGTGGGGTTTTTGTGGGGGTGGTTGTGTGAGACCCATTTGTAGCTCGGGTGGAGATATTTTTGTGGGGGGAGGAGGGGGGGCGGGGCGGGGGGGGCGGGGCGGGCCGGGGCGCGGGGGGCCATCCAATGAGGGGGGGTGCCGGGGCGTTTGGGTGTGTTTGTTGGGGGGGTGTTGTAGTTTTTTGTTTTTTTTTTTTGGGGGGCCCGGGGCCGGTGGGGGGGGGTCTCTTTTTTTTTATGGAAGGTTTTTTTTATTATTGTGTGGGTGTGGTATTTTGAGTTGGGGTTGGGGGCTGGGGTGGCGCCGTCCTGGGGGTTTTTTTTGAGGGGGGTGTTCTGGTTGTGGGCGGATGGATTTGGGGTAGTATTGGGTATTTTGGGGTTTTCCGGGGTGGGGGTTGGTGGGTTTGGATGGGGTGGTCACATGGTGGGAAATTTGGGTGGGGGGTGTGGCTGTTTCGTTGTTATTGATTCCGCGGAGTGAGGTGGGTTCTCCCCCTTTTTTCCTTGGTTATTTGTCGTTGTTGGGGGTTGCCGGGGGGGGGCGGTGTTGGTATTATATGGTTGGTTTTGTAGTGTTTTTGGGGGAGTTGGGGCTTGATTGGGTTTCTGGATTGGGGGTTTGGGATAGGTTTTTTTGTAGTTTATGGCTTGTGTTTTTAGCGCGGGGTTTTTTTGGGGTTTCTTGGGGGGGTTTGATTTGGGGGGGGAGTTTTGGGGCGGAGGGTGGGTTTGTGGGGGAAAATAGACCCTTCGGCCTGGGATTGTGGTATTGGGGCCTCCTCCCCTCCCTGCGGTGCCTTTGTTTCGTTCCCTTTCGTCCTCTTGGTTGTGGGGGGGGACGGCGTGTGGGTTGCTCGGAGGGGGGGGTGTTGGTGTGTTGGGGGAGTCGGTGTTTTTGGTGTTTTTGGTGGTTCTCCGTTTGTTTTTGTGGGTGGTTTTGTTGTTTATTTTGGAGATGGTGAGGGGGTGGGGGTTTGGGGTGTGTGTTTTTGTTTTTTTTTTTTTTTTTTGTGGGTTTTTTGATGGATGCGCGGGGGGGCGGCCGGGTGGGGGGGGGGGCCGGGGGGGTTGGGGGGGAGATTTTTTGGGTGATTGGTTGCGGTGGTGTTTTGGGGTTGGTGTTCGTTTTTTTAGGTGTTGTTGTGTCGGGGTGGTTCTTTTTTTGGTGGGTGGGTGCATTTTTGTTTGGTTTGGGGGGTCTTGAGGGCGGCGCGGCTCCGGGTGGCGGGCGTTTGTGGGGGGGGTGGCTGGGTCTGGGGGGGGGGTTGGGGTGGTGTGGCCGGGGGGGGGGGGGCTTGCTTTTTGGTGGGATGCGGGTGGGTGGGTGCTTGGGGTGGGGGGGGGGTTTAGTGTGTCTGTGTTTAGGGTTTTCGGGGGGTTTGGGGTGATGGTGTGATGTGGTGGGGGTGCCTCGGGGTGTTTTTATTGTTTATTTGGGTATTTTTCTGTTTTTTATATCATTGGTTGGAGATTTGTGCGTGTGTAGGGCTCTTCGGTGTGCTGGGTGTGTGGTTTGTGGGGGGTGGTCGGTCCGTCTTGTGTTGGGTTGGGTGGGTTTTGGGTTTTTGTTGCGGCGGGGGCTTTGGGTTTTTGTGGCTTTGGGTTTGTAGATTTAATTTCGTGTTTGGGTGTGGGGGGGGTTCCTTTGGGTGGCGGTGTTCGCGGGCCCGTTTGGTGGTCGTGCGGTGGTGTTTTGTGTTGGGTTTGGGGGGTTGGGTTGTTTGTTGGGTGGGTTTGTTGTTTGGGGAGTTTTTTGTTGGGGGGTTTATTTTAGAGATTTTTGTTGGTGTTGTGGGGGTGTGTGTTGGGGTTGGGGAGCGGTGGGGGGGTGGGGGGTGGGGGGGAGGGATTTCCGGGTGGGGGGGTGTCTCGGGGGGTGTCGGGGGGGGGGGTGGGATGGGTGTTGGGGTTCTTGGGTGTGGGGTGTGTGGGGGGGTCTGGGGGGGGTGGGGGTAGTGTATGTGTGTGGGGTTGGGCGTCCGTGGTTGGTTGGGTCTTTCTTGTGTTTGGATTTTTTCTTGGGGTTGGGTTTTGGGGGCGGCCTTGGGGGGGTGGTGCTTTGCGGGGTGTCCCGTACTGAGGGGGGGTTGTGGTTCCGGTGTTTGGGTGTGGCGGGTTGTTGGTCGTGGGTGGTTGATGGTTGGGGTATTTGGGTGGTGGGGGGTCTGTGGTGGGGTGGCGTTGCGGTGGGGTTTTTGTTGGGGTGTTCTTGGGTTGCTGGTTTGGTTTGGAGGGCGGGCTCGGTGGGGGGGGTGCGTAATTTTTTCTGTGGGGTTAGGTTCTGGGGTTGGTTTTGGGGGTGGGTTGTGGGTGGGGGGGCTGCTGGGTGTGGGCCCCGGGGGCCTTTCGGCGGCGGGGCCCCGTGTGGGGAGGTTTTTGCGGGGGTTGGGCTGGGGGGGGGGGCGGCCTTGCTTTCGGGGGGGGGTTCCCTGGGGTCTTACTTTGGGTGGCTTGGGTTGTTTTGGGGGTTTCGGGATTGGGGGGCTTGGTGGGGGGGTGCCCTGGGGTTTGGGGGGGGATCCTCGGGGGGTGGGGTCGGGCTTGGGGGGGGTTTGGGGGGTTCCCGGGGGGTTTTCCCGGGTTGGCGTCTCCCGCCTCGGGGGGTCCAGTCTGATCTGGGCTTCGGCGGGGCCTTCCCCTTTGGGTTGGTTGTTTGCTTTTCCTGACCCCTTTCTGTTTTTTTGTGTCTTATTGCATGCCGACCGTGGGTTCCTTGGGTTGGGGGTTGGGGTGTTCTTTGGGGGGGTGGGGGGGCCTGGGTGGGGGGGCCGCCCTCCTCCTCAGTCGGGACCCCCGTGGGGGTTGTTGTCTTTTTTTAGGTTTTTTGGCTGGGGGTAGGTTGTGTTGGGGTGGCCCTGTTGGGCGGGGGGCCGCCCCCTTGGGCGTGGGGGGGGGGGTTGGGCCGGTCTGGGGTGGGGGTTTGTTTTTGGAGGGGCTTTTTGGTGGGGGGGTTTTTGGGTGTTTGTGGGGTGCTTGTGGGGCTTTTGGTGGGTGTTGTTGGTTGGGGATGGGGAGGTGGGGTGCCTTCGTTGGTGGGGCGTCCGTTTATGGGATGGGGGGGCTCTGTATTTGGGGGTGGGGGCCCCCTCCGGGGCGGTCGGGGCCGGGGGGGGGGTGGTGGGGTGGGGGGGGGGCCGCGGGGGGGTGGGGGGCCCCCCGGGGGGGGGGGGGGCAGCGTTCCGGGCGGGGGGCGGCGCGGCGCGGGGCCGGGGGGCCGGAAGACACGCGCCGGTTGTGGGGGGGAGTGGGTGCCGGGGGGGGGGGGGGGGGTGGGTGGGGAGGAGGGCGTTCCTTGAGGAGGAGAGTTTTCTTTAGGGGGGCGCGCGTGGGGGGGGGGGGGCTTGGTCGGGGGCGCCTCTGGGGGGGGGGGGGGGGCCGGGGGTTTGGGGGGGCTTAGAGGCGCCCGGGGCCGCTTCCCTCGGGCGCGGCGGCGGGGGGGGGGGGCGGGGGGAGTCGCGGGTTTCCCGGGGGGGGGGGGCGCGTGGGGGGGCGGCGGGGAGGGGCGGTCGGCGGGGGCGCGGGGCGGCGTGGGGGGGGGGGGCGGGGGGGGCCGCGGGGGGCCGGGGCCGCCGGCCGCGGGGCCCGCGGGGTAGCGGGGGGTGGGGGGGGCGGCGCGAGGGGCGGGGGGGGAGGGGGCGGGGGGGCGGTGGGGGGGAGCGCCGGGGTGGGGGGGGCGGGGGGGGCCGTGGGGGGGGGGGGGCGTTGGGGGGGGCGGGGCGGCGGGGGGGTGGGGGGGGGTTAGGCGGGGGGCGGGGGGGGCGGGGGGGGGAGGGGGGGGGCCGGGCGCGGGGGCCGGGGGGGGGGGCGGGGGGGGGCGGGTGGGCGGGGGGGGGGGGGCGGGGGGAGGCGGGGGGGGGGGGGTGGCGTTTGGGGGGGCGGCCGGGGGGGGCGGGCTCGGAGGGGGGAGGGGCGGGTGGGGGGGGGGGTCGTGGGGGGGGGGGCCGGGAGTGGGGGGGGGGCGCGGGCGCGGCGGCACGGGGCGGGGGGGGGGCGGGGGGGGGGGGGGGGCGCCCAGGGGGGGGCGGGGGGGGGGGGGACCGCCGCGTGGGGGGGGGGGGGGGGGGGGCGGGGGGGCGGCGGCGGGGGCGGGGGGGGGGGGCGGGGGGGGGAGCCTCGGGGGGGGCGGGCCGCGGGGCGGGCGGGGGGGGGGGGTGGGGTGGGGGGGGGGGCCGGGCGTGGGGGTGAAGGGGAGGGGGTGTTCATATTTATTTCTAATTAGATTTTCATTTTAATCATATTCAGGTCCCAAACAATGATAGTATAGTTAATTATACATAAATAATGACATATTCATGTCATCAAAATCTACTGAAAACTCTAAATAAGTAATAAAACATTATGCAGTTATGGTATAATTAGCACAAAAGAACTGGGCAATAAATATATCCGTAAGTGCATTTTCATCTAAACTTGTACTTGCCTTGCTCGTCACTCTCTTTCTCTGTATGCAGCAGGCTTAAGGCTGAACATCAGTCCTTGTGATTTTTTACTCCTTCTATTAATACCTGTTCTTAAATTCTCTTTCTCTGTGCCTTACTAACTTGTCAAAATCTATAGCCCACCATTTAGTGAAATCTTTAGATGGTATGAAGCACTCAGTGACTGTTGGTTGAATCACCTGGTGCCTTTGCAAAACAGGCTGATCCTCCTCAACAACCTGCAAAGCCCATCCCTCTTCTTTTTAGTTTCTACTCAAATCAGTCTTGGATCTCTCACCTATCACAGTAGTTCTGTCTACTGGCCAGGCCTAGCAATTCCTTATACTGCTGGAGGCCCAGTGCTAACAGAAGTCTTCTGCCCATAGGATATGCCTTAGACGTTGATATGGTTTGGCTGTGTTCCCACCCAAATCTTATCTTGAATTGTAGTTTCTATAATCCCCCACATGTCATGGGAGGGACCCAGTGGAAGTGGAATCATTTGGGCAGTTTCCCTCATAGTGTTCTTGATATAGTGAATAAGTCTCAGGAGATCTGATGGTTTTATAAATGGGAGTTCCTCTGCACAAGCTCTCTTTCCTGCCACCATGTAAGATGTGACTTTGCTTCTCATTCACCTTCCACCATGACTGTGAGACCTCCTCAGCTATGTGGAATTGTGAGTCAATTAAAACTTTTTCCTTTATAAATTACACAGTCTCAGATATGTCTTTATTAGCAGCATGAGAATGGACTAGTACAGATGTATTCAATCTCCATTGTCAAGAAAAATGGTACAGGAGGAGGTTTTAGGTTTTTTTTTTTCCTTTTAAGAACTGGGTTTTATTTTTAAGAAACTCTCATTGGAGTCTCTCAATGAAAGTCATGTTCAATAAAGGAAGCAGATGAGGAAAATGGGGCATAGAAAGAGAAAGAAGAGAAGCTTGCAGAAGAAGAGAAGGAACAAGAGAAAGAGTTACAGTAAAGGCTGTTCATCATTAGCCATAAAATAATACAGATAAAATTTTCCCTGAAAAAAATGTTGGAAGTCAGCTCAGAATTGAAATTTCCCTTGTCCATATTTAGGGCATGATCCTGCTCTCCTTGAGGAGGTAAACTGGAAATGAGATATCATAATCTTCCCCTCTCAGTTCAAGGAGCTTGCATTGTTTACACATAATTTATTGATGCAAGGATCAATAGCACTTTCTCTGTTTCCAGCTATTATTTCAATAAATAACAGTGTAACCTCACTTGGATTCAGCGTCCCAGACACAAAAGGAAATGCAATTCATCAGCCTACCATCCATCCACACTGCACCCCAGACTCATCCTTTTGTGGATACATTACAGAGTCTATGAGGTGCAGAATATATAGATAACACTGTAAAGTGAGAAAGGAGAAGACAAAAAGAAAGTAGAGAGAAAGCTAGCTAGCTAGCTAGCTAGATCAAAACTACATGAAAACCATGTATAGAAAAGTTAAAGAATGGAAGAAAACAGTAAAATTATCCCAGAAAATTTTTTAACAATCTCTGGAATCAGAGCAATCAATGAAATTATAGATGGTGCTTTCTTTGATGTTTAAGAACTTCTTAATTAAAGAATCTTTATTTTGAACATAAATAATCATCCTTCCTTTTGGGTGTAAAAAATGAAGGAAACAGGTTTAGGACTTCTTTTTTTTTTTTTTTTTTTTGAGATGAAGTCTCACTCTGTCATCCAGGCTGGAGTGCATTGGTGCCATCTTGGCTCATCAACATTTCTACCTCCCAGGTTCAAGTGATCCTCCTGCCTCAGCCTCCTGAGCAGCTGGGATTACAGGTGCCCACCACCACACCCTGCTAATTTTTATATTTTTAGTAGAGATGAGGTTTCATCATGTTGGTCAGGCTGGTCTCGAACTCCTGACCTCAAGCGGTCTGCCTGATAAGGCCTCCCAAAGTGCTGGTATTACACCGCATGAGCCACCGCGCCAGGACGAGGTTTTCGACTTCTAACTACGGTATGTGCTGCAGAAGTTGTTTTACCATAGACATACTCATTTTCCAGTGACCTGCCTCTTTCTCCCAGAGAAAAATGCAAAAAAATAAAATCAGTTAATTGAAATACCTTTTTATCAAACTTATGTGATAACGTATATGGAGCTAGACCTAAATATATTAGGTATGTATTGACATATATTAGGTATTCCCAAATGTTAATTCTGTGTTCATTAGGGCAACTTGGGTTTCTTTAGAATGGGAAATTAGGATATTAGATAATAAAAAGTTTGGAAGTAATTATGCAACAATAAATCCACTGTCATGATTTGGTTATGGGCTCAAATTTAGTTTGTCAAACAGAAGATTGTACCATATTTTCCCAGGAGTTTGTGAATTCTCTGAGAATTTTTTAGATTTTACTATTTATTTTACAGGTAAGACATAAACCAATTTTAACAGGCTTAAAGGCAAAACTACTCTTTTTCAGTGATAATTAGCATGTTGAAGACATTTTAAAAGTATGTCTTTAGTTTATTTTTTAGCATATAAATTTAATTTAAAATAACTTATGTATTACAACATTTTACAAATATCAAATTAGATAATATACTGAATGGTGGCAGAGTAATGAAGTTAGAATCATAGCATAAGAAACAAACACTGCTCTTTTAGGAAGTCAGGATAGTAAGACATGGCAGTAATGAAATAATTTATGTGCATAAAGCCCGAAGCCTATTCTACAATTCATTTTAAAAAGACTTGGACATGAATAGTCTCTAAGAATTAGTAAAAAACAAAAAATACACCTAGAATGTGCCCTTTACCTTCATGATGAAATGCCATAAAGATTGGAATTCACCACGAAAGGAAGAGACTTTCTGGGATTTCCATTGTCTTTTCTTAAGCGGTAAGCATATTAATGCTATTTCTTGAATTTTTCTAACTAAGCCTATTGCTATTTTAAGTGTTTAGGTTCTGTTTATCATACTGGTGAGCCTTAGAATTTTCAGGGATTAATTATAGAATTTCCAAATATTTACATAAGGCCTGTGGGTCCCCAACTATTCAGATTATGAAAATAATTCAAGGAATTAAATACATAATTTCCCCAATCCTTTCCCTACAGACTTTGTGATCTCAGGAGAATCTATAGAATGTAAAACATAAGTCTTATCCTAGGTAATTTTTATCACCAGGCGAGTTTGTAAAATACTGCATTAAAGAAAATAGGTTCTTAAGTCTAAAGCTCAGAGGAGTTGCAGTTCTTTCCATAGACTGGAGGCAAGAATAATAGATTTGCTCGGCTTCATTTCAGTACATCAGATAGAACCTCATTCTCACCCACCTTCAAACTTGTCTAACCAAATTCGGTTAAGTATACTATGCAGCATGGTACTGATTATTTTCATTATGGAAATGGATGCACTTGTCTATGCAACAACAACAGTTTGCAATTCTGTCTTCGTTATAGTGACTTGCTCATCCAAATGGAATGGCCCTGCCTCTGCATATAAGAAGGAGTTCAAGATGTGGCTAATAAACTGAAATATTTGAATTTTGGATCACTTTTGTAAGTTTATGCAGACAATAGAGAGCACATTTAAATTTGGTACTGCTTTAAAAAACTTCAGGACATTTTTGCTCTAATGTGAAATGTCCTTTAGCATAAATCAAAACAAAGGAAGAATATGTTTTTTCCGTGATGCTAATTCACTCTGAAATCGTGTTTGTGAGTCTCCATTTAAGGCTTTTAAAAGACTTGGAGAAATAAGTCATTAGATGGATCCATTTTAAGTATCACACAGAATTGCTGACATCTTCATTTTTGGCCTTGCAGGTTCCCAATCAACTGTGCAAAAGGACAATGGAGAGCTCGCTAATCCCTAGTGGCTACTTATGTTTTTTGTTTTTTTTTTTTTTTGAGATGGACTCTTGCACTGTCCCAGGCTGGAGTGCAGTGTCACACTCTCAGCTCACTGCAACCACCACCTCCCGGGTTTAAGTGAATCCCCTGTCTCAGCCTTCTGATAGCTGGGACTACAGGCGTGCGCCACCACACCCGGCTAATTTTTTGTATTTTAGTAGAGATGGGGTTTCACCATGTTGGCCAGGATGGTCTCGATCTCCTGACCTCATGATCCACCTGCCTCAGCCTCCCTTACAGGCCTGAGCCACCGCACCCGGCTCTCTACTTTTAAACAGAGAGCAGATTGCAGTATCCCATGGAAATGTAAAGGCAATAGCTTGAAATGATCAGAAAGAACCTCTCCTTGTGTCTGTTAGCTCAAGGGTCATCAACCCCTGGGCCACTGGCAGGTACCGGTTAGTGGCCTGTTAGGAACTGAGCCACACAGCATGGGGTAAGGCCCTCCTGTCAGATCAGACGAGGCATTAGATTGGCATAGAAGCACAAACCCTGCTCATGTGAGGGATCTAGGTTGCTCCCTCTGATAATCTAATTAATGCCTGATGATCTGAGGTGGAACAGTTATACTTCAAAACCATCCCCCCGAAAACCACGTCCATGGTAAAATTGTCTTCAACGAAACTGGTACCTGGTGCCAAAAGGTTGGGGACTGCTATGTTAGCTGACCAAGTCAAAAAATGAAGAAGCGCCCCACCTAATTGTTTATATTCATCCAGCCAGGAAGGGAATGCAAGTGTATTGACTGCCTCTGAAATCTAGCTTGTTCCCATCTGGGCAATCTGACCTTGTTGCAACCTCTCTCTAGCACACCATGCTGCAGATACACTGTCTGCTTTTTGCTTTTTTAAGACTGAATCCTTCCCACCCTTAAGATTCCAACCCCAATGTTACATCTACAGAGCATCCTTCTCTGATAAAACTATGTGAAATAGCCACTTCTGCTTACTTTCTGTCATATCACATGATCTTTCCATAAAACGGGGGCTTCATCTATGTTATTTACATCTGTATACCCAGTATATGTTATGGTTCCTGGATCACAGAAGGTGTTCAATAGAAAGAGAATGAATGAATGAATAAGAGAATGAATTAGTAAATCTTCCTTATAGCCTGTATTCCTCTAGAAATTAGAGACACAAAGTTGAATGAAATATGGTAAACTCAGGGAACTTACTGAATCAGAAGAATGTTAGATAAGTTTAGAATCCAAGGTTTGTGTGTTAGAAAAACCACTGTGGATGAGTAGAGCATGCAAATAAACTGGAAAAGAGCGCCACTGTAAGGAAATTAATATTTTAGAGGTTATGGCAATAAAGTAAGCAAAATTTGTTGAGGCTCTGATGTAAGTCTATAACACAGGGAAAGAAAAAGATCCCAAAGATGTGAAGGAGGGTGAATTAATTGGCTGTAAGAGACAGGGAAGATGGAGTTACGCTTTCAGATTAGTTTTAGGTACTACATAAATAAAGGTGACATTTACTGAGATAAGGATATAGCCAAAGGGCCATGTTATTGTGAAAACAAAAGGAGAGGGGAGATGTGTGTATAATATCTAAGATTATCACATTTTGAGTTTGAGCTGTCTGTTGGATATGGAAATCAAGATTTTCAGGGGCATTTAGCTATTAATACATGTATCTGAGTATTGAAGACAGAGAGATGGGTTGGGAATTTGAATTGGGCATCTTTGGTTCATACAGCAATAGCACTGGAAATCATAGGAAGAAAGGCAATAAACCAAAGACCATCAAGAGTGAAAAGACATGAAAAGCAAGAAGGAAATTTAAAAAGATGTACGATCAAATTGATGTTCACAGAAACATGTGCAGCCACATGGGTGAGGGGGTGGCTGGCTTAGCATTCATGAAAGGAAGAAAAATTTCCACTGCACCTGGTTAGAGCAGTTGCCCATAACAGCATAATTATAAAGTAGAACAGTCCCCTTGGGAAATCCATGTGCTGAATGGAAGAGTTGGAATATAGCCATAAACTGCTATCTTCTGAGAATTCTGTGTGTGTGTATGTGTGTGTAAAATAGCCTTTAGTAACAGTTACCCTTAAAGGAAAAATACAAAACTGACATTTACCAAAAATGTAAAATTCTTTTCTAGGAAATGTCAGAACTGTCAATATAATTTGGTGGGACTAGAAAAGTGGAAAATAATATAATATGAGTTTTAATTAAGTCTGCTAGTGTGTACCTGACCCTCCCCTTCCGAAAGGAGTTTTCTTATTCCACTTTTTTTTTTTTTTTTTTTTTTTTGAGATGGAGTCTTGCTCTGTTGCCCAGGCTGGAGTGCAGTGGCATGATCTCAGCTCACTGCAACCTCCGCCACTGGGTTCAAACAATTTTACTGTTTCAGGCTCCTGAGCAGCTGGGATTACAGGCATGTGCCACCGTGCCCGGATCATTTTTGTGTTTTTAGTACAGATGGGGTTTCACCACATTGGTCAGGCTGGTCTCGAACTCCTGACCGCAAGTGATCCGCCTACCTCGGCCTCCCAAAGTGCTGGGAACTACAGGTGTGAACCACCATGCCCGACTGGAGTTTTCTTATTCTATAACTACGTACATTGAGCTATGGAAGTTGTAAGGGTAAACATGTTTACTTAGTATTTCTAAATTGAAACCCCTTGTGATAAAAACATTATAATTTTTAATATTCAGTTAAAGCTTTTGTCTCATGCCCACCACCCTACTCTATTCCAAATTGCTGCACAAGAGGTATGAATATTTATAATGATGGTTTGAAATGAAATGTAAAATTATTTCTTAAATGGGGAATTGCAAATTAGAGCAAAAAATAAATGTGGCTTGCCTTCTCATTTTAAGACCAGGAAAAATTGCTCTGACTATACTTGGTATTGTAGTTCTTGTCAAGATTTGATTTTCATCTTTTATTTGCTCTTATTTAAGTGAATCAGAATTTTTTGAGAATGAATCAAACTGCGTCATGTCAATTAGACTTGATATCTAGCATTCTAGAGTTACCTGCAAATATTCATACACAGCTACACTGTTAGTGATAGACAATCTTCTTGGTCTTAAGAATATTTCTGAAAAACAATTCAATAGAACAGATACATTGAGAAAATATAGTGGTTTTCTTGTTTTGTTTTGTTTTCTGAGACAGGGTCTTGCTTTGTTGCCCAGGCAAAGTGCAGTGGCATGATCTCAGCTCACTGCAACCTCCACCTCCTGAGTTCAAGTGATTCTCCTGCCTCAGCCTCCTGAGTAGCTGGGATTACAGATGTGCACCACCACGCCCAGCTAATTTTTGTACTTTTTAATAGAGATGGCATTTCACCTTGTTGGCCAGGTTGGTCTGGAACTCATCACCTTAGATGATCTGCCCGCCTCGGTCTCCCAAAGTTCTGGGATTACAGGCGTGAGCCACCTTGCCCGGCTGAGAAAATACAGTTTTATGAAAGCAAACCCTTATCTTTAAAATGTCTTAAAACACAGGCATTAGTTAGTCCTCCCTGAAGTATCTGTGTTAATGTCTCATTAAAACAAGTTTGTTGTGACCTAATTTCCATGATGGAGTTTCTAAGTTTTTATTTTAGTGCTATTATTAATACATTGAGAAATAACCAGGCAAACTAGATGCGCTCTAATATTTTTCTCCATAATAGCATTTCGGATTTTCAAAGTAAGATATAGGCAATACTTTGCTCTGTGTTCATTGTTTCAGCTTTTCAAATGATGTTTTATTGTTTCATCTTTCCAGAAAGCTGAATACACACACACACACACACACACACACACACACACACACACTTTCACAAGTTAGATGAGTGGTTCTAGGTTTAAGTGATAATCCCTCCATTTCCTCATTATTTTCTTGATTAAACTATAAACCCCTGTGGTTTTTCTACCCTAATCAGAAAGCTTAGCGGCTTCTGGGCTTGAATTTAGTTCATTAATTTCTTTTTAATCACTACTACCACTGAATATAAATACCCTTCAGAAGTTTAGTCTTTTTGATTTAGAAAAATTGAATGACTGTTCCATCTTCTATTTCTGTGAAGCTGAGCTTACCTTTGATATAAGGAAAGCACTTGTTTTTAAAAGAATAATAAATATATACTGAATATAAATTGGAAGCAACCTTCCAATTTAGAAATGGGCCACTTGTCCTGATAATTATCTTAGGTATACCCAGTGGAATACTTTGTTGCCATGACAGTAACAATGTCTATAATAATTTATAAATATTGAAACATATTTTGAGTGAAAAAAAGCAAATTAAAAAGCAGTGTGTAAGGATATGATATGAGAGAGAGAGAGAGAATGGGAAGAAAATTTTCCAAATATTGAGTTGTTAGTTTTGAGGAGTATATTAGAAGTAATTTTTGCTATGCTTTAAATTGTCAGTAGTATATGTTATTTTAACAAAAACAGCAAAACTATTAATAAAAAATGAGAATAACTGAAAAGTCAAGAAAATATGCATGGAACAGGCATACCTCATATATGCTCATGCAAATATAGGGTAAACAAAAATAGGAAATCTGAAAAATCTGGCAATCTTGCCAGTACAACTCACTTTCCACAGTATCTTTCTCTAGTAACTTGTTTTGTTTTAAATTGTCTCTAATGCAGTTCAGCCAGCTTTTTAATATTTATTGATAGGTCCCCTTTTTTGCATCATTATATGATTTATATATTACTGTATTATGAATTAATTAATATATTATAATATTAATACATTAACAATAATTATGTTAATTAATATTAATATTTATCAACATCACTAATATTATTATAATAAAATTAATTATTAATTATTTTTAAATTACATAATTCAATTATATATAATATATTTATATTTATTATAAATTAATAGAATATATTATTAATATAATATATAACAAAATAATTATTTATATATTATATGCTTTATTCTGAGGCTCTATATAAATTCTATGTCTTGTTTTACTTCTTCAGTCTGTCTTTCACACGTGTATCTCTTTAGGTGGTAAAGATAAACACCGGTCAGAGAATAAAACAGAGGCACCAAGCAGGTGGTTTTACTTTATGTAGAATTATTTCCTTTGGTGACATTTTATTTCAGTGAATATAGTTTAATACGGACTTTTTGATTTCCATGCAACTTAGTTTTCCATATTCTCCATTCTTCCACCTCTTTGTTTAAATAAGTAACCAAGTCAGTTAATGAATAGCTAGCCCTGTACTAGATGGCAGGATTATAACAATGAACTGGATCGTGCGTCTGCCCATATATGGCTTACTTCTATGCATCACATAGCTTCAGCTGGATTTTTTTTTTTTTGAGACAGAGTCTTGCTCTGTCGCCGGGCTGGAGTGCAGTGGCACGATCTCGGCTCACTGCAACCTTCGACTCCTGGGTTCAAGTAATTCTCCTGCCTCAGCCTCCCGAGTAGCTGGGACTACAGCCGCGCGCCACCACGCCCAGCTAATTTTTGTACTTTTTTTAAGTGGAGACGGGGTTTCACCATGTTGGCCAGGATAGTCTCAATCTCCTGACCTCGTGATCTGCCCACCTCGGGCTCCCAAAGTGCTGGGATTACAGGCGTGAACCACCGTGCCCAGCATTCAGTTGGATTTCTATGTAACTTCATTCTTCTGTGGTAGATACTTTACTAATCCAGGATCCCCTGTTAGACTTACTACTTGCCTCACTCACCCCTAAAAGCAGACAAAACCAACTAATCTAAAGATCTTTTTAAGTTCTAAAACTAGATCTGCTTAGCATTTAATACTTCTCCAAGTTTTTCCATAACAGTTCTGACTCTATATAGGAAAAAAAAGTCTTTTGAGGAAGTTTTGAGCTGGGACCTGAAAGCAAAAAAGGAGATGGATTCATTTCCAGCTGAGAAAAGAACACGAGGAAAGGCATGAAGTCTTCCCCGACCCAGCAGAGCAGAATTATGTGGATATTTTTTAAGCACTATCAATGTCTTGGTCCCCAAGAGGAAAAGGATACAATAGAGATATTAAAAATAGTATGAGAACATGGATTTTTAACAGAATTTGTGGCAATCTTAGATAACAATGGCTTCCTTGAAAAAAAATGAGAAATATTGCCATTTACTTAATAATACATTACCTCATTTGATCCACAGAGACGCAATGAAGTGTGTGCTATAATTAGCAATTTTATAGTGAAGGAAACTAACATTTAGAGAGTTGGAAGTTAAATCCTGATCTTCTTCCTCCAGAGCACCAGCTTTTACATTAAATTGCTTGGACAAGCCATGACACCATCTGGCATCCTGGGAATCTAAGCCCTATTTCTCACATTGCTTCCACAGGAAAATAGGTTATAACTTCCAAAAAATTAACTTTCAAATGAACTTATAAAACACAACCTATTTATAACTACATGGAATTGCTTGTGCAGTTTAAAATGCCCTCTCTCCTCGTGCAAGATGTTTTCTACAGAAATTGCAAAATTTTCAGATATGTAAAGTCTTGAGAGAAAATATGTATCCTTGTATAACGTATTTCCTAATTCAAACTTGTGTAAACAATGTAATTGAGCATTGTTACTCTTTAAAAAATAATTCCATTAAATTTTATCCAGAAAATGCATACTTCAACAAATACCTTGGGGCAACAATGTCTACAAAATAAAGTATCCAAATAGAGGGCATTAAAAGACAGTTACACTGTCTGAACTTACCATTCACACTTATCATTCATACTCAAGTTCAGATTCTAAATTGCTTATAATCTTTTACTTTCAAAGCCTTTGCCATTGAAGTCTTTTTTAAAACTATTTTTTCATTTGATGGTGTATGAATTAGCCTTTCCCATCTAAAAACTACACATACACTTACACACACACACACACACACACACTCTTCTCTCTCTCAATCTCTCTCTCTCTCCACACACACACACACACACACACACACACACACACACATACATCTATAGTGTTTCTGTTAAGTAGCCAGAATTTATCCATTCAACAAATATTTTTTGAGATCCTCCTAGGTGTTAACAGTGTTAGACTAACAGCTTAATATTATGTTAACAGCTGGGATTCGGTGCTGGGTGCGAAGCGCAGGATTTGTATAATCCATATGACTTTCAGTAGAATAAAATACTCCCTTTAAATTACAGTAGTCCTCTGAATGAGACAACTGGCTCCTTAGAGATAATCCTTTACTTTGACACAGCCATAGTACTTAAACTGTGATAGATTTTATATTTTCTCATGTTTTCCCGTGGTTGTTTCACAGTTTTTTATTTAAATAAACAAGGAAAAACAAAATGTTGGGAAACATGGAATTACAAATAGTGAACACCAACTACTTCAAAAAAATATATTATTGCCAGGGATATTGTCAAAAGGATTAGTCAAGCATAAACCTACAGCCTTTACAGGGAAAAATATAGAAATTGAATATTGTCCCTTAAATTACCAGTATAACATTTTGTTTTTAATAATCTACCATTTGTATAAAAGCTCTAGTGATGTTTTCATTGAAGCTGTTTCTATGGTTGCTATCTTTCTAGCACTGGAAATAAGTAGTATATTACAAGAACTGTATGTATTAGTAAAATTCAAGGGATTCTATGTTTCTTTTTTTCCTTTCTTTTTTTTGGAGACAGAGTCTCCCAGGCTGGAGTGCAATGGCCCAATCTTGGCTCACTGCAACTTCCGCCTCCCAAGGTCAAGCAATTCTCCTGCCTCAGCCTCCTAAGGAGCTGGGAGTATAGGCATCTGCCACCACGCCCAGCTAATTTTTTGTCTCTTTAGTAGAGATGGGGTTTCACCATGTTGGCTAGGCTGGTCTTGAACTCCTGACCTTGTGATCTCCCAGCCTTAGCCTCCCAAAGTGCTGGGATTAGAAGCATGAGCCACTGTGCCTGGCCCGATGTTTCTTTTTTTCAAAACATTTATAATTTTGTGAAATGGTCCACCAGAACAACATTTCTTGTTGCAGCAATGAAGAAAAAAGGGTAACCATTTACTTCTACAACATTTCAAATTACATTTATTAACAACTGATAGAGTTTTTGATACTGATAACTTAAATGTAAACATAATTCCATATTAAACTTGGAAGTATCTTAGTGATTTTTGTATTTGTCCATTTTCACACTGCTATAAAGAACTACTTAAGACTGGATAATTTATAAAGAAAAAAGGCTGGGGAGTCCTCAGGAAACTTATAATCATGGTGGAAGGCAAAGGGGAAGCAAGCACCTTCTTTACAAAGCAGCAAAAGAAGTGGTGGTGGTGGTGGGGTGGGGTTGGCTAAACACTTTTGAACCATCAGATCTTGAGAACTCACTCACTACAATGAGAACAGCATGGGGGGAAACCTCTGTGATCTAATCACCGTCAACCAGGACCCTCCCTCAATGCATAAGGATTACAGATTGAGATGAGATTTAGGTGGGGACACAGAACCAAACCATATCATTCCACCCTGGCCCCTCCCAAATCTCATGTCTTTCTCACATTTCGGAACACAATCATGCCTTCCAACAGTCCCCCAAAGTCTAAACTCATTCCAGCATTAACCCAAAATCTAAGTCCAAAGTCTCATCTGAGACAAGGCAAGTCCCTTTCTACCTATGAGCTTGTAAAATCAAAAGCAAGTAAGTTACTTCCAAGATACAATTAGGGTACAAGAATTAGGTAAATTCTCTCATATAAATGGGAGAAATGGGCCCCAAAAAAGCAGCTATAGGCCCCATGCAAGTCCAAAACCCAGTGGGGCAGTCATTAAATGTTAAAGCTCTGAAATGATCTCCTTTGACTCCATGTCTCACATCCAGGGCATGATAATACAAGGAAGGGTGGTTTCTCAAAGACTTGGGCAGCTCCACTCCTGTGGCTCTGCAAGGTACAGCCCCTGCAGCTGCTTTCATTGGCTGGTCTTTGAGTGCCTGCAGGTTTTCCAGGTGCACAATGCAAGCTGTCAGTGGATCTACATTTCAAGGGTCTGGATGACAGTGGCCCTCTTTTCATGGATCCACTAGGCAGTGCCACAGTGGGGGACTCTCTGTGAGGACTCAAACCCCACATTTCCCCTCTGAATTGCCATAGTAGAGGTTCTCCATGTAGAATCCTCCCCTGCAGCAGACTTCTGCCTGGACATCCAGGCGTTTCCATATATCCTCTGAAATCTACGCAGAGTTTCCCAAAGCTCAACTCTTATCTTCTGTGAATCCACAGGCCCAACACCATATGGAAGCCACCAAGGCTTAGGGCTTGCACTCTCTGAAGCAATGGCCCAAGCTGTACCTTGGCCTCTTTTAGTCATGGCCAAGAGCTGGGTGGCTGGGATGTAGGGCACAATGTCCCAAGGCTGCACAGAGCAGAAGGGCCCGGAGCCTGGACCTGGCCCAGAAAACCATTTTTCCCTCCTAGACCTCTAGGCCTATTATGAGAGGTGCTGTGTGAAGGTCTCTGAAATGCCTGGAGACATTCTCCCCATTGTCTTGGTGGTTTCCATTCAGTTCCTCATTATTTATGCAAATTTCTGCAGCCAGATTGACTTTCTCCCCAGAAAATGGTTTTTTATGTTATACCACATGGTCAGCTGCAAATTTTCTGAATTTTTATGCTCCTCTTCCCTTCTAGATATAAGTCCCAATTTCAGATCATCTCTCTGTAAATGTGTGTGACCATATGCTGTTAGAAACAACCAGGTCATTTCCTGAATTCAGTGTTTAGAGATGTATTCTGCAAGATACTGTAAATCATCTCACTCATGTTCAAAGTTCCACAGATCTCTAGAGCAGGGGAAAATGCTGCCAGTCTCTTTGCTAAAGCATAGAAAGAGTGACATTTGCTCCAGTTCCCAGTAAGTTCCTCATCTCCATCTGAGACCACCTGAGTCTAGACTTCTGTTCATATCACTATCAGCATTTTAGTCAAAACCATTCAACAAGCCTCTAGGAAGTTCCAAACTTTCCCACATTTTCCTGTCTTCTGAGCCCTTCAAACTGTCCCAATCTCTACTCATTACTCAGTTCCAAAGTCGCTTCTACATTTTCAGATGTTTTTATTACAGTGCTGCCCTAAACTCCCAGCACCAATTTTCTGTACTAGTCCATTTTCACACTGCTATAAAGATCCACTTGAAAGTAAGAAATTTATAAAGCAAAAAGATTTAATTGACCCACAGTTCCCCTAGGCTGGGGAAACCTCTGGAAACTCACAGTCATGACAGAAGGCAAAGGGGAAGCAAGCACCTTCTTCACAAGGTGGCAAAAGGGAGTTGGGGGACTGCCAAACATGTTAAAACCATCATGAGAACTCACTATGACAAGAACAGTATGGGGGATAAGCACCCCATCATCAAAGCACCTCCCACCAGGTCCCTCCCTTGACACACGGGGATTACAATTTAAGATGAGATTTGGGTGGGGAAACAGAGCCAAACCATATCAAATTTCAACATTAATGTGAAATATTTGCAATGGAGATTTATTGCTGAAGGATTTCACTCAAGTAATTCAAAGAATCTAAGTTTTTGCTACATCTGAAAATCATGTTATAAAATACAGCAGAGCTGAGATTTCTGCTTACAAAGAGAAAGTAGAACAAGTCACAAACGTCCAAACTGAGAAGCACTATGTTGTGGTGACTAAGAATTAAGAAATTAAATGAGACTACGTAGGATCAAATATTGTTATTACCATTAACTAGCTCTGTGACCAAGAACCCTATCCAAAATAAGAGTGTCAAGATAAAAAGAGATAATTTATGTAAAGCACCTAGGCCAGTGCCTGGCAAAGATAAGGGTCCAATATGAACAACCTACCACACAATATGCTGACATTGCTGTAACATTCTATGCACTTTAAATAGATCATCTCACTTAATTTTCAAAATTATACCAAAAGTAGATTCTATTATTACACCCATCTTATATGAAGACTTTATTGTGTTGAAGAAAAAAAAGGAAGAAAAAGGAATTATTAAGTTTCTTAAAATGAAAAGATGACATCACAGAGCACTTGTTTCAGGCTGTGGTTAACAATAGTGGATGTTATACAAATACACGACTAATTAGCTAAATATTTATAGGAAACTATATTTAATTTCAAATATTTCTCAACTATTCAGTGCCTAATTATGAAGTCTATTTATTATCTGGGAATTTCTTTGCTACTTCTCCTCTCTATCCATTTCATGGCATATACAGTTGCTGCCAGGATAGTAAACCTAAGTCAGACTTCAGATCAGCAGCACATATTTCATGGGTGCTTCTTACATGCATGGCACTATGAATGTTCCTTTTTGTGGGGGAAGGGGAATTCAACCAAGAAATACTATTGCAAAGAATATGAGGGAGATTTAACCACCAGAGCCTAGTGAGGGAAAATGAACAAAGAGATAAACTCTATCATTATGCATAATCAAGATAGATTTTTTTCAAACAACAAACTGTTATTAAGCTTCAAAGTAGAAGAAAAGTTTCATTTAAAGAACCATTCAGAGATTAAATACATTTGTTTTATTAACATTTCCCTGGGCATTTTTCTTCCCTAGCACTTTTTGGCTCCCTTAAAATTTGTCTCCATCTTTTGCTTCACAAAATTGCTCCTCAGGCAAATTTCTTGTGCTCTATCTCCAAAGACAAATAGAGGTGAATAATATGTTTCCTAGTAAAATAATTTCCCCCAGCATTTTTAGGTAGTCTTTCTGCACTGGCTGTGTTAAACATTGTAGACTGCCTTGTCTCCTACATGCATTTGACTGATATATCAATATAGATTTGGTAAAAAAAAAAAAAAAATTATGTATTTGCATGCTGTGCACATCATTCTTTCACTGTTCTGATGGACCACATTTTGTCAAAATATACATTTATAATTTTTAATCAAAATATATTTAGGATTTATTGTAAGATTTTAGAAAAAACAGTGGGCTTAGAACTGGAAACGTCTGCGTTTGTGTCCTAGGGTTCCCCTTATTATGTGGCCTTAAGCAAATCATTTAATCCCTCTTAAATTCAGTTTCCTTATCTTTAAAGTTGTGGCAATTATCCTTGCCATAATTATTCTATTTTATATCTGGAAAGACCAGAAATAATATATGTGAATTAGAAAAAAATATCTATGGTGCTATTATGAGATGTCTTATCCAGTGTAGTTTACCTCTAAATATAGTCATAGAAATAGATATTTTTAAGTAATCAAGTGAAATATACAGTGAAATAAATATGGCCTGATGGTCCTGCCGATGGTGGAAGTCTCTGCTATTGGAATGTTTATTCCCATGAAGTGCTTAGTCGATGATTGTGGCAATTGAGCGGGGGAGTCTCCAATAAGATATCCCTTTTTCTTGATTAATGAGTTGGCCCATGATCTTCAAGGCATCCTTTGTTGTATGTAAAAAAGTGTGCAAAGGCACAGGGAATCCACTGGCCCTGTGGATCCATTGCTTGTTTTAACAGTGTTTGCAAGCCACAGACTCCAGAGACTCTGCCCCTTCAGCTCTAACCACCCTCTGATCTCCTCTCCAGTAGCAACCTCCAGGACCATCTTCTCATCTAAGCCCTAGCTTCCAGGATCAGTTAATGCCTTTTATTTTTTGTTGCCATTGTTTTCATGGAGTTACGCGGTGTGTGTGCATGTGTATCAGTTCCTTGCTACCAGCCAACCATGAGCACCACATCTAACAGCATTACTCTGACTCAGGTGTAGGCCACACCAGGTCCCCAGCATCTGTGGGTCTCTCATACCTTTTTCTGGACTTCTATTTCTACTGGAGGGTGTGGGCACTTTTGGATGACCACTTGGCCAACCTCCTCCACAGGCAGCTGGGTGAATACCCCTTTGAAAGACACATCCTCCAGCACAAGGAACCTCTGGACTCCAGCAGTCATTTCACCCTGTATCCCTTTCCCAAGCAGTGTGCAAAATGAAAACAATAAATAATAAAATTATATTTGTATTAAAAAAATAGATTTGTGGCAGTGATTCCTTTAGTCATTCATTCCTCTGTCTCCAGAGGGAAGAAAATTTTATTTCAACTTTGAGAATAGTGGGAGGCTTCCTATAATCAGCTGAATTGAACTCTTCATTGCTTTCAGAATAAATTTCAAACTCCTCGTGGTGGCCCGTAGAAAATTCACCACTTTCCCAAAATATATTTCCAATCTTTATCCCTTATTACATCTTTTTTTCCTAAATGCTTTTGTTCCTACAATATAAAATTACTGGATTTTCTGCAAACACCATATATGTTTCAATCCATCTCTCTCAACATGTCATGCTATTCCACCAACCAGGGACATTCTTCCTTTCTTTCTCCATCTACTGGGACCCTATTCCATGTCTAAGACATAGCTCAGATGCTGTCTTCATGGGAAACCCTCCCCCACACTTCCCACCTTTCCCCACTCTTCCAGATTGACCTCAAAGAGGGTCAATGGCTGTTTATCAAACGCTTTGTGGAAGAGACTGGACTAGAGAATTTCAAAAGCCTTTTGTGTAGACTTAATAAAGTATGTTTCAGAGAGGAGCAAATTATCAGCACAAGACTCTCATACTGACCCAAATGCACATCACAGCTAGATTTCAGTCTATTTTGAATTTGGTATATTTTCCAAAGATGGAAACCTCTTTAGTCAAGGACTAAAATGTTTTCCTTTCAGAATTTCCCAAGACAAATTGTTCTAAAAAGTTATCTAGAATTCTCTTATTTTGTTATTGTTCCATTCGTTTTCAGCAGCAAAATATGTTTTTCATAAGCATATTTAGGTCTAGTGAGCTTAACAATTTTTTTTTTTTTGAGATGGAGTTTTGCTCTGTTGCCAGGCTGGAGTGCAGTGTCCCAGTCTCAGCTCACCGCAACCTCCGCCTCCTGGGTTCAAGCAATTCTCCTGTCTCAACCTCCCAAGTAGCTGGGATTACAGGTGTGCACCACCACACCCGGCTAATTTTTTATTTTTAGTAGAGATGGGGTTTCACCATCTTGGCCAGGCTAGTCTCAAACTCTTGACCTCAGGTGATCCACCCACCTCAGCCTCCCAAAGTGCTGGGATTACAGGCATGACCCACCATGCCCAGATGAGAGATTAATAATTAAAGTTCCTCTTTACTTTATGTCAACTGGAAAGTGTTATATTTACTCATTAAATTCCAATTTTTGAAGGAAGATATGATAGGCTGTCATAATTTCTTAGTGGGATGGGGAAAAATAATAATGCACAAATATTCACAGTTTCCTCACTTCTCTATCCTTGCTTGGCTCTGAGCTTTTCATCATATTGGTCATTTTACTAATCAGGATTTTGATATAGGTAGGTATCAAGGGACAGAGCTAACAAAACCCCATGAAACTATATTGCTTACATTAAAACAGGCAAATTCTATGCTTGGGAGGAAGAAAAAGATTTGAAAAAGGAGAAAAAGGCGAAATAGAAAAGACCAAGAGTGGTCTGAATTTTCAAAGAAAGTTTTGGAGAGGGAGAGACAATGATGAGAAAGGGGAAGGGGGAAAATAAACCAATAACCAGGTGTGAGGTAAAGAGCAGATCCCAGGCGGGGCCCTTACTGTGAGGATTGACTATATGAGGTGGGCGTACACAGCAGATTTTTAGGATATTTTGCAGTGTATTATGTGCTAATCACTATTGGCATTTTTGAAGAAAATATAGAAAAATAAGTTGATTTTCACTTTTGGATTGAGTTCCTCCTGCATGCCACACCCTGTGGAACAACATCCTGTTGAGATGGGCCAGGTAATAGTTTAGCTTTATTCAGGCTACCTACTACAATATTATAATACCTATTATCATATTGTCTCCTAAGTGGCCTTTCTTCCTAGGCTACAGTCACTGAGTGGATAGGGATTCTGTCTTATTCATTTTGATAACCCCATCATCCAGGACAATATCTGGCAAGTACTAAATGTTCAAAAAAACACTCACTGAATGAATGAAGATGATTCTAGAAGTCTTATATCAATTGCAGTCACAATCATGTGGAGGGAAACAAAAAGGCCTTAAGATAGAAAATTTTTTCAGAGTTTGGGACCAGTTATATAACAATTTTTTTCAAAGGTAAGAACAGACACCGCCTACATTTTCCTCTAGCAGTAATTTTTTCTTCTTGCATGGGCAAATTACACATCAGAACACCCACACACAGTGCCTTGCAAAAGAGAACAAATATAATATACAAAGCATTCTGCTGATTGTAGGGGGGAAAAGACACACAATAGACAGTAAAGATAATCAGTGTGTTGATGTCTATAATTTCCTGTAACTGTGTGATAATCCCCTACAATTCCAAACTGCATTTCTCCCCAGAAGATCAATATATTTAAATCAGATAAAATTACATTTTAAAAATATTCTTATTGATTATGAGTGAAGTCAGTAGGAGATTCAATATATTCATAACTCCTAAGTTTGTATTATTGCATGATAAAGTATATCTTAATTGTTTGTGTCTAGGGTTCTAATTAAGGGGATATATTAATTCATTAGTCAGACACTTATTGAACATTACTATGTACCAAGCATTTTATAAATGTGCTAGCAATTGAAGAACAAACACAATCCATACTCTCAAGGAACCTAGGAACAATGAAGTACAATACTATGAGTATATAATGGGATAAATAGGAGGAGAGTCTTAATTTATGTGGAAGAGCCAGGGAAGGTTCATAGATCAAGGAAAACTGAAGCTATGCCTTGAACCAATTTTCTATGCAGGCAAACAAACAAACATAAAAGGAAAGAAGCTAAAAGCTAACTTGGTGCATTTAGTGAAAGGCAACTCCATCATGATTGCTAAATCATAGGAGGTAAACAATGACAAGACTTTAGGCTAGAAAGAAAACAAGAAGTCTTGCATGGCTTGCTTAGAAGCATGAATTTCATTCAGGGAGAAAAGATTGGTATGTCAGAATATCCTTCTGACTGCATTGTGAAGGCTGACTACATAGTAATGAGACTGTGAGTAAGGAACCTTCAAAGACCCTTGGACTTCTCCAGGGGAGCCATAAGGGGAATCTGAAATAAGGTTAGTGCTGGTAAGGGAAGAAATGAATGGTGAGTTGGAAACATCTTTAGGAATCTGCAAGACTTGGTGACTGACGGGACATGGGAAGGGAAGAATGAAAGTGAAATATGACTCCCAGGTGTCTAGATGAAAGACTATGCAAGTTATAGTGCCAACCCTTGGTCTGGGAATACAGAAAAGGACAGGAAGCTGATGAATGCAATTTGGGGCATGTTGATTACAACCATATTTGGGATATTCAGGTAGTGATATCTGCAATATGAATTCGCCTCTCAGGAGCAAATTCTGGCTGAAGAGAGAGAGGCTGAAAAACTGTTCAGGTACCCATGTTCATTGAAGCCTTGTAATAACATGCAAAATGTTTGCAATATCTTAAAAAAGCTATTACCTCTATCTATCTGTAATCTAAATCTAGATTTTAACATTTGAGGGTTTATTAAAACCAGTTGTTCATAAAACTTTTTTTCCTCTTCCAAAACACTGCAGAAATGTGACATACTCTTACCAGGTATCTAAAGCTCAGAACAGTAGGATTTTCAGTCTTGCAGACAAGCTCAGAGATTTTCAATCTTGCAGACAAGCTCAGAGACAAGCTTATAGTTTCAAAACTTTGGAGACTACAGTTTGAAATGAATCCCCAGCTAACTCTGACTTCTCTATCCACAGATTATCCCTGAGTAAGAGTAAAGCATATCCCCAGTGAACATGACTACTTAAATAAATATTTTAGCAACAGAAAATTCCATGATCTCATGCTGATGTGTTGTTTTATATATTTTTGTTCAAATTCAAGAAACTGAGAAATTATGGATAACATCAAATATTAATAAAATAAGCTATTTTCATAAACATTGCTCATTTACATTTCAGGAAAAGTTAGCACAGGTGGAGAGGTCTATGGCACAGATCACAGAGAATGTAATTTCTAATCAGATTGTAGTACTTTTTGACAACAAAGGCTTTGTAATTTACTAAAAGCATTTTAAGATTATTATTTCTGAGACTGAAAGGATTTTGTGTCTTTTTATCTATTTCTACAAATTTTCATTCCACAAACACACATATATACCTAGTTTATAATAATTAAATATTTTCTTGATATTTTACAGTCTAATTCATATTTTATATCAAAAGTTAAAAGCACCAGTTGTAGTTCCCTGACTATAATTTGTTTTAAATTACTTCCCTAGAAGGATGACTATTTGGATGTTTGTGTAACTGAGACTCATTTATGCTTATGTTGTGTATTACAGCAAAAGTAGCAACACTGTATTTTATGTTTAAATTTTAATTGTATTTGCTTCATGTACATGAAAAGAAAATAGATCTCAGAAATAAACTTGGAGTGAAGTAAGATTCTCAAAATCCATAGGCAGCTAAAAATATTTGACTCCTTTACATTTTTTTATTATTAGGAAAAAGTAAACTTGAATGTAAAGAATACGAAAACCATTGTCTGAAAACCCATTATGTCTGGGATATTTCCAAACACCTCACCATCTTCATCAAATTTAGTTTTTGTGGATTTAATTTAAAACTAAAATCAGCTTTGTGTCTTCTCTTATCACTACTCTTTTCGATCCCGATTTCCCTTCTCTTCTACTGCCAAGCATGAAGACATTGGTATATGTATAAGTACAAACAGTACTCCTGGAAGACCATACTGTATAAGAATACTTACATTAAGGAAGGAGATCCCTTAAAATTGTACTAAAAGTAGTGTTTACAACTGAAAATTTTTTTCATATGTTGATAATTGAGTAGTTTGACATTGAATATTTTAAGTAATGTTATGACAAGCAAGCAAGCTTGCAGGAAGCCCCAATTGTTGCTGCTCTCTCTCTCTTTTTTTTAAGACAGAGTTTCACCCTGTTGCCCATGCTGGAGTGCAATGACACGATCTCGGCTCACTGTGATTTCCGCCTCCTGGGTTAAAGTGATTCTTCTGCCTCAGCCTCCCGAGTAGCTGGGATTACAGGCTCCCACCACCACGCCCGGCTAATTTTTTGTACCTTTAGTAGAGATGAGCTTTCACCATGCTGGCCAGGCTGATCTCAAACTCCTGACGTAGTGATCTGTAGCTTATGTAAGTTTAAACATGCATCCAGAATTCTTTTATATTCTTGCCATCGAGAAGCAGGTCTATACACCTTCTCTTGGATCTTATGGGCTTATAATTGCTTTGACCAATTGATCACAATGGAGGTGATGCTATGAAACTTCTGAGGCTAAGTTAGAAAAGGCCTTGCAACCCCCATTAGTTCTTCCTAGACATTGGTTTTTGGAGTCTTAAGCCACCATGTAAAAAGTCCAACTACCCTAATACCACCATCCTGTAAGAAAGCTCAGGCAATATGGAGAGGACACACGCATGTTCTCTGGTCAACTAGCCCCAGCGGAGATCCCAGCCAACAGCCAGCGTCAATTGCCAGGCCTGTGAGTGAAGATAGCTCCAGATGATCCCAGACCCTAGGTATGGAGTCACTTCCAGCATTTAAGTTTTGCCAGTTGAGAACCCAGACATTATGGAACAGAAACAAACTATTCTTTAAAGAGGCCTTTGTATCCTTCAAATCATATCATTCAAGCTATGTCAGTCTTCTACTGTATAGGGTCAATACTGATGTCAATTACCCACTAAAGCCAGTTTCTGTTTAAATATTTTGTAACTTTCCACCATGTCCATTGCCTCTCCACTGCAGACATCTTAACCATTTTAAGTTGTGAACCATTAATACTGAACACTTGTAAATATATAATATTCAATAAGCATTATTTAATAAGCATTAATAACTTCTCACTGTGTCTCTGGATTATTTAGCATTAAAATCAATTTTTTTTCAGATGCAGAAATAACATATTGTAGTAACTGATATAGGTGGAATTATCAAAAACAGCAAGAATGTATTTCCCAATATCCAGATTTGTACTCAATCCCCAATGGCATGCTTAGTGATTATATAGGACAGATAGGATGGGCACAATAAAGGACCTCCATTCCTTGTCACTTGTTTTAATGCTTCCATGTTCAGTGCTTTTTTCCAGAGGAAATAATTCCCTTACTAAAAATATAACCACTTCGCCACAAAATTTATGTGGTTCTACAAAATATCTGACAGCACTAAAAATGTTCCATTTTGCTAGTCACAAATCCATTTATCTAGGTTGTCAAGAAGAGAGAAGATGATCTGGATTGTAATAAACTCATTTGAACACTTTCTTTTTTCCTAACTGTAGTTAGAAAGAAACAATATTGTCTATCAATCTTTTAATTCAGAAGATCAGGTAGTTAATACAGACAACAGCAGAACTTTTAGCTAACTTATTTTGGGTGTAATAGCAATATACTTGCACTACTACTTTGAGCCTGGCTTGGTACAGAGAACTAGGTCAATATGTAATAAATTTTATATTGCAAAAATTCCTGAAAGCTAATTTCCACTTGAATCTCAAGCTTGATACTAACTGGAAAATTCCCATATGGAAGTAAATGATATCATCTGAGAGTTACTTTGGGCATGCTAATATTAACACCACTTCTAAATGCCTTTTGCTATAGATAGACCTAGTAGAATATAAAATAAAAGGGAATCTGTAAAGAACAGCTCACAAAATTATCTACCTTATGCAAGTCATGAGCTATACATTAAGGACTCGTTTGTGGCACTGTAGGAAGAACACTGGACAGGACTCAGAACACTTGGTTCTAGACTGAGCTCTACCACGAATGTACAAGCAACTTTGAGAAAGTCACTTAACCCTTCTCGCTTCTATTACTTTATCAATAAAACCAGGAAAATCGTATTAGATCATCCATCATCTGGTACAGTGGAATTTCAAGAAAGCTTGTACATTTAGGCCAATTTCATATTCCTAGGATCACTCCATGCTTATGCTACCCAGAAAATAGCCCTGCCTACCTCTGTTTTTCATACACACACATAGCTTCTGCCATATATCACATGCCATTTATTTTTATTTTTATATATTTACATTAATTTTATTACATACATATATATTTTAAGCATTCATACAAACTTAGAAAACATGGATGAAATCCAATACACCAAACCTCTAGTCTTAAACAAGTACTATTATTTTACCTTAATTATTCTGGATCCTCCTTTTTTTAAAAAAAAAATTAAAAGTTACCAACATAACCAAAGCAACCAAACAACCACCAAACATAACCACTGTCTCATCCCAACGCCATCCACTTCCTGCCTTATCATACTAACAATATCCTGAAGCGTACAGAGCTTTCAGTTAATGTTTTTATATTTTACCACCCATGTCTATGCCATTACCAATATAGATAATGTTCTTTGGAGTTTTTAACTTACATGAGTGAGAGGATACTGATCATGTTCTTCAACAACTTGCTCTTATCTCCCGACTCTGTTTTCAAGATTCATTCATGTTAATATACTTATAAATTTCATTTAGTTAAGCACTATTTTGTATGAACATATTACAATTTATCTATTTCTTCATTGATAGACATTTAGAGGATTTCCAGTTTGCCCCTATTTCGAACAGTGCCCAGGGAATAACCTCTTACACACCTTCTTGTGCACCACAGAAAGAATATAATTAGGTTATTGATCTAGAAGTGCAGTTGCTGTGTCACAGGGCATGTTCATCTTTAGCTCCACAGATACTACAAAGCGGCAATCCAAAATGGTTGCACCAATTTAAATGCCTGCCTGCATGGTATAAGAGCTCCCATTTCCCCGCATCCTGGATGATACGTGTCATTTAGACATTCTAATTTTTTTCCAATCCAGTAAGAATGGCTTAGTAACTCATTATATTCATTTGCATCCATTCTATTGTTACTGAGGATAAGGGCTTTTACTGTTTTTCTTATATCTCTTGGCCATATGGCCTCATTTTCTGTGAATTGCCTTTCTTCTGGTCCTTTCATGGTTAAGATGGCCCTTTAGATGACTCAGATTTTAAAGTTGGATTAGAGGTTGGGATTTGAGAGTCTTAAACCATGGCCATGCCTCCTTTCCCTAAGTTATCATTAAAATACTCAGCCTCCACAGCCCATATCCGTGCACATTACCCAGGCTGTCCCAGCACCATGCAGAACTTACTTCTCTAGCTTTGAATGTCCTGGTAGGTTCCCACTTAGGGGTACGTCCCCTCCCTTTCTTTCTCCATCTCTCCCCCTTCTTCCAGCTCAGTCACACTTCCAACTTCCAAATAAACAATTGAAAACTGTATGCCAATCTCCCCCACTCCCCAAAAGAAAATAACAAACCATAACCAACATAAAATCCCTGGGAATCTGTTGAATTACAAATGAATTTTCATATGATTATCCATTTCATATTGTTATTCATTATCAAAACAAATATATTTACACATAAATAGCAAATTCACAAAGATATAGCTAAAAAGGAAAAGCATAAACAGCGCGATTTTCCTCAAGTAACTTATAAATCACTAAAAATATTCATCTTATTTTTATTTTATTGAATACTACCTTCATCCTGTTGGTTGTACATATCAAGTACATATTCAAGTATTGTATGAAATTTGACAGATACTATTAATACAAAGAACCTTCCATTTGAGAAGCAAGAGATCAAACAAGGACAGTGACGCTTCCTTTGGAGAATTGTTTTGAAGATTAAATGACATTACTGCATATGATTAAGTACTTGGCATGTAGTAGATAACCAGCAAATGTTAGTGTCCCTATTCTTTTTCACAAGGTAGAGGAATAATTAGGGGATCAACTACACAGAGGCCTAATTCTAATCAGTAAAAAGGAAATGATTGGGACAGTAACATTGACAAATCTCTTGGTAAAAGATAAACACAGAATCTTAAAGTTGATGTTGGCCAAATTGGGAAAAGTTAAGCATTACATTTTCAATTTTTGGAAGGAAATTTCCAAAATTTCAAAGAAAAATATAGGCGTCAAACCTCTAATAGGAAAAGAAAAAAATCCAAAAAACTCAAGAACAGAAAAAGATCCTAAAATATGTACTTCAACCCGATAAAAAGCAATGAAGAAGATTCCTAAATACTTAAGAGGTATAGCTAAGATGAATGAGTAGAAACCACCAGGAAACAGATTTCAACTCACAGTAAGCACTGTCTAATAATCAGTATAGTTCAAACCAGAAAAGTAGCAGCCTTGGCAGGTCATAAATCTTTCACTTTCAAGCACAGAGGGAACTGAATATTTGGTGCAAGTGTTTCAGAGGACATTTGAGAACTGAATAATTTGTTTCACTTGATAATGAAATTTCCTTTTATTCTAAAAGTTTATGAGTCTAGCTCAGGGGATATTGTTATAGTGGAAAACAGTATGAAAGAAAAGTATCACAACTGAGGAAATTCAGTAAAAGGGCAAGCTAACCCCCCTCAACTCTCTAGCTCTTTAAGAACATTATTATCTTATCATTTGGAAACAGTTTTAAAAAAGAAAGCTAAAAAAATTGTGTTAACGGCAAATTACATCTGCAGTGAGAGGCTTAGAAGGAATGATTCATCATGTTAGTTAGGAGCGATTTAGAATATCTTCTTATCCAATACACTCAATATATCAGATGAAGAAACTAAATTCAAGAAAAGTTTATTGGTCCTGAGTCACTTAGCTAATAACTAAACCACAACTTCAATCTAGACTTTCAGATTCAACTGTCAAACTGATTTAAAAATTTGTTTATATTTTCAGGTAACATGAGAATTAGATTGATAGAACTTTTTTAGAATTGTCCTTTCAAATGGCATTTAAAACTCTAGGTACCAAGGGTTGAAACAAAGTATACTTCACCAGAGGATAAGTATATAGATTTTTTTTTACTTCTTTTAAGGCTTTCCAAATAGACAGAGCCTTTATTTTTCCAATTATGAATCACACCCAGGTGGTAAGATATGGAAATCTTGCAAATATATTGGAAGTCAGGATTTAATCATCTGTGTACTTGTGAACTATTCCAACATTAAATATATTTACACCCAAATTAGCTAATCTTATATAATTATCATGCTTGGGTTTTTTAATAATAGAAAAAAAGTTGTGATTCCTTATCCCCTTGTAATGAGTGTGAATTTATCATGGAAATTTCATGTTTATGTATTTCTGTTAGTGTTTAATATTGCAATAATTTTATATTCAATTACCTAAAAAAATACCCACAAGAACTGCTTATGGAATGCTGAAATTTATTGTTGGGAAAAGTGATTATGAAATACAGATGTAAAAATCTTTATCTGTAGTATGGTCTCAAAAACATAAAATAGCAACAAAAATCTGTAGATAAAAGATATACCAAAATGTTAACAGTATGAGATTTTCTTCTCTACTGTTTTTCAAATTTTCTGTAATGATCATGTATTTTATAGCAATAACAAAAATCTTACATTTTAAAAATGAAAATGAAACTAAAAACAAAATTATATGAAAAACTAGTTTTCAGAACTAAATCATTCATTCTCCAACTGAAATGGATAAAATTCATTAGAACATAAGATACTATTTGATATATACAAATAAATTCATCAATGTTGGCCAGGCACGGTGGCTCACACCTATAATCCTAGCACTTTGAGAGGCCCAGATGGGTGGATTGCTTGAGGCCAGGCATTCAAAAACAGCCTAGGCAGCATGATGAAACCCCATCTCTACTAAAAAAAAAATACAAAAAATTAGCCAGGTATGGTGGATGCCTATAATCCTAGCTACTCAGGAGGCTGAGGCAGGAGAATCACCTGACCCCAGGAGGCAGAGGTTGCAGTGAGTAGGGATCACTTTACTGCACTCCAGGCTGGGCAACAACTGCAAAACTCCATCTAAAAAAAAAAATTCATAAATGTTACTGGATGCTTCTACAGAGCATTGTAAACAAATAGGCATATGTCCCCTTAAGTAGTCAGTGATAAGTAACTGAACATTCTCATAGAGTTCCAGATGAATAGGAATGCTGAATGTTGGCTGCTTTAACGTTAATGTAATACCTGGCATTAAGAAATTTACTCACCATATGCTTTTCTTTTTCTTCCCAGCTTCCTGTGCATCTATTTGAAAGATGAAGAAAATTTCTGGACTTTATTCAGCATGAATCCAGCTGGAAACTAATACGCAACTGATATGAACATTAAATTTACAATAGTTTATTTAAAAGGAGAAATATAATTACTTAGTTTATAGAGGACTCTATCAAGTCCTATCAGAGGACTTTATAGGTAGCTTGGTTTTTCAAATTGCTGTTTTTGTCCAATTTTGCCAGTTGAAACTGGTCTTTCAGATATAGTAATGGTTTATTGCAAAGAAATCCTGTCAATGTTAAAGAGGTTTCCTCCAGATCCAAGATGGCCGATTAGCAGCAGCTAGGATTGTAGCTCCCACTGAAAGCGCAGAGAGTGAGTGGACGCCACATTTTCAGACGAATTTTCATAGCCCACGGACCAAGAGATTCTTGGCGGAGGAGCCCCACGGGTCGCCAGCGCGACCCTTTTGGAGGGCGCGGCCTTTTGCAGGCGCCCCCGACGCGGCGGTTCTAGTCCGGAGTATACGGGACTGAGTGCCCTTTAGGTTGGCGTTGGAGCTCCGGGAAAGCAGAGTCTCCCATTAGCTGATTAAAAAGCGGACTGAAGTGGGGAACAAGACCCGGAGATTCCCGGGCAGAAAGCGCCACGAATCTTAACGCCGCTGTTTCAGCCGGGGTAGTGGGGTCGCCGCAGGGGAAGGCTGGTCCCCTCCACAAAAAAAAAAAAAAACAGCAGTTGGAACTGCTGAGGATTGAGAGTTTCACAGCAGGCACAGCTGAACCCAGGAAGGTCCAGCTCTGTGGGGGAGGGGCGTCCACCGAAGAAAAACTAAGAAACAGAAAAAACTTTACCACCAACAAGCTGGACGTCCATTCAGAGACCTAATCTGAAAGTCAGCAATTACACAGACGACAAGTGGATAAATCCACAAAGATGGGAAGAAACCAGCGCAAAAAGGCTGAAAACACCCGAAATCAGAATGCCTCTCCTCCTACAGAGGATTGCAGTGCCTCATCACCAATTGAACAAGGCCTGATAGAAAATGAATGTGAGGAATCAACAGAATCAGGCTTCAGAAGGTGGATAATGAGAAACTTCTGTGAGCTAAAAGAATATGTTCTGGCCCAATGCAAGGAAACTAAGAACCTTGAAAAAAGGTTTCACGAAATGTTCATGAGAATGGACAATTTAAAGAGGAATATAAGTGAATTAATGGAGCTGAAAAACACAATACGAGAACTTCGAGAAGTATGCACAAGTTTTAACAGTCGAATTGATCAAGCAGAAGAAAGGATTTCAGAGGTCGAAGACCATTAACGAAATAAAACGAGAAGACAAGATTAGAGAAAAAAGGGTAAAAGGAATGAGCAAAGTCTCCAAGAAATATGGGACTATGTGAAAAGACCTAATCTACGTTTGATAGGTGTACCTGAATGTGATGAAGAGAATGAATCCAAGCTGGAAAATATTTTTCAGGATATTATCCAGGAAAACTTTCCTAACCTAGCAAGGCAGACCAATATTCAAGTCCAGGAAATACAGAGAACATCACAAAGATATTCCTCAAAAAGAGCAACCCCAAGGCACATAATCATTAGATTCATCAGGGTTGAAACGAAGGAGAAAATACTACGGGCGGCCAGAGAGAAAGGTCAGGTTACCCACAAGGGGAAGCCTATAGACTCACAGCTGATCTCTCAGCAGAAACCCTACAAGCCAGAAGAGAGGGGGGGCCAATATTCAACATCCTTAAAGAAAAGAACTTTCAACCCAGAATTTCATATCCAGCAAAACTAAGTTTCATAAGTGAAGGAAAAATAAAATTTTTTGCAAACAAGCAAGTACTCAGAGATTTCATTACCACCAGGCCTGCTTTACAAGAGCTTCTGAAGGAGGCACTATGTATAGAGGGGAACAACCAGTATCAGCCACTTCAAAGAACCCATCAGTAAGCTGTATCCAGATCCATCTTACATGCAAGGATATACAGAGACTCAAAACAAAGGGATGGAGGAAGATTTGCCAACCAAATGGAGAGCAAAAAAAAAAAAAAAAAGCAGGAGTTGCAATTCTCATCTCTGATATAATAGACTTTAAAGTAATAGAAACCGAAAGAGATAAGAAGGACATTGTATAATGGTAGAGGGATCAATGTAATGGGAAGAGCTAATGACCCTAAGTCTATGCACACCCAATATAGGAGCACCCAGATACATAGGGCAACTTCTTGGTGACTTACAAAGAGACTTGGACTCCCACACAATAATAGTGGGAGACTTTAACATTACATTGTCAATATTGGACAAATTAATGAGACAGAAGGTTAAGAAGGATACCTGGGGACTTGAACTTAAACCTCAAACAAGTAAACTTAATAAACATTTACGGAACTCTCTACTCCAAATCCATAAAATATACATTTTTTTTTCAGTAACACATCACATTTATTCTAAAAGTGACCACATGGTTGGGGAGTAAATCACTCCCTAGCAATTGCATAGCATTTCATAGGTTTAAATGAAATATTGGTTGGCTGTTTGTTTGTTATTTTCCTCCCTTATTCCTTCCTGTCTCCATTGTATAACACAATTATTAGTATAAAAAAAGCTTTTAATATCCATTTGTAGACTGCATTCTAGCCTGGGCAATAGAGCAAGATTCCCGTTCTCTCTCCTTTTTTTTTTCTTCTTTTTCTCTTTATTTCATTCTTTTTTTCTTCCTTCTTTCTCTTTTTCTCTTTTTCTAAAAAAAAAAAAAGCTTAAAAAAAAAAGAAATATACTCACACAAACATGTGCAACTGATTTTGAGAAATGTGCAAAAGTTATTAAAGGAAGGAAAGCCAGTCATTTCAACAAATGGTGCTGGAATAATTAGACATAAATAGGCGAAAAAAAAAAAGCCTTAAAAACAAAAGCAAACCAAACAAACAACCCTTTACCTAAGTCTCATAACTCATCTTAACTCAAGATAGATCACAGACTTAAGTGTAAAATGAAAAGTATAAAACTGTTAGACAAAAAAAACACTTAGGAGAAAATCTTGGGGTTTGGAACCAGGCAAAGAGTTTTTTGCACTTCACACAAAATTATGATCAATAAAAGAAAATATTGATAAATTAGACTTTGCCAAAATTAAAACTTTTTGAACTTTGAAAGACCCTATTAAGAGAAGGAAAAGACTAGCTACCAAGTGGGAGAAAAAAAAAAAAGAGGTTTCCTCCATTACAACTAAGCTGAACAAAGACAGAAAGCTTATGAGACAAACTAAAACTGGCTCTTGACCTGCAGTTGTGTCACGTTGCTTTTTGGACATTTAAAAAATGCATTTATTGAAATATATGCTTGTTCCAACCGCCCAAAACCGCAACTGCAGTAAGACCCAAAAACAGACAGAGTAACAGGGGAGTTCACACAAGAGATTACCCCAAACCAGCCTAAGATGGGACCAGTTGGGATTTCCAAGAAAGAAACACTAAACATGGAGTGGTAAGTCCAAAGCCTTTATTAGTAGTACATACATTGTTTGCTGCATTAGTCCTCACGATTGACAGGGGAGAAAAGAGACGTTCTAATCTTGATATGGGGAATCGGATATGGAGTTTATATGGGGGCTTAAGGAATTGGATTCAGGGTCGGAGCTAGTATTTACATGTTTAGCAATGTTTGATGTTTCAGTGTTTCAGGCAGTCACCTAACAAGTTTATCACTGCCTGGGAACACTCAAGGGCCTGGCTTGGGTTCAAGTCTGTGGAAAACATGGCCCTGACACAGAGCAGTCAAAGCACTCTGTGTTTCTGAGTCAGAAAAAAGAAAGCAGAGGGAACAACACTAACTTGAAGTATACTTACAAATGTTACTCTCCCATGAGACAATGCAATTTAAAAACAAACACCTATTTCTCAAAGAAAACTTTACAGTGCTCAGAAATAAATATGATATGAGCACCTTGAAAATCCTGTGCAAAAAATAAAAACAAGATAAATATTATGTGCAGTTATCCACTGACATATTACCAATCTACATTGAAAATATCTGCTGAGCAGCAAATTGTGCAAAGATCAGTAAAAACAGTACCAGACTGGGTACCCATTGGTGTCCTGAATAAGTATGAAGAGGATTCCTAAATATCTAGTTTAATAATCCATTTCTTTCCCTAATACTGTCCTTATTTCAAAGCTCCTATATTCAATTAAAATATATCCTTATTTATCCTTTTCTCCACACTACTTCCGTTGTTTCCTAGCATGGGTATATTTCAATTCCCCCTTATTGGTGATGGCAGAGTAATGGTGTCAAAGTTTACAAAGACATTAATTCTAAATAGGTTTGTTCTCACTTTCAGTTCAGTAATTCTCTCTTCAGTTGTCTTGTTAGCAGACTCGCTCTATGGGTTCTATAGGTTCCCTCTGGCAAGCTGCCATGCTGTAAGTTGTCCTAATGGAGAGGTCCATGGGACAAGGAACTGAAGAATGCTTTCATCCAACAGCCAGGAAGCTACTAAGGTCCTCAGTCCAACAATCTGCTAGCAACTACATAAATCTGAACCAGATCCTTCCCTAGCTAAGCCTCCAGAAGAGACTCTGCCCAGACCAATGCTTTGACTGCAGCCTAAAGCAGAGAACCCACTTAAGCCATGCCTGGATTCCTGACCAACCAAAACTATGAGATAATAAATGTATGTTAAGTCAACAAGTTTGTAGCAATATGTTATGCAGCAATAGATAAGTAATACATTTGGAGTTCTTAAATTTTACTGTTTAGTTTTTCTAGTTTTCAAATTTATATTTGGCTTTTTTTTTTTTTACAAATCTGCAGTGACTTTTTTATAGTTTTCAATTCTATATGGAAATTTTCCATCTTCTATCTCCTTGAATACAGTAAACATACTTAAAGTCTACCTCATAATGCAATTATTTGGTGCCCCTTTGGGCCTACTATTTCTGCCAGTTTTCATTCTGTCTTTCTCCTCCTGTGTCCAGGGTATGTGAAGTTACCGTATTTGAAAAAGTACCCAAACAATTTGAGGCCTAGGAAAATATTCTTCCTCCAGGTTTGTTATCTTTCAGGTTCCTAGGGGCATCAGAAATCTAAAGTCCAGCCTACCAACATGGTGAAACCTCGTCTCTACTAAAACTACAAAAATTAGCCCAGTGTGGTGGTGTACGCCTGTAATCCCAGCTACTCGGGAGGCTGAAGCAGGAGAATCACTTGAACCCGGAAGGCAGAGGTTGCAGTGAGCCGAGATCTCGCCACTGCACTCCAACCTGGGCAACAGAGCAAAACTCTGTCTCAAAAAAAGAACCAAAACAACAACAACAACAACAAAAAACAAAAAAGGAATCTAAGGTCACCTTAGTTTATTTCCAAAATCTCACAATTTTCTAAGCCACCTTGATGATTTTTTTTTTTTAAAGTTCTGGGATACATGTGCAGAACATACAAGTTTGTTACACAGGTATACATGTACCATGGTGGTTTGCTGTACTCATTAACCCGTCATCTACATTAGGTATTTCTATTATCCTTCTCCTACCACCTCACCCCGACAGGCCCCAGTGTGTGATGTTCCCCCTCCCCTGTGTACATGTGTTCTCATTGTTCAACTCCCATTTATGAGTGAGAACATGTGGTATTTGGTTTACTGTCCCTGTGTTAAGTTGCTGAGAATGATGGTTTCCAGTTTCATCCATGTCCCTGAAAAGGACACGATTTGATTTTAAGTTACACTGTATGTGAATGGTCTACTTCTGTTTCACCCTTATCCCTAAGATGCTGTCCTTCAGGGTCTCTAACCAAAGAATTCTACCAGACTCACAACCTTGTAGGTCCCATACTTTAACTTTTGTCCTTCTAGTCTCCCAAGGCTATTAAAACACATCTCATGTTTTCAGCTTATTCTTGGTTAACAAATCCCTCCTCCAGAGCAAAAGCAGACCCAAGTTCACCTTTTGCGATTTCCATTTTATTTCATATATCAGCCTGACAATCACCACCTTTCCAACACATTCAAGCAGATGTTGTTATGTGTAGTCAGGTGTTAGACCAGGAAGATTGGACCAAACAATCTAGCAGAAAGTAGAAGCTGCAAGCAGAAGGTGAAGGGTTGTTGTTTCTTGATAAGTCACCTCACAGCTTATTAGCCAGCCTGTGTTTGAACCACTATTTGAGCACCTTCTCTATTCTAATAAGGCCTCATCCCTGCACAAGCATCCTAACCATTCTCCCTCAAATGGAGAGTGGGGTGCTATAAACAACCCAATTTACGCTAGAAAGAGAAACTAAATATTTTGTGTAATGTCCAAATACTCTCTGGTTGCCAATTTTGGTTTTAGAGAAATGGACAAAATTTCTCCCAGTCTCAGGCTCATACCTATAATCCCAGCACTTTGGGAGGCCGAGGCAGGTGGCTCACTTGGGGTCAGGAGTTCAAGACCAGGCCAACACTCTGAAACCCCAAACTACTAAAAATAGAAAAATTAGCCAGGCGTGGTGGCTCCCAGGAGGCTGAGGCAGGAAAATTGCTTGAACCCAAGAAGTGGAGGCTGCAGTGAGCCAAGATACACAGCACTTGAGCCTGAGCAACAGAGCCAGACTCCATCCTTTAAAGAAAAAAAAAAAAAATTCTCCCAATCTTATAAGTAAACTGCCTAAACTAATCAGGATTCATTTTACCATTCATTTAGCAGAAGAGGAAGGTAACAGAACTTCAAATATTTTGCCAGATAACTTTATCACCCTCCAACCCAAAGGCTAGAGGTTTCGATTTAATTATCTCAAATGACCGTGAATCCTTTTGAACTTATGATTACCATAATACCTTGTTAGAAAAGTGAGATTTCTAAAACCTAAGAAGTAATTGTAAAGGTAGAATTTTGCCACCAATAACACAAGTTCTTAACAGCTGTCTTGGCCTCAGGGGTCATAAACTAAAGGCCCCAGCAACAAAACATTTAATAGAAATTAGTGAGGTAGGCCCAATGATATGGGCCAAATAAAGAAAGGAGAAATGAAACGTGGTGGGAACTGTGGCAAATTGGAGAGAGTATGCACATCTAAAGGGACTCAGAGCAGGTAATTCCTGTGCCTGTCTATTGTAAACATGCAAGAACATAAACCTGTAGTTGCCAAATCTTCCATTTTATCAAGAGAATCTGGTATAATGAATGTTCTATGACCTTCTTGCTAAAGATTGGCCTTAATTAAAAAACAAAAGACACTGCATAGGGTAACAACGAATGGCTTAAACAAAGCTCAGTTATCTCTGATGGCTCCTTTCAGTTTTAACTCCTGCCCACCTTCTTATTAGTACTATTAATAATGACTGAGAGAAAACTTCCTGAAAGGCCTCAAAAGATCCTAATAAAGTGCTCATAACATAAATATTGTTATTTTTGTAAATTAAAGTCAGGTTTCATATTAACTGGAGACCCAAAGAAATACTTTGTAAGTGGCTAAACCTCATGTAAGCTTTCATTTTTCTAAGGTCAAGAGAGCTTTTAGTAATTCAAACCAAGAATTAAAATCAAAACAAAATCTAGCTAGTGCATTTATAAAGCTTATTGATCGTTTGAGGTGCACACTGCTGCAGTATATATTTTTACGGCATGAATAAGGTCATCACATTAAACTTCAGACTTCTGCACAAACTATCACAGAAGACTCAAAAGTCAATTTCAAGTGTCAAACGCTATTTATAAAAAACTTACAAAGTGAAATGTGAAATTCTGTTGGATGACAAAGAACACAAAATACAATCAAAATCTGAAAAAGAATTCGTATTTCATACAGAGGAAAAGAACAGAAATGTGATTGAGAAATGGAGATTAATCTGTACTAAAAAGAATGGCTTACAGGAGGGGTCCTCAACCCGATATAAGCCATAATCACAGCTATGCTTATCTGCACAGTAACTGTTGCCAAATTTCGGTCTACCATGTGCTTATTATCCACCAAAATAGTAATCGTATCTATACCTTTGAAATATTACCTATAAATTCTTGCTCCTTATGAAATCTCTTATTCTTGCCTGATTATTTTTTATTGCTATTGTTGGTTTTACAAAATCTCTTTACCAAACTTTGGGCAATAAAGGCCTTTCAGGCTGAAAAATTCAAACTGTCCAATCAAGTATTGGCCAATATCAATGTTGTAAACCTGTAGGCCTCTTTATATCTATTATTATTCTCCACAGCAATTTTTCCCACTTGTGCCTTGCTCTTTTCTTTCTCCTGCCTCTATCCAAAGCCACAATTTTACCAATTTCTATAATAATAATTTTTACAACTATCCTATCATGTTTTATGTAAATTAACCTTACCTTTAAGCATTATACAATGTATGCTAGAACTTAATATAAAGCAAAACAGGCATAGTAATTTTAACTTTATTGGTTGTCTTAGTATATTTTGGGTACAATAAAAAAATTCCATAAACTAGGTGGCTTATAAACAGCAGAAATTTGTTTCTCACAGTTCTGGGGGCTAGAAAGTCCAAGGTCAAGGTACCAGCAGATTCAGTGCTTGGTGAGGATCTGTTCTCTGGCTCATAGATGGTGTCTTCTCACCATGTTCTCACAGGGTGTAAGGGGCGAAAAAGTTCCCTTGGATTCCATTTTTATAAGGACATTAATTCCATTCACGAAGGTGCAGCACCCGGCTCCAGTCAGTCACCTTCCAAAAGGCCCTACCTCCTAATACGTTAGTCGTGGAGGGTTAGGATTTTAACATAAATTTTTAAAAAACACAAATATTAAGACCTTAGTACTGGTCTACTAAAATATCTCATAAAAAAATCTAAAGCCCTCTTGCCTAATATCTAAGTTTTCAGTTTCCAAGGATGAGTAAGCTAAAATACATGTATAATGAAACTTATGTAAATTTCTTTAAATAACATTTTCTTAAATAACAAATGTAATCATGAAATGCCTTTTAAAAACAATAGAATTTCATAATGAATTTGCTTACAATGAGTGGAATTTGACACATGTTGATGGTTCCATATTAGAGACTATTCGACTAGTGTCTTAAAATATTTTCTGATTATAAAAATAATCTTCTCACATTTGGGGGGATAATTATAGAAATCTGATAGAGGGAAAAATTGTCCATAATCTATGGACATGCAAAATGTGTCAGACCTTACTGAGTAAAATAAGTACAGGAAACCGTCCAGTGGAATTTGCTATGTAGGGACTAATGGCTATCTATTTGAAGCAGTTTCAGAAGAACCCAAATCAGATTATTGGTTATATATACCTCATGAAAATCAACTGAAAAATTACTGGCTTTAATGAACAACTTAAATTGGTCTTTTACAAAATATATAGCTATCAGTATCACCTATATAAATCCACTTTATAATTTGGAAGAAAAAATTCCATTTCCAGTTACACAAAAATGTAGGCATACACAGGAAATGCATGGAGAAAAAAGAAACTCTAAACTTTGCTGTGAATTATAAAATGTAAAGAGGCCGGGCGCGGTGGCTCATGCCTGTAATCCCAGCACTTTGGGAGGCCAAGGTGGGTGGACCACCTGAGGCCAGGAGTTCGAGACCAGCCTAACCAACATGGTGAAACCTCATCTCCATTAAATACAAAAAATTAGCCGAGTGTAGTGGTGCATGTCTGTAATCCCAGCTACTTGGAAGGCTGAGGCAGGAGAGTCGCTTGATCCCGACAGGTGGAGGCTGCAGTCAGCTAAGATTGCGCCACTGCACTCCAGCCTGGGGAACAAGAGCAAATACTCTGTCTCAAAAAAAAAAAAAAAAAAAAAAAAAAATGTAAATAAATAAGATGTATCAGACCTCAAACTAAAAAGGTTGATTACCTTAAATTCATTAATTCACATCCATTCAACAAACATTTATTGATTTCTTACATGATTCTAGGCACTTGGAATGGATTAACAAATAAAGCATATAAAGTTCAAACCTCGGAGTAATTTGATTTCAATGGGGTTATCCCTTGTTTCACCATTATACTGTCCTCTTCTTTTTTCTTTTCTTTTAAAACCAAGATTGAGAATTCTATAAAGCCTTATTTTTCTCCTTTGAACCACTAATGTTCTTATTAGCATTACTTCCTAACATTAGTCCATTATTGAAGTGATTCATTCTACCCTGCTGTAGTCGGTTCGTTTTTTGAGACAGAGTCTTGCTCTGTCACTCAGGCTGGAGTGCAGTGGCACAGTCTCGGTACTCTGCAAACTCTGCCTCCCTGGGTCCAGCCCTTCTTGTGTCTCAGCCTCCTGAGTAGCTGGGATTACAGGCACACACTACCAGGCCAGGCTAATTTTTGCATTTTTAATAGAGGTGCAGTTTCGCCATGTTGCCCAAGCTGGTCTCGAACTCCTGGACTCAAGTGATCCACCCACCTTAGCCTCCCAAAGTGTTGGGATTACACGCTTGAGCCACTGCACCCGGCTGTAGTGGGTTCTTTTAATTACTGAACTCAGTATGTTAACATTTTATTTGGAATTTCTGCATTTATATTAAAATGTGCATTTAATAGCTCAATAACTCAATTTGTCTTATCAGTTAGCAATATATAAACACAATTATTTTGAAATCAACAAAAGGTAAGTAAAATTCAATATTTCAGTGATGAATTTGAGTAGAGTAAGAGGTCTAATAACAGGTCGACATAAGAAATATTTGTCCCCAAAATCAATGTATTTAATATTTGACAGTTACAAATCTCATCATTATTGTTCCTTTAGTGACATTTAAATATTTCCAAAGTTCTCAATCAAACGTGTTTCTTTAGTTTTCCAACAGCTGTGATTTTTCTTCTTTTGGTCTATTCAGTAGAAAGTGAACTATCTGAAGTAGAACATCATCATTAAAACCTTTCACATCATTATCCTCAATTGTTTCATAAAGAGGCTTACTTTGTGTCCCCCAACATATATTTTTACGAGGGTTATTTTGATCAGCTTGTTTAGTCAGTGCCAAAGTATTTAACTGGTAGCAGAAAAAGGAAAAGTATTTTCCATCTGTGATCACACCCTGGGAGACAAAAGGTCGAGTAACATCTGCTTCGCTCCAGAATCCTATAGGAAAAAGTTATGCTGAAATTTACACACAGAATATATTTTACCCAAACAAAACAAACACATTTGACATTAGAGGGTATCACATACCTCCCACAACTTAAGATACCTTATGTAACCAAATTCCTGGAGACCTCAAAGTTTCCTTATCGTCTCCATTCTAACCCTGTATTTCATTCTGCACAAATAATATTTTCCTCCCTTCTAGTATCCTCAAACTCATGATTAATCTTTTTCAACAACAGCCTTAACTTACTTCGTCTAACAGCAGCAAGCTCTATCTACACAAATGCCTTCCATATCTGGTAGTATGATTACCCAACTACCAAGGCCAAGCAGTAACTTTATTTTTCCACACATATTTTATATCATCTTTAATGGAAACAGCCAATGAATAATACTGTTAATATATGGAATTTCATTGTAAAAAGAAGTACTTTATCTTTCAAAAATAAAGTGCCATTCTAACATCTTCAAGAAAGTTACTTCTCACTTTGTCTTATTCTGTCTGCTCCTACTCCCACTTTCTCTATTCAATTCTATTATAGAAATCTAAGTCAATTTTGAGTATAAGGTTAAAATAAGTATGTATGTTAAAAAAAAAAAATGAGCCTAGTAATCAAATATGTAGTAAAATTCCTCCTGAATATTCACGTAGTGTTGATCTACTTCATATTATATTACTTCAGGTTTTAGAATAAAATCCAAATGCCCCACAATGAGCTCTAATAGTCCTGTAAAACATAGCCTCTGGGTTCCTCTATCTCCTTCTACATCATTCTCCTTGTCCCAATCTTCATTACCCTTCATCATCATGTTGTTCCTAAATATTTCAAGCCTGTTCCCAACTCAGGGACTTTTACTTGCTGTTCCTTTTGCCTGGAAGTGTCTTCTCCCAGACTTGTGCACAGGAAGCTCCTGGCCATTCAGGTCTTAAGTCATTTTTAGAGACCTTCCCTGAATGACTTTTTAAAACTAGGTTCTTCTCCATACCTTATTTATACCTGCCCCCTAAAAATCATTCTACTCTTATGCTAAAGTATTTTCCCCATAGTATTACCACTATTCATAAATATTACATGCTTCTTATCTTTGACCCTCCCACTGTAAGTTCTAAGAAAGCAGGATCTGTTTCACTCAACACTGCATCTTGAACAGATACAGTGTATGGCATATAAAAAAGCAGTCACTGTTTACTGAATGGATGAACAATCTCCTAATCCAAATCTGGATATGACCTTTGAATAAATTATATAGGACAGCCATTGATTTAATATGAATATTTAATCCACAAAACCATTTCCTTTTCTACCTGCAAAAAGCCATTATCATCCAGGAAGGGTTGACTTGGTTGGCTAGTCTCTGACATGCGTGCAAAAGTACATTCACACAAGAGATAGTCAATTACCTCAGTGTCAGATTTAAACTGTATAGTATTTAAATATGGATTTTAAAACAACTGTACTTTGTGCCAATGCAAAAGCTTTCAAAATATTAAGATTCAACCTACGTTTTAACCCAAAGAAAACAATTTTAACTATTAAATTCCTAGAATGTTATAAATACCTTCAAAGAAAATCCTATAAAATTAGTTCTTACCTTGATACATAGCTTGTGCTCCAGTCCAAGCAAAAAGGCTTGCAATAGCATTAGCTCTAAAAACAACTTCTATCTGATCAGCACAGTTTTGTCTCAAAAGGCTTTCCCTTCTTAATTTGTCAGGTAACAGATGAAACTGGGTGTGACCATAACAGCAAGGATCTGCAGTTTTTGAGCCTGAAGAGCAAAATAAAAACATTTCAGATGAAACAAACAGGCAGACCATCTGAAGCACATGTTTTAGTATTTGATCCCTTTTTTCCCTTCTTTATACATCATATTCTCAGTACTCTAAATACATAAGTGGGAATATTAGTTTACTTATATAGCTTATGGAGTATAACAAAGTTAAATTTCACATGAAAGCGTAATTCCTCAATCTGTTAGCTGTCATAAAGCCCATCATAACATGGAAGAAGTTGAAAGACTATATAGAAAAGTTATTTAAAATTTCTATTACTTGTTTTCTCAAATCCCTTAGTCATCATTAGCTTTGGTTGTCTCCTTGTCATATTAACAAGAGGATACAACCACTTCGAGACTTTAAATACACACTTTGCTCCTAATTTTTAAAAATTATTTTTATACTACTTTTCTAAGTAAAAATAATACGTAGCAACATTTCATGAAATGCTTGATTCTAGTGGTAAAGTCTTTTCAACAAAAAGTTCCCTGCAGGTCACTCCCTAAGACCAAGTGACTGAAAAGAGGCTAATAAAATAGGTCTCCAGGACTAGCATAAAACCTTCTTAAGACTTCTTCATATTGGGTAGGAATTAACAAAGGAAGAAAAAATGGCAAAAGAATAAGCTGCATGAGGGAGGGCAGACATCAGGCATTATGAATTTGTGAATTCCTGATTTTATCATCTTGTATGGTACAAATATGACACTTTAAAAAGCCAACTGCTGTCTCAAGTCCAGTTCTAAAGGTTTTTACTTTCAAGAAAACACTAATTAATTTTCTATCCAATAAGTCAACCAAGTCTAATAACTATTTTCTAAAGTTAAATACTGTTATTTCAGTAGAAACAAGTAAAATTTCAAATAATGAACCGAAACATTTTCTTTCCAATGATTATGCATTTTGCAATAACCTGAGATGAACTGTATTGCTCACCTCTCTATCATCAAGAATTAATTCCTCATTGTAGTCAATACTCCAAATTTGCATAGGACGCTTTGAACACATTTATGGTACAATATGTCAAAAGAGAAACTTACCAACAAATATGTGGTTTTCATACTGCCGTTTAAATAATGGAAGTTTATCTGGCTTACATTTTATAGTGGGGGATTTCTACAGGAAGAGAATAATCCAATGGCACAAACTTAAAGAAAAAAAAAGACATAGTAAATTCACAGCAACATTAGTATGTATTTTACTCACACTCATTACATTTAAATATCTTACCCATACTGTAAGAGCAGAGCTGAAAACTGCAACAGAGACTTACGGCCTGCCCAGCCTAAAATATTAACTATCCAGATCTTTACAGTAAAAGTGTGACAACCCCTGACATGAAAGCATAGAGAATACTCAAAATATACTTGTTTTTCTCCAAAAGAACTGCAAATATGTAAAATGACCCAGCTGATAAATGTTAAACTTCCCTGATTGATGACTAGCTAGATACTGTAGTAAATTATAATCATAAACTATTTCAGAATTTTTGTATTAAGAGAAACATATAGATCTGTATGGTCCTGCAAAATGATGCCTTAACTCGTTATTGTTAAAATGATTATTTGACCTTGGTAGAGTATACCATAGCAGATTAAAAAGCTAAAATGACTTTCAGACAAGATGTTTTCAAAAAGGAAACTGAAAGGCAAGAGATCCACCTAAAACATTTTATTCTACTAAAACTATTACTTAACTTGCCTATGATATATCCTACATGAGATATCATATAGATACATAAACACAATAAATCTTTACCTCTGGGAGTTGCTTGGATATTCGAATCTGGTTGTTTGGTTTATCATCTATCTGGTATCGCAAGGCATCAATTCGACCTTTTCGATGACCACAGGGAATAATTTCTTCACCACGCACCCAGTAAAAATGAACTGGGCGTTTATAATCTATCAAAAATATATTCAAGATTTTTTTCATCTGATCATCTAAATAAATTTGGCTATTAGAACACTAAAGAGTACTAACTGAGAAACAGATAAGAATGATTGAGGTAAGAGACTGGGTTATGTGATAATTTAACTATTATGCCTTAAATATAACATTCAAACATTTATTGTCTACTTGTGCCATCATTACACTGAACATTAACCAAAGAGGTTCCTCATTGGGACTAATAGAAGAAAATAGGACTAACAAGAATATCATTCATCATAAATAAAAATAGGGCTGTTTTATGAACTACCAATTTATTTTTCACAATAACTCCAAAAAGTACATATAGTTTTCATTATCTCCATTTTCTTTAAGAGGAACCTGGGTCTTGACAAAGTTAAATAGTTTTTCTAGGCCACCAATCAGGAGTAATCGAAGTCCATGATGCTTTCCTCAAGATCACTTCTTTCTCAACTGAAGAAGGCAAAAAAACAAGCACACAACAAGGCTAGGTTGAGCACACATCTACAGTGCTAACATTACAATAAATATTAAATAAGACATCCACTTGGCAGAATATATAAAATGATGAACGTGTCAGAAACAATGATTTTTAAAATTCTCTATATGTTAATTACTTTTCAAGTCCACCCTGAACAGTTACATAGAAGCTGCTGATGTTTACTAGGAACTTGGAATGGGGGTTTGAAGTTTGACCCCCCCCCAATTTATTAGCTATAGGGTCTCACGCAGACACAGAGTTAACGTTTCTATGCCTTAGTTTGTTTCGTCTTTTTCATTTGCAAAACATTGCTACCTATTGTGAATGGTTATTGTGAGGATTAATAAACTGGCAGATATAAAATTAAGAACCGGGCCTAGCACATGAATACTGAGTAAACGTTAGGTATCTTAGTTCATACTTCATCTTCACAATTCTATAATGAAAAACTACTACCGTAATTCTCATCTTGAAAACACGAAAAATTAAGCTAAAAAGAAGTTACTACTCAACCATGTGACACATGGTCACACAGCTTTTTGGTGGAATAGCCAAAAGGAAACCTGGCCTGCCCCATTCTCTAAGTGCCGTTTCTCTTCATCACCACTGCTCTTCCATTTGGCTGGACACTCACAAAGCAGAGTCAAGGATTGGAATCCTGGAGAGCTCAGGATGTCTTCAAAAAGGTAACGTGAAAGGCAAGAGATCCACCTGCAACATTTTATTCTAAGACTATTACTTAACTTGCCTATGTATTGGCTTCATTTATGTATCTCACAACACTTCTTTTGTGTTTTAGTTCAAGAAATAGAAACTTACTTTTGAAAATACAGTACTAGCATGTTTTTCAGTATACTTGACTATATTTAAAAATTATGCAAGCATCACTCATGTGTGAGCTACTACTAATCTTTGGGAAAATAATTCCATATATTTATCTGTGCTAAATACAGATAATTTGTTTAATGATATTTATTTTGAAAGGGGGTGTATTTTTACTTGGATTTAACTGGGGAAGAAAAAAAGGGAAATACAACTATTAAAGAATGTGCTTAAATTTTGCCTTATATTAAAACCTATCATATAGGCAAGTTAAGTAATAGTCTTAGTAGAATAAAATGGGCTGAAGAGCTGGGTGGTGTTAGCACAGCCGCAAGCACCAATCTCCAGATTCCTAACGCAGTGACTGTAACGAAACCAGGCCACCCCAAACAGGAGCGAAAGGACTAGGAAAACATGAATGAAGCAGAGAGAAAGAAATGAAGAGGGGTAAAACTGCGGCGGAGTAACGCAGTACAATCCCCACCTCTCCCTTCCGCCCTGGCGGACCCAAGGCTCACCGAGAGTGGCGGCGGCCAGAACTGGGTTGTGTGGGCTGAGAAGGCCCACGAGAGTTGCCACCAGCTGATCCAGGAAGGGCGAAACTATAACCTCCCTCTCCTGGCGGCGGTGTACGCGCCGCTTGCGCCGCAGGTAGAAGTGCTCCTGCAGCAGGCAGTCGCAGGCGGCCGCACGCAGCGCCGCGAGGTCCAATGCCGGCTCGGGCTCGGGCTCGGGCTCGGGCTCCGCGGGAGCCGGCGGCAGACCCGACAGGAACACGGTCTTGGTGAAGTACTGGTACCAGCGGTCGGCGTTCAGCGCGAAGGTCTGTGGGTAAACCACGTACTTCATGAACTGCATCTTGGTGAGGATTTTCAGCTTTTCGTCTACCGACTCTGCAGCGTGCACCATCGCCTGCCAGCGCTCGATCCGCCGCTGCCGTGCCGCCTTGCTGTGGGCTGTTAGGGAGGCCACAATCGGCGGGTACCGCGCGACAGGGGTCGCCGCGACATCTTGGCAGGTCGTTTCTGCAGCCGTGGCGGCATCAGCCGCGGTGTGCAATGAAAGCCTCGGATTGCGAAGCAAAGGCCTCCAACACCTGGCCGCCGCCATCTTTGTCTGCGGTTCCGGACCCAGAGGTCAACTTAAGCAATTGTCCCTGCACTCTTGCCGTAGGGACCAATCGGAAAGCGGGATCTAAGCCTGGCTAGGAAAGGCCAATTCTCAGTGGGCGTGGGTTATCTTGCATCATTCATGGCTTAGCCAATCATATTACCTCTCCAGTCGCGGTTTCCAGCGTTTGTAGATGGAAGGAAGAACTTGTGTATTTAGGCCTTCCGCTGGGAGGAGATGCTACCACCTAGGTTGCTTGTGAGGGGTTGCTTGTAGAACTAGGGCAACCTCCCTTGCCAGGAACTATTTAGGAACATCCTGCAGGAAAATGGCAAGTCCTTGGTTAAATGTATTGGCTTCATTTATGTATCTCACAACACTTCTTTTGTGTTTTAGTTCTAGGAATAGAAACTTACTTTTGAAAATACAGTACTAGCATGTTTTTTCAATATACTTACTGTATTTAAAAATTACGCAAGCGTCACTCGTGTGTGAGCTACCACTAATCTTTGGGAAAATAATTCCACATATCTGTGCTAAATACAGATAATTTGTTTAATGATATTTATTTTGAAAAGGAGTGTATTTTTACTTGAATTTAACTGGGAAAGAAAGAAAAGGGAAATAAAACTATTAAAGAATTGTGTTTAAATTTTGCCTTGTATTAAAACCCGTTATAAATTCAACATGAGTTGTTCTTAGTAATCTGTGAGCCCTGGCCTAGCCGCCTAGCCCTGGCCGTGGCTCACGCCTGTAATCCTAGCACTTTGGGAGGCCGAGGCGGGTGGATTGCCTGAGGTCAGGAGTTCGAGACCAGCCTGGCCAACATAGTGAAACGCCATCTCTACTAAAAATACAAAAAATTAGCTGGGCGTGGTGGCGGGTGCGTGTAATCCCAGGTACTCGGGAGGCTGAGGTAGGAGAATAGCTTGAACTTGGGAGGCAGAGCCGAGACCCTGCCATTGCACTCTAGCCTGGGCAACAGGGCAAGACTCTGTCTCAAAAAATAAATAAATAAGGGAATGGTTTAATTTTTAATCTTCAGCAACAAATCAATACCTGTGCATAATGGATGCTCACTAAATATCTGCTAAAAAAAAATCACTAAAATCTCATCTTATTTCAGGTAATCTAATTTATTGATTCACTCTTCTATAGTTAGGACCTAAAATATTAATTTAGATTTATTGTAATAATTTTTCAGGGCATTAAAACCCAAACAGATGGTACAGTTTAACTTTGAAATTGCAAGTCTGTTAAACTGACCTTTAGATATATAATACTTCAGTTTCATTGCAGAAGTATTGTGAGAAGTTGCTAGCAGATCTAAACTATCCTTTCGATATTATTATTATTGTTATTTTTGAGACAGAGTCTCACTCTGTTATCAGGTGCCAGGCTGGAGTGCAGTGGCGCAATCTCGGCTCACTGCAATCTCCGCCTCCTAGGTTCAAGCAATTCTCCTGCCTCAGCCTCCTGAGTAGCTGGGACTACAGGCATGCACCACCACGCCCAGCTAATTTTTGTATTTTTTAGTAGAGATGGGGTTTCGATATTATTATCAAAAGAAGGACATAACGACTTGAGATCTTTAAACTGATATTCAATATTTAAAGAATAAAAGAGGTGCTCAATGTTATCAAAGTCAAAGTGACAGTTTTTTCTGTAAATAAGTAATAAATACACTGTTTGAGAATATATCATAGAAATCCTAGGTCAATATTCTTTAAATTCTTTTAGTACTACAGCATAGATTTTAGGATTAGAAATTAGAGCTAGAGACCAATTACCACCAAAGGATATAATCCTGTCAGAAAGTGCCCTTATGTTTTTTTGTGAGTGAATCAAAATAACTTCCATTGATTCAATACTTACTGATTATCAATATTATGAACCAAGGAGGGAGGCTGTGGGAGAGTATACTTGGTGAAGGATGGAGTAGTCTGGGCCATAGGAAAGGCTAGCAATGAGCAAAACAGCCGACTGATGAGAAAAGACCAAGTCAGAGCCATGGAAAGAAGACTTTCTTTCTAATATGATCCAAAGCTTTTATATTCAAAACAAGGAAAAAGACATTAAAGCCAAAGTTACACAGCATGGTCGGAGCAGTATTGGGAGTGGAACCCAGGCTGCTGGCCTCTCAGTCAGTTTTACTTAATGAATTTTATTGAGTGCCTTTTATATGTTAGGCAGTGACCTAAAGCAGACAAAAGCTTGCACTCTAACGGGGAGACAGACAATAAAATACAATCATAGTAGAAAATTGTATGATGTGTTAGAAGGGGATATGCGCACGGGGGAAAAAAAACAGCTGGAGAAGTGAAGATCATCAGTGCAGTGTATTTGGGGGTGGGTGGGGAAGGTGAGGAGTGTTGTTTGCAATGCTTATAGAAAAGATGACATTCTTCTAGCACAGGTTTGAAGGAAGTGAGGAGTGAACCATACCAGTATCAGTGAATGCTATTTTAGGAAGAGCAGCTAATACAGGCCCATGAGATGGAAACATGCCTGGTGGGTTCAAGAACTCAGTAATTGGCCAGTGTGATTGAAAGGAATGATGGGTGGGAAACCTAGCAGGAAATGGGCTAGAAAGGAAAAGAGCCAGAAACTAAAGCCTCCTGAAGGCAATTATCCGAACTCTTGACTATTACTCTGAGAAGACTGGAGCACCATTGGAGGGTTCTACTCAGGAGATTGTCATGGTGTGACTTAGGTTTTTAAAAGAATTTCTCAGCATATTAGTTGGCTTGGTCTTCCACAACAAAATGCTACATACCGGGTGGCTTAAACAACACATATTTATTTTCTCATAGTTCTGGAAGCTAGAAGACCAAGATGAGCATGCCAATATTGTCAGAATCTGGTGAGGGCTTTCTTCCTGGCTTGCAGCCATCCAGCCACCTTCTCCCTGTGTCCTCACGGGGTGGAGAGAAAACAACCTCTTTGGTGTCTCTTCTCATAAGGGCCCTATCAGATCAGGGCCCTCCCCCTGTGACCTCATTAAACCTGAGTTACTTCCATAAAGTCCCTATCTCAGTCACATTAGGGGTTAGGGTTTCACCATATGAATTTAGCGAGGAGGCAATCCAGTCCATTGCATTGTAGCTGATTTGGAAATAAAGATTGTGGCAGGTCAAATTTGGAAGCAGGGAAGCCAGTTAGAAGACAATTGGCCATGTTTTAGGCAAGAACTGGTTGTGGCTTCAAGGGATAATAGCCCTGGACACAATGGGAAGCTATGAGAAAAAGATAATTCAAAAAAGACTCTAAAATTTAGGATCTGAGCAGTTGGATGAGAGAAAAATGCCCATGGACGCAGTGTGTTTGCTTTTTCTTTAGTCTCTCATTTTTTAGGGGAGGGTAGCAGAGAGAGTTGGTTGAGGTTTAGAGAAGGGAATGGGAGAATTTGTAAAGCATATGCTTATCTATTTATATGTGTTTATGTTTAAATTCTCCTGGAAGAAAATCAGTGTTAAGATCTTTCCTATTAATGTTTCCATTGATCTTTGATTTAAAGTATTGCAATTCAAAACAGTCAAGCCATAACATCCTCCAATGGCTTTTTGAACCCACTCTACATCATTCATTCAACAAATATTTAAGTGACTGCCATATACCAATAGTGTTCTAGGTGCAGAAAATACTGCAGTGAAGTAAAGGCCTTCATGGAGTTTACACGCTAATGGATGAAGTAATCTAGCCAAATATGTCACATTTACATTTTTCACATTAGAAGGTGCTAGGAGCCCAGAAGAAAAAGGAAGCAGGAAAGGAGGCTAAATATTGTTAGACATAGGAGTTGAGTGGAATAATTTCAATAAACTAATCACACAAGGCCTTCCTGAGAAGATGGCATTTGAATAACACCTGAAGGGGATAAAGGACAGAGCCATGTGGTGGGAGACACGTCTGGTGGGAGGGAGGAAGATTCCAGCCTAGGCAAAGGCCCCCTCTAGCATACTTGGAAATTGGGAGGAAGAGCAAGGAAGCCAGTACAGCTAAGGTGAAATGGAATACTTCACCAACAATCACAGTTACCTTATTCAGAAACAGGTTTGGATGAGTGGGATAATATTTGTAACCACAGTATTTTGGTATTGAATGTCTTGATCAATTTTAGTTGGGCATCAGACAGTTCTGTTGATGTTTGAATAAGATCAAACTTTCCCAGTCAATTGTAGTTTTTACCAGAGCTTTTTTACTATCAAATTGAAGAGGTGAGAAGGAAACAGAAACTATTTTCTAGCTACAGATGTAGTGGCAGTTGCAGCTGGTTCTTTATGAGCTTTGTTTCTTTCGCATGTATTTCCTACGTACTGCAGATATCTTACCAGGTTGTATATATAACAAATTTATGTAAAACTGAGAACATAATATTTTGGGAAAAGAAAGGTGTAGTTTTGTGCTTGGTTTGTTTTTAAATGGTTTCTGATAGTTGGTTTGGAACTAACAGGAAAGAAGCTAAGTATCTACATTATATGCCAGCTACTGTGTACTCTCTATCTCTTACACCTTTTAGAAAAATTAAATCAAAAGGATCACAAATTTCAATGTAAGCATAAAATAATTACCAAAAAGTAAGAGAAACAAATCTGCAGGATATAGGCAAAGCGTTCCTAGAGTTTATACCAAAAGCATGATCCATAAAAGTAAAACTTGGTAAGTTTTGACCAGCAATTGTACTCTTGGGGCATTTATCCCAGAGGAATGAAAATTTATTTTCAAGCAAAAACTTCTTCATGATACAGCATTATTCATTATAGCCCAACATTGGAAACAAACAAGCAGATGTTCTTGAACAGATGCGTGGTTACAATTGATGCAGTAGACCTGTATAAATCTCCAGAGAATTACATTGGATTTACAAAAAGCCAATACCAAAAGGTTACATATGGTAAGATTTCATTCATATAACATTCTTGAGATAACAAAATTATAGATATGGGACACAGATTAATAGTTGGTAGAGATTAAGGAGTCAGTGGGATGGGAAGGAAGTGAAAATGCCTATAAAAGAGCAACATAAGGGATTCTCGTGGTAGTGGAAATGATCTCTACCTTAATTGTATCGATGTCAATCCTGGTGTATTATTTTACTATAATTCTACAAGATGTTCCCAGAAACTGGGTAAAAGGTGCAGGAGACTTAGCTGTATTATTCTTGCAAAAGCTTGTTAATCTATAATTATCTTAAAATACAATTTTAATTAAAAAATAAAAGCAAATAGGTAGAGTTCTTGGACTTAGGGAGAAACCATCGTGTGCTTTAGGTGAAGTAGGCTTCAGTAGGTCTCCATTGGTAGATGTCATAATCCCAGTAATTCTACAAATACGGGAACCTGAGCATTTTATCTGGAACTACAAATTACTTTAATAATTACATTTTAAAATTTATTCTTTGTATTACAGTGGGGTATCATATAAAATATGTTTTTTGAATTTATGGATTTCAGTCTGTTATTTGAAGATTTTATTTCAGGATATTAGAGGGAGTGTTGCAAACTATAAACTTATAAAAGAGGGTATAGAATCTGACAGGATTATGAATGTTTAATGTAGTTTACATTTATAGTTAGATAGGAAAAAGTGATGATGAAAATGAATGTTATTTTCCCACAGGTTCAGCATGTAACAGCTTATATGCATCCATGGAAGTATATTCTTTGTGTTTCCTAAACTAGTCTCTGTTCTGATTTGAAAACTCAGTAAACTCAACTGAAATCCAGCCAGGCTCTGCCACTTTCCCTTTTCTTAATTAGGAGACTAATAATTCCCACTTTACAAGTTTGCTATGGGGATTTAATGAGGTACATATGTAAAATGATGCAAAATAACATTTACTGAATACCAACACTTTATACTTGCCACTGGTTTTAATTCTGTCAGCAACACACTTTAAATCAGGGCATATGGCCCTAATTTTATAGATGAGAAAATGAGACCCTAAGATGTTAAGACATTAGCTCAAGCTCCTAAGTGCCAGAACAGCATGAAACCATGATCTTAGACCATGAAGCCCATGTTTTTTGTACCAGTGGTTTTGTAACCTAGAACCTTGGATCTTGAAGGGATGCAGAACCTCTTGAAAGATGGTGAGTCAGCATCCTAAGATTGTATGCACAATTCAGTAATAATTAAAATTGGGAAAATATGAAATTCATCTATATACACTTGGTTTAAGGAAAATATTTCAGGATTTCTTGTGTATTATTTTGACTAGTCCATGATTTTTTCTTTCCCAGAAATGAGCAACATGAGGAAAACTGAAAAAAATCTTAGTGATATGGGGATAATAGGACAACATTAGCAATGATCAGGCAAGATTATTAGTTTGCTAATCCCTACAACAGAGGAGATCACAGTGGAATTCTTATAAACAGAGGTTGACATTATTCCAGAGGAAAATTAAAGTCAACTCAAAAGCACATAGATTCTGTGGATGAAAGGAGAAAGTTGAATGCCATGTCAGTAAATTATTTTTATCTGTTATTTTGACTCCAAGAAGTAAGAGCATTTTAACTTTGGTAATTAAGATAGAATCCTCCACTGTGGATGAACAACCCTGAGGCATTAGTGACCTATAAATCTATATAACAAAATAACAACAAAATATAATCATGACAAGAGTAATTCATTAAATTAAAAACAGTAATTGGGATCAATTTCTCCACTTCATATCAATAGCATAATGCTGTAGAAAGTTCCCCATTAATTAAATGTAATATGTGTACAGAAAAAAACTACATAAAATTTATTAATTCATATAATTTCAGAGCAACCTTTGTATCCCAGTGCTTTGCATAAGTTTGTAGAAAAAACATGGGGTGTTCTACAAACTGATATTTTGTATCATGATTATATCACAGCACTGAACTTTCAGGTTAATTGTTCATCTTCAGTAAGAGTAAGTCAAGGATAAATAATCTATAAAGTATCCTACTGTGAACTTGAAAAGTATCTGTATTTGTCATTGTTGGTGGTACTGGTGGTAGTTAAGTAGTAGTATAAATGAGTAGAAGTAAAACTCTTATTTTGGCAGTCTATATGTTGGCTGTATTCATGACAGAAAATTTCAACCACAAAATAAACCTGTGTAACAATAACTTTTTTTGTGTGATTCTCAGTCCCCTAGATGAGATTGATTAAAAAGTAGGTGACATTTTAGGTTTCAAAGAAAATGCAAATTCAGGATCTTCAAACTTTCTAGCTAGCTCCTTTTATTGGAAGTCTATTGATCAGAACTTGCTACTTTTCAACATGATTACATGATTTATAATTGATGTTTATAAAGATAAATTAGAGCTGTTGCAGAATGCCAGTGATCTAATCAATTTTTCTTAAGTAATAAATGCCCAAAGTAGACAATTTGGAGTCCAAAGAATGGGCAGTGAAGATCCCTCTTCCATTTTATCCCTTCTTTTCCTTCTCCATGGGCAATTGCTGTTACTATTCTCTTGTATATCTTTCTACAAAGTTCTATTGCTGTATAAGACTATTTACATGTATGTACACCCTCAAAAGGATGTGTGAGATACTATTTAACAAAGACAAGCTTTCTTCTTTTACAGACTGCCTATTAAAACCTGCTCTGAAGTACTGTTTCTTTCCTGCATTTGGAAAAAATCTTGGGCAAATCTTGTCAATTTACTAGTTGATCTTAGGTACCTCTTCTAGTCATGGAAACAGCTCAGTAATTACATGTGCAGTTCAGCACAGTAAAAGAAAGTGCTGACGAGTTTAAAGTTTTATCTTCTCTCCACTCTTACTTCACAGGCTGCCTGCTATACGAAGAGGCTAGAATGGGCTTCCTGTGTTTCTCTACTTAAGTTTCCCTCTCACTCACTAGGCTGTCACTGACATCTTGTTTTGAATGTGATACCAGTCCACTGTGTCCCCAGTCCCAAGGAGATCCACAACAAGTTCCTTCAAGAGGTGCCATTGGAAGGCCCTTTTTCCTAGCTGGCTTGAGATGTGGGAAAAATATTCTTCTGTCCTCTCAATAATGAGGTTTGGTTGGCATAGGCTCTCAGTATTCTTTTTCAGTCTCATGTCTTTTGAGGCAGGGGAGAGTCAAGAAATACAAAACCATGTTTCATAAACCATGATATAAAAACTCATTTGCAATTCTTTTGTGGGGAGTCTGGCACCTTACTTGGAACTGATTGGCACCTAGTGTTTTGAGACTTTTGCCAAAAATAAGACAGAAATATTTATATGCTATCTCTCTCTCTCTCTATCGAGAAGGACAGAGGAAGAGAGAATCTATATAGAAAAACAGGAATATATACAATACATATGACATGTATATATATGTGAGGAGAGAGAGTGAGAAATCTGCATTTATAAAAATAATTTTAGATAAATCATCAAAGAATCAAATATATATATATATATATATATATTATTTTTTGCTCAGGCTGGAGTGCAGTGGTACAATCATAGCTCACTGCAGCCTTGAACTCCTGGGCTTAAGCAGTCCTCCCGCCTCAGCTTCCTGAATAGCTAGGACTCTATACACACACCATCATGCCTGACTTATTATTTGTTTTTTGCAGAGATAGGTCTCATTATGTTGCTCAGACTGGTCTTGAACTCCTGGCCTCAAATGATTCTTCCACCTTGACCTCCCAAAGCTCTGGAGTTAGTCAAGAACCACTGCACCCTTCCTATTATAGTTTTTGAGTCATATTTTTTAAAATTTCTATTACATTCATTGATTACCCACTGGCATGTATTGTAATTTTATAACAATACAAACAGTTGATCAATCAAATCATTCATTTCTCCATCTTTTGTCTTACTAACTCCCTGGAGAGGGCAATCTGTCCTGACTAAAAAGACAAATCTCACAAGTGGAGGCTCTTTGACCCTCACCCGTTTACTTCTCTTTCTGGAACACAGATGCAAGACACCATAAGCCATCAGGACAAACACCCCATTCAGAATGGTGAAGCAGAAAGATAGGTGTATCTGAGATACTCATGTCTTCTTTAAGCCTTAGTGGTTATTTCTAGATTTTTGTCTTGTGTGGAGAAAAGAATCAAGAATTCAGGTTCATTGCTCTGTTACAATTCTGTTTTTCTCTAGTCTTTCCTCCTTACCCTTCGCTTCAGAGTAGCAGACATGGTCAGTGCTTCCCACAAAGATAATAAAGCTATGGATATTTTACATGGGTGTCAAACACTTATTTTTGTTGTTGTTGTTTGGAGAGAATTTGTTTTAAATGAAAATAGAATCTCATACACATTGGAGATAGTCTTCCAGGTCAACAGATAAAAATCTAACTCACTTCTTTTGATAGCTGCATATCAAAATACCACAGGGTATTTAGACATTTTTCTAGATGGACATTCAGGTTAATTATATTATCTTTTAATTAATTTATTTAACAATACAAGTAATGCTATAAAAAACATTTTTAAGACTGGGTGCAGTCTCAGCTACTTGGGAGGGTGAGGCAGGAGAATCATTTGAACTCAGGAGGCAGTTGTTGCAGTGAGCTGAGATTGTGCCCCTGCACTCCAGCCTGGGCAGCAAAATGAGACTCTGTCTCATAAAACAAAACAAAAAAACATGTTAAGTGCTGATGATTTTATTTTGTGGGCTGAACTCTCAGCAGTGGAACTACTGTGATGCAGGTTATGTACCCTTATTTTTAGACATATTATTAACACTTTGTATTCCTACTACACTTCATAAAGTGCACATTTTCTTACATTCTCAGAAACACTGTTGGCAATTAAAAAAATTTTTACATAATTTCAGCCAAACTTAATATATTGGATAATTGTTTTAACTTTTATTTATCAGACTACAAGTGAGATTGAATATCTTTTAATACAGCAGTCCCCAACCTTTTTGGCACTAGGGACTGGTTTTATGGAAGACAGTGTTTCCATGGACTGAGGTGGGGGTTGTGGATGGTTTGGGGACGAAACTGTTCCACCTCAGATCATTGGGCATTAGATTCTCATAAGGAACATGCAACCTAGATCCCTCACATGCACAGTTCACAATAAGGTTCACGCTCCTATGAGAATCTAATGCCTTGGCTGATACGACAAGGATCCAGAGGCAGAGCTCAGGCAATAATGCTTGCTTACCCACCACCCACCTCCTGCTATTCGGACCACTTCCTAATAGGTGACAGACTGCTACCAGTCTGTGGCCTGGGGTTTGAGGACCCCTATTTTAATGTATTTGTTGGCATTTGCATTTATTTTGGGGTCTTTTTATAAGTTGTCTATTGTTAATATTAGTTTTATTAACCTTATATATGTCACAAAGGTTGCAGGTGTTTTGTGTAATCTATAATTTATCTTTTTACTTGTTTTTGGAGTCTTTTGCTGCACAGAAGTTTTATGAATTCAAAGTCCCAATTCTGGTTTCCTGTTTTGCTACAGTGGATCCTTCACTTTAAACAAATTAGATTTTTATCTAATCCATCTGGATCAGTGGTTCTTAAAATTTTTCTTTGTTTTGAGATGGAGTTTCCCTTCTATCACCCAGACTGGAGTGCAGTGGCGTGATCTCAGCTCACTGCAACTTCTGCCTCCTGGGTTCAAGTGATTCTCCTGTCTCAGCCTCCCGAGTAGCAGGGATTAAGGTGCCCACCACTATGTCCAGCTAATTTTTTGCATTTTTTTGTAGAGATAGGATTTCACTGTGTAGACCAGGCTGGTCTCGAACTCTTGACCTCAAGTGATCCACCTGCCTCGGCTTCCCAAAGTGTTGGGATTACAGGCGTGAGCCACCACTCCTGGCAACATTTTTAAAAATGTGGTAGAGTTCACAAAAGAACAGTGCAACTGGATTATGCATGATAAAAATTCAAGAGAAGCATTCCAATTATTACACAATTGGAGGTATATAGTAGATGTGGGTCCTAAATAGATTTTGATTTGGCTTTGAATTGAGGAGGGGGAGGTCAGCTTGTCACAGGACAAACTCCAAAATTGGAGTTTTGTCCCAGGATGAACCCCAAAAATGTGGGTTCATTCGAGCAGGAAATAATTCAAGAGTAAAGTGAAAGCAAGTCTATTAAAAAGTAAAGGAATAAAATGGGGCTACCTCATATCCAGAATTGCTCTAAGGACTGCTAGTTGGCTATTTTGTGATTATTTTTGATCATATGCTAAACAAGGGGTCAATTATGAGTTTTTCAGGAAAAGGGGTAGGGAGTTCCCAGAACCAAGGGTTCCTGCCCTTTTCAGACTATCTAGTTTTATTTCTGGGAATTGCCATAGTATCTGTAAACTGTAATGGTACTTTTGGGCATTTCTATTGGTATGCTAATGCATTATAATTAGAGTATAATGAGAAGGGAGGACAGCTAGACATTGCTTTCATCGCCATCTTGATTCTGGCTGGTTTCTGCCAGTTTCTTTACCACATCTTGTTTTATCAGTGTGACCTGTTCTTGAGAAAACAAGTCTTAACAAACTCCTATCTCAATTTGTATGTGGATATGTATACATTTGATGTTTCAGGAATTAATAACTAAAATAACTGTATAGGCTCAATATGACTATATATCATTTTACTAGATTTCCTATGGTTCAACATTAACTACATGTTGATTTTTAGTAAATATTGGTCTCAAATTTTGCTTTTGTATATCTTTTGAGTATATAGATAAAATGCCCCTTCCAACTGTCCTTTTAATTCTGGCTACCACAAGTACATTGCCTCTGACCAGCAGCACAATGATGTTGGAACTTGTGTCAGAAGAATCATATCCTTCTCAGCTCCGTCTACTTTTTTCACTTTTATAATCTAACCCATGTCCCACTTTACCAATGTACAATTCAGGATAAAGTCATTGATGTCACACTGAATATTGTCTAATGGAGAGCATTCAGATTCACAAACTCTCTTCCACTTTAAAGGTAATCTATATCAATGACACTCACATATTGACCAATTTTCTTTTCTATACTATATTATTTTTCTACCTTATACTAAAGGAAGCTTAAGAAATAACACCGAAAATCTCCTCTTTCTGAATTTGGATTGATTCCTTTTCTCCAACTGTAATATTTCAATTGTCAAGTGATTTTCTAGCTTAACGCATATTCTGCCTATTTGTCTTTCCTCCCACATCCATTTTTACTTTTCTAGTAGAATTTCAAGTGTTAATTCAGCTGAACATTTGAAAGACCCTTGTAGGCCATGTTCTCTTTGAGTGCACATTAATCTTCCTATTACTTTTAACAAGAAGCACAGATATTGAAATATTCTGCTATGAAGTAGATAATGATGGGAAATACAGGGAATTGATTCTTTGAGAAATAAAAGATTAGAAAAAGTTTTATCCTTTTTTTTCCTGCCATTTATTCATGCATATCATAATTCAGTTAGAGATATTAGAAAGGGGTAGAAAAATTTAGGATAGGAAATATTCACCCAATATGACATTAATTAAAGAGCATATTTTCGTATGAATATTCCACTTGAATACATTTTAATAACAATTTGACATTTTGAAACATTTCTAGCTTGTGTTGTATTCAGTTAAGTGGATTTAACCCAGAAGGAAATCAAGAGAAAGGATGTCTTTTGGATAAAATAAGCTGTCTTTCAAACATCTAGCCTGACCTCTGGTTGCTGGGACCTACTGCACTGAGACAACTCTGTACTCTCTCAGTACAGAGAGAGTACATTTGCTGGGACCCTATGATATAAACAGGGGTGGCCTCCCACAAGGAATGATCACTCTCTCGTTGTCACATTGAATATCTTCTAGAGCATTCAGATTCATAACTCTGTGAATGTGTGCTCAGCGTGTTTCAGCGTGACAAAAACTCCTGACCTAAAATGGTCCCATTCCTTTTCCCTAGTTTTAAAATTCTTCCGTGAGAAAAGTCCTTACTTTTCTGTCTCCAGAAATTCCTGTTGAAATTCAGATGTCTCTAGAACATAAATACCTTTATCACCAACCATTAGAATTTGTAATGACTCTTGGTTTTAAATGTAGTTATATAAATAAATTATCTTAAATAATAAATGAAAATTATAGGAACTACTGCCAGTTTTTGATGTAGTACCAAGTCCTTTTCTACAAAAGTGGTTTCCTAATTAAGATCCCCAGTTTTTGTTTTTGTTTTTAATAAACCCCTTCCATTATTCACCATCTATGATTTCCATTTTTGGTTTACTTAATGTGAAACTAGAGCTACATTTACTAAGCAATATGAATGCAGATTTTTTTTCTAGACTGTTATATCCTTCTCTCCTCTTTCTCCCATATTTCACCACAATCTCAGACCCATCTAATTCAACAGCTCACACTTCTCAGTTTTTTTTAAAGCTTAGTTTACATAATTTTAAAGCTTGCTTTTCTTTCTTTTTAAACTCATTCTTTATCATTCTAAGTTATTTTAGTTAAATTACCTTCTTCAATAATAAATAAAGTTGATATAATAAGTTTGAGGAGAAACTGATAAGCACATCTGGGCAGTGGAAGCAGAGGTACTTTGTGTTTGCTCTACATTATACTATTGGTGCCCCACATTACCCCAAAACATGACTGCAGGAGACCCCAAATTATGCCTCTTTAGCACATTGATTATTTTGAGCTGGCTATTTTGAGAAACTGCAGGCACAGGACTAACTTTGAAAAGTGACCCTTTTGTGAGAGAAATTGACATCTGTAAAGGAAATTGCACTTGTAAGAATGTCTCCCGTTCTCTGCACCAGGAAGTGAGGAATGAAAAAATGGAGAAGGATTAGACTCAAATCTGCATAACAAATATTACCTTTGTGCTTTTCCTGGCCATCTGTCTATAGATAGGTTTTTGTGGGTTTTCCCCACACCCTTCTTTCTTTGTTTCAGCAAATGAAATCTAAGCATGAAGTTTAAACGCTTTCTTTGAGACCTACTCTAGAAATTGACTCATTTATCTCGGTTTTCTCTCACATGTTTCTGCATATATATGTTTAAAAAAGCTGCTTGTTTTTCTGTTTGTGAACCCTGAATATCTGAGACAGGTATCAGTTAATTTAGAGAGTTTATTTTACCATGGTTGAGGATGCATGCCTTGAAACAGCCTCAAGACATCCTGATGAAATATGTCCAAGGTGACCAGAGTGTCAGAGGCGTTTGAACCAGAGTGACTCCATCGTGAGTGAGGGCTAGGAAAATGAGGCCAGAATTTGCTGGGCTACATTTCCAGAAAGTTAGGTATTCCTGACCTTTAGATGTTTATGGTTAAGGGAACAGATTGATAATGTTTACTAAACAAACCCAGACTTAGGAGTATCCCAATATCCCCCTATCTTGAGAACAGAAGCAATCCTAATTTTTCTTTAAAGATGTAATAATATTGATTCTTGCAAAATATAGTAATTAAGAAAATTAATCCTTTATCCCAAACCCTTTAGCAGAGCTCATCTCCCCATGATCTTTTTTATTCTATATATAAACCTAGGGTGGACATGTTCCTCCTCTTACTTCAGGATACCCTTCTCAAGTGTTCTTTCACCACTTTACTTTCTTAATTCAACTTGCGTTTGTTTTACACTGTGGACTCGCCCTGAATTCTTTCTCATGTAAGATCCAAGAACCTTCTCTTGGGTGTCTGGATCCAGGACCCCTTTCTGGTAACATCTTTCTGGCAACCACAAAGCAATGATGCTAAGGAAACCCCCTGATCCAAAGGCTAACTTTGGGTAAGTGGTGGGGTGCAGTAATACTTTTCTGGCAAACCCTGAAGGGATGATACTGAAGAAACCCTCCTCGCCCTGACCTGAAGGAAATAGACTGCAGCACTGATTAACCAATATTTTGTAAGTGGTGGGGTACCCGGGTAAAGGATGAGATTGGGTTAGAGGCCCAAATAAGGAGAGTCATAGTCTCTCCTAAGACCCAGAGAGGGTTAAAGACTCCTCTCAATAAAAGGCAAGGATGCTTGACTGAACTTGGGTTCAAGGCCCAACTTAGGAAGGATAGAGTCCCATCTCAGTAAAGTCCTCTCAGCTAAGAATGGGTTTGGCACTATCAGCTATTAATTGCTATTCTCTTTGGATTATTCTGGTTTGCACTCTTTGCTGATGGATGTGGGTGACAGGGTATGTACCAGATCATGGGACATGGGGAGCTTTTTTCTCCCTAAAGGGGGAAACTTGAGAGCTGATGGAACTGCTGGAAAAGATCCCTTTGTGACCAACAAGCAGCCACTTGAACTTCTGAGCAATGAGTGGGTCTTTCTTTGGTCTCCCTGAGTCTTTGCCTTCCCTACCCTGCCAAGGCAATACTTCGTCTCTCTCTTTCTCTCTGTGCAAACTGGTTCAATGAATGGTAAAAATTACTGTTTATCTCCTCTGTAAAATTTTGATTAATGGAAAGGATTTGTGAGGCTCATCCTAAGCTGCTGTGACTCTGGTGTGCCTTGCGTGCCTTTCTGTATTGTTCTGTCATAAAGAGGGGTACCTTAGGATAGAAATGGTCTTAGAACCCCATAAGCCCCACAGTTCAAAATAGACCAGCAAACTGGTCGTTTATAAACTTTGCTGCAGGTCCCTGTCGCGGGGGGGAAAAAAACTGCATGAAGTTTCCCTCTTGTTTTGTCAAACTCTTGGGGAGTTTGACCTTGTAACCACAGGGCAGTTCATTCTCTTGCTCTCCCCCTATCACAATGGTGGCTGGGGTTCAGGGTTCAATTTCTGGCTTAGTGAATGAGTCCTTTATCTTCTGTCTATGTATTTATGTGTTGTGTGTGTGATATTTATATCTAAAAGAGCTTTGATTAATTGGTTTAATAATAATACAAGCTTAAATATTTTGTCAGGAAAGTAAAAAGTATAATGTCTTTTAGTTCACGTGACTTAAATAATCTTTGGGAAATAGAAACAGTTCTACATGTAAGGTGTGTAAAGAAAGTGAGATGTGTTTTTGGTAAAAGATTATATGAAGGCATAGAAATCTGGATGTTTCTGCCTAGATTAAAGGGTTAAGGATTGTTTTAAGTTTGGATAAAGCTGAAAGTTTGAACAGCTTGTGGAAGGTTTGTGAAAAATTAATCTCCTAAAAAAAATTGTGTGTGTGAACATATTGGCTAAAGTTAAAGGGGTATTCAGTTTTTCTGTAAACTAAACATTGGAATAAAAGCATAATTTTTCTTAAAGCACTAATCTGCTTTTTAACCAAAAATTGTGAAGGATTATAGGTTTATAAGAATCTTACCCGTTGTCAAATATTAAAATGGGGTAGAGTTATCTATATAAGGTTTTATTAAGAATTGGGTTTAACATTAATAGTATGCTAATGTAAAGGTGAAGTTTGGCTTCTTTGGTATAAAAATCATAAAGAAAACATTGTCAAATATGAAATGGGCTTTCTTTGGGCTATATTTGTATAAATATGTTATTGGTATGTGTTCCAAAATTATGGGAAATACCAATCATTCTAACATAACTTAGTGTGCTTATCACTAATAATTACAATTACTACATAAAATTATGTATGCTGCAGAAGTAACCAAGTTTTCTTATCAATTGTGGCTTTAATAGTGGCTATCCTAAGACTTTTTATCATCCACAGACAATTGCTGTTTTGTTTTAATCCTCTTCAAAAGGTGATTTGTAATCAGCTACAGGACTTTGACAGATGTTCTAAAATGCAAGTTTCTGATGACTTTGGAGATTGTGATATTAGAAAGAAGATCTTTCAGGACTCGGAGAGCTGAAATTTTCATGAATATCAAACAGGAATTAACTGCATGGACTGAACTAATAGAAGACTGAAGTAATCTTTTTGCTTTTTGCTTAAAATGTTGCTGATCCTTTGTTTTTTAAGAGTCTAGGAAACTTCTGAGCTATTTACAACTTTTAGCAATTGAGTAAAGTATACTCCTGTGAACAAAATTTGTAACATAGGTGTTTCTCTCTACCCGATTTCTCCAGAATTTGGAACTAGTTGTGAGTATTCTTAATTTATGGCAATATAGTTATTTGCATAAATGCAATAAGAATCCGTTTTCTTTTGCAACAGGACACAGTTGGAGAAATTGGTTATTTTACCAAGGCCTTGACTGGGGTGGTATGTTTTCCTTTAAGGAATTAAACTTGACATATAGAGGCAACAAAAGCCCCTTGGGAAATCTGGCCTCATACTTTGTCTACACAGTCCCTGTACAGGATTCCTGACCTGTGTTAAGTAAAGAATGTCACTTTCTGACAGGCCCATGATCCCTAAGTTATCTTGGGACCACAAAAAGAGAGATATTTACCCAACTCATAGGTATTTGAGGGTACAATCCCATGTCAGGGCTTGGCTTTAAAAAAGTCTTATCTGAGATTCCTTCTATGGAACAGAGTTCCATCAAAGCCAATTTTAAAAGTCTATGTGAAAAATAATTATTATTGCTACATTTTATACAAATAATCAGGCCAAGTATAATAAAGCAACTCAGTCTTACCATGATTTATCTTTAGTAAAATGGGATACTGAAGAGAGAAAAAAATTACTTTTCAAGAACTGTGATCCACCTGTTATTAGAGTCTAGATTCGTCAGTTGTTTTTGAGTTTTTTCTCTGTAATTTAGACTAACCCTGCTTATTCCTGTGCAGCAACCAGTGATTTCTGGCTGCTACTCGGAAGAAGCAAGAGAGTTAGGCAATGTAAAAATCTGGATCAATATTCTAATTCTGGGCACATGGGAATCAGCTAACAACCCCCATATCAACTGGGTTCCAACAGTTGCCCAGTCATGGAAAGCCTTCTAAGCCTTTTACTTATTTTGCTTTGCTCTTGTGGAAAGTATTGTGATTATACTCTACAGGAATGCAAGACAGGCTCAATCAGTGTTTTCTTAAATTAAACACTTATTAATCTTTCAGATATCACCCTTTTTTAAAAAAATTCATTTATGAATGGCCCTCACCATATTGATACTTCTGACTGAGCCCCTCTCTACCTTGAATCCAAGAGACTCAGAAGTTAGGCAGGAATAGCATCACCCCTATTCAGCCCGAAGAAGTTACAGAAGATGAATTTTCATCCTCTGCAACCCTTATAATTAAGGGTCTCCTGTAAAGGGAGGGAGGAAATATGTCAGAGGAGCTTGAACCAGAGCAACTCCATTTTGAATGAGGACTAGCAAATAAGGCTGGGACTTGCTGGGCTGCATTCCCAGAAAGTTAGGTATTCCCAGCCTCTAGTTGTTTATGGTTAAGGGAGCAGATTGATAACATTTACTAAACATACCCAGACTTAGGAGTGTCCTAATATCCTGACATCTTGAGAACAGAAGTATTCTTAATTTTGATTTAAAAATAATAATATCAATTCTTACAAAATATAGTAATTAAGAAAATTAATCCTTTATCACAAACTCTTTTGCAGAGCTCATCTCCCCATAACTTTTTGATTCTATATCTAAACAAGTATTGTACCTAGGGTGGACATGTTCATCCTCTTACGTTGGGGAACGTCCTACTCTATCTATGAAGTAGCCATTCTTTCACCACCTTACTTTCTTAATAAACTTGCTTTTGCTTTGTACTATGGACTCACGCTGAATTTCTTTCTTGTGCAAGAACCAGGAACCCTCTCTTGGGATATGGATCAGGACCCCTTTCTGGTAACAAGAGCACAGCTTGTTTTTATACATTTTAGGGAGATATGAGACATTCGTCAATCAACATATGTAAGATGAATATTTTGTTCTGAAAAGGTGGAGCAACTTGAAGTGGGGGAGGGGGCTTCCAGGCCATAGGTAGATAATAGACAAATGGTTGCATTCTTTTGAGTTTCTGATTAGCCTCACCAACTGAAGGCAGTCAGATATGCATTTACCTCAGTGACCAGAGGGGTGGCTTTGAATACAATGGGAGTCAGATTTGTCCTAAACAGTTCCCAGCTTGACTTTTCCCTTTAGCCTAGTGATTTTGGGGTCCCAAGATTTATTTTCCTTTCACATCTTGTTAATCTGTCTTTTATTACAAAGAAGTCTTAATTAAGAATTGTGAGGGGTGGAGAAAACTATTTTTTCCTCTCTTGCAGTTTTGTAGGTCTTACAGAATAATGGAGTGTGTGAGTTAATCTTGCAGTTATGTGAAGTGGAGATTTTTGAAAGACTTTTTATGTATAAATAATTATCTGTTAAGAGTAGAGATTAGGTTAGGTGCAGTGACTCATGCCTGTAATCCCAGCATTTTGTTAGGCTGAGGCTGGCAGATCACCAGAGGTCAGAAGTTCGATACAAGCCTGGCCAACATGGAGAAACGTCATCTATACTAAAAATACAAAAATTAGCCAGGCATGGTGGTGGGCACCTGTAATTCCAGCTACTTGGGAGGCTGAGGCAGCAGAATCTCTTGAACCCAGCAGGTGGAGGTTGCAGTGAGCCAAGATGGCGCCATTACACTCCAGCCTGGGTGACAAGGGTGAAACTCCGTCTCAAAAAAAAAAAGAAAGAGTAGAGATTATGTTTTTAAGATTTCAGGAAGTATGTCTTGATGGTTCAGGGAAAGAAAGCAAAGAACATGGGCAAGAAAGAGTGTGTCAATACTGTAAAGTATAGTGGTTAAGGGTAAGAACTCTTACCCTTAAGAATCAGGTTATTTGGGTTATGTTCTTGGCTGTGTCAGAGGTGTTTAAACCAGTGACTCCATCTCGAACAGAGTCTGGGTAAAAGAAGGCCGAGACCTACTGAGTTGCATTCACAGGAGGTTAGACATTCTTAGTCACAGGATGAGATAGGAGGTCAACACAAGATACAGGTCACAAAGATCTTGCTGATAAAACAGTTAGTGGTAGAGAAGCCAGCCCAAACCCACCAAAACCAAGATGGTGATGAAAGTGACCTGTAGTCATCCTGACTGCTCATTATATGCTAATTATAATGCATTAGCATGTTAAAAGACACCCCCACCAGCACCATGATGGTTTACAAATGCCATGACTATGTCAGGTAATTACCGTATATGGCCTAAAAAGGAGAGGAACCCTCAGTTCTGGGAATTGCCCACCCCTTTCTCAGAAAACTCATGAATAATTAACCATTTGTTTAGCATATAATCAAGAAATAACTGTAAATATTCTTGGTCAAACAGCACATGCCACTGCTCTACCTATGAAGTAGCCATTCTTTTATTCCTTTACTTTCTTAAACTTGCTTTCACTTTACTCTGTGGACTCGCCCTAAATTCTTTCTTATGTGAGGTCTCAGGACCCTCTGTTGGGGTCTGGATCAGGACTGCTTTCCTGTAACAGCTCCACTACTTTAGTAAGTTGTGTGAGTTTGGAGAAGTTACTTAAGCCCTCATAGCCTCATTTTCTTATCTATGTAGAATTACTATTACCTGTCCTGATTTCTCGCCAGGTCATTTAATAAGATGATCTTTAAGCATTATGTTTTTATTAATATTAATATTTGGGGGTGGTAATATAAGAAGAGGAAGTACATTATTAGCACTAGAAACCAATTTATTCTTGTGATATAGCAATTTCATTTTTAAAATATCCAGTATTGGAAGCATATGTAAAGGTTATTTTGTATCAGCACCCATTTTAATACCTGGCTTCTTTCACACAAGAAAGACACAACTTAAGCATTAAGATCATAAACAACCCTGGAAACACCCATCTTCATATTACATATTATCTGAATTAAGGGTGGGACCATTTCAAACTGTCAATTCATACTGAGTTTCTATGAAGCAAAGTGTATGAATTATGACTAAGCTATAGCCCCTTCTCTGTAGTTATCATTAAAACTCAAAATCAACAATTTACATTTATCGCCTTTCCTGCTATCTTATCTAGATCAGACAAGCCCATCTTTTCAAGATTGTTTTTAGGTCCTGACTATGTTACCAGTATTTTTGTTATTAATCCTTCTTCATCATTTGCTAAACTGTATGAAATGTCATCAATCCTGATTAAATCTTTATGCTTGTACATCTTCCATAAGGTAAATCCTATGAGAATGGGAATCTTATACGTCTTGTTCACAGCTATCTTCATACCACTAGAAGCATACATATTTTTGTCAAAATAGATGAAGAGATTTTATCTCTAGGTAGATTCTTTGTAACACATAGGTTTACCCTAGCAATGGTAATATAATTACCCTTCAACATTCATGTGCAATATATTGTCTATTATATTGTCTACTACTAGCTAGGAGAAGAACACCTAGAAATAGAAGGTATTTAAGAGTTCTTTTGATGTTTGTGAAATAAGAGGGAAGTTTTTTGAAACATGAAAAAGAGCCCATAGGGGAAAGGTCTGGCTTGGAAGACACAGTAGGAAATTCTGACTTTCAGTAGCCACATGAGTCTGCTAAGCTTCTGGACAAAGAAGGGAAAAAAAAAAAAGTAGCCAGGACATGCCTACTGAGCAAGGAGTAATTTGAGTGTCTTGCCATCAGTGCAAAACTTAAGGAGTGGATAAAAAATTCAATAATCAACATAATATTTCAATAAAATATATTTAAAAGTCAAAATTAATGCCAAAAATCATAACAAACAGAATAAAGATAGGCTCAATAGAAATGCTAATCCACTCGTAATCTATTTACAGTCCATAAGTGAGCCACCAAGAGGTCGTGCACACAATGCTTCCTTTAATATTAGAATGATGAGTTTCCTGGCATCCTATTCTCTCTATCCATATGTAGTTTCTGCTTCTTCCTCCCTAACAAAGACTTTTTGAAGAGTTACCAATGAATTTAAATATACTGTTTTGGAGATAGGACCAGATTTCTGTATGGCTTAGGTGTACCATCAAACTGATTATACCCCCAAACACCAGGCTATTTCTTAGTCATTAAAATATGAACATGTCTGCAACATGAATTATCTGAAATTCAACCACATATTTTAAATGTTCTTTCAGCTTACATGATACAATGTTCCTTAACTCATGCACATGGTAGTATATTTGTATTTAGAACATATGGCTGCATTTGACATATCAAATGTCTTTGGCAAGTGAAGTCATCCCAGTTTAATGAAAACCTGTCTGTAATATGACATAGAAGAAAAACAATAATTTTTCTCTCATTATTCAACAGATTTCCTTTAAATTTATGTTGATATAAGTTGGCTTAAAATTATTATTTTCCTAAAATATCTCAAGTAGTAGTTAAAATGGTCCCAAACAATTTATGAATAGGCATCATAATTGGAAAGTAAATTGTTACCACTTTGCTGGGGAGCATTTTGGTGATATAGTTCAGACTGTTAAAATGTCCATTACTTTTGACCCTGAGGAAACACGTGCGAGCATGCGCACACACACACACAAATGAACTTACAATGGTGACAGTGGGTTGCTGTCCCACTCTCAGGAAAAAGTTAAGTTTTGCCCAGGTCAAGGACAAGAAGCTCACTGATCATTGCACCATCATTTCCACCCAATCTCCAGCAGATCTAAGTCCCTACTTCCTAGTCACTCTGGCTTAAAGTACCTAGGGCCATTGACCTGCAGGTGGGGGCAGTCGTTTTTCTAGGACCGCTTGGTTGGTGAGTTTCTTCCATCCAGCTTCCTGGTCCTCTGTTCAGAACAGTTTTCTCTCTCTCTTCACAATTAGTGAAACTCTGTTCCTCTAAACTTCTTTCTCCCTCGCATTTGGCTTACCACTCTGCCTCTTCCCCTTCTTCTAAGCCCAGTTTTGTGTAATCATTGTGAGGGGTAATAGTAGAGGACTGCTAAAATAAGTTGTAGTACATTTAAATTAAGACTGCTATGAAACTATTAAAATAAAAATTTTTAAATAGTAAAATACTTTTGAGATAAAAATAAATTTAAAACCCAAGATTAAAAAAATGTATAAACTACGTGATATGATAAGAAATACACACATAATGACACACACACACACACAAAAAAAAACAGAGAAGAAGTGCAATAAAATATTAACAAAAGTTGGAAGCAAATGATGGGATTATTGGTATTTTTCCTTCTTGTAATTTCTAATTTATCTTTATTGGATACAGATCTCCTTTTTTTTTCTTTTGAGACGGTGTTTTGCTCTTGTTAACCAGGCTGGAGTGGAGTGGTGCGATCTTGGCTCACTGCAACCTCCGCCTGCTGGGTTCAAGTGATTCTCCTGCCTCAGCCTCCCAAGTAGCTGGGGTGTCTGCCACCACGCCCAGCTAATTTTTTGTATTTTTAGTAGAGACGGCGTTTCACCATGTTGGCCAGGCTGGTCTCAAACTCCTGACCTCAGGTGATCCATCCCCCTTGGCCTCCCAAAGTGCTGGGATTACAGGTGTGAGCCACTGCGCCGGGCCACTTATTTCTTTTAAAAATCAGAACAACGCCAGGCGCAGTGGCTCACGCCTGTAATCCCAACACTTTGGAGACCGAGGCAGGCAGATCACAAGATGAGGAGATCGAGACCATCCTGGCCAACATGGTGAAACCCTGGTTCTACTAAAAATAGAACAATTAGCTGGCCATGGTGGCATGTATCTGTACTCTTAGCTACTCAAGAGGCTGAGACAGGAGAATCGCTTGAACCCGGGAGGTGGAGGCTGCAGTGAGCCAAGGTGGCACCACTGCATTCCAGACTGGCAACACAGCATGACTTGGTCTCAAAAAAAATTAAAAAAATTAAGAACAAAACTTGGTTTAGAAGCAAGAAATGGGCCAGGCGTGATTGCTTACGCCTGTAATCCCAGCACTTTGGGAGGCCGAGGTGGGTGGATCACAAGGTCAGGAGTTCGAGACCAGTCTGGCCAATATGGTGAAACCCCATCTGTACTAAAAATAAAAAAATTAGCTGGGTGTGGTGGTGAGCACCTGTAGTCCCAGCTACTTGGGAGGCTGAGGCAAGAGAATTGCTTGAACCCTGGAGGCAGAGGTTGCAGTGAGCCAAAATCCCATCACTGTACTCCAGCCTGGGTGACAGAACGAGATTCCAACTCAAAAAAAAAGAGGACATAAGAAACGCGGAGGAAAGGTGATATTTCATCACAATCTGAATACATGCATTATATATTATTCCATTTAATGGACAATTACTTGCTGAATATACCTGATCATGTACAGATTCCAAAGAATAATTCTGGGTTAGGTTGTACTGATCCTCTATACTGAAGTTTAATAGTCTGTGCCCAAGTTCAAATTCGGATAGGATAAACTGGAAACGTAATAATATTTTAGTGACTATGTCTTGATGCAGAGCCTTGTATGCCACATACAATTTACATACACTCCTGTAGGGGATGGACAACCATTGGAGAACTATAAGCAGAGAAATGTTTGCATACAAGAAAGAGAATTCAGATGAGAAATAGCAGAGGCCAGGTTATGCAGGTGAGGAAGTGGAACCAGTGAGTCCTTTTAAATTTTGTAATTTAATATTGAATACATACGAGATAATATTGATAAAATTTCTTTAAAATTTGAAGAATAAAACGAAACAATCACATACCTACCTTCCAGCTCTGGAAAAAGGAGATCACCAGTTGCTTTGAAGAGTTCCCCCTCTGCTGTGACTCCAATCCTATCCCTCCTTTTCTCCACCAGATGTAGCCACTTTCTTTATGTTTGTTATTATTTTGTCTGTGTAGTTTTGTCATGAGTGGATATTCCAAAATATCTACCCTCTCTGAAGGTCAGCCCTGGACTTGCATAGTGAACAACTTCTATGGCTTTTCAGTTGTTTAATTTTGCATGTTCTTGAACTTTATATAAATGAAGGTATAATTTGCATTTTCTTCTGTAATGGGTTTAGGTCATTCGACTTTAGGTTTATGAGATATATCCATGTTGAATTTTGTAGCTGTGTTTTGATTATTTTTTATGTTATGTAATATTACATTCCATGGATAGCTCTCAGTAGATTAACATTTGCATTGTTTCTCATTTTGATCTATTTTAAACAACCCTCCTTAAACATACACTTCTCTGTAGTATATGCTAGAAGTGGAGTGGCTGGAATAAAAGTGACTGAATCATCTTCAACTCTAGTAAGATGTCAAATTGTTTTCTAAAAGTGTTTAACTAGTATATATCAATTTTGAACAGTTCTTTCACTTACTAGCAATTTATTAGCAACTCTTGTTATTGTCAGACTTACAAGTTTTCATTCGTTTGGTGAAATGACAGCTTTTTGTGGTTCTCATTTGCATTTCCATGCCTACTGATGATTTTGAGCATGTTTTAATACGATTATTAGTCATTTTTATTTCCTCTGCTGTGAAATGTCTGTTTAGGATTTGTTCATCTTTTTGTTAAGTAGTTTGCAAATATGTCACCCAGTTTGTGGCTTGACTTTTAACTTTCTTCAGTATTTCATTTGATAAAGAGAAGTTCTTAAACGTCAATGTGATCATATTTATGTTTTGCTCATTTTAAAAAATCTGGTTAAAAAAATCTGATTAAAGAAATACTTCACAAATCTGACATTATGATACATTATCTTCCAACATTTTGATAATTTTTTTTTTTTTTACATTTTAGTCTTTAGTTCACCTGGAATTCATTTTTGTGTATGGTGTGAGATAAGAGTCTTTTGTCATGGTTTTCCCTATGAAATGAATTATTTCTTTGTGTATTGCAGGTAGCCAAGACCAATGATGCTGACCTCCCTCTAAAAGCTGCATTTCTGAATTTCTGAAGGCAAACTGTCTACCTATATTGTGCAACAAAATAATTTCCTGTATTAAAACTCTTTTTGTTCTAAATTTCTAGGTTAAACTCTGTTAGGATATTGCTAAGGGGCTAGCCAAGCGTAGAAACTTTAATATACTGACAGAAATCTAGAAAATGCTTCATCTTTTTCCAGCAATGAAGTAGAAAAGACAGGGATATCCCAGAAGAGTTATTAGGATAATGTACAATGGGGTTCGGGTTGCATAAAAACAGGGTCTATGGGTGTGTATTTATAAGTTCACACATGCACACACAAACACACACACGTATATACACACACAGGCAGCCCTTAACATTCTCACGATTGGCTTTTGTACATTATTTTTCAATTATTAATACCTCAAATTGCATTTATATAGAGAAATTGAACTTTAATGCATCACAAAAGAGAGGATATTTCAATTTCTATTTCAAGAAATGGATGAGAAAGATCCTTAGAATTTATAGCACCTGGAGAAACTACAAGAAAAACTAGTTTATTTTCTTTATTCATATTTGAGATTTGAAATCAGTTTGTTGCATTCAAGTTCTTAAATTAGTTGCATGTTGAGTTTATTAGACAATATCACTAGGACTACAGTGACTTCATATAAAAAGAGAGGTGAAATTTTTATGAGTGTGGGCTTTAAGATTATCAGGGAACACTAGGAATAAAACCTCAGGTGGTGATTCACTCTGCAATGTAGGTTAGCTAGAGGATAATGACCCACGTGTTCAGCACCTCTTTTTCAGATTAGTGGATAAGTACATCCATTAGAGTCAGATTGCCTTGGGTAAATCATAGTTCTACCACTGATTAGTGTTGCCATCTTGGGAAATACATGTTATTTTACCATGCTGTGTCCCCTTTACTCATGTTTAAAATGGAAATAACGATGTAACTGCTTGATGGGGGTATTGTTACGTTTAAATACAAGAATACTATGTCAAAGTGCTTAGAGGGGTAACAGATGCATCATGAGTGTTCAACAAATTTTAGCTGGTATTATGTATACCTAGTACTTTGTGATTGTCAGTGGTAGGGATAAGAAAGATGAAGGGATCAGAAAAATGAAGATTTTTAGCTTCATTCATCTTAACAAGGTTAACAGACATGATTTTCCCTGAGCCCACTGTCACTCTCCTCCAACACTCACATATCAATTTTTCATATCTGTGGAAAGTTTTCAATTATAACATCCAGTATATACCAGTTAGAATCATGAAAGGGTATCCTGTAGGGCAGTGATGATCACTGTGTGTTCACTGGAATAACCGAATCTGCACCACCCGGGAACCTGTTAGCAACGCAGATTTGGGCCCCACTCCAGATCTTCTAAAACAGAAATTCAGGATAGCGGATGGCTCTCAGCAATCCATATTTTGAAAAGCCCTCTAGGTCATTATCATGTATAACTAAAATTTGAGAAGAACCACTGCCCTAATATATCATTCTGGGCCATAGCTTAAAAAAGAATTTCACCCTATATGGTACAAATAGATTTTTTTAAATGCAGCTACTCACAGACATGTGGGCCGGATTGGGGGAATAAACAAGGGACACCCAGAGGCAGGTAACGGCATGCAGGCATATCTACCCTAAGCTCTTGACTAACAGGAAGGAGGAAAAAGCATTATCAGAGCCCAGAGAGACCTGTACTCTGAAGAGGAGAGTCCACCTGATGGAAACTGTAGTCATGGGAAAATCTAGATATAAAACAGGGAAACATAGAAAAGAAATGCCGTAACTTTTCTCTCCTCTTACCCTTTGATCAACCTAGCTAGGAGTAAGTCAGCAAGGGAGCCCAGAAGAATCAGACCACAGGACCTAGCTTCCCAGCACACAAAGCATGGCAAACAAGGAAGCCTGTGCAGATGGTGAATATCCAGTGCATAGAGCACAGAGCCCGAGAAAAGAGTGAAACAAATACGGGATCTGAGGGTGGAATTTGTGTAGGCTGTGGTGCGGAGGACAGGTAAGGTTCCTATCTTTGTAAAACAGGTAGCAGTATAGGAATAGTAGACACAGGTTTCAGAGGAGAAGATTTTAGCTTCATTGAACAAACTGTATTGAGTGCCTACCTTGTGTTTCACACTGTGCCAGGCACCAGGGATTGAGCTGTGAATACAACAAACAAGACACCTACTTTCATGAAGCTTCCATGCTGGTCAGAGAAATAGAAAATTTTTAAAAAGTATAATATTTCATATGGTGGATAAACACACTGGACACTAAGAAAGCAGGCCAGAAAAACAAAGTGATGGTGGAGGTTGGTTGCCTTTTTATGTAAGTTGAACAGCAAAGACTTCTTTGATAAGAGACATCTAAACAGAGAACTTAAGGAATTAGAGGAGTGAGCCATAAAGGTATCTGAGGAAAAAATGTTCTGGGCGGGAAGAATAGAAAGTGCAAAGATCCTCTCAAGTGAGGAGGAGAAGGAGGTGGAGTGGCAGAGGGAAGATGAAGGAGGATGAGAGGCAGGCGATAACAACAAAGGTGGCAGGAGCTCTTCCGTTGGACTTACACTTCCACAATGAAATTGTCTTGTTTGATCCAAGGAGAGAAATTTAGGGATGTGGAATCTGTGGTTCAGCCCTAAGATTTTTCTCTAAAGAAAACTTTTTTTTACTGATTTCGTTTTTACAGCAATGTAAGTTTACTGCATAAGATCTGGAACATTTCAAAATTACAAAATCTTTTTCCGTTGGTTGTAATTTTTTTCTTATTTTTGGAAAAGATAATATGTCCCACTCCATAAAATCAATGCCATTTCATAGTTTGAGAGTATTTTTCCAATTTAAATAAACATTTAAATGTTTCAGAATAGGTTTAGATTTCCAGAGCAGTTGAAAAGACTGTTAGTTTTACTTCTTTGTATCAATCAGTTTCCAGTATTATTAACATTTTACATTACCATGGTATGTATGTCTCAACAAAAAACCAACATTGGTGCGGTGCATTTCTCTTAACTAAACTCCGTTTTTTATTTGGATTTCACTACATTTTCCATAATGCCTTTTTCAGTTCCAGTATTTCATCCAAGTCATCACATTACATTTCGTTGTCGTGTCTCTTAGTCTCTTATTATCTGTGATAACTTCCAAGAGTTTCCTTGTTTTTGATTACCTTAACAGTCTTGAAGAGTACTGGTCAGGTTATTTGGAGTCTGCCTCTCAACTTGAATTTGTCTCACATTTTCATTTGTTGTTGTTTGTTTTTATTTTTTATTTGTTGATTTTTTTTATTTCCATAGGTTATTGAGAAACAGGTGGTGTTTGATTACATGAGTAAGTTCTTTAGTGGTGATTTGTGAGATTTTGGTGCACCCATCACCAAGCAGTATATGTTGCACCCAATTTGTATTCTTTTATCCCTTACAGCCTTCCCCACCCTTTTCCCCTGAGTCCCCAGAGTCCATTGTGTTATTCTTATGCCTTTCCATCCTAATAGCTTAGCTATCACTTATGAATGAGATCATACGATGTTTGGTTTTCCATTCCTGAGTTATTTCACTGAGAATAATAGTTCTCCCATCTCATCCAGGTCACTGCAAATGCCTTTAATTTATTCCTTTTTATTCCTGAGTAGTGTTTCATCCTGTATAATTATACCACAGTTTCTTTAACCACTCGTTGATTGATTGGCATTTGGGTTGGTTATTTGCAATTTTGTAATTGCAAATTGTGTTGCTATAAACATGTGTGTGCAAGTATCTTTTTTGTATAATGACTTATTTTCCTATAGTGGGATTACTGGATCAAATAGTAGTCCTACTTTTAGGTCTTTAAGGAATCTCCACACTGGTTTCCATAGTGGTTGTACTAGTTTCTATTCCCACCAGCAGTGTAGAAGTGTTCCCTTTTCACTGTATCCACACCAACATCTATTATTTTTTGATTTTTTGATTATGGCCATTCTTACAGTTGTAAGGCAGTATTGCATTGTGGTTTTGATTTTCATTTCCCTGATCGTTAGTGATGTTGAGCATTTTTTCATATGTTTGTTGGCCATTTGTATATCTTCTTTTGAGAATTGTCTTTTCATTAGCCCACTTTTCGATGGGATTGTTTGGTTTTTTCTTGCTAATTTGTTTGAGTTTGTTGTAGATTCAGATATTAGTCCTTTATCAGTTGTATAGATTGTAAACGTTTTCTCCCACTCTGTGGGTTGTCTGTTTTCTCTACTGACTGTTCCTTTGCTGTGCAAAAGCTCTTTAGTTTAATTAAGTCCCAGTTATTTATCTTTTTAATTTTTTGCATTTGCTTTTGGTTTCTTGGTTATGAAATCCTTGCCTAAGCCAGAAGGGTTTTTCCAATGTTATCTTTTAGAATTTTTATAGTTTCAGGTCTTAGATTTAAGTCCTTGATCTATCTTGAGTTGATTTTTGTACAAGGTGAGAGATGAGGATCCAGTTTTTGTTCCTACTTGTAGCTAGCCAATTATCCCAGCACCATTGGTTGAATGGGGTGTCCTTTCCCTACTTTATGTTTTTTTTTTCCTTTGTCAAAGATCAGTTGGCTCTAAGTATTTGAGTTTACTTCTGGGTTTTATATTCTGTTCTAGTTGTCTATATGCCTATTTTTAGACCAGTACCATGCTGTTTTGGTGACTATAGCCTTATAGTATAGTTTAAAATCAGGTAATGTAATACCTCCAGATTTGTTATTTTTGCTTAGTTTTGCATTGCCTATGCAGGCTCCTTTTTGTCTCCATATGAATTTTATGATTGCTTTTTCTTTCTTTCTTTATTATTATTTTTTTTTATATAAAGATGGGGTTTCACCATGTTGGTCAGGCTGGTCTTGAACTCCCGACCTCAAGTGATCCACCCGCCTTGGCCTCCAAAGTGCTTGGATTACAGGCGTGAACCACCACGCCCAGCCAATTGCTTTTTCTAATTCTGTGAAAAATGATGGTGGTATTCTGAGGAAAATTGCGCTGAATTTGTAGATTGCTTTTGATAGTATGGTCATTTTCACAATATTGATTCTATGCATCCATAAGCATGGGCTGTGTTTCTACTTGTTTGTGTCTATGATTTCTTTCATCAGTGTTTTGTAGTTTTCCTTGTAGAGGTCTTTCACATCCTTGGTTAGATATATTCCTAAGTATTTTATTTTTTTGCAGCTATTGTAAAAAGGGTTCAGTTCTTGATTTGATTCTCAGCTTGGTTGCTGTTGGTGTATAGAACAACTACTGATCTGTGTATATTAATTTGTGTTCAGAAACTTTGTTGAATTCTTTTATCAGTTCTGGGAGCTTTCTGGAGGAGTCTTTATGATTTTTGGGTAAACAGTCATATCATCAACAAACACCAACAGTTTGACTTTCTCTTTGCCAATTTTTCTCTTCTCTTCTCTTCTGTTCTCTTCTCTCTTCTCTCTCTTCTCTTCTGATTGGACTTCCACTACTGTGCTGAAGAGGAGTGCTGAGAATCAGCATCCTTGTCTTGTTCCAGTTCTCAGAGGGAATGCTTCAATTTTTCCCCATTCACTATTATGTTTCGTGTGGTTTTGTCAAAGATGGTTTTTATTACGTTGAGATATGTCCCCTTTACGCCCATTTTGCTGAGAGTTTTAATCACAAAGTGATGCTGGATTTTGTCAAATGCTTTTTCTGATTCTATTGAGATGATCATGTTATTTTTGTTTTTAATTCTGTTTATGTGGTGTAACACATTTATTGACTTGTGTATATTAAACCATCCCTGTGTCCCTGGTATGAAATCCACTCAATCATAGTTGATTATCTTTTTAATTTGTTGTTGGTTTTGGTTAACTGGTATTTTATCAAGGATTTCAGCATCTATGTTCATCAGAGATATTAGTCTATAGTTTTCTTTTTTTTAGAAAAAAATTATTTATTATACTTTAAGTTCTGGGGTACATGTGCAGCATGCAGGTTTGTTACATAGCTATACATGTGCCATGGTGGTTTGCTGGATCTATCACCCCACCATCTACATTAGGTATTTCTCCTAATGCTATCCCTCCCCAATCCCCCCCACCCCATTCGATCTTTCCCCAATTCTCCTACCCCCTGCTATTTCTCCCTAACTCCCCACCCCCCAGGCCCTGGTGTATGATGTTCCCTGCCCTGTGTCCGTGTGTTCTCATTGTTCAACACCCACTTTTGACTGAGAACATGCAGTGTTTGGTTTTCTGTTCTTGTGTCAGTTTGCTGAAAATGATGGTTTCTTTTTTGGTTATGTCCTTTCCTGGTTTTGGTATTAGGGTGATACTGGCTTCACAGAATGATTTAAGGAGGTTTCCCTTTTTCTTTATTTTGTAGAATAGTGCCAACAGGATTGGTACCAATTCTTTTTTGAAATTCTGGTAGAATTATTCTGTGAATCTGTGTACTCCTGGACTTTTTTTGGGTAATTTTTTTATTACCATTTCATTCTCACTGCTTGTTATTGGTCTATTCAGGGAATGTAATTCTTCCTGTTGTAAGCTAGAAGGGTTGTATCTTTCCAGGAATTTATCCATCTCCTCTAGATTTTCTAGTTTATGTGCATAAAGTTGTTCATAGTAGCCTTGAATGATCTTTTGTATTTCTGTGGTTTCAGTTGTAATATCTCCTGTTTCTTTTCTAATTGAGCTTATTTGGATTTTCTCTCTTCTTTTCCTGGTTAATCTTGCTAATGGTCCATCAATTTTATTTATCTTTTCAAAGAGCCAGCTTTTTGTTTCATTTATCTTTTGTATTTTTTTCATTTTAAATTTTATTTAGTTCTGCTCTGATTTTGATTATTTCCTTTCTTCTACTGAATTTGGGTTTGCTTTGTTCTTGTTTCTCTAGTTCCTCGAGGTGCAACCTTAAATTGTCTGTTTGTACTCTTTCAGATTTTTTGTTGTAGGAATTTAGGGCTATGAACATTCCTTTTAGCACCTCCTTTGCTACATCTCGGAGATTTTAATAAGTTGCATCACTATTGTCATTCAATCTGAAGAATTTTTAAATTTCCATCTTGATTTTATTTTTGAACCAGTGTTCATTCAGGAGCAGGTTATTTAATTTCCATGTATTTTCATGGTTTTGAAATTTCCTTTTAAAATTAATTTCCAGTTTTATTCCACTGTGGTCTGAGAGAGTGATTGATATTATTTCAATTTTCTTAAATGTATTGAGGCTCATTTTGTTGTCTATTATAGGGTCTATCTTGGAGAAATTTTCACATGCTGTTGAATAGAATGCATATTCTGCAGCTGTTGGGTAGAATGTTCTATAAATATCTGTTAAGTCCATTCATTCCAGGCTATAGTTTAAATCCATTGTTTCTTTGTTTACTTTCTGTCTTGATGTCCATTCTAGTGCTATCAGTGGAGTATTAAAGTCCTCCACTATTATTGTGTTGCTATCTCATTTTTTGGATCTAGTAGTAATTGTTTTATAGTTTTGGGAGCTCCAGTGTTAAGTGCATATATATTTAGGATTATGACATTTTCCTGTTGGACAAGGCCTTTTATTATTATATAATGTCCCTCTTTGTCTTTGTTAACTGCTGTTGCTTTAAAGTTTATTTTGTCTGATATAAGAATAATAGCTACTTGTGCTTGCTTTTGGTGTCCATTTGGATGGAATGTCTTTTCCCACCATTTTACCTTAAGTTTATGTGAGTCCTTATGTAGTTAGGTGAATCTCTTGAAAGCAGCAGATGGTTGGTGAATTCTTATGTATTCTGCAATTCTGTATCTTTTAAGAGGAGCATTTAGGCCATTTACATTAAACATTCATATTGACATGTGAGGTATCATTCCACTTGTTGTGCTATTTGTTGTCTGTATACCTTAGTTTGTTTTTTTTTTTTAATTGTATTCTTGTTTTATAGATCCTGTGAGATTTTTGCTTTAAAGAGGTTCTGTTTTGATGTGTTTCTAGGATTTGTTTCAATATTTAGAGCTCCTTCTAGCAGTTCTTGTAGTGCTGGCTTGGTAGTGGCAAATTCTCTCAGCATTTGTTTGTCTGAAAAAGACTGTAACTTTCCTTCATTTATGAAGTTTACTTTTGCTGGATACAATATTCTTGGCTGATAATTCTTCTGTTTGAAAAGGCTGAAGATAGGGCCCTAATCCCTTCTAGCTTATAGGGTTTCTGCTGATAAGTATTCTGTTAATCTGATAGGTTTTCCTTTATAGGTTACGTGGTATTTTTTGTCTAACAGCTCTTAAGATTCTTTCCTTCATCTTTAGATAAACTGATGACAATCTGCCTAGGCAATGATCTTTTTGTGATGAATTTTTTAGGTATTCTTTGAATTTCTTGTATTTGGATGTCTAGGTCTCTAGCAAGGCTGGGAAAAATTTCCTCAATTATTCCCCTAAATGTGTTTTCCAGACTTTTGGATTTCTCTTCCTCCTCAAAAACGCTGACTATTTTTAGGTTTGGTCATTTAACATAATCCCAGACCACTTGAGGCTTTGTTCATATTTTCTTACTCGGTTTTCTTTGTCTCCATTGGTTTGGGTTAGTTCAAGAACCTTGTCTTTGAGCTCTGAAGTTCTTTCTTCTGCTTGTTTGATTCTATTGCTGAGACTTTCCAGGGCATTTTGCATTTCTATAAGTACATACATTGTTTTCTGAAGTTTTGATTGTTTTTTTAATTTATGCTATCTATTTCATTGAATATTTCTCCCTTTACTTCTTGTATTTTTTTTTTTTTCATTTCCTTAAATTGGGCTTTGCTTTTCTCTGGTGCCTCCCTGATTAGCTTAATAACTAACCGTCTGAATTGCTTTTCAGGTAAATCAGGGATTTCTTGTTGGATCCATTGCTGGTGAACTAGTGTGATTTTTTGGAGGCGTTAAAGAACCTTGTTTTGTCATATTACCAGAATTTGTTTTCTAGTTCTTTCTTGTTTTGGTAGGCTCTGTCAGAGGGAAGGTCTAGGGCTCAAGGGTGTTGTTCAGATTATTTTGTCTCATGGATGTTCCCTTGATGTAGTGTTCTCCTCTTTTCCTATGGATGTGGCTTCCTGAGAGCTGAGCTGTAGTGATTGTTATCTTTATTCTGGATCTAGCCACCCAGCATGTCTACCAGGCTCAGGCTGTACTGGGAGTTGTCTGCACAGAGTACTATGAAGTGAACCATCTGTGGGTCTCTCAGCCATGGATACCAGCACTTGCTCTGGTGGAGGTAGCAGGGGGGTGAAGTGGATGATGTGAGGGTCTCGTTTAATGCACTACTTTTGTGCTGCTTGGCCTCCTGCTGGGAAGTAGCACTTTCAAGAGAGCATCAGCTGTGGTAGTATCTGGAGAAACAGGTGGTGGACAGGGCCCTAGAACTCCAAAGAGTATATATGTCGTTTGTCTTCAGTTGCCAGAGTGGGTGGGGAAGGACCATTAGGTGGGAGCAGGGCAGGCATGTCTGAGTTCAGACTCTCCTTGGGTGGGACTTGCTGTGGTTGAGTATTTGGGGTGTCTCCTGGGTCCTACAGGAGCAATCTGCTTCCTTCAGAGGGTCTATGGGATCTCCCCACTTTCCTAATATAGTCCTGCAGTCATTCTTGAGCAAAAGTTCATGGTGTGAGCCTCCACATGCTGCTCTGTCCATTCGAGTGGGAGCTGAAATCTAGTCCTGCCTCTTGTTCACCATGATCTCCTAACATTTTTCTTATAGTCAGACTGGGGTTATGAGTTTTTAGAAAGAAGACCATACAGGTGAAGTGCCATTCTCATCACATCCTATCCAGCATGCATGCTATCAACATAGCTTATGTTTTTATAATTTTAAGCAACTAACTTAGCAACAATGAAACAGTACTTGTATAAATATTATTAGAGCTAAAGAGAGAGATAGACCCCAATACAATAATAGCTGGAGACTTCAACACCCCATCCTCAGCATTGGATAGATCTCCCAGACAGAAAATCAACAACAAAAAAATTGGATTTAATCTACATCATAGAGCAAATGGACCTAATATATATTTACAGAATATTTTAGCCAACAGCTGCAGAATACCCATTTTTCTGCTCAGCACATGGATTATTCTCAAGGATAGACAGTATGTTAGGTCACAAAATACATCTTAAAATATTCAAAACAAGTGAAATAACAGCAAGTATATTCTTTGACCACAGTGGAAGAAAACCAGAAATCAATTACAAGAGGAATTTTGCAAACTGTACAAACACATGGAAATTCAACAGCGTGCTCCTGAATGACCAGAAAGTCAATGAAGAAATTAAGAAAGAATTTGAAAAATTTCTTGAAACAAATGATAATGGAAACACACATACCAAAACCTATCGTAAACAGCAAAAACAGGACTAAGAAGAAAATTATAGCTGTGACTACATCAAAAAAGAAGAAAAACTTCAAATAAGCAACCAAATGATGCATCTTAAAAAACTAGAAAAGTAAGAGCAAATTAAACACAAAATTAGTAGAAGAAATAATAAAGATCAGAACAGAGATAAATGAATTTTAACTGAAGAAACTAATACAAAAGATCAATGGAACAAACAGTTGGTTTTTTGAAAAAAAGAAACAATTAACAAATCTTTAAGCAAACTAAGAAAAAGAGAGAGGACCCAAATAAATAAGATCAGAAACAGAAAAGGAGATATTACAACTGATACTGCAGAAACTCAAGGATCATTAGTGGCTACTCTGAGCAACAATATGTCAATAAATTGTCAAATCTAGAAGAAGTGGACAAATTCCTAGACAAGCCCTATGAAGAACAGTTGGAGGTTCCCCAAAAAACTAAAAATAGGGCTACTATCCAATTCAGTCATCCTACTGCTGGTTATATACCCAAAAGAAAGGAAGTCAACATATCAAAGAGACATCTGCACTCCTATGTTTGTTGCAGTATTGTTCACACTAGCCAAGATTTGGAGCAACCAAACTGTCCATCAACAGATAAATGAATAAAGAAAATGTAGTACATATGTACAGTCATAATAAAGAACTAGATTTGATTATTTGCAATAACATAGATGGAACTGGAGGTCATTATTTAAGTGAAATAAAGCAGACACAGAAAGACAAACATTGCGTGTTCTCACCCATTCATAGGATTTAAAAATCAAAACAATTGAACTCATGGAGATGGAGAATAGAAGGATGGTTACCAGAGGCTTGAAAAGGTAGTAGGGAGATGGGAGGAGGTAAGGATGCTTAGTGAGTACAAAAAATAGAAACAATGAATAAGACCTAGTATTTGATAGCACCATGGGAAGACTATTGTCAATAATAACTAAATTGTACATTTTAAAACCACTAAAAGAGTATCCTCTGTACACAAAGGATAAATGCTTGAGGGGGATGACTATCCACCAATTTTTCAGGATGTGATTATTACACATTGCATGCCTTTACCAAAATATCTCGTGTACCCCATAAATATATACACCTAGCATGTACCCACCAAAATTAAAAATAAAAAGAGTATTTGCATAGTAGATAAGTACCATAGAAATATTTGGAAGAGCAAGGAGAAATTGGATATTTTTGTAATGATGAAAGTATGTATTTCTGTACTTTGCCTGTATATTTTTTAAGTAAAAACTGACCACAAGATGTCACTGTTTACTTATGTATGGGAGAGAAGGTTGCCTTGACCCGCAGTTAAGTTTTGTGGGGCAGGTGTGGTTAGAAACCATTATTTAAAAATTCTTGGCAATAACTAACCCTCAAAATGTTTTAGTTTTTCAAAACCACTGGAATGCTTTTAGAGTTTGGGATTTCTTTTAGTTTCGTAAAATATTTTCAGTTGAATTAACACCCAAGTGTATTTATTTGGAAATTTAATTTAAAACAAGATGGTTTGTTAACGAAGTTGAAGCCTCTATTCTCAAGTGGAAAATAAACTCACAAGAGCACTCTGAGTTGGCATTTCTCTTTTAATCAGAAACAATAGCTTTATTTGAACTAATGGACATTTCCTCCTGAAAAGATTTAATATAAGATGAAAGCATTATAGAAGATGCTTTAAGGACTATAATTGGTCTAATCTCCAAATAATAGCTTAGGAATGAGAGTGTTAAATTTGTTTTTATTACTTTTTCACTACAATATTTAAAAAATTACTTCGCATATGACTTAGAAAGAAATCTATTGTTAACCTCCCTACTTTCCAGCATGCCTATATTTAAACCTTCCTTAATGTAAGTTTTGATTTCCAAAGCAGATCTCAACTCTGTTATGATTTTTTTACTCCTCCTGCTTTCTCTAGAGTCCTTCTCTTTCCCCTAATTTCTCTTCTGCTGACCCTGCCTATACTGTATTCTCACTCTTAGACCTCTATTTCTGAACTAATTCTGTTTCCTAGTTCATATGACATTAGACTGAGAGTTGGAAGGATTTGGAGAGTATATAGAATAATCCTCTATTTTATTCAGTCTTGTTCAATTGATTTAACAATAGCAACATGCTCGTCTCTGTGTTAGCCATCTCTAATTGAAAAATTGAGTAAATCTCCTACAAGTTTGCTCAAAGTTATCATCATTTTACAAAGCCCCTAGTGAGCTGCATGTGGTAAGTTATTAAACATTTTCTAGATAAATGAAAACAATGACAAGTTCACTGCTTTGGAGGTGGCATGGAGTATTAAAAAAAAGAAAAAAATAGTTTGTACAACAAGAAAGAAAGAGTTATGACTCTGGATCCACAGTGTTTTCATCACCTTCATCAAAATTTTTTTTTTGAGATGGAGTTTCGCTCTTGTTACCCAGGCTGGAGTGCAATGGCGCGATCTTGGCTCACTGCAACCTCCACCTCCTGGGTTCAAGCAATTCTGCCTCAGCCCCCCAAGTAGCTGGGACTACAGGTGCATGCCACCATGCCCAGCTAATTTTTGTATTTTTAGTAGAGATGGGGTTTCACCATGTTGACCAGGATGGTCTTGATCTCTTGACCTCATGATCCACCTACCTTGGCCTCACAAAGTGCTGGGATTATAGGAGTGAGCCACTGCGCCTGGCCTCCTTCATCAAATTTTATTGCCAAACCTCAATTTTCTCATCCATAAAATTAAGAAACAAGACTAAATGAGTTCTAGGGTACTTTTCATTTTTCCCATTCTGTGTGACTTTAGGGTCACCTGTTTCACTGTTGAAAAGTATTAATTGCTAGAAAGTTTTTCTTGAGTTGAACTTGATGTCTACTTCTCTGTAGCTTTTAGCCATTGGTCCTAGTTCTGCCCTTGAGAACCGCATAGAGCTGAGCCCTTTTCTGCTTCTACATAACAACCTTTCAAATACTTGTTGACAATTGTCATTTAACTAAACATCTTTTTCATTTTCTTAAACTCACCTTCAGTTTTTTGCCATCTTAATATTAGTAATTTTAGGTCCCCATCATCTTGCTACTGTCCTCTGATGCCAGAGGCTTATAATAGTCTTAAAATATGATGCTCAGACTGGAATTTGATAGTTGGAGAAATCAAGAATACATTAAGATCATTGATTTCCAGAATAATGTTTATAGTCTAATGTCGTTACCTACATTATTAATCAAATCTTTCCAAACTTTTGCCCATGAAATACTGTAACCCAGGTTCCCACTGGTCTAATGAGTGTGTGTTTATGTGTGTGTGCATTTATATGTATGTGTATATACATGTGTGTGTGTTTATATGTGTGGCCAAAATCTACCTCTCCAGCCTTATACTGAACTGCAATACTCTGACATTTAGGTTATGGTTGATTAAGTAGAAAAATAAATTTGTCCTCTGAGTTTTATTTTCTCTTGTAATAACACAGGTCAAGACACCACACAAGCCAAGGGATATATGATATATATATATACACATACACTATATATTTTATAGCATATATATTTATATATACATTTAAAGTAAATATTCATTGTATAAATAGTACTCATTATATAAATAGTAAGTATACTATTTATATAATAATATACAATATATACAACGTATAAATATGGTTATTGTGTATACTATTTATACAATGAGTTCTTATGTGGAAACTGTCCATATGATTATCTATAGCACAACAAAAGGAAAAATCATATTTGCTGATTTTTAAAAAATAAACAACTGAAGCAGACTAGTTGCAATTGGACTTGAAATCCCAAATGTGTGAATTATTATCTAGACTTTAAAGCTACAATCTAAATGAACATATGAGTCAACAAATTTCTTTGGAATGTATCATCTAGTCTTAAATGGCTATATAGAAGCAAAAACAATGAAAGAGTGTATAATGAAGTGGCTTAGAATGTAGGAATAAGAAACAGACAGATGAGTTTCAAATCTTGTATCTCTCGTGTACTAAATTGCACATATCTGGCTTCATACCTGCTCCTAGCATTGGTGTAAGGTTTAAATAAGATGAGATACATAGGGCTTTTAACATAGCACCTGGTACACAAAGGGCATTCTGTAAAATATAGCAAATATGATGAATAATAAACAGGTTGCAAATATGTTTGTTTTTGTGTCTACATAGAATTTACATATTTTTAAATAAACTGAGCAATGGATTTACAGTGATATCAGAATATTTGGCCCCTTCTGTGATCTTCAGTCAGTGCTTATGAAAAAATTGTCAAGAATTAGAGAACTGGCTTCTGGTGAAGAAAGAGAACCACCCACACAGGATTAATGTCTGTTAGAAACTCTATTAGCATGGCCAACTCCTCTTCCTCTTTTCTTTAATGTGGTGGTAATAGCATTTGATTCTGGTTTGTACATAGAATTATGAAGGAAGGAGGTAGCTAAATATCCTTTTGTTTCTCTCCTCTCTGCCTTTTAAACTAAACTTGGAATTTTCTTTTCAACTTGGGGCTTTGGAAAACTGAGACTTGCTAGAGAAAATGAACAACCTCCATATAATAAACCACACCTTCTTCCCACAGTGTTTTAGAAATAGTTAATTGAAATTAGGGTCTCTGGACTTCTTCTTCTAAATGAGGACACTTTGGGGGGATTTCAAAAGGCTTTCACCATTACCTCATTTCATTCCCGTGGGTGCATTTAAGTAACTAGCTCAGCAAGAATTCAGATGACGAATTCCTCATTACTCTGTTATTAAACTAAAGAGTCACTGACTCTCCTCCCATGGCCAATATCCACACGTATCAATCTTTCCACAAAAACTCATCATTTGGGCCCGTATCTTATACTGCTTTGCCCCAGTAAAATTTGGCTGTTGTTCAGTGACCATTTCCTCTATGCTGATAATCTAATGATTTACTCCCACTGATCTATGTCAAAATAATGATGCTGGAACATGTCATAATTACTACATAAATATTACAAATTATGTATATTACTGAGTTCTCAGAAATGCAGATTGAGTCATATTCACTCACAGGCTTTGTGACACTACCAACTTAAAATTAGGCAATTTTAGAAAATTTATAAATTCAGCAATTTATTAAATAAGTCATATGCTCTCAAGTATCTTGTTAGGTTTTTATCCAGAAATTTAGGTTAGAGCCCTTATTTAGGAATCTACAAGATCCACAGGGTTTTTCTCTGCTTTTGTTTTGATCTTAATCTTTAAACACTTTGTTTTGCTATATTTAAAACCAAAATATTTTCTTTTCTCATTGATAATTTACACCTAAAAGACATTTTCTTAAATTGAAGAATCTCAGATTTGGATTCATGAATCTCTTATTCACTGGTCTTTGAGAGCATTTTTTTCCCTTTAAAAGGAATCTGCTCATTATTCAAGCTTGACAAGTAATACTTAAAGTACATTTATAAGTAGCAAGCACATTCTTGTTAAGTTTTCTGTAATTTAATTTCAATGATATTGATTCTATAAAAAGAACATATTATTCTTGATTTTTCTGATTCACAGGACTAAACAGAAATTACTCTAAACCCCTTCTCTGCTGGTTTAATCACTACGAGGATAGTTAAGGGCAGTAATGATGCATATTCCAGGACATTTTCAGTAAAAGGAATAAAAGGTCCTCTTAAAGCTGTCCCCTGAACTTGTCTTTTCATGCTGTGGAGATATGGGGAGAACTGCCGGGTAATGTGGTGGCTGGCCGTGGATCTCCATGTTTTCTCCCTGGAGCTCAGTACAATCTGGGCATTGGGACGGAAACCCCGTGGAAGCTGGTGGAAGTTCTCCACTCAACAGCGTGCTCAGAGACCATAAACGTTCCAGAAAAACATCACAGAGCTCTCTGTCCATTGACTCAATGGCCCAAATTCTCAATCTAGCCTATGGACCAAATGAAACATTATGGATTTTTAAAGATAATACCTTTGCAATCCAATGAATTACTAAGCAATTTATATTGTGGTGTTAACTTCTAAACTTGGTTGATGAGTATCAGGGGTGGGTGTGTTAACTCGAATTGAGAGACAAATCTGCTTTTTTTTTTCGTATTTGCTCTCCATAAGCTATTAATGGCTAAACAAATGAGCCACAAACTATGACAAATGGATATAAAAAATGGATATGTATATTGAAATTTAATTATAAATGACAAATTTGAGGAAAATAAATGGTTATGGATTGATTTACTCATTTACACATATCTTTATAAATTGTTAGAAAAATGACATTATTTAAAAAAAAAAGCGTATTTCTCCCCCCTGCTAGAATAAATCTATTCTAACTCTGACTCTTTAGATTCCACTCATTTATTTACCCTGAACCTCCAATGGGGAATTTGTCACAGCCTTGACCTTAGTCTGCCATTAATGATCTCAAATCAGGATATTTGTTTGACATTGAAATTGGAGCTAGGAATATAATCTTCAGCTACTTCATTGAGTTTACATGACCCATCAGATTTGCAATGCTTAACAATTTTATTTGCAGTTCTAGATTATTTCCATTAGTTGTTATCAATATGGTGTATTAAAACTGTTATCTAAAGCTATTAGCTGGCAGGGCTTAGAAGTCCCTTCAAAAAGGCAGAAGATATTGATGATGAACATGTTTCATAGTTTGCTATTTCTACCTCAAAACTGAAGCCCTAAAATATGATAATGCCAGCAGCTAGTTACTGACCTTGTCTTTGTTAACCCCCTCAGTGATTATATAGACAAATATAGTTTTAGTCCTTTTCCCATTCCAGTGCATCTGCCACATATTCACTTTTCACCAGCACTTACTTCTCTATCAAAATATTTTCCAGGGTGAGAAAAGAACCAATATCCAGGCAACAGAGAAATGAGAATGAGTGATTCTAGTTAATGACTACCAGATAAGAATTTGCTTATTTTCCTAATGGTCTACTGTGTCCTGCTAAGCTATCATGTCATAAACAAAATAGATAAGTATAATGGGAGAAATGTCTAAGGTTTTGGGATACAGTCACAGCACCTTTTTCTACACAAAATTTTTAAAAAATAAACGAGTAGTGGCTTCAAACAAATGAAATCTAAGAATAATATAACTGAGCTTTCAGCCAAAATATTTTCACAATCTGTGAAAACAATAAAAATAAAATCTCTAAGGACTAAACACATACATTCTTTTGTCTACTTTAAAAAATATTCCTATACTTAAATAGTTCAGAGAAAGACGCAAATGTAGTGAAGACATATTTCTTCACTGGAAGACAAGATTGAAAATTCCAGTCTTGGGATGCATCATCTAGACTTTTCTCCACTGTTTTCCTGCCATATTTATCTGAGATGCATCTCCCAAAGTAGTCCCTAATAGGAAATCCCTGTTAAGGAAAATGTAAACACTAAACGAATAGTAATGGTGGTCTTCAGTCTTCAGTTCACCACAGTGGTCGGACCACATCAAACATGAATGAGTAAATGGTTTCCAGAACACAGTCAAATAATAGAAAACCATCTGTTGAAAATAACATTGAGTGGTGGGAAAAAGAGATGCCAAATTGTTTAATCCTCATATTAATAAATGAAGTAAAGATATTAATGAAAATAAAATAGCAGACCAAGAATATCATTTAAGGAAAACATTTCCATATGTTTTATTATAATTAACAGTTACAGGGAGTAAAAGCAAGAAGATGAGGGGAATTTGGGTTAACTGTTTTCAGAACTTTTCTGACATGGGTTGCCTTACCTGCCTTCAGGAAGCCATTTATTTATTACTCTGTTTTTATCTATCAGTAAATGATGCCCAGGGAGAGAAGGAAATCCTGCTTTAAAAAGATATTGAGATTATTGAATTTAACATTTGTAAAATTGGTTTGGTTGCTTAGCAGTCAAAAAAAAGTAAGTTAAAACTATTATTATAGTGTTTGTGGCATTTGAACCTATAATTAGGTGACCAAATATTTTCCATAAACCCCCTTATATTTAGCCACTTACAATTTTTTTTTTGCAATTTTATGATTTGAAGCTAAAATTTCCATGGCTTCTATATATATATTGCCTGGAATCACTAAAAAATAAATCAAATAAGTTTGAATTTTGGTAATTTGTCTTCCCTTGACTAATTTAACAGAAAGTTATTGACATTTTTATAGAAAACAAAACAAATTCTATATTTCATTTTGGATTAGACCTTAAAATCAAATGTAGCATTCAGGGAACCTTCAAAAGGACCATATATGAACTCAGAAAATAATAGTTTAAAGATAATAATGTAATTCATAGATTAAAACCACAATCTAAACATGCTCTGTTGCAAATTTTACTTTGGAAATGTGTTCCTGCTACTTGGATCAGTTCCTCCTCTCTCATTTGATTTATAACCTCACCATCTATTTGTTTGAATGCTGTACAGATAGCTTAGACTGTAATAATTATTTTTATAATTTGAAAAAGACTTCTAGAAGCATTATATTAAAAAACTTTTCATAATATATAATATGATTTGGTTATGTCCCCATCAAAATCTCATCATGAATTCCCACATGTTGTGGGAGGGACCCAGTAGGAGGCAATTAAATCATGGGGGCAGTTCTTTGCTGTGCTGCTCTCATGATAGTGAATAAGTCTCTTGAGATCTGATGCTTTTAAAAAGGGGCGTTTCCCTGCACAAGTTCTCTTTTTGCCTGCTGCCATCCATGTAAGACATGGGTTGCTCCTCCTTGCCTTCCACCATGATTGTGAGGCCTCCGCAGTCATCTGGAAATATAAGTCCATTAAAACTCTTTTTCTTCTCAGTCTTGGGTATGTCTTTATCAGCAGTGTGAAAACAGACTAATACAATATATAATACACAAAATATATACTACTTTATATTATTAATCATTTAAGAGGAATAGTATGTAAACTTTTGAGATGAATTACAATCTTATATATATAAATTCAATCTCAGATTGATTATATTTTAGTTTTAGCTCTTCAGCACTTAGCCAATGGATATTATGGGGCAAGAAGTACAGGATGGGGATGGAGAAGAAAAGGGGGAAAGGTAAATCTCAATAATATTTTCAGTTTTGCAAAGTAGATATAAATTTCTTTTTTTTTAATTTAGTAACCAGAAAGTGGGTGACTAGGTTGTTCACTCTACATTATCAATACGAGTAAACTAGTTGATCAAGTTTTGTTGTTGTTGTGTTTAAACTTATGAAGATATTTGATAAAGATACTGGAATATTTTCCATAGTTTTTAATTTGAGAGCACAGACTATTCATCATACATTTATCAAGAATCTTCTGTGCTCAGCTGGATTAGGAAAAAGCAGTACCAAAAGAATTAGGCACAGAAAATCATTTCAAAGAATTTAGGGTAACACAAAGTAGCTGCAATACAGAGTGATGAGTGTGAACTTTGAAAGTAAATTTGGTGGGTTTCAGGATTTCTGAAGAAGAACGTCAAATAGTCCGAAACAGTTGTCAAGGCCAGTAGAGAGGGTGGTAAGCTATCCTAAGCCCTTTCTTCTACATTAACTCTGCTTTCCAGTTAGTCTTCAGGTGCTTTAAAATTTGAGATCCTTGTTTCTCATTGTGTGGTCCATGGACCGGCAGTATTAGCACTACCAGGAAACTTGTTCAAAATGCAGAATTTTGGGCCCCCAACCAGACCTACTAAATAAAAATCTCCATTTTAAAGAGATTGCTAAATAATTCATAAATTATTAAAGTTTGAGAGGCATTGCCTTAGATTCTGTCTTCCTCTTACCTTTCAAACCCAGCTGAATGCAGAAGTTTGTATTTCCCTTTACTTTTGACCTTTAGGAAAGTACCTTTAGGAAAGAACACCTGGATATATGCAATGTGTTTAAGCAGAGAGAATAGGCTCAAGATAACCCTTGATTCTAGTTCCCTACAGCGTACATGTGAATGGGAAACAATAATAAGTTCCTATTTGCCAAGAGCATGTAAATATGTTAAAGCAGATCTGAAGACACATGGGAGTGAGACTAGGAAAGTATTAAAAATGTGGGCCTTGGCTGGGTGCTGTGCTCATGCCTGTAATCCCAGCACTTTGAGAGGCTGAGGTGGGTGGATCATGAGGTCAGGAGTTTGAGACCAGTCTGGCCAGGATGGTGAAGCCCCGTCTCTACTAAAATACAAATATCAGCTGGGTACGGTGGAGGGTGCCTATAATCCCAGTTACTCGGGAGGCTGGGGTCGTTTGAACCCGGGAGCCGAAGGTTGCAGGGAACTGAGATCGCGCCACTGCACGCTAGCCTGGGTGACAGAGCAAGACTCCATCTCAAATAAAAAAAGAAAAAGAAAAGAAAATGGGCCTTTTGACTAAGAGCTATGGCGTAACCATGGACAATAGCAATAGACGCCTCAGTGCACCCAAAGGCCAGAAGGGATGGATGCATCAACAGTGGAGACTAGAAAAGGCCCAGAAGGCAACTACTGGAACAGAGGTCTCTCCAATCCCTACTCTTGATTTTTTCCTTAAGCTCAGATACTTCCCAGGAAGAGACGAAAAGAAGGGTGGTGTGGAAATTGGAGAAGAAGGTAGGAGGAGCACCTGGAATTGGCCTAGCTAACCTGAAAAAGACTAAGTTTTAAACTGGAAGAAAATGGGTTGCCTGCAGGGCCAAGTTTAAGTTCTTTTCTCCATTAGCAATTATGAAGCTATAAGTACAATTAATTATTTGATGAAAAATAAAACTCTACTTACACATATCTGATTGACAATATGACAACTTTACAGTATAAATATGAAATGTTGGTTAAAATCCTTCAGTGGCTTCTTATGTCTACCGTGTTCTATCTTGGCACATCCTATTCTATTTGGTTCTGGCCTACCTCTCTAGCATCATTTCCTGAAACCAGCAATGGAAACTGAAAAATTAAAGATGTGTCAAGTAATAGATGGAAATTAAAGTGTAAATTCTAAACCATTAGACCTATATTCCTCTGTGCATGTGTGCACGCATATCTGTCTCTCTGACTGTGTGTAATGTATAAGAATATTGACTCTTTAACCACTTAACTCTGACCAAAATAATGCTGCATTAAAAAGTATCCCCAAACTCAGTGGTTTAAAACACTGAATTAATGCTTCAGATTGGCTGAAGTTTGTCCAAGCCAGTTTTGCTTTGATGGTTTTACTGGTCTCTTCATTCATACTCTGGAACCAGTTGAGTTCACTTGGGGGGTGACTCTGCCTCACATGTTTCATATCCTCCTGTGGGACCAGCAGGCTAGTCTAAGATTGTCTTCTTTGTGCTATCATAGATTTAAAATTATAGGGCCAATCACGTTGTAGCTTTATAAACTTCTGTTCATGTCACATCTGCTAATATTCCACTGGTCAAAGAAAGTTTGTTCCACAAACTATAGGAAAGCGCTGAAAGCAACATGCCAAAGAGTATAGGTTTATAATTCAGTTACTGCAGATAGAAAAGTAATGCACTCCACTTTATACCTCCTTTTTAAAATAACTGCCACCACATCATACAGAAAGATTTATAAGCAATTAGAGATACAAAAGCTGGCACAGTAGTGCTTAATCTCTCTACAGTATAACCCCATAATCAAGTCCTGTTTTCATTTTCTATCTTTTAGGAAAGCTTATTTACAGGATTACAAAATGATCACTGAATTATATTTTATAATTAATACATTCATAAATTTGATTGTGTCATTTTCATGTTCTTTTAGAGGAGTGAACAAACTATAGCCTGTGGGCCAAATCCGCCTCAGCACGTGATTTGTAAATAAATTTTCACTGGAACACAGCTGCTCTAAGTTGCTGATGTACTGTCTGTGGCCACTTTGATGCTACCACAACAGAGCTGGGTAGTTGTGCCTGATAAAATATTTACTGAAAAGCTGAAAATATTTACTATCTCATTCTTTGCAGAAGTGTTTGATACCCTGTTTATCATATGTAAGGCAATTATACATTTTATTGCCTTTAGCTGTCACCTAAGTTCTATCTTCCTTCAAAAATGGAGAAAGCTTTAACGAATAGTGGAGCCAGGATCTGAATGCACACCTGGCTGACCCTAAAGCCAATGCTTTCATCTAATATATTATGCTGTTTCCACAGTATTTATAATACTTTGAAGAATGCTGCCTCTTATATGGGTGGGGAAATAGAGGGCCCAATGTATCACTGACATTCAAATTATATAAAACTTTTGTCAAAAATTTTTAATTCTTGAGCTAATAAAATTTATATGCAAGAGATTTATAAATCTGAATTTCAGCAAAGGTCACAGGTAGTCCTTATTTACACTAAAAATAAAGATCCTGAGGTATAAGTGAAGGAAACAAGGAGGGAAGTTGAAAAAGCTTCACATCATTATGGTGACAAATTGAGTAGAGAATTGATGCAGGAAAATAAAGGACTTCTAAAGAGAACAACAACAACAAAAATCACTAGAAGTTATCCAAAATATACTTGGAATACACAGTATTCTAGCTCATCCTCAATTTTCCACCTTGGCTCTACTATTGTTAATTGTGATTTTCATGTGAATCTCCAATCCAGAAGCAACTCAGATAAACAAGAAAACTTAGGAGGACAGAAATAATGTATGCGGGGGACAGAGATCCAAGATGGCCGATTAGCAGCAGCTCAGGATTGTAGCTCCCACTGAAAGCGCAGAGAGTGAGTGGACGCCACACTTTCAGACGAATTTTCATTGCCTACTCACCAAGAGATTCTTGGCGGAGGAGCCCCACGGGTCACCAGCGCGACTCTTTGGCCGGCGCAGCCGTTTTGCAGGCGCCCCAGTGCGGTGGTTCTCAGTCCAGAGTATACGGGACTGAGTGCCCCTTTGGGTTGGCGTTTGGAGCTCCAGGAAGACAATCTCCCATTCAGCTGATTGAAAAACGGACTGAAGTGGGGAAGCAGACCCGGAGATTCCCGGGCAGAAAAGCGCCACGAATCTTAACGCCGCTGTTTCAGCCAGGGTAGTGGGTTGCTGCAGGGGAAGGCTGGTCCCCCCTCACAAAGAAACAAACAAACAAAAAAAAACAGCAGTTGGCACTGCTGAGGATTGAGACTTTCACAGCAAGTACAGCTGAACCCGGGAAGGTCCAGCTCTGTGGGGGGAGGGGGCGTCCACCAAAGGAAAACTAAGAAACAGAAAAAACTTTACCACCAACAAGCTGGACGTCCACTCAGAGACCTAATCTGAAAGCCAGCAATTACACAGACGACAGGTGGATAAATCCATAAAGATGGGAAGAAACCAGCGCAAAAAGGCTGAAAACACCCAAAATCAGAATGCCTTTCCTCCTACAGAGGATTGCAGTGCCTCATCACCAATTGAACAAGGCCTGATTGAGAATGAATGTGAGGAATCCATAGAATCAGGCTTCAGAAGGTGGATAATGAGAAACTTCTGTGAGCTAAAAGAACATGTTCTAGCCCAATGCAAGGAAACTAAGAACTTTGAAAAAAGGTTTGAGGAAATGTTAACGAGAATGGACAATTTAGAAAGGAATATAAGTGAACTAATGGAGCTGAAAAACAATACGAGAACTTCGCGAAGTATGCACAAGTTTTAACAGTCGAATTGATCAAGCAGAAGAAAGGATTTCAGAGGTCGAAGACCAACTTAACGAAATAAAACGAGAAGACAAGATTAGAGAAAAAAGGGTAAAAAAGAATGAGCAAAGTCTCCAAGAAATATGGGACTATGTGAAAAGACCTAATCTACGTTTGATAGGTGTACCTGAATGTGATGAAGAGAATGAATCCAAGTTGGAAAATATTTTTAGGATATTATCCAGGAAAACTTTCCTAACCTAGCAAGGCAAGACAATACCCAACTCCAGGTAATACAGAGAACATCACAAAGATATTCCTCAAAAAGAGCAACCCCAAGGCACATAATCATTAGATTCATCAGGGTTGAAACAAAGGAGAAAATACTAAGGGCAGCCAGAGAGAAAGGTCAGGTTACCCACAAGGGGAAGCCTATCAGACTCACAGCAGTTCTCTCAGCAGAAACCCTACCAGCCAGAAGAGAGTGGGGGCCAATATTCAACATCCTTAAAGAAAAGAACTTCCAACCCAGAATTTCATATCCAGCCAAACTAATTTTCATAAGTGAAGGAAAAATAAAATTTTTTGCAAACAAGCAAGTACTCAGAGATTTCATTACCACCAGGCCTGCTTTACAAGAGCTTCTGAAAGAGGCACTATATACAGAAAGGAACAACCAGTATCAACCATTCCAAAAAACCCATCAGTAAGCTGCATCCAGACCCATCTCACATGCAAGGATATACAGAGACTCAAAACAAAGGGATGGAGGAAGATTTGCCAACCAAATGGAGAGGAAAAAAAAAAAAAAAAAGCAGGAGTTGCAATTCTCATCTCTGATAAAATAGACTTTAAAGTAATAGAAACCAAAAGAGATAAGAAAGACATTGTATAATGGTAGAGGGATCAATGTAACAGGAAGAGCTAACAATCCTAAGTCTATGTGCACCCAATATAGGAGCACCCAGATACACAGGGCAATTTCTTGGTCAGTTACAAAGAGACTTGGACTCCCACACAATAATAGTGGGAGACTTTAACGTTGCATTGTCAATATTGGACAGATTAATAAGACAGAAGGTTAACAAGGACACCCCGGGGCTTGAACTTAGACCTGGAACAAGTAAACTTAATAAATATTTACAGAACTCTCTACTCCATATCCACAAAAGATACATTTTTTTTTCAGTAACACATCACATTTATTCTAAAAGTGACCACATGGTTGGGAGTAAATCACTCCCCCAGCAATTGCATAGCATTTATAGGTTTAAATGAAATATTGGTTGGCTGTTTCTTTGTTATTTTCCTCCCTTATTCCTTCCTGTCTCCATTGTGTAACACAATTATTAGCATAAAAGAGCTTGTTAATATCAATTTCTAGACTGCATTCTAGCCTGGGCAATAGAGCAAGATTCCTGTCTCTCTCTCCCTCTTTTTCTTCTTCTTTTTCTCTTTCTTTCATTCTCTTTTTATTCCTTCTTCCTCTCTTTCTCTCTTTAAAAAAAAAAATGTTAAAGTCAAGAAAGAAGGATAAAAACTAGAGTACTGTTTCAGATTAAAGAAGGATAATGAAACATGAAAATAAAATGGAATATGTGATCCTGGATTAGATACCAGACTAAGAAAAAAATAGCTGCAAAAGATACGATTGAGGCTGGGTACAGTGGCTAACACTATAATCCCTGCACTTTGGGAGGCCAAGGCTTGGTGTTGCTTGAGCCCATGAGTTGAAGACCAGCCTGGGCAACATAGGGAGACTCTATTTCTACAAAAAAATTAAAAATGAGCCAAGCATGGTGGCACACACCTGTAGTCCCACCTACTTAGGAGGCTGAGGTGGGAGGATAACTGAAGCCTGGGAGGTGAAGGCTGCAGTGAGTCATAATAGCCCCACTGTACTCCAGCCTGGGCAACAGAAAGAAGTCCCGTATCAAAAAAAAAAAAAAAAAAAAGCATAAAGCCCTAATCCAATATAACTGGATTCCTTAGAAGAAGAATAAGAGACTCCAGGGATGTGTGCAAATGGGGAAAAAGCCATGCAATGACATAGCAGGAAGGCAGTAGTCTCCAAGTAAAGGAGAGAGGCTCAGGAGAAACTAAACCTGCCTACATCTTTCTGGATTTCTAACCTCCAGAACTGTGTAAAAATAAAGTTCTGTTATTGAAGTGATAGACTGTAATATTTTGTTATGGCAGCCCTAGCAAACTAGCACAAAGACCAATTGAGGTTTTATAAAAAAAAAAAAATGTATGCATGCCATATACACAGATGTCTGTTTTATGAGTGGAATTTTCTTGTAATCCACTTTTCTAATAAATATTTGGGTTATACTATAACAATATCAACACCTCATGCTGTGAGAAATGAGACTGGTGCAACTAGCACAAAAATGAGAATGCTCTGGCTACTTCTATTCTTAAGAATAATAATCTATCTTTGAGCTCTGACCCATGAGTTTTATGTCTTCTAACAGGATCAGTGAAACCATGGTAGGCTAACTTGTCTCATTTTTCACTGTTCACAAGGGTGTATATAAAATATACTTACTTTCCTCTCTGAGAAGACTGCTAAAGCTTGGCTAGGGGAGGGACCATGGGGTGCGGGGGAGGTTGGGGAGGATTAACGCTGGGAGAAATGCTTGATGTAGGTGATGGGGGGTGGAAGACAGCAAACCACCATGGCATGTGTGTACCTATGCAACAATCCTGCAAGATCAGCACATGTACCCCAGAACTTAAAGTACAATTTAAAAAAAAAAGGAATAACAAATTCCTCTTCAAAAGATTTAATTGTGTAATGCTCTTATCCTTTGCTTAGAACCCCAAATTTCTTGTACTCTCTTGTTTCCAGCCTGCAAACCACTCTCCTGCTCTAGTTGCACCCCTGACATGCTCAGACATGTCCAGACATGCCTTGTACCATAATGGACAGACCACTCCCATCCCCTCCTTCTCTTACAAATCACACACTAACACAGGGACAGGAACTGCTTTAGGGATAAAAACCCCTTCTCTCCTTTGTTCGGTGTGCTCTTGGGATCATGACTGAGACAGGCAGCACCCTACTGCAGAAGTACATTGCCTTGCTGAGAAAACTTTTTGCCTGAGTTCTAGTTCTTCTTTGTGGCACCAAGCATTTGTTTCAAATAGCTTCATTGTTTTATGGCAGTAGGCTCAGGCATAGAGTCCAGAACATCATTTTTGATATCAAATTCAAATAATGGGTAACACTCCTTTGGTGCAGGTCTCCCTGATCTGAAGATCGATGAACTAAAGTTATCTATTACCCATATTGTACTTCTAGGTTCAGATAAGGACATATAATGGTAAGATAGAGACAGAAGAACCACAATAGAATATCTTATTCAAAAATGATCAGTGGGGTGGTGATAAGCACGTAACAGTCACTAATTTTGAAATTCTGGAAGCTAGCCCCTCTATATTATTCTGGGGGCAAAAATAATGTGTTCATTAGAACTCAGTTCTACTCTCTGAGAGTGGTTTTTCTTTTTGCAGCTCTTTGTTCCACCCTCTGGGGTCTTTATTTTCTATGATAATATCCTGCATTTGCATGTGAATAGTTTTCTCAGGCTATGTTTGGCCTATAAGATTTAGAAATCTCTTTTTGCTTTAAATGTCTCTTTTCCTTTTAGTGCAAACTAATATAATTCCTTTCAAAGCTTTGTGTTTCCTGAGTATCAAATTATAACCCAGTTAATTAGAAAAAAATCCATGCTAATAAATATCTTAGAAACAGGACCTTAGCACCCAACTGCTACGTCTTAAAGAGTCTTTAGAGAGATTGTGCTAGCATAGAGAGAATAAAATACGTACCCTTAACATCCTATAAGTCTTTTGTATGCCTGAGAGGTTCATAAAGCACCATCTTAAATATTTCTCAGTTTTCTAAAGAGGTCTTAAAGCTGTATCCTTCCTTGAGTTTTTACTGTTCTGAAGTCACTGTTTACTGTCATCACCTTGTGCTTGGTACTTGCACTGAGACCTGTTTTTACCTTGAAAACCTTTTGCCAACTGGAAAACCTGGGAATGGAAAACAGTTTTGCTTTCCAACCCATCAAGTTCTCATTTGTAAACAATTCCTCTAAATTGTGTTCAAAAACTGAACATTTTCCTCTTTAGCTCACTTTTTTTTACAGCTTCTCTTTTAAAATACTTTAAAAAGACCGATTATACCTGCAACATACTTCCTGAAAATGACCTTCTCTAGACTACTGATTGATAGTCACTTTCAATTTACTGCTAGTGACAGCCTCCCAATTGTTCCACCAATATCCAACTGAAATCCCCTCCACCTTCCAATAGCAATTTCCTTTCTGTACTTCAAGCTTCCTTCAACAATCTCCTTGCTGCCCAGTCCCAAAGCCACTGCCCTTGTATTAGGTTATTGTTACAGTGGTATCCTACTTTCAGACACTAATTTCTATTTCAGTTTTCTATTGCTGCATAGCAAACAGTCTAAAAAGTTAGTGGATTAAAACATCCACCATTGTATTTGCTCACAATTGTATTGGTTGGCAGGGGTTAAGCGGCACCATTCTTGTGCGGATCTTGCTTGCAGTCAGGTGGTGGCTGGGGCTGGAGCATTCAAGACAACTTCCTTCACATAGGGCTCTTTAGCAGGGACAAAAGCCATGCCAGTAAATGTCTTTGAGACAGTCCCTTGTCTATGAGTTTTATGGTACCCAAATTCTATGACTTAATAGTATGGAACCTCTTTCCCTCTCTATTTGGGTTTTTCCACATGACTAGCTTGTACTTCTTCACCTGGTATCTGGATCTCAAGAGCAAGAGTTCCTAAACAACAAGCTCCAATGAGCAAGTGTGCACCAAGTCTATGCTTGAATTATGCTTGCATATACCCCACTAGTCAAACTGAGTCAATTCAGGAGATTACACTCAATTTTGGACAATGTGAATACCTTTAGGACTGGTTCGTTGGTTCACATAAGATTCTGCCCTGAAACATCAACAGAGCTTTCTTCATATATTTCTATTCAGTTGCACTAACAACTTTGTAGTTTTGATTATTTCTGTTTATCACTATACCAACAGGAACTAGATAAAATACCTAAAATGCAGGGGGTTAACAATCAATATTTGTAATTCTTTCTGAGTTAATGACTAAATATGGAACTGTCAAGATCAAATTTATTGAAAAGTATCAGAGCACTTTATGGATAGGGACCAACTTTGTCCTTGTATTAAACACTTTTTTAAAGATGTATAGTAATTTATGCCAAGAAAAACAAGGTTTGTTGATACTAAAATATGCAATGTTTAGAGAAATAATTTAATGTATCACATGGAAGAGAAAAGTATTTAAGAATACCTTAATTCTTCCAGTTAAGAGAAAACATGTAAGAAAATAATTTATTATCCAACTGTAAGTTTTGAGAACTTTTAGCCCTTAAGTGAGGGGGATTCTGACTTTAGCAGTTTCCTATTGCTTTAACAAATTACCACAGATTTCAGGATTTAAAACATCACAAATATGTTTTTTTACAGTTCTGGAGGTCAGCAGTTGAAAATCAGTTTCACTAGAGATCTTGAGGACCTGGAGGCAGAATCAGTTTCCTGCCCTTTTAGCTTCTATAAGAGTATTCCTTGATTTGTGGTCCCTTCTTTCCATTGTCAAAGCTCTCCACTCCAATATCTGCTACCATCAGCCTACTACTGTTCTGACTCTATCTTCTCATGGTCCCTGTTATAAAGATCTCATAAGGCCCACTTTGATAATCTCTTAATCTTAAGATTCTTAACTTACTCACATCTTCAAAATATCTTTTCCATATAAGGTGACATTCACAGGTTCTAGTGATTAGAATTTGAATGTTTCTGGGGGTGATTATTCATCCTACCACAGTGAGATACTAAATTATACTTAGTAAAATTATACATATTACACTAAATTGTACATTTTTTTCTCTCTTCTTCTGGCTTTTGTTTTCTAAACATGTAAGTCTTAAGGGACTTTAAAGCATGTAAAAGAAGATTCACAGATTAAGACAATATGTGTTGGACATACACAAGGATGGGAGTGTCCGTATAAAAAATAGGAAGAGAAAAACTTGTTTTCTTTCTACTTTCACATACCACAACACAACATTTCTGACATGAGATTCTCTAGCAAAGTGGGTGTCCTCTAATTCAATTCAATTCTGACAGTATCTACCTGGAGGCAGCATCAGATTCCACAGTTTAAGAGCTCAGTGTCACAAGACTGCACCCATTTCAGACCCAAATTGCAAGTTCCAGGTTGTCATCTTTGCTTCTGACTAATTGGCTATAAATGAAGGTTTCTATGATCCCTTTCCCAGTTTGATTAATTTACTAGAGCAGCTCACAGAACTCAGGAAAACACTTGTGTTTGCACATGAAGAGTCAGATAAAGAGATGGATAGGACAAGACATGTGGGAAGGAGCATGAAGCTTCCATGCCCTCTCTGGGTACCACCTTTCAGGAACCTCCATTTGTTCAGCTATCTAGAAGGTTCGGAAACCCAGTCCTTTTCGGTTTTTGTGGAGGCCTCATTACATGGCTACACTGATTAGATCATTGGCAAAAAGTTGGGAGACGGGGCTGAAAGTCCCAACTCTATAATCATGCCTTGGTCTTTCTGGTGACAAGCCTGCATTCTGAGGCTATTTAGGGGTCAGCCACCAGTCATCTCATTAACATACAAAAGACATTCTTATCAATCTGGAGATTTCAAGGGTTTGAGAGATGCAGACTAACTATTCGCAATATTATACCAAGGATAGTGGGAGACCCTCGCTCAAGAATAGAGATCCCCCTGAGCTTGTGAAGGAGGTAAGAAAAAGATCTGTGTTTTCTGGCAGTGTCAACAGGGAAGCAGCAAGATCCTTGATGTGAGTGAGATTGAATAGGAAAACATTCTGTCATCCAAACCTGGTATATTAGTCTGTTCTCACGCTGCTAATAATGATGTACTGCAGGCTTGGCAATTTAAAAAGGAAAGAGGTTCAACTGCCTCACAGTTCTACATGGCTAGAGAGGCCTCACAATCATGGCAGAAGGTGAATGAGGAGCAAAATCTCATCTTACATGGCAGCAGGCAAGAGAACGTGTGCAGGGGAACTCCCACTTAAAAAACTATCATATCTCGTGGAACTTACTCACTGCCATGAGAACAGCATGGGAAAGACCCACCACCATGATTCAATTATCTCACACCAGACACATGGGAATTACAGAAGCTACAATACAAGAGGAGATTTGGGTGAGGACACAGCCTAACCGTATCACCTGGTATAGAAGCAACAGAGACCTGAAGAGGTTTTGCAAACAGAGGAATGGATGATTGAATAATTATACCAATGAACATGCCCCAGTGCCTTGCCACTGGAAAATAACCGAGGTGTCAAGATAGGAAGGACACCAGGAATGATGACAGTTGAATTTTTTACCAGATGAATAACATGGAGTCTCAGTGTCAAAAATTAAGTTGCAGAAAAATTTAAAAAAATATATTTTTCATGCCTTAGGTTGAGGACTAAAGTTTAATCCTACCTGCTTAGCTTACTCTCTCTCTCTTGTGCTTGCCATATAAGTTTTAACACTGTTTCAAAAATATAAAGAGAAGAATTATAATTTTGGTGTATAAACTTTTGAAATAAAAATATAAACATACTTTTAAAAAACCCTTATCTTCCACCCATTATTACTCTTTATTGGTCATATTAAGCAGGTTATAAATTAGATTCATAGATTCATATTTAGTCTTATAATGATATATTTGTTAGAGTTCCATCTCCCTGCACTTTAAGTATACTAATTCTATAATTTCCTGTTAATAATATCTGTCAAAAGGATTACACAGACTTTTTCAAAGTTGTTTGTTACTCAAGGGAAAAAAATGTTTATCTCTGTGTTCTTATTTTAACATTGCTTATTAAAATTTAGAATCTGTATACAACTTCCTTCTCCTCTGAGAGCAACTGAATTATGCAAAATAGCTATAAAAATAATTTCAAGAAAGATAGCCAAGAGACCTTCCCACTGAGAACTGTAACTTTAATTTTCAGATAGTTTCATATGAATTGCTCCATTTGGTTTGCAGAACAATAGTATATAGTATGGCAGGCATTTTCACTTAAATTTGACTAAAATTATTCCAGAAAGTCAAGTGGGCTATTTTGAGGATTACAAGTAGAAATTCCATCTATTTAATAAATATTAACCACTATTGCTATTTTTTATACATATGAGAAGTGAGGCTCCAAGTGATTATGGCTTGTTCCATTTCTTCTGACCCAGAGTCCAAAGTTTTATCCTCAATGCCCAACAGAGATTCCCTGTTAATTTTTCCCTTCAGAGAATGAGAATTTATTTAGTAATAGAAAAACAACAGGAAAAAATCTCAAAGGTTGTATTCCATCTGCATGATCTCAGCGTAGGCTCAACATTTACTTCTGGACAAAAGGGCTCTGTGAAGTCCAATCCCCTCAACCTCCCATACTACCTGTGTTTATCTTCGGAGGAAAAAAAAAAGAAATCCCTAGAAAGGTCTTACTCCTTTTCTCTTGAAGGTGAGAGAAGAACACCTTTTGAAACTACTCTTGCTGTCAAAGTTCAGTGCTTGATTTGTGAAGCCTGGTCTTGCAAAAGTACTAAATCAATGTAAAATGAATTTACATTTGTAAACTTTGTTTCTACTTAATGGGATTAGAAAGACTACTCACATTAAACAAACAAAAACATTGGTTCAGCGTCAAGACAGAACAGTAAGTTAACCATACACAAACCTTGAGACTCAATGTGAATTTAGGCTTACAAAGTCTATATTAAGATGGTTCAAAGAATCAAGATACTTCCAGAGTGTGTTTATGTTTTTTTACATCTACTCTTTACCTGAGCCATGTCACAATTGAAGAGAGAAAAGTCACAAAAGAGTGATATACAATGTGCAATGAGGTTGGTTGGAGAGCAGTTAAAAGACAGATCTTCTAAACCTAAACTTCTCCAGATGTGAAAATTTAAGTGTGATGATTTAAACTCACACAAAAGCAGCAACACTTCCGTTAAAAGTCCTACCAATATGCAGAGAAGAAATGCACAACACTTGCACTTAAAAAGAAAAGTATCTTAAGTATTCCCAAATAAATTAGCTTTGAATACTTCTGGCAGTAGGTGAATTTGGGAATAATCATTATGACCCATTGTCTGCTTACAGTTTTGAAAAAATTTCACAATCTTTATTTTTATCTGTTTACATTCTTATCTTCTCCAAAAGAGGACTCAGTACTGTCTTAACTTTCTGACTTTCCATAGACATCAGATTTCTCCATGTGGAAATCAAGTAAGGTATATGAAATGAAAACTGCAAACAGCATGATTATTTCTTAATTTGTTTTGTCTTTGGGGTTTTGCCACATATAATCCCAATAACCAACTAAATTTGTCAATACAAGTGATAGTCTTATTTTAATTGAGAGAGAAAAAGATCATGTTAGGACTTGTGCAGCCACAGGGCAGATGATATAAGTAGAGCTGATAAAATAGGAAGAAAGTTAGTAAATGGGCCCAAAGTCTTATTCAAAAAGTTCAACTAAGATAACAAAAGTCAGGCAGATGCTATAAAGTCAGCAAGGTGACTGGGCTACTGGATTTGAGGACGAAGATTAAGTAAGTGACCAAAACAGTTAGAAACCCAAACCAATGCTTTTAGCAACAGAAAGATATATGGACATAAAGCTTTGAGGGATCAGAAAAAAAGGTTAGTTGATGCTGAGCTCTGTGATCTTCACAAATGCTTGTTTTTCAAGCAATGCCTATGAAATATCAAAAGGAAGTTTAGGTGTATTCTGTGTATTAGCAAATATATTAAATCATATACATCCAGATCAAGCCACAAAGTTAATCTATTGAGGCTGCTGTTAACAAGCACGGTTTTGAAATCCCTTTGTTAAAATTGCTTTAAATATTGCATCATCTCACTTATATGTGTAAGTCTAAAAATATAACAAAACAAAACAGTTGAATATGAGGAAATAGTAGACCTGTGGTTACCAGGGTGAAGGGGAAGGGGAGAGGTAAGTCAAAGGGTAGAGTTGCAGTTATGTAATAAGAGTAAATCTAGAAATCTAATGTAGAGAATAGGATATAACCAACGATATTATATTGTATAAATGGAAATTTGCTAACACAGTACAGATTTTAGGTGCTCTGACTACAAACAAAAAAAAATTCTATGTGAAGTTATGAATATGTTAATTTGCTTGGCCGTAGGTATCATTTTAGTATTTATGTATATCAAAACATTATTGTAGATGTTAATATGGCAATAAAAAGAGGTAAAAGAAAATAATAAATACCTAGTAAAAGATTGTTTTCACAGCCCAACTTTAAACCACACAGTGAGATCAATAATATTATTCATGGAGAAGACAATCTGAATTTATGCTTATGCCTGTCCACTCTGTTTCCAAAATCTCACCCCTACATTGATCATTATTTCAAATAAAAGTAAAATAATTAATTAGTTACTACTTTGTATGGCACTCAGAAATTTTAAATTAAAAATGTGGGACTGCTGCCTCATTCACATTCTTAAAATACAAACAGTGGCCTAGGGATAGTGGTACAGAGGGTCCTTTGCCTCGAGTATCACATCCTTAGTGGGTGTTAGAAAGCTGTGAATAGTTGCAAAACTTAAATGGTACCTTGCCTAATTGAGGTGACTTGAGTAACTCCAGTCAATGCCTTACTTAAAAAATATTCTTTTCACTATATACTTAACTTGCATATCCCAGATTCCATTGCTTGGGCTGCCAATGACCCTAAGCTCTATATATTGCAAACGGATGCTTATCTTCCACATCTACAACCAAAAAACATGCTGAAGTATGTAACTGTTAGCCCAATATCCATTAACAAATAGCCAGCAACATGCTGCTGATCAGAGATAGGTGCTCCAGTACCTAGTTTTGCCTAATTTTGTAGCACTTGGAATAAATGAAGTGCTTTCAAAGCTTAGAATATTCAATGTTCTCAGTTCTTTCTCATTATTCTCTTTCTATAACATTTAACTTGTGTGAATTATACCTTTTAGAATGTTGTACATCATCACTAGACAACTCCAAACACACACCCGCGCGCGGACCCCCCCCCCCCCCCCCCCCACACACACACACACTTCATGACATTGTTTTCTGTAATCTCCAAACACATATACAAAAAGAGGTAGTTATGGTAGTAATAATCATGGATTAAGGGACAAGAAGATCAATTTCAAAATATAGCTTCCCTAGAGTAGAAAGATATTCACCTAGTTTTCTGATTGATGCAGATTTATTTTTGGACCAGGAAAATGGTAGGAAAGAGAAAATATTGCCTACTTCTAATTAAGTAAAGTAAGGTTGAAATACCTATCACAATTTTCAACCCAATTCTTTTACTCTCTAGTTTATGAAAATTTCTCATAGATACTTGCAATAGGTTAATTGTCAGTTCTGGTTTACAGTGTTCCGACTTTTGTGATCTTCCTGTGCCTTCACAGATATGTTTGTGAAAAGCTGAGCCCAGCTGGATCATGGGCTGCAAACCATATGCCATTTTACACCAGAAACCTCTGTTTACTCTCTGGACCTGCTTACAATTACTCTCATCTTCTGATTTCCTGGATTTCTGGCATGTTAGCGCAATTTCTACATCTGTTTGTAACCCATCTGGTTTGGTGAACATCTCCTTCCAAGCTTTTTGGGCTTGGTTACTCATACCCTCTGGGATCTGCTCACTTCTCTGGTTTTGGTGACATCTATGCCATCCCCTAACCTGCTACCATTCCCCTTTTGTACTGGAACGACCACCAGATGGGTCTGTCCCCCAGAACTACAGCCATATGAAGAGTGGTAATAATTATTTTGTAATACCAAAGCCCCTGTGGAATCCTTGAATCGGGTGAGCTTGTCTTTCTAGGGTATGAGTATTGTATGATTATTTTTTATTTATTACTGTTTTATGTGTAGTTTTTGAACTTTCGTCATTAAAGACAATTTTTCCATGATGTGCAGTAAATAGAAAATATGTTATTTAGGCAAGAGCCTTGGGTTGCCAAATACTGTTTAGAAAACAAATACAAGAAAATTACATGAGATGATAACATGAAGAGCTAAAGCAAGACTATGAAGTATAATGTCACCAAAGATTACTGAGTTAAGATCTGAAACTTTTATGTTTATTGTACTATTATAAACATGAACTAATGAAGCTAAACTGATTCAGAGGTTAAATATTACCTAAGTCATGCTTAATATTAATTCCTATCTTTTAAAAATATTTTTGAAGTCAGAGATGGGAAGAAACAAAAACTTTGACATGTTTAGTGTTCTTGACCAAGCCTTTAAGAAGTTTACAAGTGGGCAAATGTTTATACTTTTGAAATGACTAGAAATGACTTCACAATGGATCTTAAAATGTACCAGGTAAATATTATTCCAACAGGCCAATTATCTAGTTATTAAAATGAAGCATAGTAAGTTAGCTGCTATTATTGGCAGCTGAAAGAATAACAGTCATGATTTGGAGACCTTAAAGAATTGCTCATATATTCAGTAGAAGTAATAAGATCAACAGTGAGATGCCATCTCACATCAGTCAGAATGGCTGTCATTAATAAAAGTCAAAAAATAACAGATAATCACAAAGTTGCAGAGAAAATGGCCCACTTATACACTGTTGGTGGCAGTGTAAATGAGTTCAACCATTTTGGAAAGCAGTGTGGCACTTCCTCAAAGAGCTAAAAACAAAACTACCCTCCACCCAGCAATCCTATTTCTGAGTATATACTAGAGGAATAGAAATAATTTTACCATAAGGACACATGCACACTTAGGTTCACTGCAGCATTATTCACAATAGCAAAGACATGCACTCAACCTAAATGCTCATCAAAGATAGGTTGGATAAAGAAAATGTGGTATATATACACCATGGAATACTATACAGCCACGAAAAAGAATGGTATCATTTTGAGAGAGCATGGACAGAGCTAGAGGCTATTATCCTTAGCAAACTAACACAAGGACAGAAAACCAAACACTGCATATTTTTACTTAAAGTGGGAGCTAAATAATGAGAACTCGTGAACACAAAGAAGGGGACAACAGACAAAGGTCTATTTGAGGGTGAAAGGTGAGAGGAGGGAGAGGAGCAAAGAAAAATAACTGCTAGGTACTAGGTTAATACCTGGGTGATAAAATAACCTGTATAACAAACCCCGTGACATGAGTTTTCCTATATAACAAAACTTCATGTGTACCCTTGAACGTAAAATGAAAGTTAAATAAAAGAACTAAGACGGTCAGCTTCATGAACAATGATGTAGGTATCTTTAAGATGAGTATTCTAGTAATGTGTTTTTTACCATGTTTATTTCCTGTCTCTCCAACTTTTTAAACTTTTATTGTCCTACAGTTTAAACATCTGCATTGTTTATATATTCTGTATAAATATCTTTATTCACCTAATTTCAAAACCCTTTTTAGATTAAAAAGGCTTGAGATAAACAAATAACATATTTTAAAGTAGTCATTTAATTTGTAATGACATACACATTTTCTCTTTGTGAAGGGATTGACATTTTTATTTTTTTTTTTCTTTAAGTAACTCCTTCATGTTCTTTGTAATATGAGATCAATATGCTTAAAGATATTGTCTTTGAATCTAAAGTCCAATTTGGTAGAAATGATTTTCCCTTTATATTTCTAGTACTCAATTTTTAAAAATTGATTTGGTATGCTACTGGGTAGCACATTTAATTCAACTTATACTACAAATTAACAAAAATGATGGTGTTTTTTCTTTCTGTTTTTTCTGTTTTTTTTTTTTTAACAGCAATGTTTTTTTCTTTATCACTATAGTCTATATGTCAGAATATACATTGCCCACGTTGCCCAAGAGTAGAAAGACATAAGAGAAAAGACATTTAAAAATGACAAGGAAGTTAATAGAAGGTTTGTGTGTTTTTTTCCTTTTAAGATTTTAAATCCTTAATAGTTTTAAAACCATTTGGAATGTTCCTGTGTTTAAACCCAAGCAATGCATATAGTAACTAAGGTTTGTTTAGTTAGTGAAATATCATCCAATGTGCATTTACTATACTGTTTGGCTTTATTTTGTTATTATACTTTGAATCCTAAGTCCTAATGAACAATTTTGCAAATATATCAATGACTTGAAATAAGTAAATACATATATATTTATTTAAAATCTGTTGATGATGGATCATTAAAATCAACTCTCTAAAAAAGGTATACATATTATAATTCTGAAGACTGTGACCTAAACGTGAGTACTTTTGAAAGAGACCAAATTTCAAGTAAAATAATATTTTTTAGTAATCACTGAACTATTGATAAATTCTTGAAAGTTGCTTCCTGTCATCAAACTTTGAGGTGATGATAATGGTCATAACTGGAAGGCAAGCTATGAGAAACAGTTAAAAGTATCTATTATGAACTGAATGTTGATGTCCCCCCTAGTCAGCAATGTGATGGTATTTGGAGGTGGAAGCTTCAGAAAGTAATTAATGCCCTTGTACAAAGAGGCCAGAGAGCTTCATCGCCTTCTTTCTGCCATGTGAGGAGCCAAGAAGTCAGCTGTCTGCAACGTGCAAGAGGACCCTCACTAGAACCTAACCATACTGGCACCATCATCTTGGCTTCCCCCACCTCCAAAACTGTGAGAAATACATATTTGTGGTTTAGTTAATGGTCTATGGTAATGTGTTACAGCAGTTCAATCCAAGACAGTGCCTCACTTACTAAAGACCATTTATAGTATTATATAGGCTACTTTCAGAAACCTATATTCAAATAAAAGATAAGATACAGAAACACATAATGCCATCACTAGTTCTTAATATGTAAATATTAAGAAATAGTTTGTTATTAAACTATTTCATCCAAGAAATGCAGACTCATGTTGTTTCTAATTTTTTTTATATATATAATTGGCAAAATGAAGAAATCCAACACCATCCTAGATTTTAGCTGCCCAAAGAATGAAAAAATTTCTTTGAAACCCCACAGGTGATATGAATCTGATTTATGGTTAAATACATACATATAACAAACAGAATACACCTTTTAAAAACTGGTAAAATGCCATTGGTTCTAATTATAAGGGTTACTTTTATTTACATTGAAAAACAAGGCATTTATGTCGTATCTCTAACCATCACAGCTTTTGTGTGACAGAAAGAAATTATCACCAAAATACAGCTCCTTAAGTAAGTGTCTGATTTCACACTTCCAGAAAATGTGCTCTTTCTGGTCAAGCCAGCAAGAATTGAGAAAGATTAAGAAAGTGCTTCAAAGATGTTTATTAAAAAGTAGTCATAAAAATGTGAAGTAGATGTAGCATCAAGCATGCCAAATAAAGTAAAACTGTCATCAGGAAGCTTCAACAGCTCTGAAAAGAGTTCTTCAAAATATGTTACGTTTTTCTAGACGATAACAAAATTTATCAGTTCCAAATGTCCATGTTAGTCTTTCATAAAGACACGAATGAGTCACAGGAAAAAAATTAAAAATAAAAAATACCCTATCTCAGGGAATCATGCTGACAACCTGATGTGTTTTCTTCCACACATTTATGTCTGCTCATAAGTATTTACAAACATATATATGCATATATGTATTTTAACTTTTTCCCTTGCTGCACTTGAATTTTTCTCATAACAAAACAATAACTCTGCAATTTGCTTTTTTAGGTGGACTGTGTGCCCCTGATAACCATTCAGTTCAACTTGATAATTAACACATTTGTTTTAATAGCTACATAATATTCTATAAGTATGATTTATTCAGTTGTGTGTGTGCGAGAGAGAGAAGAGAAAGAGAGACAGAGGAGGATATTCAAGGATTCTGTCCACTACAACGTTTTGCCACAGCTAACAATGCAGAAATGAAAATACTTGAGGGCTGGGTGCAGTGGTTCATGCCTATCATCCCAGCACTTTGGGAGGCTGAGGCAGGTGGATCACCTGAGGTCAGGAGTTCGAGACCAGCCTGACCAACATGGAGAAACCCCATATCTACTAAAAATACAAAAAAATTAGCCGGGCGTGGTGGTGCATGCTTGTAATCCCAGCTACTCAGGAGGCTAAGACAGGAGAATTGCTTGAATCTGAGAGGTGGAGGTTGCAGTGAGTGGCAATGGCGCCATTGCACTCCAGCCTGGGCAACAACAGCAAAACTCTGTCTCAAAAAAAAAAACAAATTTGAACACATATTTCTATGATTTTACTTTTATGGAATGGATTTTCAAAAGTGTGTTTGTAAGGTTAAAGAATGGATGTGTTGTTACTTTTAATAAATATCAGGAGATTATCTCATACTACCCAAATTATATTATAATTTCTTCTTGAACCATTTAATTTGCATCCTTCTATCAGTGAGGCTGGGAAATATTTTATGCTTACTGACCTTTTGGCATATTTCTTTCATGAATGATTGCCATTTCTATTTTCCTGTTAAGCTCTGTGATTAGCTTATTAGACTTTGTGGTTTATATGCATCAGAAAGAGTAAAACTCAATTTTGTGTGGAACAAATACTTACCCTGGTGTAGTATATTTCATTTGAATTTGTTTGTAGAAATATTTACCATAGAAAAGTTAATTTTTATTAGTAAAGTATGCTTTTTATTTCCTTTGTGGCTTCTAAGTACCCTTTATTGCTTATTATACCTTTATTCATAAATATCTTTAAATATTAGAAAAATTACATATTGTTTTAAATACTTTAAAGATTTTATTCATTTAGATTTTAATCCACTTTTAATTTTTTAGTTGAAAGACAAAAGTACATAAACCATGAACACAAATTGAACTAACCAAGGTAACAATCAATCTGCTTAAGAAATTGAGCATCACCAGCACCTTCTCCTGCACTGTCCAAATCACCACCCCAGTACTCCAAAGCAAATGTTAGTCACAACCCTGACTTCTAACACAATAGAATTGTTTTGTCTGTTTTCAACTATATAAAAATGAATCATTGAATATGTGTTGTTTTGTATCTGGCTCCTTTCACTAAAATTTTTGTTTATAAAATTCATCCACGTTAAGCATAGTTGTCAATTGTTCATTTTTATTGTTTTACAGCGTTTATTGTATGACTAAAACACTACTTATTTATTCTATCATTGATACATTTTGGGTTGTTTTTGCTTTGGGAGAATAAACATTCTTATATCTATTTACATGTTCGTGAATTTGGGCTGAATAACTGCTTGAGTGTGAAATTGTTAGGAGATATATAGTAGTCAAATACAGAAGACAATGCAAAACAATTTTAAAGTGATTGTGAGTGCATTCCTACAGAGCGGTGTGAGACTGCCAGTTGCTCAAATCCTTGCCAATACTCAGTGTTATTTGTCTTTTAATTTTAGACATTCTGGAGAATGTGTAGTAATTTTTCATCTTGGAAAATTACATTAAATTAAGTGTAAAATAAATAGCATTCATTTCTCTAATTTTGATAACTTTTTCATAAATTTATTGGTTTCACATATTTTCTTTATTTTGAAGTGCTTATTGTCCATTTTACATTGGGTCATCTGTTACTGAATTGTAAACATTCCTTGAATATTGAAATATGAGCTCTTGGTCAGTTTATGTCACAAATATCCTCTTTTTCAATTTTTGCCTTTTTATTATTCTGAAAATGCCAATTGATTAAAATTTATTTTACTATTGGTCAATACATCATGCTTTGTTTTTTCACAGTTTGTTTTGTTTCCTGTTTAAGAATTCATTCCTTCTCTCATTTGGCATTCATTTGGCTTGGCAAAATTGGCGTTCTTTTTTTTTTAACCTATAACTTTTCCTCTTTGGTGATATACCCATGGTAGGGGTAGGGAGGGACCCACAACCAATTCGAGATTGCCATTTTGTTAGGAGTTAGAAACATGCATTTGTTTAGGAATATCATTCCTCGCGCTCTCACATTTTTGAAGCAATTTTATTTGAATTCTTTATATGCATCTTCGACATCATTCTATTTTTTGCCACTAGTTCTACTTGACGAGTCACTGAGTGCTTTTTCCTAATGTACTTAATATTCACATGGCCTGCATTGTTTAAGGTGCAGCACCTTTTGAATCCACAGCTGGTGGTCCCTAGCATTTCCTCACACAGTTAAATCTCACTTGTATGGCATAACAGAGTTTTTTTCTCATTTGTTCTAAAAATATGTTTTGGATGATCTCTAAAATGTAACCAGTATATTTTTAATCTAATTCTAAACATTTGTGTTTCTCGTTAAATACAAAACCTATAAATATAAAATAATGTGCCCAGGAATAATTACCAAATCTTTGTTCAATTTATTTGCTATCTCCATTAGTCAACCTCGTCAGGTAAACTTGATAAGCATTCCAAACTACATTGAAGGCTATCATTTAAGGCTAACTTAACTCCACAACTGGATCATTATCGAGTAAACATACTGGGGAGCACGACATACAATGTGAGAGACTGAAGTAACTCAAATATATAATGTTTAATGTATGGGAGATATTCATGTAGAACAAAAAACATCACACCTTCCTTACATGCAGGCATTTGTCTTTACTATTCAATTTTATACCCAATAATTCTGAAATAATTTAAGCATTTAGGTTATAAAGTTTCTCATAAGTGCAGCCTTTGTATATCTTAGAGTAAATTTTATTTTTAGTTTCTCTTTAATTCAGGTGTTACTCATTTCTGTTTCTTAATTTCCAATATGTTACATTTTATTTTTGATTTCTGGTTTTATTAGGTTGTCATTAGTAAATGTGCAGGTGTTTTCTGCCAGAAAAATGAAAAGAAAAAAATGATGAATTGGAAAGTCTTTATCCAGTGAACCCTCACCCTTGTTGATAGAAAATCTTGTTGAAGAGGTTTCTATTCTGCAAGGTCTTCCTGCATGCCAAATGCATCTCTTCCAACTGCAGGAGCTGGGAACAATTCAGGCCAGTGGAGCAGTGACCCTCTAGTTCTAACAGCACTGGCATGAACAAACAATGCCACAGAAAGCACTGGGCAGCCCATTTCCAAAGGATTCTGCAACTTGAAGCATTCAAGTAAAGATTTTGCCCAGCTTCTGGGAAAACTAATCCTTATCCAACAAAAATGTCTGGGCTTTTGCTTGATACCAAACAGAACAAAGTCCTGTAGCTGCTCTCTCAATCACAGATCTTCAGAGATCTTCTAGCTTTATACACATCCTCCAGGTGAGGTCAGCACACCACTCTCAGTATTAGATTACTTCCCAGAGAGACAGAGAGAGGACCAGGGCACCTAGGGGTGTGGCCAACATGCCATACTCCCAGGATTTCTGACAGCCTAGTCTGAATTGACTATTTTTAACACCATTCTTTTTTTTAAATATATATATACTTTAAGTTTTGGGTACATGTGCAGAAGCGTGCAGGTTTGTTACATAGTCATACACGTGTCGTGGTGGTTTGCTACATCCATCACCCCCGTCATCTACATTAGGTATTTCTCCTAATGCTATCCCCTCCCCCTTTGCCCCACCCCTGCTATCCTTCCTCTAGCCCCACTCCTGCCAACAGGCCCCAGTGTGTGATGTTCCCCTCCCTGTATCCATGTGTTCTCATTGTTCAACACCCACTTATGAGTGAAAACATGTAGTGTTTGGTTTTCTTCAACACCATTCTTAAACATAGCTAAAATGATTGCATTCATTGCCTCTGGTACAGTTCTAAATGGATGTTACAAGTATGATTTGTAAGATATTAGTAGGTGACAAATGAATAAAGATGAATAAATATTTGGAAAATGCTTGGTGATACGGTTTGGCTCTGTGTTCCCATGGAAATCTCATCTCAAATTCTAATCTCCATAATCTTCAGGTGTTGAGGGAGGGATCTGGTGGGGAGGTGATTGAATCTTGGGGGTGGTTCCCCCATGCTGCTGTCATGATAGCAAGTGAGTCCTCATGAGATTTGATGGTTTTCTAAGTGTTTGACAGTTCCTCTTTCACACACATCTCTCTCTCACCTACCACCACATAAGACATGCCTGCTTCCCCTTCCATCATGACTATCAGTTTCCTGAGGTCTCCCCAGACACGTGGAACTGTGAGTCAATTAAACCTCTTTCCTTTATAAATTATCCAGTGTCAGGTAGTATCTTTACAGCAATGTGAAAATGGACTAATACACTTGGTTAAACAGAAAAGTTTCTTTACTGCAAGATTTTTAAGAGGCCTGAATATTTTAATACACGTTATTGCTGTTTGAGGCAGAATTCCTGGTGTTTCTAATTATTTTGAATGAAGAACACTTTTTCGTTGTAGTTGTTATGTCTGTTTTCGTTGTTGTTTTAACATCATTTCCAAGATTATGTTTCTACAAAATATATTTTGGAAAAAGTTGACCTTAATTTTTGTTTCAAAAATTACTGAATATATCACTATTTTCTTAATTTTCGAGTAAATTATTAAACAAATCTAATTACAATACAATTATTCAGATTTAATTATTACAAAGTAATTTATATATTTAGTAAAAGTAAACAATAAAAAATCATTTTAAAATTTTCATAGTCAAACCATACGTGGCAGATAGAATGAAAAGTTAGTCTCTTTCCCGACCTAATATTCAATTCTATCCCAAAATTATGCACACAATTATGTTTTCTAATTATATCTTTTAAAATGTAGATATATAATAAGGCATATATTATAATCATTCTTTTGCCCCATTTAAAAATAATCTTAATTGAACCTCTAGATGTCTCTGTATTAGCTGTATACTAAGATTTGTTTCATTTTTAAGACCTGCATTATATTTCATTGAATGAATATATTACTACTTATTTAGCTAGTCCTTTATTTAAAGACTTTTGGATTGCTCTAACTCTTTGCAATTACAAACAAAGCAGAAGTAAATAAACTTAAAGATATATCATATGACAGAATTTTTTTTTTAGGATAGATTTCTAGTAAGGTAATTGCTGGGTCAAATATCAGGCATATGTTTAATTAAAAATTGTCTTAATCAAGAAATCTTTCCCAGTTTCTATGTCTAGTATGATATTGCCTAGGTTGTCTTCCAGAGTTTTTATCATCTGGGATTTCACATTTAAGTCTTTTATCTATCCTGAGTTGATTTTTATATATGGTGTAAGGAAGGAATCCAATTTCAATCTTCTGCATATGGCTAGCCAGTTACCCTGGCACCATTTATTGAATAGAGTCTTTCCCCATTGCCTATTTTTATCAGCTTTGTCAAAGATCAGACAGTTAGTTGTAGGTGTGTGGCCTTATTTCTGTTCCATTGATCTATGTTTCTGTTTTTGTGTCAGTACCATGCTGTTTTGGTTATTGTAGCCCTGTAGTATAGTTTGAAATCAAGTAGCATGATGGGTCCAGCTTTATTCTTTTTGTTTAGGATTTCCTTGGCTAGTTTTGACTTTTTTTCATTCCATATAAATTTTAAAATAGTTTTTTCTTCTTCTCTGAAGAATGTCATTGGCAGTTTGACAAGAATAGCATAGAATCTGTAAATTTCTTTGCAGAGTATGGCTATTTTAATAATATCAGTTTTTCCAATCTGTGAGCATGGAGTGTTTTTGCATTTGTTTCTGTCATCTCTGATTGACAAATGAGATCTAATTAAACTTAACAGCTTCTGCACAGCAAAATAAACTATTAACAGAGTAAACAGACAGCATGCAGAATGGCAGAAAATATCTGCAAACTATACACCTGACAAAGTTCTAATATTGAGTATCTAAGAGGAACATGAACAAATTTACAAGAACAAAACAACCCCATTAAAAAGTGGGAAAAGGACACTTTTCAAAAGAAGACATACATGTTGTCAATAAGCATATGAAGAATAGCTTAGTATCACTTATCATTAGAGAAATGCAAATCAAAACTACAATGCGATACCATCACACATCAGTCAACATGACTATTATTAAAAAGTCAAAAAGTAACAGGTGCTGGTGAGGTTGCAGAGAAAAGAAAACACACATACACTGTTGGTGTGAGTGTAAATTAGTTCAACCATTGTGCAAAGCAGTGTGGCTATTCCTCAAAGAGCTAAAAACAAAATTACCATTCAACCCAGCAATCCCATTACTGCGTATATACCCAGAGAAATATATTAATAAATCATTCTACCACAAAGACACATGCATGTTTATGTTCAACACAGTGCTATTCACAATAACAAAGACATGGAATCAACCTCAATGCCCATCAGTGGTAGACTGGATAAAGAAAATGAGGCACATATATGCCATGTAATACTATGCAGTCATGAAAACAAACAAGATCATGTCCTTTGTAGGGACATGTATAGAGCAAGGGACCATCATCCTTAGCAAACTAATGCACAAATAAAACTAAATATCACATGTTCTCACTTATAAGTAGGACCTAAATGAAGAGAATACATGGAGACAAAGAGGGGACAGCAGACACCAAGGTGAGGAGGGAGAGGAAAAATGACTATTGGGTTACTAGGCTTAGTACCTGATTGATGAAATAATCTGTACAACAAACCTCCATGACATGAGTTTACCTATATAACAAACCTACACATGTACCTCTGAACCTAAAATAAAAGTGGAAAAAAGTTATCTTCAAAAGCAATTATAAGAGGCTGGACCTGGTGGCTCACCTGTAATCCTAGCATGTTGGAAGGCTGAGATGGATTGATCACTTGAGCTCAGGAGTTCGAGACCAGTCTGACATACATGGTGAAACCTCATCTCTACTAAAACAAAATTAACCATGTGTGGTGGTGTGTACCTGTAATCCCAGCTACTTGGGAGGCTGAGGCAGGAGAATTGCTTGAACTCAGGAGGCGGAGTTTCACTCCAGCCTGGGCAACAAGAGTGAAACTCTGTCTCAAAGAAAACAAAGTAAAACAAAACAAAACCCCAAAACAATTGTAACAATTTAAACTATTAAAATGCCATGGAATTCTCACATGTTAAAATTATTGCCAATCTGACACAGGAAGATATAGAAATACTGAGATTTTATAAAGGATAATTAAGTCTGAAAATCTTGTACCAATGAGCCATTTTCAGCTCTTTATGTGTGAATCTATTTACTTTGTACATTATTATAATAAAATTTTAGTTTTTCTTCTTTATTTGTAAGGCATTTTCTCTACTAAGGAAATCAGCTCTTCTTTACTCTGATGTATATTGGAAATATTCTCTAAGTTTGTGTTTTTGTGTGTTTTATATTACATTGTGCTTTTGTTACGGTGTCCTTATTACAAAGAAATTTTAATGTATTTTACAATGTACCTACTTTTATGGATTCTGAGTTTTGAGTCTGTTTAAAAAGACACTTCCTATCAAATATTGAAAAAAAAGCATATTTACTGTGTGTGTGTTTATATGTGTGTATGTGTGTTTAAATCTTTGATTACTGTTTAAATCTTTGATACCTCAATGGTATTGCCTAGATTTTCTTCTAGGGTTTTTATGGTTTTGGGTTTTACATTTAAGTCTTTAATCTATCTTGAGTTAATTTTTGCATAAAGTGTAAAGAAGGGGTCCATTTTCTATTTTCAGCATATAGCTAGCCAGTTTTCTCAGCACCATTTATTAAATAAGGAATCCTTTCCCCATTGCTTGTTTTTGTCAGGTTTGTTGAAGACTAGATGGTTTTAGGTGTGTGGTGTTACTTATAAGGTCTCTGTTCTGTTCCATTGGTCTATATATTTGTTTGGGTATAAGTACCATGCTGTTTTTGTCACTGTAGGCTTGTTATATAGTTTCAAGTCAGGTAGCATGATGAAATGGGATCTAATTCAACTAAAGAGTTTCTGCACAGCAGAAGAAACTACCATCAGAATGAACAGGCAAAGTACAGAATGGGAGAAAATTTTTACAATCTACCTATCTGACAAAGGTCTAATATCCAGAACCTACAAAGAACTTAAACAAATTTACAAGAAAAAAACAAATAGCCCCATCAAAAAGTGGGCAAAGGATATGAAAATTTATGCATCCAACAAACATATGAAAAAAAGCACATCATAACTGGTCATTAGAGAAATGCAAACCAAAACCACAATGTGATACCATCTCATGTCAGTCAGAATGGTGATTGTTAAAACATCGGAAAACAGCAGATGCTGGTGAGGTTGTGGAGAAATGGGAATACTTTTACACTGTTGGTGGGAGTGTAAATTAGCTCAACCATTGTGGAAGACAGTGTGGCAACTCCTCAAGGATCTAGAACCAGAAATACCATTTGACCCAGCAATCTCATTACTGAGTATATACCCAAATTATAAATCACTCTACTATAAAGACATGCATATGTATGTTTACTGCAGCACTATTTACAATAGCAAGACTTGGAACCAACCCCAATGTCCATGAATGATGGATGGGATAAAGAAAATGTAACATAAATACACCATGGAATACTATGCAGCCATAAAAAAACTGAGATCATGTCCTTTGCAGGGACATGGATAAAGCTAGAAGCCATCATTCTCAGCAAACTAACATAGAAACAGAAAACCAACACTGCCTATTTTCACTCATAAGTGGGAATTGAACAATGAGAACACACAGACACAGGGAGGGAAACATCACATACCGGGGCCTGTCGAGGGGATGGGGACAAGGGGAGGGAGAGCATTAGGACAAATACCTAATGCATAAGGGGCTTAAAACCTAGATGACTGGTTAACAGGTATGGCAAACCACCATGGCACATGTGTACCTATGTAACAAACCTGCACATTTTGCACATGTATTCCAGAACTTAAAGTAAAATTAAAAAAATAAATAGATAAAATAAAAAGAATGGTATATGTCTACTGATTGTTAATTTGGGTCATATTGCAACTTATAATAAAACCACTGTCATCCAGGAAGTCACTTTTTGGACAACCATAAAAATTATTCTTGACTTCCTGGAAGTCAGGCAGGCTAACTGTAGTATAAGTTAGTATAGTGTTTTATTATTATTATTATTAATATAACACGGGAAAACATATGAAACTCTGTAAGGCTATGTTCCGGGCTGACTCCTTTAAGATTTCACTCATATTTGGTCTCCTCCAGGAAGCTTTCCTGCTGCCTCTCAAACCCAGCCTGGGATTAGTACTCCTCCTAGGTGCTTCTGTAGTTCTCTTTTGCAGTCATGGTTCTTTCCCTACATTGATGGCCATATTTCTAGCTTGTCTCCTCCAGTGAACTCTAAGCTGTGTGAATGCAGGGATCACACTCATCTTTATGTCTCCAAATGGTATTACTGCCTAGAATAAAATGAGTGCCCCGTCAATGGTTGTTTTCCAAATGAATGCGTAAATGACTACTCACTGTTCTAAGATGCTATTATTAATGCATACCTAAGACATAGTAGGGATCTCTCTTAGCCTGCTGCTCTCCCATCCCCCAAGCATGGAAATAAAGGAGAATCTTGAGTTCCTTTAACAGAAATTCCAGGCACCTAAGGAACCTTCAGAAGGAAATTAGCAACTCATAAGCAAGGAGGTAATAAAAGCTTACAACAGTAGTCAAGGAAGTAAGAGCCACAAGATGCTTTGTTTCCTACAGAAACTAAAGACAACATCTTAATAAGTGTCTCAGAGATGTTTCTCAAAAGCTCAAGTCTCCACCAAACAGAAAATGCTATCAACTGGCTTGTAGACCTCATATAAGGGGGAACTGAGGAATGAACTCTGACTGCCATTCTTTCTTCTAAATTTCTTCCTGAAGGCCTAGAGAAGGTCATATCCACAGCCAGGTATTATCATTCTTTTCTGCTAACCTCAAATTTTTAGACAAAGTTTTTCCTTTTTAACCAATCACAAATCAAATAATCTTTGAATCTCCTATGACTCATAAGCCCCAGTTTCAAGATATTTCACTTTTTTTGCGGCAAACCAATGTATAGCTTCCATGTATTGATTCGTGATTTTGCCTGTAGCTTCTGCTTTTCTGAAACTTACCCTTTCCTTTAAAAACTATTGCCTGTGAACTTCCAAGGAGGTCAGATCTTAAGCATGAGCTGCTCGATTCTCCTTGCTTGACACTCTGCAAATAAATACCCTCTTTTTCTCTTGCTGCAAGCCTCTGTATGGATGTACTGGGCAAGCAGTCCCAGGTTCAGTTGGGTAATTTACTCAGATGACCTGCTTATAGCTTGCTCTCAGCTAATCAAGATTTTAGTGGTTGTGTGTTACCATATTTTGTTTTCAAGGGTATTTTGATTTTCATTGGGAACACATCAGAGTTTAAAGCAATTCTGATAATGGATTTTCAGGAATTGTAATAGACAACGGGGAGATTTTTTTTTTCTATAAAAAAAAAAGCCAGGGCTACTCTATATCATGTCGTGGAGGCATCCCACTTTACCACTTCAAAAGGTAGCCTAACTTGATGTTATGTAGAGATGTACAGATACATATATTTGCAGAGAGATCTTGTGAGTCTGATAGATGTTGCAGTTGAAACTAACTAGGTTAATGTTCCTTTGACTTGCTTGGCAATGCCAATCATATAAGATGCAGTGAAAGAGAAGGAAAACATGTCCTATTTTGTCATCAATAGCAGTGCAGCATGGGTAATGGCTGCTGAGATACCTACTCTTCACTGTTTTGCTTCTCACCTGGGAACAATTCCAAATGTATGAGATTTGAAAAAGACATAAATCATTAGGTCCGAATTAGAACAATAATTCCAAACTAAGCAATGTGTTTGGCATTTTCAGAAATGCTTTATTGGAATGATCAAGGAGTTGAAAGGCTAGAGTTATATATAATGATCATTTGCCTTAAACTGGAGAAAGTCATGATGAAAGTTGCTTGTTATTAGTAATTAGAGTTCTATAGCAGCAACACGTCCTAATTATGACATTTAGACCATTAGCAAATGAATAACATTATTTAGATTTTGCTATGGAAAATCACCCCAGGCTATGTGGAATCTTTTGGAGTGATTAAGTATAACACTATTTGTGGTCTACATCTCACGAACTCACCCAACCTTGTTTCACACACAAACTCCATCTGGACTCATTTATTAAGGGCACTTTAGTGCTCAGCACAGAACTTGAGAAGTGAGAATTCAATGGGCTTGAAGATGAAACAAACACTGACTTATATGTATCTTATTAAATTTTGCACAACATGGAAAACATTATGCTTGCTGAGACACAGTGAAACTTAAGTGTCTAATGAACAATAAACATTATGAATGACCACAGTCCTTTGAATCATTCTTTCAGAAACACAGGTAATGAAATCAGAAAGATCTAGAATCAAAAATTAGAAAATATCTGGAGGTTATTTTAAAGTAATTTGCCCTAGCATGTTTTTAATCAAACGTATCCATATGCCATTCATACTTATAAAGCCAGGCAATATGCCAGATATTAAGGATAGAAGAAACCCTGCATTGGTCTTGGTGATTCTGAAATGTAAAAGCAAGAGTTCTACCCAGAGGACAGTGAGGATTGATCACTGGTACAGTTACCTAGACCTCTTTGCACTTTTCAAGGGTGGGGAAAGAAATAACATTGACTTGTTCCCATAAACACAGCTGAGTATTAATGACCAAAAGAATTTTCCTGGTCTGTTTTCTGTTGTTAATCCAACTCAGTTTGCCATGGTATGACAATCTAGTGTTACCTGACCCTAGTGGCCACTCAATCACTTTGCTCACAGGACAACAGTACTTGAGAGTTTAAGAGCCCTTTTGTTTCAGGAAATTCTGGCAATTATTCAATCTAAGGTTTCATTTGTTTAATGACTTCCTCATTTGATCATCTAATGTGCTTTCTCATTCCTTTATCTTTCTGCCTTTTTATTTTGTTTAGTTATTCTTTGGTCTAGCTATGGTTAATTTAATCTTTCCTCTAAAGTCAATGCCTGTAACCCCTGAAGGCACAAGGCCAAAGGTCAAATGACTTTAACAACAAATATATGAAAACTCTCAAAGCATGGTGAACTAAGTGTCATTACCAGGGGCGTAAGTCGGGAGGGAAATGTCTGCCCTGTCAGTCACAGTAAAGTGTCAACTCTGAGGTTCAATAACACAAAATGAAGTCCTTTTATTGAAGTAGTAGAGCTTTTAAAGGTCTTCCTTTTCTTGTTTATTTAGGCATGTTATCCCAGTAACTGGGAGGGAGGAACTGAGGAGTTCACAGGAATTCATACAAGTATACAGGGGAGTTACCAATCCTGGGTAATGTGTAGCCACTTGGGGCTGTCAGAGAGGTGGTGTTTTGTGGAACATCCTTAAATACACTTCTGTAAAATGCCAAATAGTATTTGTGCATAATGTAATAATACTTTAAAAGTTTTACAAAGCAGATTATTTCCTCATTTGTAGGGTGACAAACATATAAAGAAATGGAGAAAATCTTAGAGGCTTTAAACATATCAATATGTGTCCATTGTTTCTATGTTAAATCTGCACTTTTCTTAAAATCAATACAAGATGCTTAACAGTACTTAATAAACATTAGCTAAATGGGATAATTCTTGCTTCTATTCATCACATTTTCTTCTTTCAATTATTTTTGGTGTTATGTTCCATAAATTCTAACCTTATTTTGCCAGTGTTTCTTTCAAGTTTTAATTCTAAGCTTCCTTTTCATTTATTTCCAACATAAATGAAGGTTCAAATTTTGTTGTAGGTATTTACACTAATTCTTTTTGTCACTTATTCAATTTTGGTTTTGTTCTGTTTTGAACTTTTTTTCACTCTTCCTTGCCAGTGTTTGTTGCTTATGCAAGAGAGCTTACCCTAACTTTTATTTTAGATAGCTTAAAATTTTCTCCAAAATTATTTGGGTCTCATTTTAAGATTTATATTTTATTATATAATTGTCGTAGATATTAGAGATTGAACAATGTGTTTTATTAGTACATTTACCAGTTTCTTTTTCTGGGGGGGGTCGAAGCTTCACTCTTGTCACCTTGGCTGGAGTGCAATGGCAGGATCTCAGCTCACTGCAACCTCCACCTCCCGGGTTCTGGAAGCGATTCTCCTGCCTCAGCCTCCTGAGTAGCTGGGATTACAGGTGTGCACCACAACACACAGCAAACTTTTGTACTTTTAGTGGAAACAGAGTTTCATCATGTTTGTCAGGCTGGTCTGGAACTCCTGCCCTCAGGTGGTCCACCTACCTCGGCCTTCCAAAGTGCGGGGATTACAGGTATGCGCCACTATGCTCCGCCTCATTTGCCATTTTCTATACAATGAATGATACAACTATTTTGAAGTTGTGTCATTCATTGCCTAAAGTCAATCTTTCATTGGTTGGGAAGTAATTCTCATACATGATGGCAGATGCTGTGTAAAATCTGTCACATAGCACATAGTATGCCTTAAGTTGTTGAAAGTTATGTTCTGTTATCTGATATGCTTTGGATCCTGAGAAATAATTTCTCTCAAGGATTAATCCTTTCATACCAGGAAGAACATTTCACTTTGGTCAAGTTGTCAGGAAAACAAGGCAGACCTCCCTTTCCTCTTGTGGGTCAGCTTATCTATCTTTTAGGCTAATAATCAGCTTCGGAGTATTTAGAGCAACATTTTGGTCTTTTTTAAATTATTTTATTTTTATTTTTATTTTTTTTGAGATGGAGTTTTGCTCTCGTTACCCAGGCTGGAGTGCAATGGCACAATCTCGGCTCACCGCAACCTCCGCCTCCTAGGTTCAAGCAATTCTCCTGCCTCAGCCTCCCGAGTAGCTGGGACTACAGGCACGCACCACCATGCCCAGCTAATTTTTGTATTTTTGGTAGAGACGGGGTTTCACCATGTTGACCAGGATGTGGTCTTTTTAATATAGCCAAATTAACACCCACCAGCAAGTACAAGAAAATTTTTCTAACTTAATTCTGTTAGGTTAAACTGCTGTAGATATTTGAGGATTATTCATGAGGAACTCCATATATGATGCTTCTAAATGCAGACTGAAGCAAATTGTTATTAACGATTATTTCAAGCATCACAGATTCGACCAGGTTGTTATTTATCTGCTGTTTTCAGATGTCTTAACCATTGATCTGGAACATCACATATTCCATTTGGTGGTAGCAGCCATCGAAATACCCAAAATTACTATACCCTCCAGCCAGGCCCAGTCTGGAGGTAACATATAAACATGATGATCATTAGAAAATATGGGCCAGATGTTCGTTCCCTCAGAATCTATGGAAATGATTACTTATGTTTTTGTGTGTAGTCAGTCTTGACATGAAAAAAACAAACTTAATTTAGCATAGAAGAAAGTACAAAATTTTGAATGATCCTACTGTACCTCTAGGAGGAAAAATCTCTGAGTATGAGATTTTATTAAGTTGAGATTTTTTGCTTTGGGTTTTTGTTTAAATATTGATGCCTAAGAAGTTGTTCAAATGTAGTAATCTTCCCATCTACTCCTGCGACTTCGTTTATGTATCATCTGATCTACCTTATGAGAGTGGCCTAATTTAAAAGAGCTAGATTTTAAACTAGGTAAGCCTTCTTCTTTCAGTTATTCTAATTTAAATTAGTAGATGGTGGTCTACTAACCTTGCTAAGGGAGACAGACCCATTGAGACTCATTTCTTAAATAGGCTTCCATTTTTCAAAATTATTATTGTTCTGTTCACATGTCTATACTGTCACATCAACTGGCTTTAAGACAAAACTTTATTTATAACTCTATAGAACATGTCGTTTGTTGTATTGTGATCTATTTTGTTTTCTCTTGGTAAACATGGAGGCCAGAGCTGATCATCATTTTTTTCATCCAGTTTCTGGACATAGATGACTTTGAAGTGCCTTACACCAAAGCAGAAAGAGAAACATAGTACTACATATTAAAATGTGGCTACAGAAGTAAAATAATACAGTTACTTCTCCTACAGAGGGAAAGATTTTCAAACTGTTATAGTGAGGAACGTCAGCTGAGTCATGACTGTTACTATCATGGGTGATTACTTAAGGGATATTACATTAGTTAAAACCTTACTTTATTGGTTAAAAACTTACTTGAGATCCCTGACGTGAACATAGAAATAAATAAATTACTGCTGTAGTAAGTGGAGGGCTTAGTCATGAGCATAATTTTTTATGTTTTCCCTATGTGAATTTAATCTTAGCATATTTTATTTTTCTTTAAGTATTAAAGACAATATTTAATTTTATTCTTCTTTAAGTATTAAAGAAAAATAAAATAAATAAAACTAAAAATTACTTTGGGATTATGTAAAAATTCTCCAGTGACAGTCTAGTAATTGCCTTTCACATTCTAATAATACACTATGTAAAAGAATTTTAAAACCAAGCATTGTTTTATTCAAATATGCTTTATAACTACTATTCATTTTTAGTCTAATCAATCACACATTTATTAATGCCTACTGTGCAGTAAGGATGATGCCAAGTTTTCCCCCGGACTTGTATTTATGTACATCAGAGGCCAAGTTGTTACTCAAGTGTGCCAAAAAATTTAGCTACAAGCCCTAAGGCCACTTAAATTAGTCACAATTAGGTATTAACAAATTAAACATTAGCACTGACATAAACTCTTTTCAATTTGTTTTTTAATCATTATTAGATTAATGGATCTCTACATATTTTGATTTCTTTTATAAACTCATTTTCTGAATTTAAGGTTTTCTTCTGTAGTCTCTGAATAGTCCTACTCCTTCTTCCTTTAACTTCCATCTCAAATCCTGATGTCCCCTCAAAATGCAACCTAACTTTTTGGTCTTACATTTATCTCTCTCTGTCTGTAGTCGGTTTTTGCACCTAGTCACTTACTATGATTTGATATGTTTTTCCAATAGCTTCATGTGCCTAACTCCTGATATTAGACGCTCACATATTCTGATACCCTGTAAGGAATGTTTCTTTTGTATCTTGCTTCCTTTCGTAAACTATAGAGCATACAATATTGTACACAACTACTGATTAAATTGACCTTTTTTTTTTTTTTTCAGGAGACAGGGTCTTGCTTTGTTACCCAGACTGTAGTGCAGTGGTAAGATCACACCTCATTGCTGTCTTGAACACCTGGGCTCAAGTGATTCTCCCACCTCAGCCTCCCGAGTAGCTGGGACCACAGGTATGTGTTACCATGCCTAATTTTTATTTTTTAATTTTTTTACAGACGGGGTCTCACCATGTTGCCCAGGCTGTTCTCAAACTCCTGGGCTTAAGTGATCCTTCTTTGGGCTCCTAAAGTGCTGGGATTGCAGGTGTGAGCCACCATCCTCAGCTAAAACAAAAGTTTTATGGAAATGTTAATGGATTCTCATAAATCAGTGAATTTCTATACATATATAAGTACATGCATATACATATATGTAAGATTATCTGCATGAAATAATAATTAACAAGAAAAGAATGTGAAAAATTATATAACTGTTAGTCGATAACACTAATTTAACAAAAAGGAAAATTTCACATGATGAAGCTTTAGAATTAAAATAACTATCGTCTTATCCTTCTAGGGTCAGGTCTTTCACTCCAAGTGCCCTATTTCCTATCAGGCTGAACTGTTGCAACAAAACAAGTTTTCAACTATTTTTCTACAACTTTCTTTATGTAAATAGATCATATATGTGCATTTTGAGTTCCTAAGGATACACACACACACACACACACACACACACACACACACACACACACACTATGTCTCTCTCTGAGTAGAAATTCGGAAATGCTTTTAACTTTTAAAATATTCTGACATCATATAAATTACCTATGAAACAAAGAGTCAATGATAATATGAAAAAACACAATGGTTCATTTATTAGACAGGTTATTTTGGAAATAATTCAATCTGGAAAGAAACTTGTTTCAAAATAACTAATTTAATTTAGTAATTTACTTTTCTCCATAAGGTTTGTGTATTTACAAATCTCTCTCTCTCTTCCTCTCTCACTGTCTTCCCAAATTGGTCCTTGGTTTACTGTGCTACTGTGGTAGCTTGAGCAATTTGATGTGGTTTTTCTTTCTTGTTTTTTTTTTTCAGTTTGATTAACTTTACCTTGAACTCAATTTTTTTGCTACAATGTAGAGAAAAAATTCTGATGAAGATTTAACACACTGAGCTGTTCAACTATTCTCTATTATATTCTCTAGAGTACCTAGTGTACATCATCTCAGGCACTGAGAAATACCACAGTGGGGTGAGTCCCAGCATCTCCAAAACATGCCACATGGGGTGTACCCTGAAGAAAAGAGATATCCATACATGATAATGCAGCTGAAAAGGCCTCCCTTATTTCACCATGATACTAGATCCCAGGGTGCCAGAACATAAGGAATGGCACGTAACTGCTAGACTACTGGGGTCAGGGAAACTACAATAAGCAGCAAGACCAGCAAAATGATCAGAATGGTAGGCCCCATGAGGACATTTAATGACAGGTATATTGATCATAGGATCCCTGATGTGAACACAGAAATGAATAAACTCTAGATGTAGTAAGTGGAGGGCTCAGTCAAGCAACCAAAATTTATATTTCCTCACCCAATTCCTAGACCTAGGTCAGTTCAAGTCGTCCTTGAACCAAGAGATCTGAATTTGGATTCTAATAGTATCATCAGTATGTACTCTGGCCTTCTCTCTTAATGCTTTCCCTAAGAGAACTGTGTCTGTTTATCAGAATAGCCATGTAATTGGGAAAGGCAATGATTTTTAACTTTCAGAGGTTTTTAGACACTGGGTTTAAGCTATATCCTGGAAAGGCATATCACTGTATTTGCCATAAAGGGACTTAGGGGAGTCAGGAGATACATGAAAATCTCACCCATGTTCATCTTATATTAGGCTCAGCAAAATCCCAAACCTAACCTATTTTTTCCCCACTTTTCAAATGGGGTTAATATTCTAAGCAACTGGCAGACTTTCCATCTTTACTCATACAATAACAATTATTATTATAGAAAATGCTAATGAGAAACCCTGAAACCTCTCCCATTCCATACCAAAACAGTAAAACAAAAACAATACAGAAGCTCAGATAAAATAGTATAAATTGAACCTGCTATTGAAGACCTAAAAGTTTAAGCATTGGTGACTGCTATTGTGTCCACATTAAATTCATTTACTTCACTGGTACAGAAAATAATAGTTGAATTTTCCCTAGTTTAAGTAATAAGTAATTCCAACTGTGGCCACAGTTCCAGATGTGATTCCTTTCCTGGGTCATAAAAATGTAATTCTAGCAACATGTATAGTCAGGAAATTTTATATCTATATCTATATTTACATATACACATACACTCATATACTTTTTATCTGGTGAAGAAAGAATACCTTCAATATCTTGCCAAAGAGACATGCTGTCTCTGATTATACATACTACAATTTAGTTTGCAGAGGACTTGATCTTTTCACTATCCCTCAAAACATCATGCTGGCCCACTATCTTCACAAAATTACAGATAGTACCAGGAAAGTATAAGCTTGTTAGTATTTACTAGAAGACAATAGATAAATGCAGGAAAATACAGAACTCTGCCACCTTGGTTAAGTGTGCTTGGTGAAGACCCAGGTATTTTTAAGATGACCAAGATACACTCTGCAAAATGGCAGAGTAATAGCTGCACTTTGCATTCCCCTGCACTAGGTACGGATATAGTATTTGATGAGTGAGTTTGGATTTAGGGACAACAAACCAATCTGTTTTCTATGTGACCCAAAAGGCTAGCCACTTTGAGTAAGGCCCAAAGGAAGGAAGCTCTGTCATGTGGCCCTTAAGATCTAGTGGAACCGTTGGTTCATGAAATGTTTGTGGGATGCACATGGAACCAGAAGCAAGCCCTGATTAGGGAATTGAAGTGAGACTCCCTCAGAAAGACACATTCTAGCCTCTGCCAAAGACATCACAGATTTGAATCTGAAGTTAAGGACACCAGAAAAACTAATATCACATAATTCATTCTGAAGACAAGAGCAGATATGATGAAGACAATTCTGTCCCATCTCCACAGGCAACAGCAATCAAGCAGCATTGTTCATGGCCAAGTATGTGATGTCACTGTTTTGGGTAAAGCTGACTCCTAGTCACACTGGCAGCAACAGCAGAGGAGTTTTCCCTTTGGTTAATTATACTGGATTATTTTGGGATTTTTTTTTCTGGCTGTGTGTCCTCTCTTTGGTCATCCTGGAGAGCCTATGAAGGCTCTTAAATAAAATCTAAGCCCTTCCCTACAAACATAAAACAGGTTTGGCTTTTATTTTTTATGATTTTAAATAATGTGCCTTTCCTACTTAGAAACACACAGTGACTCTCTACTGAAATACTTGCAGTTTATTAGCAACTTTAACGTGTCATTGTTCTTTGTTTAGTTTCATGATATTTTGTGCACATATTTTTTAAAAGTACTCAATAAAAATAATACTGTCTTCGGAATTTCCTAACACATTTTAATTGTAAAAAGCAAAGTTAGAAAAAACTGGGCTTTCTTCAACTGGTTCTTCCTCACTTAAGCCCAATCCAGATCTTAGCCAATCAAATACATTTAACATCACTTACAGATACACGTTTCTCAAACACCTTCTTGCATGCCACTCCACCCACATAAGATTTCTTTCTTTTCCGCTTTTAATAATACATTCTTCATTGATTCCAAAACCTGAATCAAAAAAATATTTTTCTAGATAAATACCGCTCTAAGTAGGGACATTTCTCTTTGGACCACTGCCGTCATGGGGTCAACTGGGGTTTTAACAAAAGAACATTGAATTAAGAATCAGATGTTCTTAATTTTATTCGCTGCACACTTGTTCATCCAACAAACATTTTTTTGAGGGCATTCTAAATGCTGCCACTTTCACAAGTGTGGGAGATGTGAAGATGAGTATCTGACTTCAAGGTATTGGTCCAATTAGGGCAATAAATCCTACTGTTACCAGGTATTTTTTTTTTTGAAAGAAAAGAAAAAAGAAAGAGAAAGAAGGAAGAAAAAGAGAATGAAAGAAAGAGAAAAAGAAGAAGAAAGAGGGAGAGAGAATGGGAATCTTGCTCTATTGCCCAGGCTAGAATGCAGTCTAGAAATTGATATTAAAAAGCTCTTTTATACTAATAATTGTGTTATACAATGGAGACAGGAAGGAATAAGGGAGGAAAATAACAAACAAACAGCCAACCAATATTTCATTTAAACCTATGAAATGCTATGCAATTGCTGGGGAGTGATTTACTCCCAGCCATGTGGTCACTTTTAGAATAAATGTGATGTGTTACTGAAAAAAAATGTATGTTTTGTGGATTTGGAGTAGAGAGTTCTGTAAATGTTTACTAAGTTTACTTGTTTGAGGTCTAAGTTCAAGTCGTGGGTATTCTTGTTAACCTTCTGTCTCATTAATCTGTCCAATATTGACAATGCAGTGTTAAAGTCTCCCACTATTATTGTGTGGGAGTCCAAGTCTCTTTGTAAGTCACCAAGAAGTTGCCCTATGTATCTGGGTGCTCCTATATTGGGTGCACATAGACTTAGGATCATTAGCTCTTCCTGTTACATTGATCCCTCTACCATTACACAATGTCCTTCTTATCTCTTTTGGTTTCTATTACTTTAAAGTCTATTTTATCAGAGATGAGAATTGCAACTCCTGCTTTTTTTTTTTTTTTTGCTCTCCATTTGTTTGGCAAATCTTCCTCCATCCCTTTGTTTTAAGTCTCTGTATATCCTTGCATGTGAGATGGGTCTGGATGCAGCTTACCGATGGGTTTTTTGGAATGGCTGATACTGGTTGTTCCTTTCTGTGTATAGTGCCTCTTTCAGAAGCTCTTGTAAAGCAGGCCTGGTGGTAATGAAATCTCTGAGTACTTGCTTGTTCGTTAAAAATTTTATTTTTCCTTCACTTATGAAAATTAGTTTGGCTGGATATGAAATTCTGGGTTGAAAGTTCTTTTCTTTAAGGATGTTGAATATTGGCTCCCACTCTCTTCTGGCTTGTAGGGTTTCTGCTGAGAGATCAGCTGTGAGTCTGATAGGCTTCCCCTTGTGGGTAACCTGACCTTTCTCTCCGGCTGCCCTTAGTATTTTCTCCTTCGTTTCAACCCTGATGAATCTAATGATTATGTGCCTTGGGGGTTGCTCTTTTTCAATATCTTTGTGGTGTTCTCTGTATTGCCTGGAGCTGGGTATTGTCTTGCCTTGCTAGGTTAGGAAAGTTTTCCTGGATAATATCCTGAAAAATATTTTCCAGCTTGGATTCATTCTCTTCGTCACATTCAGGTACACCTATCAAACGTAGATTAGGTCTTTTCACATAGTCCCATATTTCTTGGAGACTTTGCTCATTCTTTTTTACCCTTTTTTCTCTAATCTTGCCTTCTTATTTTATTTCGTTAAGTTGGTCTTCGAGCTCTGAAATCCCTTCTTCTGCTTGATCAATTCGACTGTTAAAACTTGTGCATACTTCGCGAAGTTCTCGTATTGTGTTTTTCACCTCCATTAATTCACTTATATTCCTTTCTAAATTGTCCATTCTCGTTAACATTTCGTCAAACCTTTTTTCAAAGTTCTTAGTTTCCTTGCATTGGGCTAGAACATGTTCTTTTAGCTCACAGAAGTTTCTCATTATCCACCTTCTGAAGCCTGATTCTATCAATTCCTCACATTCATTCTCCATCAGGCCTTGTTCAATTGGTGATGAGGCACTGCAATCCTCTGTATGAGGAAAGGCATTCTGATTTTGGGTGTTTTCAGCCTTTTTGCGCTGGTTTCTTCCCATCTTTATGGATTTATCCACCTGTCGTCTGTGTAATTGCTGACTTTCAGATTAGGTCTCTGAGTGGACGTCCAGCTTGTTGGTGATAAAGTTTTTTCTATTTCTTAATTTTCCTTCGGCGGACGCCCCCCCCCACAGAGTTAGACCTTCCCAGGTCCAGCTGTACTTGCTGTGAAACTCTCCCTCCTCAGCAGTTCCAACTGCTGTTTTTTTTTTTTTTTTGTGGAGGGGGGACTAGCCTTCCCCTGCGGCGACCCACTACGCTGGCTGAAACAGCGGCGTTAAGATTCGTGGCGCTTTTCTGCCCGGGAGTCTCCCAGTCTGGTTCCCCACTTCAGTCCACTTTTCAAGCAGCTGAATGGGAGACTCTGCCTTCCCAGAGCTCCAAACACCAACTAAAAGGGCACTCAGTCCCCTGTACTCCAGACTGAGAACTGCCGCATCGGGGGCGCCTGCAAAATTGCCGTGCCCACCAAAAGAGTCACTCTGGCAACTCGTGGGGGCTCCTCAGCCAAGAATCTGTTGGTCCGTGGACAATAAAAATTCGTCTGAAAATGTGGCGTCCACTTACTCTCTGCGCTTTCAGTGGGGAGCTACAATCCTGAACTGCTGCTAATCAGCCATCTTGGATCTCACCAGGTATTAACCATTAAGCCTTAGAAAATCATTTTGTTTCTCTGAATCTTATTTTCTTTTTCATTAAAAAGGAGAATTTATGGGGTTATCACTGCCAGAGATTGTGAATTTAATTGGATATTTAGAAAGACTGAAGTGGGGACTCAGGGTTGACTACACCACTCCATTTGCACCTATTGACTCATTAAAAATTGATATGATATATCAGATAAAGAACGTGGGCTGTGGAGTTTGACTACCTAGGTTTGAGTTGTAGCTCTTCCCCTCCACTTACTAGCAGAATGAATGTGGGCAGGTTTTTAATTCCCTGTGCATTCAATACCCCTGTAAATCACTGATCTTGGTGTGCTCAACATTTAGTGTACCCTCAATAATGAACATGATGATGATAGTAGATTATATATATATATAGATTTATTTTTAAAGAGACAGAGTCTTGCTGTGTTGCCTAGGCTGGAGTACAGTGGCCTGATCACAGCTCACTGCAGCCTCAAACTCCCTGGCTCAAGCAATTATCCCACCTCAGCCTCTTAAGTAGCTGGGACTATAGGCAGGAGCTGCCATGCCTTGCTAGATTTCCTTTTTTCTGGAGAAAGAATAATGAGTATTTTTGTTGGGCCAGGGGTTTACAAAAAGGCAAGGGGCAAGAAAAAAACAATGTAGGAGCATAAATAAAAATAATCCTCCTACATAATCCTATTCAAAAGGATTTTAGCAATAATATTTAGAGAGATAGAGACAGAAGGTAGAGCCAAAAATTTAAGATTGTAGACTTTAAGTAAAAGCAGTGCTAGTTTGTTGTCCAGGTGAGAAAGCATGGCCCAAGGTTTTAGAAATAGTCATTTTCATTTCTTTTCATGACCTCAGAACCAATTTGATCATATTGGAAAGGCAGATAAGGAGGACTAGAAGAAATCATTGTTTGTCCAGATACCCCAAGCATCACAAGAAACTCCTTAAGAGACTATGTAAGCCACAGGAGTTGAAAAATAGGACCCAGATCAGAAATAGAAGATCACAAAGATGTGTATCAAATGGTGACTGTAGCTGACAGACTGGGTTGAGAGTGAGGCAACCTTTGGGAACTCCTCAAAATAGTTGGAGTGGACATTGTCCATAGAATTAGAAAATTACATGAGCAGATAGGTGTCAGATTCGGAATTTGTGCTTGTAAGAATTCATATGATTTCATTTGTACTACCAGTAAGGCCTGATGGCATTTGGTTTATTCAAAAGTAGCATTTACATTGTAAAGTGTTATAATGCTGTATGTTTTAATGGTTACTATATATGCTAATTTCTATATTACTTTTTACACATTTCTAATTCTTTTATGTGCATTCCTAGTTATTTCACAAACCCATTAGTTAATCTCCTTTTTCAAGGATAAATTAAACAGTGGGTTTAAGTGTTTAAGCACTGTGGCAGTGCTTAAAATTGCTCAATTTACAAGGCTCAATAAATATTAATTGATTTATTTCAGAAAAAAATTAAGGCGATTTATAAAGATACCTGTTAAACCATGAGATTAAAAAAATAAGCAGAGAAGTTCAAAGTGAAAAAAAAAACATGCGTAAGAAAATAAATTAATATTTGAATAAAGATTATGCCTAAAATGTCTTCACACTTCCTAGGTGTATGTTACAAATTTACTTTTATGCTTCCTGGTAGCTAAGACAAAATTGTAATCTTTTGATCTGTGATATGAGTCAACATCCATATAATACAAACTAATTTTCCAGATGACATATAGTTATTCCTTCTACTGAAACCTGAGGCAAATCTTTCTTCTCTTTCTCCCTTCCTTTCCTTTCCCTTCCTTCTTTCCTTCCTTCCTTCTTTCTCCTCTTTCTTTTTTGCTGTCTCTTTCTTTTCCTTCTTTTGTCTTTCTTTTCTTCCTTTCCTTTCTCTCTCTTTGTTTCTTTCAAGACAGGGTTTCACTATGTTGCCCAGACTAGAGTGCAGTAGCTATTCACAGGTGTGATCCTACTACTGATCAGCATGGGAGTTTTGACCTGCTCCATTTCTGCCCTGTACCAGTTCACCCCCTCCTTAGGCAACCCAGTGGTCCTTCACTCCCAGGAGGTTGTGATATTGATGCCAAACTTAGTGTGGACCTCCAATTGGCATAGGGCACTGTGGCCCAGAACTCCTGGGTTCAAGTAGATCCTCCTGTCTCCGCCTCCTAAGTAACTCAGTTTACAGGCATGCACCACCACTCCTGGTGCAAATCTCTTTCATAAAGATGTTACCTTATTATATAGTGAGCATCAACCATATCACAAACATTATGATGCCATTCTCAGGGATGTTTATTCTAAGCAATGTAGGCTGAGCGGTAACAGGAAAGTGAAATGTAATAAATTCAAAACTTTGAGGGACCAAGCTATGGGCTACATGTGTCTCAACTCCCAAACAATTTTGCTTCATTTCAAGGTAATGTTTAGAATATCAAGAGCAATTAGGCAGTCTTCATAAATATAGCTTATTGTCATGACTATTAGATGTTTTCAGCAAAAGTTTCTCGTTATATTTCTTGCAATTTCCTGAAAAGTTGAGGTCATTTTCAAGCAGACTCCAGTAAAATAAAAACAGTAACATCAACAACAATATCAGTGTCGTCTAATTATTAGATTTTAAAAATTGTAGTATGTTAGAATTCTAAGAGGACATATGATTCCTGCCCTAAATCACCCATGCCCTTGAGTTATCTCCTCCACTTGAATATGGAAAATATCATTCCCGTGATTAGGTTATGTTCAGCAAAGGTGAAAGGATTTGCAAATGTAGTCAGGTAATGTTAATATAATCAGAAGAAAGATTATCCTGGGTAGGCCTCACCTGATCAGGCGAGCTCTTTTGAAATACTTGAAGTAGCATCTGCAGATGCCTTTGTCACCTGAAGAATGAGGAAGTTCATAAATTTAGAAAGAAGAGTACTATTTCTCATAAGGGGTTGTAGCCTGCAGCCTTGCTATGTCCCAGGCTGGGCAGCACAGCCTCTGGCAAAAGCAGACAGGAGCACTTTGTGGGAGGGAAGGATGAGACAGGAATTTGTTTATATGTTTGGCTAACATACATATTCAACAGGTTATAGGAGGATCTATGAATATTCATGAAGAGGAGGCACACACACGCGTAGCAGGCTCACATGTATGCAACATGCGCCCCATGTTCACTTTGGGTGGAGATTTAACATTTAAATGTATTGTAATCAGGCTCAATACATCAAACGATGGAGCAGAGGTCATAAGGCCCTCTACGTGCAGCTTTCGTAGACCGGACACAGCCGCTCCCTGGTCAGTGGTTTTTATCAGGAAGGAATGCTTGTCAGTGGCTGTGTGCAAACCACAAAGAGAGGGGCAGCAGTCAGGTTGTTGGTTGAAATCAGCTGTGAATGGCGGTTAGTAAGGGAAGAGGGGTATGAGGAGGCTTGTTCCACCTTCCATACTGTAGGACCAGGAACTCAGTTTTTAAGTTTTTTCAGGGGTTCTTTGCCAAGAAGGCATCCGCTGAGTTGGTTGGGGGAGCTTAGAATTTTATTTTTACTTCTCACGGCCTTTGGCTTTCAAGAAGCAATTTACTGTGTTGTGAAGAGAGCTATTTTGGCCATAAAGGTGGCCCGTAGGAGTTGAGAGCGACTCTAGTCAACAGCCAGCAAGAAAACTGGAACCTGAGTCCTACATACACAAGTAGCTGGATTCTGTCAACACTTTGAAAGGGCATGGAAATGGATTATTCCCCCGTCAAGATTCCAAGTGAGAACACAGCTCATCCATTGATTTCAGCTTTATAAAACCTTGAGCAGAGAACCAGTAGAGCTGGGGCTATATTTTTAGCTTACAGAACTCTGGGATAATAAATGGATGTTGTTTTGTGGTAATTTGTTATAGAGCGACATAGAATGAATATAAGAGTATTTAAATTAAAATGATAACTAAACAGTAATTCTGTGCTCAGTTCTATATAAGAAAATAAAAGCTTGTTTCCAAAGTTATTTAGATACCTTACTAATCAAAACTCGATGTAGATTATAAAAAAAATAGGCTAACAGAAGATTCAGTGGTTGTTAGGTAGTTATGTTTGGAATTTTAAAATAACATTTTCTTAAATAAATCTATAGATATAGTGATATATGGCAATGATAAAATATCTTAGATGCTTCCAGGTTTTGAAAATTGAAACTCAACAGCAGTGGCTTCTGAGATTTCTGCTTAGATACTGTAGGTTTTTAGCAATTGCTGTCTCTAATAACTGCTTGGAATGGGTGAAACATTGAAAAGAAATGAGAAGTTGTTAGAGGTCAACCAAACATTTGAAAAAAAGCTTGACCTGATTTAGGGTATAAGTAAAGCATAATACATTATAACCCATAACATTTACATGCAGGCAATGAATATATATGGTGATAGCAGCATGAACATTTTGAAGGACTCTTGGGCTAATACTCAGGAAGAATGAAAATAATTGAGTAATTCTCTGAAATATCCCAGGGTTATTTAAAAAGGTGAGGGGGAATTATACAGCAGTAATTGCTTAATGCAAAAACCAGACTGACACAACTAATTGTTTAGTAAATGTTGATCAGAATGATTTTTATTCATAATGGTTCATTAGTAACTAATTAAGTCAGTTAGGAAGACCTATTGACCCTAGAACTCTCTACGGCCTTTGTGTAACCCCTTGCCTGCTCCTAGGGAGTATATAGCATTTACCATGTGGACAGCGGTCAAATGTTAATGGGCCATATGCATTGATGAGTAACATTTCATGTAAGAAGGCTGCTTAGAGTGCATGCAAATACAAAACAAACTCTTTAGTTGCAGGGAGTCTTACAGTATGATTGTGAACAGTTACCCTCCCCAACAATAAGAACCCTCTAATGGGAGCTCTGCCATAGACCCCTTGAGCTAGCCAGGCTGCTTGTGGCTTTGGGGTTTACTCCCACTCTGACAGCTAATATAAACATTCTAATGCAGTTATGGAAAGAAAGAAAATTCAGAAGAGAAGCTTGCTATAAAGGTGATCAAGCCTAAAAAAGGGAAAAAAAGGAGGAGAAAGGCATATTTTCTTTTCAGCCTTCTAGATGCTGCAATTCATTTGACAAGACTAAATTAGAATGCAATGATCATGCATTTTCTGCTACAAAAAAAATCAAACCTATCTTATTCTTTTAATAATTAATTGGTCTAAAGCTTCCATTGTGCAAAAATTGGCAGCAGAGCTGCCTGTTTTCCACCAAAACCAACACTTACATATTAATATTGTTAAGTAAACATTACTTTTAGCCTGGAAAAAATTAATTGACTCTATAAGGGCTAATACCTTTTATCATGTTAAATATTTTTACATTAATTTCTCATTTTTTTTCATAAAAACCTTATGAGGTAGATAGTGCTAGAATCATTATTTGTATCTGAAAGACGGGAAAATTAATGAGTGAACTGGTTAAGGGACTTAGCCGAGGTGGTATAGCAATGCTACTGGGAGAAGCCAACTTTGCTCCCAAAATAACGCTTTTGTCACCTTACTACATTTTCTCGCTTAAAGAGGATACTGTATTATTAATATGGTCAAAAAGCCATTTTCCTGGAATATTATTAATTTCATTTCTAACTTTAATGATGTTATTGTGGTGTTGAAGATAAAGCAATTTAACTTTGTTAGAAAAAGTAGAGAAAAAGTTACAGGCCTGTGAAAGCCGTTCTGCCATTAAGTTAACAGTCATAGATTTCTATCTTACTCTTCACATTTTTCCAACCACAGTTAACTTTTTAGGGTACTATGTTTTGATGAATCAAATAGCCTTTTTAATATGGTGTGCGTATTTGACAAAGTGAATGATAACCCAGCGAGATACACTAAAACAGCATACTTGATCTTGGCATTTGCAGATTTTTTTATATTTACTTTTGACTATTTGTTGAGAGTGAGGTTGAAGATTTATAACATGGAATTGTAATTACATTAGAACCCCTTTATATAATCTACATTAATAACATACTGAAGAGGTAATTGTGTATAGTGCTATTTTCCACTGACTTTTTTATCATATAACATCACTTTAAATATCTTAGGATTCTTGTTATAAATCACTTTTTATAGGGCTGCAGTTGTGTTGAGGGTATTGAGTAATACTGCGAATGCCAGATAAACCAGCTTTTTGTCTTTAGGGAGAAACAGAAACAGCATTTTAAATGTTAGTGTAAATCAAATTTTGTGCTTTTTAGTATGCAGTTTAAGAAACTTCACCATGTGTATTCTTTCTAGGTCACCAATGACGTACGTGTGTGTGTGTGTGTGTGTGTGTGTGTGTGTGTGTGTGTGTGTAATTGCAAATCTCAGGGGCCTTTTCTTTGTTCTCATTCTCTTTGATGATTCTGTAGCATCTGAAATTGGTGACTACACCCTTGCTGAACTGCCTTACTCCTTGGCTTCCATGAAATAAAGTCCTGGTTACATTCCTGCTTCTCTGATTAGTGCTTTTTTGTTTCCTTAGCTGACTACTCCTCTTTAACCACTGATACTACAGAGTTCTAGTTTTGTGCCCTCTGCTTTTTTTCTATGTACTCCCTTTTCAACTATGTAGTTTGAGTTTCAAATCTCCATTTCTAGATAATTCTCATCAAAGTTCTGTATATAAATAAATACATATTTCCTAAGATTTTAACATGAACTCCCTGTTGTAACCACCAAGTCAGTGTGTTGCAGGTGAACTCATGATCTCCATCTCGCATCTCTCCATCAGTTTTTCTGTTTACCTGGGATTGAATGTCAGAAGTTATCTTTTATTTATATGTTTCATTGACACTTGCAATAGTAAGTAGTTAAAGAAAATTAACATTGGCTGGGCGCAGTGGCTTACGCCTGTAATCCTAGCCCTTTGGAAGGCTGAGGGGGGCGGATTGCCTGAGCTCAGGAGTTCAAGACCAGCCTGGGCAACACGGTGAAACCCTGTCTCTACTAAAAACTATACAAAAAATTAGCCCAGTGTGGTGGCATGTGCCTATAGTCCCAGCTGCTTGGGAGGCTATGACAGGAGAATTGCTTGAATTCTGGGAGGTGGAAGTTGCAGTGAGGCGAGATAGCACCACTGCACTCCAGGCTGGGCAACAGATCAAGACTCCATCTTCAAAAAGAAAAAAAATTAACATTAATTAAAAATTTTAAACCAATTTTACTTCCATCTAGATAATATTACTATAATAAAATTATTTGGAGGAATTCCCTCTTGCAAAGTCAGAGCCAACCTGATCTTGACCTACCACTTTGATGAGGTCTCTCTTCTACTCTGAAACTTTCCATATACCCTATTTCTTATCAAGGTAAGTTTAGGCTCCTCGGCCTGGATTTAAGGCTACTATTAACCAGATCCTACTCCACCTGTCCTACCTACTTTCCTCTATTCTTTTACAAACACTTTTCTTTTTTTAAATCAGTGAGCATATCATACTCCTCAGTCTGAACCCTCTGTTATTAGCTTGATGATTGATGTGCCTGGTATCGTTCTTATCCCCTTTACTTCTGAATCTCCCAAGTATCTTCCAAGTTCCAGTTCCAGTCTCATCTCCTTATGACAATAGTGCCCCATAAATATGATTACTATACTTACTCACCATTTAATCAGACATAGAACTTGTATCCCACAAAATACCACTGATGCATGTTATTTCATATATTTTAGTTTAGATTAGAAATCTTCTGGGGAAGGATACATATTTAGTAAAGAGTGTGTTGGACCCTGCCTCCTGGAGTCATATATACTAAATAGATGGTCAATAATTAATAGTTGATTGAAAGCTCCGGTTTATCAGTTTCCTAATTCACATTATTTCAATATCCACCTGGTTATTTGGAAAAATAAAGTGGTACTTCAAAGCTTGAAGGATAAATGAAATTACATTCTCTTCTTTAGTAGAGAACACAGTTTTCCAGCTCACCTTTGGAAAAGAGAGTAAACACTAAACCCTTGATTTTTTCAATTAAGAAAAATTATTTCACAAGTCTGGCACTAAGTTTATCCTAGTTTATTAACAGGAAACACCTGAGACTAATAACTTTCTGGCTTACAGAATTCCCATTTGTTTTTGGATCTGCCATTTAAATATAGATATAGCTTTGATAAATATAATTACTTGTACTTAGACAATGACACATTCTTTATTTCTATGGCTGGCTGAAATTCTATCATTAAAGGTGATTTTACTTTGGTAATTCAAGATGTTATGAATTAAATTCTACAGATCTTAAGAGAAGGAAAAATTTGAAGTGCTGTTCTGGTGGTTCTATAAAGTATGGAAAAACTGCCTATCGTAATCTTAATATGTTCATTAAGCTGACACTTCTATTGTGGATTTACAGTAGTAAATTTTTACCATATGGCTGTCTGTAGCTGAGTAGTTTGCTTTTTCAGATTTTTGATATTAAAATTGTATTATTTAATCTCTTACATATTTCAGGCATATCACACCTTAAGTAGCATATCTTTTATACAGCAAAATGAGTTCAAGTTGGTATTTTTGTTTAATTATTATTAATTTGATCCTGTCCATTATTTCAGGGTTTTGGAAGGAGCTGGAGCAGATAAAGAGAATATAAGTAAGCCAGGCAAGATGGAAGCAACTTCCTTAGCTTGCTCGTAGACTAGAACAGCACTCCTCATAAAATGCACAGCTGAATATGAGTGGAGTGAGTGGGCCACGTGGTCTGTGGGCTGCCACCTTATGTTACTGGAAGATCAAGTAGCTGCTCAGTGGAAGGGTAGCATTTTGGGCCATACTTTAGTGCACTTCTCAAGATTTCTTTCTTTCTTTTCTTTTAAATTATGCTGTAAGTTCTGGGGCACCTGTGCAGATCTTGCAGGCTTGTTACATAGGTATACACATGCCATGGTGGTTTGCTGCATCTATCCCCCGGTCATCTACATTAGGTATTTCTCCTACTGTTATCCTTCCTCAATCCCTCCGCCCCCTGCTATCCCTAGCTCTTCCAACCCGCAACAGACCCCAGTGTGTGATGTTCCCCTCCCTGTGTCCATGTGTTCTCATTCTTCCACACCCACTTATGAGTGAGAACATGTGGTGTTTGGTTTTTCTTTTCTTGTGTCAGTTTGCTGAGAATGATGGTTTCCAGCTTCATCCATGTCTCTACAAAGGACATGAATTCATCCTTCTTTATGGCTATATAGTATTCCATGGTGTATATGTGCCACATTCTTTATCAAGTCTATCATTGATAGGCATTTGGGTTGGTTCCAAATCTTTGCTATTGTAAGCAGAGCCACAGTGAACATACATGTGCACGTGTCTTTATAATAGAATGATTTATAATCCTTTGAATATATATCCAGTAATGGAATTGCTGGGCCAAATGGTATTTCTACTTCTTGATCCTTGAGGAATCGCCACACTGTCTTACACAATGGTTGAAATAATTTACGCTCCCAACAACAGTGTAAAAGAGTTCCTATTTCTCCACATCCTCTCTAGCATCTGTTGTCTCCAGATTTTTTAATGATTGCCATTCTAACTGGCGTGAGATGGTATCTCAATGTGGTTTTGATTTGCATATCTCTAATGACCAGTGATAATGAGCATTTTTTCATATGTTTGTTGGCATCATATAGGTCTTCTTTTGAAAAGTGTCTGTTCATATCCTTTGCCCACTTTTTGATGGGATTGTTTGTTATTTTCTTGTAAATTTGTTTAAGTTTTTTGTAGATTCTGGATATTAGCCCTTTGTCAGATGGGTAGATTGCAAAAAAATTTTTTCCATTCTGTTGGTTGCCAGTTCACTCTAATGATAGTTTCTTTTGCTGTGCAGAAGCTCTGGAGTTTAATTAGATCCCATTTGTCTATTTTGGCTTTTGTTGCCAATTCTTTTGGTGTTTTAGTCATGAAGTCATTGCTTATGCCTATGTCCTGAATGGTTTTTCCTAGGTTTTCTTCTAGGGTTTTTACGTTGTTAGGTCCTATGTTTAAATCTTTAATCCATCTGGAGTTAATTTTTGTATAAGGTGTAAGGAAGGGGTCTAGTTTCAGTTTTCTGAAACATGGCTAGCCAGTTTTCCCCAACACCATTTATTAAACAGGGAATCCTTTCCCCATTGCTTGTTTTTGTCAGGTTTGTCAAAGATTAGATGGTTGTAGATGTGTGGTGTTACTTCCGAGGCCTCTGTACTGTTCCATTGTCTATATCTCTGATTTGGTAGCAGTACCATGTTGTTTTGATTACTGTAGCCTTGTAGTATAGTTTGGAGTCAGGTAGTGTGAAGCCTCCAGCTTTGTTTCTCTTTTTTTTTTTTTGCTTAGGGTTGTCTTGGCTGTGTGGGCTCTTTTTTGGTTTCATTTGAAGTTTAAGGTTGTTTTTTTCCAGTTCTGTGAAGAAGGTCAATGGTTTGGTGTCTGTAATCAATTTTAGAAAATTCTTAACCATTATTACTTCAAGTATTTCTTTTGCTTTATTCTTTTATCCTTTTCTTCCTTTACCTATTTTTTTAAATTATAAATGTCTTTTGTTTATTCATTTGGCTTCAAGCTGACAATTCAACTTGATATGTATATGATGCAGTTCAATGTATTCTTTTAAAAATATTTATACTATAATTGTAGTTTCTATCTTGTTGAATTGATTAAATTCTTTAATGAAATATAACATAGAAGCAATCATAGTATATTTATACACTTAGAAAAGCATAAGGAAATTCAGCTTATTACTGCCAGAAAAAAGACAGATGTTAAAATCCATCTTTTAAAATTACAGAGGTACAAATATAACAATTAAAGAAACAAGAATAGTTATGCAGGTATATTGGGAAGCAAGAAAAAGGAAATATTCACTTGTGTTATTTAATGCAATTAAATACTATTATTTCTTCAATCTAAAACTTAATAATCCAAAAAAAATTAGTTTTTTAAATTAAAAATAGTAATAGGTACTAATTATTTAGAAAAAGAAATGCAACCACTGGATGCAAAAACAGCAATAGCTTTTGGAGACCAGAAGTATGGGAAAAGGCATATTTTTTATATATTCTTAAGAGCCAGTTGGTATTTTTAGTTAAAAACTGCATATATTACTTTAATAAAATGTTTTAAAATTAGGTTATTCTATAGTAAACTTCATTGTAGCTAAATCTGCGTTCTATGTCTATTATTGTTTTTTCAGATACAATTCTAGGAATTGAATTTCTATGTGAAAGGTATATTCAATATTAAACATTTTCACCCTATTACCCAAATGCTCTTCTGAAGATTTAAACATCTTTCCATGAGTTTTCTTCACAGCTTTCCCATTCAACTATTGTTTATAAAGTTTTTGCAGTTATGGGTAGATAATAAACTAGAAATATTTTCATTGTATATGAAAAAGTCTAATGAAGATAACTACTTCATAGAAAAATAATTCCCAAATACATAGAATTAGTTTACAAAAAAAAGTAAGTTCATGAAGATCATAAAATATAGCTTTTTTGTCATTTTGGTTGTTGATTTTTCATTTACTTCAATCTTAACTCTATCTTAATATCTCATTTTTTATTCCCTGGAAGATAAATTTTTTAAAATGTCAATAGAAATTTCATACAAAACAAAAAAAATACATATATCTATTTTTTGCTACACCTGGATGCAGCAAAATAGCATTTTTAGCTTATAATTTCTTTGAGCAATTGTCAGTTAGACTGCAAAATAAAAGTATTGGCTTTTTCTGTGCTGTATTCTTTCCATAGTCAATAAAAACATTCTACATTTTACTGGAATTTCTATGTCAGCATGTCTAAAATAATCTAATTTTAATAATGGAAACACTATACGTCTTATCTTTCAAATATGAATCTAATTCTATTACTTCTCATAACCCATTTGTTTACAAAATCACAATAATTTGCTTCTTAAATATTTTTTCCCTCAATGGGAGCTACCTTCATTCACACAACTTCTTTCGTACCTTCACTATCAATAAATCCCCAAACTGATATACTTGCTTAGAGTATATTTCCCTTTTAATCCTTTCTCCTCATTTTCTGTGGAGTCCTCTTCAGAAATAACAAATCTGAGTTTATTTCTTCCTTCAGTGGCACCCTACCTATGTTATAAAGCCCAAACTCCACTGGACTTCCTAACGGTAATTCCTGACCTGGCCCGTGCCTTGTTCTTCAGCCTCTTTTCACATGCTGTTTTCTCAGAATAAATGTTTTAGCATGTCAAACTCTTTCCTCTGACCACAATAGACTGTTTCATTCTCACCGCTTTGCACATGAAATCTTTACCTACTTATGCTATCTTCAAATGTCCAATAATGATATAATATTTAGAATAGATACATGCATTATACTAAATCAAGATGGGATCACCAATGCATATAACAAAGTAAGCAATGGTAGTTTCTGTTTTAATAAACTGAATTACTTGGCTTTCTTGCATTTGGATGACAAAAAATTACTTCAATATAAATTCTAAATATTTACCTACAAATTAGGTGTGGAAATATGAAACAAGACAATGTATATATAGGATATAAAAGTATAGACATATATATTATTTAAAGAGTTTATCTTCTTGCTTGTTTCAGAAGGTCTTTGAATAAGTTAACTTTGTGCTTCATTCAGCTCCCCTAAATATTGACCCTTGCTATTTTAAGTTTGCTCTTCAAATCAACATCAGTATCACCTGGAAATTTGTGAAGATGCAGAGTCTCAGGTATTGTGAGTATTCCTAAATCAAAACTCACATTTTAATGAGATTTCCAGATGATTTGTATAGATATTAAAATGTAAGAAACACTAAATTTTCGAGTACGTGTCTTATAAGCCTCCTACTTTGCATGTGTTACACCTGCTAACACATACTACACTGAACTGTTCGCAGCACACTTTCCTGGCATGCACTATAGTACAGTTGTAGTAATAGATTTAATGATCCCAAAATAGTCTCATCAAAAATTATATGTAGATTGTAGAAATCTTGGCAATATCAGTGGTTAACTGTTCATTTGCCACATCTCACTGTGTGAGATGTTAGCGTCACCGTCTCATGCTGCTCTGGTTGCACATTCATTGTTTAGGCTTTATAGTCTCCTAGATTCTTGAGCAATCTAATAATTTCACTAATTTCAGACTCTTCCTAGATCAATGGTGTGTACGTCTTCATTAACACACACTACTTTCACATGTCTTAGTGCTTATCCTTAAAAAAAGTCATGCACTTAGTTACTTTGGAGCAACATTTTTGTACAGGCAAATACATTTTAAAGATAAAATTATTCTTCATTTTCAACATTGTTTTGGTATTTAAGTACTACACATTTTCATATACATTTAAGGTCAGTTTTTAATTTCTGTTTTTTAAAAGCCAATTGGGATATTGGTTAGAATTACAATAGATTGATGTGGAAACAATTGATATCTTAACAATATTAGTCTTTCCATTCCACAACCATGGTATCTCTCTCCATTTGTTTAGGTTTTATTTCCTCTTAACAATGTTTATAGTTTTTAGTTAGAAATCCCATATGCATTTTGTATATTTTATGCTAATATCAAAATATTTTGATGGTACCTTTCGTTTTGAGGAGTCGTATATAAACGTGATTTTTTTTCTCTATATACCTCATTCACTATGTCATTGCTAAATTTGCTTATTAGTTCCAGAAGTTTTATGTAGATTATTTGAAGTTATCTATGCAGACAATTGTGTTGTTTATGAATAAAGACAGTTTATTTCTTCTTTTTTAATCTGCATGCCTTTCATGTCTATTTCTTGCTTGATTGAACTGGATAGAACTGGGAACAACAGTGATGGTCATATAGAAAATGTGATAATGGGGTGTCCTGGGATATTTTTTCTGTTTTAGGAAAGTATTCAGTGTTCAACAGTAAGTCAGATGATAACTGTAAGCTTTACGTAAGTGCCATTGATTAAATTAAGAAATTTATCTTGTATTCCTATTTTCTCATTTTGCTGAGTTTTTTTCATGAAAGTTAGTTAAATTTTGTCAAATGTGTTTTTCTGCACTTATTGAGGTGCTCCTATGGTTTTTTCCTTTATTCTGTTAATACAGTGAATCATATTAAATAGAATGTAATTTAATTTGAATATTCAACCAAACATCCATTCCTTGGATAAACTTTATTCAGTCATAAGGTATTTATACATACTTATATATATTTAGGCTTTGATTAGCTAATATTTTGTTAAACATTTTTTAACACTAATATTTATTAGGGGTATGCCTCAGTCAGTAAGATTTCATTCCTTGAAATTTTAGGATTTGGTACCAGGGTTATTTTGAACCATAAAATGAGTTGGGGATATTTTCCTTACTTCTCTGTTTCCTAAAAGAATTTGTATAGTATTCATGTTTTTCTTCCTTATGTGTTTGATAAAATTCACCAAAGAAACATCTGAGCTTGGAGCCTTTTTCATGGGAAGGTGTTTAAGTGCAAATTAAATTTCTGAAAAGGAAAAATTCTGAAATAATCTGTATTTCTTTCTTAATTTTGAAAGATTTTAAAATGTAATATAGAATTCTGAGTTGTAAGTTTTCTTTTCATCATTTTGAAGATGTCATTGTTTTATGACCTTAACAATTACTGATAAGAAGTCGACCATTATTTCATTATTATTGTTCCTCTGTGTGAAATATATGTTATCTCTAGTTGCTTTTAAGATTTTTTGTATCTTTGGTTTTCAGCAGTGTGTGTTGTGACTTGGTGTTTTTTGTTTTGTTTTATTGCATTAATTTGCTGGGGTTTTTTTTTTGCCTGATTTTATTGGACCTGTTGATATATTACACTGAATTTATGAAATTTGGGCATTGTGTTTTGAAATACTTTTGTCTGTCTAATTCTCTTTTGCCAGTTACCTTGATATTTTGCCATAGGTCATTGAAGATTTGTCATTATTTTAAATGTTTTTTTCTCTTTTCTTTTTTATACTTTATTTTTTTAAATTGTACTTTAAGTTCTGGGGTACACGTGCAGATCATGTAGGATTATTGCATAGGTACACACATGACAATGTGGTTTGCTGCCTCCATCCCCCTGTCACCTACTTCTGGTATTTCTCCCCATGTTATCCCACCCTAACCTCCTCACCCCACCCTGCTGTCCCTCCCTGGGCCCCCCCCTCCTGGCAACAGACCCCAGTGTGTGATGCTCCCCCTCCCTGTGTCCATGTGTTCTCATTGTTCATCACCCGCCTATGAGTGAGAACATGCAGTGTTTGATTTTCTGTTCTTGTGTCAGTTTACTGAGAATTATGGTTTACAGATTCATCCCTGTCCCTACAAGGGACACAAACTCGTCATTTTTATGGCTGTATAGTATTCCATGGTGTATATGTGCCACATTTTCCTTGTCCAGTCTATCATCGACAGGCACCTGGGTTGGTTCCAGGTCTTCGCTATTGTAAACAGTGTCGCTATGAACATACATGTGCATGTGTCTTTATAAGAGAATGATTTGTAATCCTTTGGGTATATACCCAGTAATGGGATTGATGGGTCAAATGGAATTTCTATTTCTAGGTCCTTGAGGAAGCGCCACACTGTCTTCCACAATGGCTGAACTAGTTTACACTCCCACCAACAGTGTAAAAGTGTTCCTATCTCTCCACATCCTCTCCAGCATCTGTTGTCTCCAGATTTTTTTAATGATTGCCATTCTAACTGGCATGAGATGGTATCTTGATGTGGTTTTGATTTTCATTTCTCTAATGACCAGTAATAATGAGCATTTTTTCATATGTTTGTTGGCCTCATATAGGTCTTCTTTTGAAAAGTGTCTGTTCATATCCTTCACCCACTTTTGGATGGGTTTGTTTTTTTCTTGTAAATCTGTTTTAGTTCTTTGTAGATTCTAGATAATAGCCCTTTGTCAGATGGGTAAGTTGCAAACATTTTTTCCCATTCTGTTGGTTGCCAGTTCACTCTAATGATTGTTTCTTTTGCTGTACAGAAGCTCTGGAGTTTAATTAAGTCCCATTTGTCTATTTTGGCTTTTGTTGCCAATTCTTTTGGTGTTTTAGTCATGAAGTCCTTGCCTATGCTTATGTCCTGAATGGTTTTGCCTAGGTTTTCTTCTAGGGTTTTTATTGTGTTAGGTCTTATGTTTAAGTCTTTAATCCATCTGGAGTTAATTTTAGTGTAAGGTGTCAGGAATGGGTACAGTTTCTGCTTTTTTGCACATTGCTAGCCAGTTTTCCCAACACCATTTATTAAGCAGGGGAATCCTTACCTCATTGCTTGTTTTTGTGAGGTTTGTCAAAGATCAGATAGTTGTAGATGTGTGGCATTGCCTCCAAGGCGTCTGTTCTGTTCCATTTGTCTATATCTCTATTTTGGTACTAGTACCATGCTGTTTTGATTACTGTAGGCTTGCAGTATACCTTGAAATCAGGTAGTGTGATGCCTCCGGCTTTGTTCTTTTTGCTTAGGATTGTCTTGGCTATGCAGGCTCTCTTTGGGTTCCATACGAAGTTTAAGGTGGTTTTTTCCAGTTCTGTGAAGGTCATTGGTAGCTTGATGGGGATAGCATTGAATCTATAAATTACTTTGGGAAGTATGGCCATTTTCAGGATATTGATTTTTCCTAACCATGAATATGGAATGTTTTTCCATCTGTTTGTGTCCTTTCTTATTTCTTTGAGCAGTGGTTTGTAGTTCTCCTTGAAGAGGTCCTTTATATCCTTTGTTAGTTGTCTTACTAGGTATTTTATTCTCTTTGTAGCAATTGTGAATGGGAGTTTGCTCATGATTTGGCTCTCGTTAGTCTATTATTAATGTATAGAAATGCTTGTGATTTCTGCACATTGATTTTGTATCCTGAGACTTTTTTGAAGTTGCTTATCAGTTTCAGGAGATTTTGGGCTGAGATGATGGGGTCTTCTAAATGTACAATCATGTCATCTGCAAATAGAGACAATTTGACTTACTCCTTTCCTAATTGAATACGTTTATTTTTTGTTTCTTGCCTAATTGCTCTGGCTAGAACTTCCAATAATATATTGAATAGGAGTAGTGAGAGAGGGCATCCTTGTCTAGTGCGAGATTTCAAAGGGAATGCTTCCAGTTTTTGCCCATTCAGTATGATATTGGCTGTAGGTTTGTCATAAATAACTTTTATTGTTTTGAGATACGTTCCTTCCATACCTAGCTTATTGAAAGTTTTTAGCATAAAGGGCTATTGAATTTTGTCGAAGGCCTTCTCTGCATCTATTGAGATAATCATGTGGTTTTTTTCCTTGGTTCCGTTTATGTGGTGGATTATGTTTATAGATGTGCCTATGTTGAACCAGCCTTGCATCCCCATAATGAAGCTTACTTGATTGTGATGGATAAGATTTTGATGTTCTGTTGCAATCAGTTTGCCAGTATTTTATTGAAGATTTTTGCATCTATGTTCATCATGGATATTGGCATGAAGTTTTCTTTTTTTGTTGAGTCTCTGCTGTGTTTTGGTACCAGAATGCTGTTGGTCTCATAAAATGATTTGGGAAGGATTCCCTCTTTTGGATTGTTTGGAATAGTTTCAGAAGGAATGGTACCAGCTCCTCTTCATACGTCTGGTAAAATTCAGCTGTGAACCTGTCTGGACCTGGACTTTTTTTGGTTGGTAGGCTCTTAATTGCTGCCTCAACTTCAGCCCTTGTTTTTGGTCTATTCAAGGTTTCAACTTCTTCCTGGTGTAGGCTTGGGAGGGTGCAAGTGTCCAGGAATTTATCCATTTCTTCCAGGTTTACTGGTTTATGTGCATAAAGTTGTTTGTATTAATCTCTGATGGTAGTTTGTATTTCTGTGGAATCAGTGGTGATATCCCCTTTATCGTTTTTTATTGCATCTATTTGATTCTTCTCCCTTTTCTTTTTATTAGTCTGGCTAGCGGTTTGTCTATATTGTTGATCTTTTCAAAAAACCATCTCCTGAATTTATTTTTTGAAGGTTTTTTTTTTGTGTCTCTGTCTCCTTCAGTTCTGCTCTGATCTTAGTTATCTCTTGTCTTCTGCTAGGTTTTGAGTTTTTTTGATCTTGCCCCTCTAGCTCTTTCAATTTTGATGATAGGGTGTCGATTTTAGATCTTTCCTTGCTTCTCATGTGGGCATTTATTGCTGTAAATTTCCCTCCAGACACTGCTTTAAATGTGTCCCAGAGATTCTGGTACATTGTGTCTTAGTTCTCGTTGGTTTCAAAGAACATCTTTATTTCTGCCTTCATTTCATTGTTTATCCAGTCGACATTCAGGAGCCATTTGTTCAGTTTCCATGATGCTGTGTGGTTCTGAGTTAGTTTCTTAATTCTGAGCTCTAATTTGATTGTCCTGTGGTCTGAGAGACTGTTTGTTATGATTTCCGTGCTTTTGCATTTGCTGAGGAGTGATTTACTTCCAATTATGCAGTCAATTTTAGAGTAGGTGCAATGCAGTGCTGAGAAGAATGTATATTCTGTGGATTTAGGGTGGAGATTTCTGTAGATGTCTATTAGGTCCACTTGGTCCAGATCTGAGTTCAAGTCCTGGATATCCTTCTTAATTTTCTGTCGTGTTCACCTGTCAAATATTGACAGTGGAATGTTAAAGTCTCCCACTATTATTGTGTTGGGTCTAAGTCTCTTTGTAGGTCGTTAAGAACTTGCTTTATGTACCTAGGTGTTCCTGTATTGGGTGCGCATATATTTAGGATCGTTAGCTCTTCTTGATGCATTGATCCTTTTACCATTATATAATGCCCTTCTTTGTCTCTTTTGATATTTGTTGGCTTAAAGTCTATTTTATCAGAGATGTGGATTGCAACTCCTGCTTTTTTTTTGCTCTCCATCTGCTTGATAAATCTTCCTCCATCCCTTTATTTTGAGCCTATGTGTGTCCTTGCACGTAAGTTGGGTTTCCTGAATACAGCACACCGATAGGTCTTGACTTTGTTTCCAATTTGTCAGTCTGTGTCTTTTGATTGCAGCTTTTAGCCCATTTACATTTAAGGTTAATATTGTTATGTTTGAATTTGATCCTGCCATTTTGATGCTACCTGGTTGTTTTGCCTGTTAGTTGATGCAATTTTTTCATTGTGTCGATGGTCTTTACCATTTGGTACGTTTTTGGAGTTGCTGGTACTGGATTTTCCTTTCCCTGTTTAGTGCTTCTTTTAGGAGCTCTTGTAAGGCAGGGCTTGTGGTGATGAAATCTCTCAGCAATTGCTTGTCCATAAAGGATTTTCTTTCTCCTTCACTTATGAAGCTTAGTTTGGCTGGATATGAAATTCTAGGTTGAAAGTTCTTTTCTTTAAGGATGTTGAGTATTGGCCCCCACTCTCTTCTGGCTTGTATGGTTTCTGCTGGAGAGATCTACTGTGAGTCTGATGGGCTTCCCTTTGTGGGTAACCCAACCTTTCTCTCTTGCTGCCCTTAGCATTTTTTCCTTCATTTCAACCCTGGTGAATACGACAATTATGTGCCTTGGGGTTGCTCTTCTTGAGGAATATCTTTGTGGTGTTCTCTGTATTTCCTGGACTTGAATGGTGGCCTGGCTTGCTAGGCTGGGGGAAGTTCTCCTGGATAATATCTTGAAGAGTGTTTTCCAGCTTTGATTCATTCTCTCCGTCACATTTATATACACCTATCAAACGTAGATTAGGTCTTTTCACATAATCCCATTATTTCTTGAAGGCTTCATTCATTTCTTTTTACTCCTTTTTCTCTATTCTTGCCTTCCAGTTTAATTTCATTGAGTTGATCTTCAATCTCTGATATCCTTTCTTCTGCTTGGTCGATTCCGCTACTGAAACTTGTATATGCTTTGTGAACTTCTCATGCTGTGTTTTTCAGCTCCATCAAGTCGTTTATATTCTTCTCTAAGCTGTTTATTCTAGTTAGCATCTCATCTAACCTTTTTTCTAGGTTCTTAGTTTCTTTGCATTGGGTTAGCACATGTTCTTTTAGCTCTGAGAAATTTGTTATTACCCACCTCTGAAGCCTGTTTCTGTCAATTCATCAGATTCATTCTCCATCCACCTTTGATCCCTAGCTGGTGAGGAGTTGAGATCCTTTGTAAGGGGAGAGACATTCTGGTTTTGGGTGTTTTCACCCTTTTTGTGCTGGTTTCTTCCCATCTTAGTGGCTTTATCTACCTGTGGTCATTGTAGTTGGTGACTTTCAGATGGGTTCTCTGAGTGGATGTCCTTTTTTGTGGATGATGAAGTTATTTCTTTCTGTTTCTTAGTTTTCCTTCTAATAGGCCCCTCTGCTGCAGGACTGCTGGAGGTCCACTCCACACCCTGTTTGCCTGGGGATCACCTGTAGGGGCTGCAGAACAGTAAGAGTTGCTGCTAGTTTCTTCTTCTGTTATTTTCATCCCAGAAGGGTAACTGCCAGATGTCAATGTGAGCTCTCCTTTATGAGGTGTCTCTTTGGGTATACCAGGGTCGGGGAGCTGCTTGAGGAGACAGTCTGTCCCTTATAGGAGCTCAAGTGCTGTGCTGGGAGCTCTGTTGTTCTGTGCAGAGATGCTGGGCAGGTACATTTAAGTATGCTGCAGCAGAATTCATAAACACCTCTTTTCCCAGGTGCTCTGTCCTAGGAAGGTCGGCTTTATTTATAAGTTCCTGTCATGCTGCTGCCTTTTTTCATAAATGTCCTGCCCCGTATGGACTAGTCTAGTCACAGTCTGCCAGCAGAGGCATTGCTGAGCTGCACACAGGCTCTGCCCAGGTGCTGTGTGAACTGCCCCGGTAGTGGCGGACTGACTCAGTAGTGGTGGTTGCCCTTCCCCTCACCAAGCTGGACCATCCTGGGTCCAGCTGCACTTGCTGGGGAAACAATCCAGAACATTTCAGTTTGCTTGTTTTGTGGAGGTAGTACCCGCTGAGCCAGATTGCCTGGCTCCCTGTCTCTGCCCCCTCCCTTTCAGTTGAATGAGCAGCTCTGTTTCCCTGGTGTACCAGGTGCCAGTTGAAATGGCTGCTTAGATTTGTGTGAGTTTCTGTGCACCAACCCTGCATCGGCTGAAACCGCCGTGCTGAAAACTCATGGTGCTTTTTGGCCCGGGAGTCTCCTGGTCTGTGGGCAGTGAAAATTTGTTTGGAATTGTGGTGGACACTCAACCTCTGTGTTGCTCTTGCTGGGAACTGCACTCCGGAGCTGATCCTCTTGGCCATCTTGGATCCCACCCCATTTTTTCTCTTTCTTAAGTTTGGAAGATTTTTATGGATTCATCTACAATCTTATTGATCTTTCTGTCCTTCCCAATTTGTTGCTAAGCCTATGTGATACAATATCCATTCCATAAATTATACTTATTAGCTCTAGAATTTCCATTTGGTTCTTTTATGCTATTTGCATTTTTTTTCTGCTGAGATTTCTCATATGTTCACTTGATTATATTTCCTTTACATTTAGTCCATGTACATATTCATTTAGCTATTAATTTCAATATCTGGATATTTCAGGGTTTGTTTATATTGATTGTGTTTTTTTCTTGATATTAAATCACATGTCCTTGCTTCTTCAAATGTCTGGTAATGTTTGAATGTATGCTAAACTTTGTGGATATTAAATTGTAGAAAGGTTGCATTATGTTGTAATCCTATAAAGGGTATTTAATTTTCTTTCATCTTGTTGAGGGCATTCTACAGTAGGCCCTCTCTGAGGTCTAAACTGAATGTCCAGTGAGCTCTTTGGAATATCTCCATTCTGCCTAGGCCAGAAGTTTAGCATCTCTCAGCACTACAAGAACTCTCAGTATTCAATTCTCAGCACTAGTGCAGCTGCTCTCTGTTTTTCAATGTTTTTTGGTTTCTTATTTCCTTGACAATCCTAAGTATTCAAGCATTTCATTTTTTTAGGTTAATACTAACCAGGATCTCTCTAATATTTCCTCCTGACCAAACTCAGGCTCTACACTTCTGACAAAAATCTTTACGATTTATACATCTGACAGGACTAATATCTACAATCTACAACCAACTCAAGCGAACTAGCCAAAAAAAAAAAAAATCCAAACAATTTCATCAAAAGTGGGCTAAGGACATGATAGACAACTCTTAAAAGAAGATATACAAATGGCCAATGAACATATGAAAAATGAGCAACATCATTAATGATCAAGGAAATGAAAATCAAAACCACAATGCAATACTACCTTACGCTTGTAAGAATGGCCATGATCAAAAAATCAAAAAAATAAAAGATGTTGGCGTGGCTGCGGTGTGGCTGCGGTGAACAGGGAACACTTCTACACTGCTGATGGAAATGTAAACTAGTACAACCACTATCGAACACAGTGTGGAGATTCCTTAAAGAACTAAAAATATGGCCAGGTACGGTGACTCATGCCTGCAATCCCAGCACTTTGGGAGGCTGAGGTGGGCAGATCACGAGGTCAAGAGATCAAGACCATCCTGACCAACATGGTGAAACCCTGTCTCTACTAAAAAATACAGAAATTTCTGCCAATCTCAGGAGCCTAGGCCTTACATTTATCCAGATGTTCTGATTTTTTCAACAGATGGCCCTCAGATTATCATTCTTACTGCAGTTGCTGCTGCCACTTAGTGTTTCCTACAGGCCTTTGACATCCTTTTGTTGCAGGAAAAAAACTGAGTTCTTGTGAAAGGACCAGAATAATTTAGGCACCAGGACACATTGTAGGGTGAGTAGGACAGGGTTTATTGGGTGAAAAGGAAAAAAATAAGGGAAAGAGGAGCCCTCAGTAAAGCAAGAGAGAGTCCTGCTAGCAGGTTTCCTGCCTCAGGGATTGAATCCCAGATTACCATGCAGGAAAAGGAGAGGCCAGGCTCCTCCCACTTGCAAATGGTGCAAACTTCCCTAGGCTCCACCCTGCACTCCCAATGCACAGGCTGGTCAGAGGTTCTTCAGGGACCCCTTTTTACTTGGCTGTCTTATTTTTAAAAGCTTTATGGCATAAATCAGGCACTCAGGGCTTTTCAGTAGTGCTAGCCATATATTCACACCAAATGAAACGAAATATAGATTGATAGAAAGCACCAGAGATGTGAACTATTTTATATATTTAAAGTGTGCTTTTATTTATGAAAAGTTTTTGTGATTATATTGGATCACCTCTACATAGGCAGAATCCAATGAAGACTTATAACAAATGCAAATTGCAAAGGTGTCAGGGATACATTTGTGAAAATTTGATGTTCCAAACAAGTGGCTTGATTAATGATTTCGCTGTTCATCCCACCAAACTTTCAATAATTTTCATCCAGTTTACACCATCTATTGGTGGTTATAGTCCAATTTAGATTTATTCAATTAAGGGAGTTTGCCAGCAGGGCATTTTACAATGTAGCAATAGCACTTAGCATTTCCCCAACGGAATACTAAGAACACAAAAATTAAACAATCTATTCTCAGATTACATATGTTAAAGTTTGCTAACCTAGGCTATATTTATGCATAGATTTCTGTTTTTCCTAGATTTGCTCACATTTATAATGAAAATTCTAATCAGGTTGTTTTTTTCCCCCAACAGAAGATATTTTGTAATTTTTCCAGTGTTTGCAGATGAAAATTGAACTTGAAATAAATATAATAAAGTGCTTGTAGAGCTATATAAAAAAATACCTGGGAGAATTTTGACTGTTGAAAATGATTAGAGAATGTCAAATGGGAGTCCTTTTACTTTTGGAGGTCTTTTCAGAATTGAAGGGCCAGATTTGATAACCAACTAGAGTTTTATAGTATGGGCAGAAGGGGAAAAAAACAGAGTAAGAGACATCATGGAAGATACTCTGGTAAGTGCAGGGCTTAAGTGATTAAAAATAAGTCACATATAAAATGGCCCAATATGGAATCCAGATAAAAATAAATGAAGCCAGATTAAGGAGACTGAGAGGAAGACATTGCAGAACCAAATATTTGTTTTTATTGAACAACATTGTTCGGCACGAGAGCAAGTAAGTACTTAATCCATAAATCGGCAACCTTATCCCTGAAAAGTTTTATATTTTTAAAGTTCCTTACTTGTTCTTAAGTATAATCACAGAGTAAATATAATTTAATCCTGGCTTTTCTTATTTATCATCTTTCAGAAGATATTCTCCATATTACTACTATTATATTCATTTGCAGCTTTATGGCTATCACAGAGGTTGGAAAACTACAGCCCAGGGACCAGCTTCATGTTTTTGTAAATAAAGTTTTATTGGAACACAGCTACTCTCATTTGTTTCTATATTTTCTATGGCTACTTTTGTTAAACAGTAGCACAAAGCACAGTTGAATATATGGTCTGAACCTTGTAATAATAAAAAATAGTAAAAAAATTAAATTATGCAAAAACTAAATATGCATTACACATCCATAATATCAAATTCTATTAAAAATTTAAAAGAGCAATGTACATTTATGTAAAATAGTACAGAAACTCTGTGACATATACTGTCATGCTACCAAAGCAAATTATAAAACAGTATTTAGCATATGATCCTACTTAGTATGATCTTACATAAGGCACATATGTAACAAAATTACATTTATATTATGCAGGCATATTCCAGGAGTTATTCTAATTATTTCCATTTATAGATGCATATATGTACATACATATATACCTGTAACTGGAACACTGGTTCACTCTGCAAGCTTGCCACTTGCAGAGTCCAATTAACAAAAGTGTGGTCTGGTGTAAAGAAGGTAATTCTTTATTCCAAAGCTAGCTTAAAGAGAGAAGTACAGGCTTTGTGCTTTAAGGGTACTGCTTCCCTTTTGGAGCAGAAAGTGAGCACACAGGGTGGGGGAAAGTGAGCAGTTGGGGAGTCTGTGTGTTAGCTTGGTGCCTTATCTACTGGGTGGTCAAGCTGGTGACTGCTGCCTTCTTCACAGGCAGTCATACTTTGGGTTGTAAATTGACTGTTATCTCTCAAGGCAACCTCCCTGTGGGTGAGAGTTTCTTTCTGGGGCAGGTAGCTAGATGCACATAGCTAGATGAACTTGCTGGTAAGGAGTGTCTGTGTGAAGAGGAGGTAAAAGGTTATTTTTGCATTTCTGAAGGACTAAGTAGAAGTGGGGGAAATGGAGGAAAGAGAAAAGAAGAAAGAAAAATAAACTATCTCTTAGAAAAATGGGGGTACTTTATTACATACCAATAATTACAAATAATGTTGTTTCAAATGGATTTGGAAAGGCAAATCCAATTCTTTGGGACTGATTATGGAAAAGTGCTGGAAATATTCCAGTTTTGAAAGACTGGGATGTAGAAGAAATAGAAAACAAACAATGTCTGTTCCTCCCAAATGATACCTGTAACACGTACCCTTGAATAAAAATATTCTTTTTGTCTTTCTACCCTACAACCTTAAAATTCCTGAGAACCAATGAAAACCTTTTCTGTCCTCTTGATTATTGTATTACCATGCAATGAAGAAAATGCCTGACACATAGGAATGGCTCCATCAATATTGGCTGAACAGGTGTAATATTATATTTGTTCTGTAAATGACTAATATTAAATTATGTTTAGGGTCAGGGTTTTGTTTAGGTTCAAAACTAATTGAAGTTCAGACACTACACTAATTTCTCCATCAATCCATTTGTTCAACTAATATGAATTTTGTATACATGTATGTATTTATCACATCCTTTCTATATTTAAGCCAATCATAGTTTCTCCTCTCAAAATACTTAGACTGTATTGAGAGAAACAATAATTAGATAAATCATTAAGAAAATATTAGGTAATCAAAGTACTTTGTGACACACAGTGACTTGGTAGCTACCTTTGATGGAGAAATGACAAAATGCCCTCTGAAAAGTGGCAGGAAGCCAGTGGTTCCCATGAGGTGTATATGTGGGTGGGGAATGGAAGGAGAGAAGTGATTGTGCCCCCTAAGGTACATCTGGCAATGTCTGGAAACATTTTCCTTGTTATAATTTGGGAGGGTATGGTAGGGAAGGGTAATCCTGTCATCTAATGGGTGGAGTCCAGGGATGCTGCTGAACAGTCTCTAAAGCACAAGATTCCCCACCATCCCCACATATGCCAACAAAGAATTGCTCAGCACGAGATGTTAATAGTGTAGAGGCTGAGAACCTCTGCAGGAAGCTAAAATCAATATGATAGAAATTAACCAACTTTGAATTGCCTGCTGGAAGGGCATTCCAGGCAAAGGAAATGGCTGTAGCAAATATTCTCAAACAAAAACATATTTAATGTGCTTGAGGAATGGGAAGAAGCCTATCTTAACCAAGGTGAGAGAGGAAGTTAGTACACAAACTGTAGGCCATTTTAAGGAGATTAGATATATTAAGAGTGCAATGGGAAGACAGGAGAGAGTCTCACTCCAGGGAGCAGCATTTTTATTGTTTATAAATAATAATAGCATTTATCTATTTTTGCATTTTTGAAAGATCAATTTGACTACTGTTTGTGAGGCAGGAGAAGATGGTCTGGAGGCAGGGAACATAAGACCAATTCATGTTGATTCCTAGAACTAAATCAAATGGAAATACTACAGCTATGGCAGGAAATATCCTCTCCATTTACATACGGCACACACTGAGTAAACAATTTTGTAACTTTACTTCATCCTCTTCATTTACATAGGGCATACACCACATAATCAGTGGAAACCACTAAAGGGTATATCTAAACTCCAGACACTCTTTAACAGGGCTCTTGAGGCCTTCTGCTCAGGCCTACTCCCACCCTGTGGGGCGTACTTTCATTTTCAATAAATCTCTGCTTTTCTTGCTTCACTCTTTCCTTGCTTTGTTTGTGCAGTTTGTCCAGTTCTACATTCAAGATGCCAAGAACCTGGACACCCTCCCCTGGTAACACTAGGGGAAAAGAAAATAGAGAGCCGCATATTAAAAAAGTCAAGAGAAGAAATTATTTCAAGATTAAAAACACTGGTCACTTGGATAAACGTTTAATTATTTTGTGATGTTAATATTTTTACTTTTTAATTTGCATTATCTTTTGTGCCATTACATATTCATCTCAGGCTAGCATTGAATATTGTGCTAAAAGTTACATTTATCATATAACAGAATCTTTGTAACAACCGTACAAAGAAGGTATAACTAGCTGTTTAACAAATGAGAAGAAGGAGGTTAAAAAATTAAAAAATTACCCGTCTTTACCCAGTTAATAAAGGCTAGAGCAGATGCAAACTCATCTACATGTCTTCATTTCATATGCTTAAACACTGTATGTGAATTTCTGAGTTAATCATACACAAGTATATCTCTAAGTGAGTTATTCATACACAAAAATCCTAGAATTTTTTATGACATTTAAATCTCAAACAAATAGCACATAGTAACAACTTTTAACATTACAGTTTTTCAATAAATCAGACACTGAAGAAAACTGTATTTTATGATAATCATTTGGTTTCTAAGCTCCCAGAAGTTTCCCTTTTTCTGTATCTTGAGTAGCACAGGTATTGCTTTTAAGTAGCTGTTACTTTTGATGACATATCTTTGATCACTCCTTGTCTCCCAATATCCTGAAATGGGAGAGCTCCCTGACCCACCTTGCAGAACGTGCAACAGAGGTGTGGCTTGTCTGTTCCATTGCTACTGCTGCTTAAACCTCTTATAGGAGTGGGAGTATGCAGACAGACAGGTGCAGAAGCCAGAGAAAGCACCCCTGGCTCCAGCCCCATGGCAGCATCCAGGGGTGGGAGCCTGCAACTCCCAAAGCCCAAATGGGCATGTATTACAGTGTGCTTTTTTAGCCTTGCCATCCACAGATGGCTTAAGTGTTAACCCACTCAGTGAATCCTATGCCCTTTTGGAAGGGCAGGGGGCCAGTGTGACAGCCTTCTGTATCCAGAGCTTTTGTTCAGCATCCCAGAAGAATCAGGTCACATACAGACTTGAACAATGAATGCAGGAGTTTTATTGAGTGGTGGAGGCAACTTTTAGTGGGATGGATGGGGAGCTGAAAAGGGGATAGAGTAGGAAGACGGTCTTCTCCTGGAGTTTGGCTGTCAAGTAGCTGATCTCCTCTCCAATTGTTCCCAGATGAACTCCTCTCAGTGTTCAGATGCTCCTTCTCTTCTCTCCTCTGCTGCATCATTCTGCCATTTGTCTGCTTATCTACTTGTATCCTCATCTCCTTGTCCACTTCTGAAGCCTGGGGTCTGGGGTTTGTATGGATATGGGACAGGGGCATGGCAAGCCAAAAGGCAACTTTTTGGGCACAAAAGCAGGAATGCCTATCCTTATTTAGGGCCACAGCATTCATGCATTTGTTATTATTCTAGTTCCTCATTTCTGCTAAAGTTCTAATAAGTATGTAGGAATTCTCATGGCCTCCTAATAGCATGATGAATGAAAATTAGATCCTCTGTGTTATGTACATCTCACCAGTGATAACCACTGAAAAATATGAATATTAAAAATGTCTGTTAAAATATAGGATATTTTTAATCAATACAATTACACTATATTCCAACCTTATCCATTTCTATAGCTGTTGATTTTTATAATAAACAAATACATAAATTGTTGTTATTCAAGAAATGAAAGTACAGGTAGTAAATATTCTGGACACTCTGAATTCTGTTCCTGATGTTGCCATGTTTACTGCATATAAGATTCATAGTCTCTAAAACACTCATGATCTATTTCTTCCTTTTGTTTCTGTTTTGATTTGGAGAATATAGCTAACTATCCCATAGAACTGTTGTAGTAATTAAAAGACATAATGCAGTTAAAAGATCTTTGAAACCTACAAAAAGAAAAAACAGGTTATTTTTATAGAGAATAAGAAAAATTCTCACATTTTCAGATGAACTACTAGCAGTTAAGACAAGGTAGGGTATGTGTTTGCAGATGCTTTTAAAGTTTTTAAGATAATCATCATCAAGTCTGTAAAGACAAAAGATATCACCTTCTCCAGTAAACATCTTTACCCAACAGAGATCAAATTCTATTCCAACTAGTTTGGCAGCTGTGGTAGTCTTTATATTTGATGGTGACATTTTGTTATAAGCATCAAAGTATTATAGGAATGAAAGAGAAAAAATCAGACATTGGTTTACCTGAGACTGAGGCATGTATAAATAAGGTAAACTCACAGTCTCTAATACAAAAAGGTTGATGCTTTGTTCTCAAAAGCATTCATGACAGGTTTCCTCCTTTCTCTAATGCTGAAATGAACAGACAGACTGTTGAGGGAAATAAGAGAGATTAAAGTCTATTATTTCTATATTGTTAAATTATAGCAGTTTGAGCATATCGTTCAGTTGTCATCTAATTGAGAAGCTCATTCAATGGAAGTAACCAAATGCACCTTGGCACCTGATTTGTCATGGAGATAAAAAAATCTAACATTGTTTGGAACACTTTTAAAAACCTTGACTAAAAAGAATTTCTGTCATCTTTTTTTATCCTTCCTTGCTGACAAAATTATACTCTATTATAGTTTGGTGAGTAATGGTGATAGCATATGAAAATTCTTTCCTCACAAACCTGATTATCCAGGTTTCCCAAAGGAATTTCTTTGATGTTACATCATGCAGAGGGTGGCTAACAAGGTTAAATACATGAAGAAAGTCCTTAATATTTTTATAGCTTCTAAAAACAGTCAGACTCAAAATTTTGTATTAAGATCTTTAAACCTAGAAAAGCAATGGAATCATTTTGCAACTCTTGTTCATATTTTTAAGTGAAATCTCCTATTTTTTTATCTAGTATTAAAAGAACAGTAAGTAGCTTAGCTCTTCTGTCTTCATTTATCAGTTAAATTCAATAGGTTAAATCCATTTCCTATGGACTAGTAGAGGATTTTGGACCCACATGTATGACACAAAATAGGAATGTGCAACTGTAACTCTTCAACAGCTGTATCATAAAATGTGGGGCAATGGGTTTAGCAAAAGTCATTTTAATGCTGTAATTGATGGACTAAAGCTTCTCAATGCCAGCTGTATAACTACATTATAAACCAACTGTGGCTTATTCTAGTTTAGAGCTGTCTGGGTTAGTTAATTTAGGTATGGCTATAAGAATATGCTCAATAAAAATACTTGCCTAATTATATAAGACATTAAGTTTACCTTGCCAGCTATAAAACATTTTAATATAGAGTATCCAATTTGAACCACTATTCAACCAACCATGAGGTCACCTGAACAATGGATGAAGAAACCTTGGCTCAGAGTTGCAAGGTTTTAGGTTAAGAGCCTAGAAAAAAAGATAAGGCAGCCTACGCTGTTGCAGTCTAATTTAATGTCCATACAGTATTGGTTGTTTCTTTTCCCCTCAAGACACTATGACTGAAAATTCTCTTTCTCAATATTAAGCCTCATATAAAAACTATATATTTCTCTCCCCAACAAAGGAAACTTCTTTTTCTTACATTTCTATCCATGTTCCTTCTTTTACCACCCTACTTTTGTTCACTGGAGGCCTGAAACACCCTCTTGAAGCTCTGGAGCCCTGGTCTAGAACTTTAGTCTGAAAATATCCCCTCACTGAGCATCACTTTCTGTACTTGGAGAATGTGGTTAATACCTTGCTATGGTTTGTATGTATGTGTTTCTCCAAAAATTCATATGTTGGAACTTAAGCACCAATGTGATAGTATTGAGAGGTGGGGCCTTAGGCCTAGCACAGTGCTGATGCCTGTAATCCCAGCACTTTGGGAGGCCAGGCAGGCAGATTACTTGAGCCCAGGAGTCAGAGACCAGCCTGGCTAACACTGTGAAGCCTCATCTCTACAAAAAACACAAAAATTACCCAGCCATGTCAGTGCATGCCTATAGTCGCAGATACTAGGGAGACTAATGTGGGAGATTGAGGCTGCAGTGACCTGTGACCATACCACTATACTCCAGCCTGGGCAATGGATTGAGACCTAATCTTGGGGGAAAAAAAAAAAGGTGCTTTTAGGAAATAATTCAGTCCAAAGGGTTGCAGCCTCATGAATGAATTAGTGCTCAAATAAAAGGGGTTGAAAGGAGCACAGTAATGCCTTTTCTGTCCTTCGTCTATGTGAGGACACACCAAGAGGCTCCATCCAGAAAGCAGAGAGCAGTCCTCAACAGACAAGAATCTTCCTGTGCCTTGACCTTAAAGTTTCCAGCCCCAGAAATGTGAGGAAATAAATGTCTGTTTTTTTCTACTCAGTCTCAGATTTTTTTTTTATAGCAGCATGAATGAACTAAATCTTCCTCTGTAGAATTGTTGTGAGAATTAAAGTAGTTAAAGTGACTATATACCTCACAGATAGAATACAGAAGATTGACCAATGAGAGAAAAAATAACTCTTCATATTGATGTGCAGAACTTACATATTATTGTAACTTTCCTTGCCAAAAGACTTAGTTTCATCTTATATAAATATCCTATAATGCCAGGTTGATTGCATGTTCACAGTGAATTTGTGCTGTACTCGTATTCAGTAGCCTTCACCTATCCAACAAAGTGTTTTGTACATAGGAGGTAAATGAATGAGTGGCTGGATGAATGGATGAATGAATGGAATTCTTGCTCTTGATCTCTTTCTTAACAGTGATTTGGTTGTGGAAGACACACTGACATTTGTGGATGCATCCAATTTAAGAATAGTAACATAGAGATGAACTAACAGTGTTTAGAACATACGTAGACAAAATAAAGATGCTTCCTGTGGGAATGACAGGTCATATGAATACCTGGGAAGGTTTGGGAAATTTTGAACTAAATCTTTAATGTGTATTTTAACTGTCTTACTTCAAAGTCTATTTCCAGTTAGTCAGCTACTGACTCTACTTAAAAACATCAACAAAAATAATTTCCTAAGTAATAATCTCAATCATATTAAAAAATACCAACTTTTTTTTTTTTTTTTGAAACAGAGTCTTGCTTTGTTGCCTAGGTTGGAGTGCAGTGGCCTGATCTTGGCTCACTGCAGCCTCCACCTCCAGGGTCCAAGCAATTCTCCTGCCTCAGCCTTCCCAGTAACTGGGACTACAGGTGCCTGCCACCACACCTGGCTAATTTTTGTATATTTAGTGGAGACGGGGTTTCACCATGTTGGCCGGGCTGGTTTTGAATTCTTGACCTCAAGTGATCTGCCCACCTTAGCCTTCCAAAGTGCTGGGATTACAGGCATAAGCCACTGCGCCTGGCCTACTTTTATATACCTTGTAAACAGAGATTTTTAAAAATTCAGCATTTCAAATTTGCAAGGCAAGTTCGTATTCATTTCCATTGTCCTTCTATTTTACCTAAAATAGATTCATAGCCAGGTTATTGATATGATAAAGAAAGAATGGGAAGAACTGGGCTTTCCTGGCTGACAACACAAACTTAAGATTTACATGTGCTTTTTTTTTTTCCTTCAGTTGACTGCATGCATTACATCAGGTTTTGGTTTGTTTGTTTGTTTGTTTTTATTCAGGATATCCCTGAGTCAACTTCCCAACTAGCATTTGGTCAATTTGGCATTACGGTCCATTCTGTTGTTCTTCTGCTCAGTATTTTGTGGCAAAAACAGCAACAAGAAAGAAGCAACAACAACAAATAATTCCATACCTTCCAAGGGCCAACAGAGAGGATTTGGGAATTATCTACTATTTGGAATAATATTCATTCCTGATTTTCTCCATTATTAGCGTGTGTAATTGAGAGTTCCCTGCATGTAACCTGACTTCTCTGCAAAGGAGCCATAAAAATCTCTGGCCCTTAGAGCAGTTTCAATGAATAAAATTAATCAAGAAAAAGAATGTGCGGTCCTGGTATAGGAATCATTGCAAAGTACTTTTAAATTACGGTTTCATGACTGGATATTGGAGTAAATCTTTGATCTCCTTTCGTTAACAAGATGATATGATATTTTTAAGGCAATCATTCCATTCTGAAGGTCAGCTGACTTCACAATCAATCAGAGGACAGTATAGAAATAAGATACCTTCTCTCCACTTCTTCTTACTGATTTCATGCAATGACCTTGCAGTTATTAAATATAGGCCAACTTGCACTCTTAGACCTTAGGCAACCTCTTTTTAAGTGATCACTTACTCCCCAACATTTCTACTAAAATTTGATGCTTAAAGATCACTTAATGGAGGCAACCAATTTATCCCCTGTCCCTTGGGTGGTCCCCAAGGGCAGTTTTTGCTTTTTTAATACAATTACAAAATGCTTCCAAGCTCTGTGAACTTGGTTATACAAGAAGGTTATGGCAACAAAGGCTGTTTTCTTTGGAAAATTGTTACAAAGTGCTGACCTTCCTAAAGTATACGGCATTCTGAAAAGCCTAAAAGCCCAGATGTGTAACAGTGTGAGAAGCAGCACCACATTCTAGAAGCAGAGGCATGAGTTAAAGCAAAGGATTCATTGAATCAAGAAAAGAAGGAAGAGAACTTTCTCTCAGGAACACTTATTTCATATCCTGTAGTCCAGATTCAAGCAAAATTCTTTTGTGGACTCTAAGATGTGTTTAGTAGAATCTGACCTAGGAATGGCTTTTCAGTCTCATACATAGAGCTTAGAGTTGGAGTAAAGCCAGGATGTTTTAAAACTGCAATGAGAAGCAAGAGCTCATTTGATTTCAGTAAGTTCCCAGCTGACTTCATGGTAAATATCAAGAGTGTCACTCAAATGAGTAAGTATACAATCCAGGCAAAACAAGAGATAAAAAGATTTTTTTAAAAAATTGGTTAGTCACAAGTTTTATCCATATTCATTATGAGGCATGTGCATGGAAGTCACATATTATTTACTGAAAAGGCACATTTCCTACCCATCCAGATAGGTGTTAGGGAAAGGGTTCACTGTGTGGGAAGGAACTGGGAAGGATGGGAGCTTCAGTGAGAGTCCCCCCTCAACCCACAGAAGCAATTACCACCACAGAAGCAGGCTTCATCCAAGGGCAAAACACTATGGGATGCACTGGACACTCATCTGCAAATCCACAGGGATCTCCTATTTCCATTTAGTTTACTTAGTTTCACTTGTGTCATGAAGTGAGGACGCATAAATGAGTAAGATACCAGGACTCTCCTTGAGACCTAGAGGTTTCATAACGCACACTTATAGGAACAAATAGAGTGGGCAATGCTACAATCTTAAGGCTAGAAAGTCGATATTTTAGTTTGATGATTTCATTATAGGTGGATTTTAATGGAATTTTAAAATGTATTCATGGTGGCTTAATAAGTGGTTACAGTGGAACCATCAAACTAGATATGTATGAATTTAATACTCCACAATTTTCTTAACCATTTTCTTATAAAGAAATTTACATTAATTTCTATATTGTATATTTTCTTACATTTTATTATGTATAGTGAAAATTGCATCATTCTCCACAGAACAATTTTTCATGTGTATACTGTTGTAGGTTAATTCTCTAGGACAGGGATTATGGATGCAAAGCACATGATTACTTTTATGGTTTGTGGATATATTTGGATAGCCTAATAATAAAGAATAATAGAAAGTAAATTGACTCTCTTTTTAAATTGCTTTAATTTCCCTCTTGAGCAAAATTTTCTTCATCCTGAAAAACATTAAACATTGGTAAGAAAGCAGTACCACTTCAGTAGTTCTGGTGATAATTATCCTTTAAGAGAGGTCACGTTCTCAAGATACTTAGAGAATTGCAAAACAGATTACTAAATAACTATTGGTTAGACTGGAAAATTTGAAAGATAATTGAAGACAGGAAATAAGTAAACATCATCTTTATTTTCAAAAAATGAGACATTATAACTTTTAATTGGAAATCAAGTAATTTGGTAATTAAGTAGACATGCTTTATCAATTAACTCATTTATTAGTTTTGCAGCTTTATACACTGTATATATACACATATACATAAACATATACATATATGTGTGTATACGTACACATATAGGGGTGTGTGTGTATATATATATACATATACATATACATACACATATACATAAAATCTGACATCTCATATAAGAGCAGTCTGGGATCTGCTGCAGTTCCAGGCTTGGATAGCCTTCAGATCTTTTTTAATCCAGGATCCAAGCGTAAGGGCAGCCTCTTCTGGGATATGCCAGACTTGTGGCTGAGAGAAAGAGCAAGAGAGCTGATGGAACCAGGCAAGGCCTGTGAAACCTCTGGTGACACATGGCACAGGCATTGCATCAATGATCAGGGATGAATTCTGTCACAGAAGGCACTGAAGTCAAGTGGTAACAAGGGGATGTGCAACCTTCTCACAGCAAGGAGTATTAAGGATTTGGAAACAAAAATATAATCCACCTCACTTCATTTATTTTATTTAACAAATGTGTTTTGAGTACATCCATTGTCTTAAGATTTGGGAATTTATTTGTGATATAAAGAGACATAAGAGTTAGGGACATAAGACTTCAGGAGTTATCTTCTAGAGTGGTGAATATAAATAATCAAAAAGTTTTATAAATAGCTATATAATTACCAACACAATCCATGTTAGAATCCAATAAAGAGAATTAAAGAGGATATAGTTTTGTTTTAAAATATTTGAAAACCTGTCACTTGGAAAGCACTAAGACTCTAGGTCTGCAGGCCCTTAGAGACATAACAAGTACAAATGTAGATGGAAAGTACTAGGAAATAAATTTGACTCAATAGAAACAGGAATTTTCAAGAAATTCTAAAGGCGAAATGGAATATTTAAAGAGCTAGTGAGCTCTGTATTATTTTAAACAGTCAATGCCTTCTTAATGATGTATAGGATACTCAAGTTCTGGGCCAAACAATTAAAATAGATATTTTTCAAGGCCTTTAAACACCTTGAGATGATATAAAAATGTACCATTTTTTAAGTCAATAAAATTTTTTAATGGAGTTTTCTACTAAAAAGAATAAAGCCATATAATGCAGTAGAGCTTCTATGTTAAAATTAATCTATCATATTTTCTTGTATTACACACTGTAGGGAGGAAAATTACTGTTTTTGACTTAATTTTCTCATTCACCAATGTATTCATCCAGCAGATAAGAACAAGAACATTTAATTCTCATGGATAGTTAGAAATTTAAATAAAAATGTAAGTAAATAATAGGGATATATTTTGGTATGGAGCTTGATATCATAATTACATAAGAATGCCATGAGTAAAATATATTTTTATATTTTGAATAAAAAATATAAACGAGTAATAGGAATACATTTTTGCTATGGAGCTTGACATCATCATTACATAAAAATGCCATCTTTAAGGTGGCATCACGGCATCTTAATTACTTTTTATTTTCTTATTAAAATTAGCAAACCTATTTACAGTGGTTTGGTAAACTCTCAGCTTCCTGAAACAGAAGATGTTGAGAATTCGTAACCACCAACCTGCCTAGTCGATAATGCTGGCAACGAAATATTAGGTTTTCAGCTGAAAAATCCAGTTCACTTATTCCCTCTAAAGGAGCATTAGGGATCCAAAATGGCCGAATAGGAACAGCTCTGGAGTGCAGTTCCCAGCGAGAACACAGAGGGGCGAGTAATCACTGCATTTCCAAATGAATTTTTACTACCCACAGACCAGTAGATTCCTGGGCAGAAAAGTGCCACAAGTTTTCAGCACGGCTGTTTCAGCTGGCACAGTGGGTCTCTGCAGAAAAACTTGCACAAATCTGGATGGCCGTTTGAACTGGAGCCTGGAATGCCTGGGATACAGAGATGCCATTCAACTGAAAAAAAGGGGGCTGAAACAGAGAGCCAGGTGATCTGGCTCAGCGAGCCACACCCCCACAAAGACCAGCAATCTGGAATGCTCTGGATTGAGAGTTTCACAGCAAGCACAGCTGGACCTGGGATGGTCCAGCTCTGTGGGGGGGAAGGGCATCTGCCATTACTGAGGCAGTCTGCCACTACCAAGGCAGTGTGCCATGACCGAGGCAGTCCACCATTACCAAGGCAGTCTGCCATTACAGAGGCAGTCTGCCATCACTGAGGTAGACCGCCATTACCCAGGCAGTTCTAACTATACCTCTATAAACAAAACTGCAAGGAAGTTCATACAGCAGCTGGGCAGAGCCCATGGCAGCTCAACAATGCCTCTACTGGCAGACTGTGACTAGGCTACCTTCTCGCTGGGCAGGGCATCTCTGAAAAAAGTTAGCAGCACATCAGGAACTTACAAATAAAGCCCCACTTTCCCAGGAAAGAGCACCTGGGGAAAAAAAGGTGGTTATGAGTTTTGCTGCAGCAGACTTAAACGTACCTGCCCAGCCGCTCTGAACAGAACAACAGAGCTCAGAGCTCATACCTCAGCACTTGAGCTCCTATAAGGGACAGACTGTCTCCTCAAGCAGCTTCCCCGAGCCCCGTATATCCAAAGAGACACATCATAAAGGAGAGCTCAGGCTGACATCTGGCAGGTACCCTTCTGGGACAAAGATAACAGAAGAAGAAACTGGCGGCAACCCTTACTGTTCTGCAGCCACCACAAATGATCCCCCAGGCAAGCAGAGTCTGAAGTGGACCTCCAGCAGTCCTGCAGCAGAGGGGTCTGACTGTTAGAAGGAAAACTAAAAAACAGAAAGAAATAACTTCATCATCAACAAAAAGGATGTCCACTCGGAGACTTCATCTGAAAGTCACCAACTACAAAGACCACGGGTATATAAATCCACAAAGATGGGAAGAAACCAGCACAAAAAGGATGAAAACACCCAAAATCAGAATGCCTCTCCTCCTCCAAGGGATCACAACTCCTCACCAGCAAGGGAACAAAGCTGGATGGAGAATGAATTTGATGAATTGACAGAAACAGGCTTCAGAAAATGGGTAATAACAAACTTCTCTGAGCTAAAAGAACATGTTCTAACGCAATGAAAAGAAACTAAGAACTTGAAAAAAGGTCTGACGAAATGCTAACTAGAATAAACAGCTTAGAGAAGAATATAAACGACTTGATGGAGCTGAAAAACACAGCATGAGAACTTCACAAAGCATACACAAGATTCAATAGCCAAATGGACCAAGCAGAAGAAAGGATATCAGAGATTGAAGATCAACTCAATGATATAAAACAAGAAGGCAAGATTAGAGAAGAAAGAGTGAAAAGAAATGAACAAAGCCTCCAAGAAATATGGGATTATATGAAAAGACCTAATCTATGTTTGATAGGTGTAACTAAATGTGACGGAGAGAATAAATCCAAGCTGGAAAACACTCTTCAGGATATTATCCAGGAGAACTTCCTCAACCTAGCAAGCCAGGTCACGATTCAAGTCCAGGAAATACAGAGAACACCACAAAGATATTCCTCAAGAAGAGCAACCCCGAAGCACATAATTGTGAGATTCACCAGGGTTGAAATTAAGCAAAAAATGCTAAGCGCAGCCAGAGAGAAAGGTCAGGTTACCCACAAAGGGAAGCCCATCAGACTCACAGCAGATCTCTCAGCAGAAACCCTACAAGCCAGAAGAGAGTGGGAGCCAATATTCAACATCCTTAAAGAAAAGAACTTTCAACCTAGAATTTCATATCCAGTCAAACTAAGTTTCATAAGCAAAGGAGAAATAAAATCTTTTAAGAACAAGCAATTGCTCAGAGATTTCATCACCACCAGACCTGCCTTACAAGAGCTCCTGAAAGAAGTACTAAACATAGGAAGGAACAACCAGTACCAGTCACTCCAAAAACGTACCAAATGGTAAACAGCATTGACACAAGGAAGAAACTGCATCAATGGCAAAACAACCAGCTAGCATCAAAATGGCAGGATCAAATTCACACATAACAATATTAACCTTAAATGTAAATGGGCTAAATGCCACAGTCAAAAGAAACAGACTGGCAAATTGGATAAAAAGTCAAAACCCATTGGTGTGCTATATCCAGGAAACTCATCTCACATGCAAGGAGACACATAGGCTCAAAATAAAGGGATGGAGGAAGATTTACCAAGCAAATGGAGAGGAAAAAAAAGCAGGAGTTGCAATCCTAGTCTCTGATAAAATAGACTTTAAACCAACAAAGATCAAAAGAGACAAAGAAGGACATTACATAATGATAAAAGGATCAATGCAACAAGAAGAACTAACAATCCTAAATATATATGCACCCAATACTGGAGCTCCCAGATACATAAAGCAAGTTCTTAACAACCTACAAAGAGACTTAGACTCCCATACAATAATAGTGGGAGACTTGAACACCCCGTTGTCAATGTTAGATATACCAATGAGACAGAAAATTAACAAGGATATCCAGGACTTGAACTCAGACCTGGACCAAGCAAACCTAATAGACATTTATAGAACTCTCCACCCTAAATCCAAAGAATATACATTCTTCTCAGCACCACATCACAACTACTCTAAAATTGACCACATAATTGGAAGTAAATCACTCCTCAGCAAATGCAAAAGGACAGAAATCATAACAAACAGTCTCTCAGACCACAGTGCAATGAAATTAGAACTCAGGATTAAGAAGCTAACTCAGAACTGCACAACTTCGTGGAAACTGAACAACTTGCTCTTGAATGTTGACTGGATAAACAATGAAATGAAGGCACAAATAAAGAGGTTCTTTGGAACCAACGAGAACAAAGGCACAACGTACCAGAATCTCTGGGACACATTTAAAGCAGGGTCTAGAGGAAAATTTATAACAATAAATGCCTACATGAGAAGTGAGGAAATATCTAAAATTGACACCATAACGTCATGATTAAATGAACTAAAGGCACAAGATAAAAAAAAAAAAAAAACTCAAAAACTAGCAGAAGACAAGAAATAACTGAGATCAGAGCAGAACTGTAGGAGATAGAGACACACAAAAAAACCCTTCAAAACATCAATAAATCCAGGAGCTGATTTTTTGAAAAGATCAACAAAATAGATCACTAGCCAGATTAGTAAAAAAGATAAGAGAGAAGAATCAAATAGATGCAATAAAAAACAATAAAGGGGCTATCACCACAGATTCCACAGAAATACAAACTACCATCAGAGATTAATACAAACAACTCTATGCACATAAACCAGTAAATCTGGAAGAAATGGATAAATTCCTGGACACTTTCACCTTCCCAAGCCTAAACCAGGAAGAAGTCGAAACCCTGAATAGACCAATAACAAGGGCTGAAGTTGAGGCAGGAATTAATAGCCCACCACCCAAAAAATGCCCAGGTCCAGATGGGTTCACAGCTGAATTCTACCAGACATACAAAGAAGAACTGGCACCACTCCTTCTGAAACTATTCCAAACAATTCAAAAAGAGGGGAATCCTTCCAAAATCATTTTATGAGACCAACATCACCTTGATACCAATACCCGGCAGAGACTCAACAAAAAAAGAAAACTTCAGGCCAATATTCATGATGAACATAGATGCAAAAATCTTCAATAAAATACTGGCAAACCGATTGCAACAGCACATCAGAAAGCTTATCCATCACAATCAAGTAGGCTTCATCCTGGGGATGCAGGGCTAGTTCAACATACACAAGTCTATAAACGTAATTCACCACATAAACAGAACCAAAGACAAAAACCACATGATTATCTCAATAGATACAGAGAAAGCCTTTGACAAAATTCAACAGTGCTTTATGCTAAAAATTCTCAATAAACTAGATATCAGTGAAACGTATCTCAAAATAATAAAAGGTATTTACAACAAACCCACAGCCAATATCATACTGAATGGGCAAAAACTGGAAGCATTCCCTTTGAAATCTCGCACTAGACAAGGATGCCCTCTCTCACCACTCCTATTCAATATAGTATAGAAGTTCTAGCCAGAGCAATCAGGCAAGAAAAAGAAATAAAGGGTATTCAATTAGGAAAGGAGGAAATAAATTGTCTCTATTTGCAGACAACATGATTGTATATTTAGAAGACCCCATCACCTCAGCCCAAAATCTCCTGAAACTGATAAGCAACTTCAGCAAAGTCTCAGGATACAAAATCAATGTGCAAAAATCACAACTATTCTTATACACCAATAACAGACTTAAAGAGAGCCAAATCAAGAAGAAACTGCCATTCACAATTACTACAAAGAGAATAAAATACCTAGGAATACAACTAACAAAGGATGTAAAGGACCTCTTCAAGGAGAACTACAAACTGCTGCTCAACGAAATAAGAGAGGACACAAACAGATTGAAAAACATTCCATGCTCACATTTAGAAAGAATCAATATTGTGAAAATGGCCATACTGCCCACTGTAACTTATAGATTCAATGCTATCCCCATCAAGCTACCAATAACCTTCTTCACAGAACTGGAAAAAAACACCTTAAACTTCATATGGAATCAAAAGAGAGCCCACAGAGCCAAGTCAATTCTAAGCAAAAAGAACAAAGTGGAGGCATCACACTCCTGGACTTCAAACTATACTATAAGGCTACAGTAATCAAAACAGCATGGTACTGGTACCAAAACAGAGATATAGACAAATGAAACAGAACAGAGGCCCTGAAGGCAACACCACACATCTACAACCATCTGATCTTTGACAAACCTGACAAAAACAAGCAATGGGGAAAGGATTCCCTGTTTAATAAATGGTGTTGGGAAAACCGGCTAGCCATGTGCAGAAAGCAGAAACTGGACCCCTTCCTGACACCTTACACTAAAATTAACTCCAGATGGATTAAAGACTTAAACATAAGACCAAACACCATAAAAACCTTAGAAGAAAATCTAGGCAAAACCATTCAGGACATAGGTGTAGGCAAGGACTTCATAACCAAAACACCAAAAGCATTGGTAACAAAAGCCAAAATAGACAAATGGGACCTAATTAAACTCCACAGCTTCTGCACGGCAGAAGAAACAGTCATTAGAGTGAATTGGCAACCAACAGAATGGGAAAAAATTTTTGCAATCTACCCATCTGACAAAGGGCTGATATCCAGAATCTACAAAGAACTAAAACAGATTTACAAGAAAAAAACAAACGAGCCCATTCAAAAGTGGGCAAAGGATATGAACAGACACTTTTCAAAAGAAGACATACATGAAGCCAACAAACATCATCACTGGTCATTAGAGAAATGCAAATCAAAACTACATTGAGATACCATCTCACACCAGTTAGAATGGTGATCATTAAAAAATCTGGAGACAACAGATGCTGGAGAGGATATGGAGAAATAGGAACGCTTTTACACTGTTGGTGGGAGTGTAAATTAGTTTAACCATTGTGTAAGACAGTGTGATGATTCCTCAAGGACCTAGAAATAGAAATGCCATTTGGCCCAGCAATCCCATTACTGGGTATATATCCAAAGGATTATAAATCGTTCTACTATAAGGACACATGCACACGAATGTTCATTGCAGCACAGTTTACAATAGCAAAGACCTGAAACCAACCTGAATGCCCATCAATGATAGACTGGACAAGGAAAATGTGGCACATATACACCATGGAACACTATGCAGCCATAAGAAATGATGAGTTCATGTCCTTTGTAGGGACATGGATGAATCTGGAAACCATCATTCTCAGCAAACTGACACAAGAACAGAAAATCTAACACTGCATGTTCTCACTCATAGGTGGGTATTGAACAATGAGAACACATGGACACAGGGAGGGGCGCATCGCACACCGGGGTCTGTTGTGGGGGCCTAGGGGAAGGACAGTGGTGAGTAGGGAGTTGGGGGAGGGGATAACATGGGGAGAAATGGCAGATATAGGTGATAGGGGATGGAGGCAACAAACCACATTGCCATGTATGTACCTATGCAACAATCCTGCATGATCTGCACACGTACCCCAGAACCTAAAGTGCAATATATATATATAAAAGCATTAGGACACAAGTGGCAGGAAGCCATTGACAATGTATTATCTCATATGTAATACTTAAACATCATGCTTCTAATATTTGGATCTAACTTGAGTTTTTAGTCCTGAAATTTAAAGCCTAACAGATTTCACAGGAGTTTGCATTTATTTAGTGAACACCAGTCCTTCTCTCTAAAAAAAAAAAAAAAAAAGAATGTGTAGAGAATCCTAAATAGATTCTACTACTGATATAATTTCATGTGGAATGTACACATAGATATAATGTTAATTAGTTAAATTAATGGGAAATAAGAAAGCGCTCTGACAAATGTAAAATATTGAGTAATAGTTCAGGTTTTACTCTCTCCTCTAATTTCAAAGCAGCAGTCTATACTGTGGTTGAACATTAGAATCACCTGGGTGTTTTTGAAATTTCCCAGGCCCAGACCACACCCAAACCACTTGGAAAAGGCATCAGTGATCTTTAAAGCTTCCTAGCTGATTGCAATTTATATACAATGCTGAGAATCTCTGGCATAAGATAATTTAGTCCCTGTTTTCACCTCAGAATTGTTTTATGATAAACACGAGTATAAAATTTGTTTTTTTAAAAAAAGGCAAAGCATTTTTCAAGAAGAAAAGCCCCCAATTGAATATTTTTAGAATCAGCCCCTTCAGAAAAACTTATGTAAATTTCTAAAAGCAGTACTTTTTTCAAGAAATAATTGTTGGATAGTAAGGTGGTTTAAACACAGATCTTACATGATGTCAGCATCACCTCATGCCACTACTTTAAAAGATGATGGAATCATCTGCTTTCGTTTTTCCACTGATAATAACCTTATGTCAGAAATGGGGCCTGATGATTTGAGCCTTATTTAGCCATAAATATGGGAAGTGACAGGGCATTCTGATGGACGTTTAAGAAAAACAAGCCACTATGTGCAGTTTTCTTGGCCTCAGTGCAAATAAATGAGGATTTTCTTGTGCCCTGTTGGTATCTGATGGGTCACTATAGAAGGCTCTCAAAACGTGTGCAGTGCTAAGTATTGTGTCTGCCACGAGTTAGTTCCGTTGGTTGGAGCACAGTATGAATGAGGCCAAGGCTGTGGGTTTGGCCAGTTTGAATTCCTCTCTTTATGGCCACAGGCTTTACCACTAGTTTCAGTTAGCTGCCCCTAAAATATGTGTCTTTGGTCACAAAACAGAGTGGATGAGAAAATACATAGGAATCAGTTCAAATCTATCACCACAACTATAAAAACAACTCAAAGCACATTCCCAGCTGACTATAGATGCATTGCATCATCTTCATGAATGATGTCCAGACTTCAGACTTGATCCAATTTTTATTTTATTGGAAGTCACTTCAGTACATTGTGAGAATAAAGTCACACTTTCTACACGGTGAGTCTGTAGGCATTTTGTATTGTATATGTACTGGATATATGTTTTTAGAATATGATTATGCATAGTCACTAAAATTATTTAGCAAAGCTCACAGAAAACATATTTTACAAAAACAGAGGGATAACATTTGCTTATTAGCATTCAGAGATTAAATGGTTCCAAGACTACCTTCCAAAATGAGTCATGCACTGTCTACTACTCGTACTTGCACTATCTATAACTTCTACTATCTATTACTAGTGTTTTTTTTTTTAATTAAAAAAACACTTTAATTTTAGGTTCAGGAGTATACATGCAGGTTTGTTATACAGGTAAATTGTGTGTCATAAAGATTTCGTGTACAAATTATTAGTAACCCAGGTGATACACATACATAGTACCCAGTAGGTACTTTTTCAGTCCTCACCGTCCAACCTTAAGTAGGCCCCAGTGTCTATTGTTCCCTTCTTTGTGTTCATGAGTTCTCATCATTTGGTTTCCACTTATAATTGAGAACATGCGGAATTTGGGTTATACCTTAGTTGAGGTACTATTTTGGGGGTGGGCTGGAGAGTTGGTGTTGGATTGTTGCAATTACTCCCCAGTGTTTCTCTACTTTTATCCCACTTCTCAGATTTTCTTTAATTTTTACTTTATGTGGATATCTGTAGTAACCTCCAAGTTTTCTGCCTCTTGTCTATTCTCAACTCTAGTGTCTTCTCTTCATGACTTCCTGAGTTACCTTCTAAAATATCAATTTTATTGTATCAATCTTTAGCTCAAAATTCTATATATGTTCTATAGGTAAAACTTAAATTACTTCCCAAGGCTCACCATAAGTTGTTTCTGACATCTTCTCTAGCTTCATCTCTTTATTATTTTTTATTAAGCATTTTTGCTCCAGCCTGGTCACGTTACTTACAGTCCACTAAATGCATCATTTTCTTGTATTGTCCCTCTCTCTGCCTGTTTACCTGTCTCTCTTTAAGTACCATATTATTCCTACACCTTTCTAAATGTGATCAACTCTTCTTTGACCTTTGACATATAGGGCAATCTTCTGGGTAGCCTTTCTTGTCACCTCTCTCTCTCCATCCCCGACTGTTTTTTGTTTGTTTGTTTTTTGTTTTTAGGGGGATTTTTTTGAGACAGGGTCTCACTTTGTCATCCAGGCTGGAGCGCAGTGGTGTGATTTTGGCTCACTGCAGCCTTGACCTCCATTGCTCAAGTGATCCTCCCCACGCAGCCCCCCCAAGTGCTAGGACTACAGGTGCACACCACCATGCCCAGCCGAGTTTTTGTATTATTTGTAGATAAGGGGTTTTTTTGTGTTTCCCAGGCTAGTCTCAAACCTCTGAGCTCAAGGGATCTCCCTGCCCCTGTCTCCCAAAGTGCTTGGATTATAGGTTTGGGCCACCATGACCAGCCTTTCTTCCCCTGTGAATTAACTGGGTTAAGTTTCACTTCTGCAGTTCATGTATGACTGTAATTAAGTTTTTTTTTTTTAATTCCCTACCAGATTGCAAGCAATAGATATGTATCACTGGTCTAAATATCTACATCAATAAACACTGTGCTTAGTTCACAGTAACAACTTAATAAACATTTCCTAAAGCAAAGTCAAAGACAACTCATTATGTTTCCCAATTGGTCACTGTAATCCTCATATCTTACCACTTCCTCATATCTTACCCAATGCCACCAGCTATGTACTCCTAAACAACACTTCTCTGCCACAAAGTCTCTTCATTTTCCCTTTGTCTCCAGCACTTCTTAAGTGGGATGCTTTTGCTTACTTAGAAATACCCAAAGACATTTGTTGCCACAACTTGGATGAGAGGTGGTACTAGCATTAGTGTACAGAGATCCAGAATGCTGCTAAATAACCTACAATACAGAGGACACCCCCCAGAATAAATAATTACCAAGTCCAAAATGTCAGTAGTGCAAGATTGAAAAATGCTATTCTGTAGTAAATGAACATATATGCCAACTGTCAACTTCCATGTATATAAGGTATGCCATCAAGCAATGTGGAAAATATGGCTGCCAAAAACCAACTACAGCCTGGCTAGATGCCCATCTGCGAGGCTGTAAAAAACAGAGCTGCTGCATTGACCTCAGACCTCAGGATAATTTTGTGCAGACCAGGAGGCCATGCTGCAAACAGGCACTGAAAGTGCATAGGACAGCAGGAATAGATTTCACATAGGCAAAGTGCAGGAAAAAATGATGGTCTTAACTTTGCATGCACACACCAATTAGGCTTCCTATAGCAATGTCTTTTGAAAACAGACATTAATCGTTTTAAGGTGTTTGTTATATGTGAAATAGTGTCTCTGTGGTGGAAAAGAACAAACAAACCTCTAAGACTGTCTCACCATGGAGCAACTCAGGCACTGTAGAATCTTAGGCTCAGTAGTCTCATTAAAGTTGTTAGAATTGATTAGTTAATATCTGTATAATTGAAAATTTACTATAGAATTCAGAATCCAAATGATTTATTGACCTAACCTGTTTTCTACTCCTCTTTCTGCTGAGAAGATTTTAAAGTAAAGGGAAGTGAGTATGGGCTAAAAATATAAGATTTTATGTTTCAATTAAACCTAGCCAATGTGAATTTGATGGCAAATGGGGCTACATGTTTTCATGTGAGTTTCCAGTATTAAATTTGGACTGATTTTTTTTTTCTGGAAGAAGGAACAGATATATACGCTGCTCTTACTTGGCAGCAAAGCAGTAGTGGGAAGCCTGTTCCACACTGTAAGAGACAGTAATAACAAAAGCATTAGGATATCGTAATAATATATATGTTTGTCCAGGGAACAGTGTAGTTATCAAAACTCACACTGCAAAAAAAAAAAATTGGCACATAAAGTTTTAGGGCAAGCAATGTTACCTTGCAGAGGATTAAGCCTCTTGGGAGTTTTCCAGAATGTCAATTTAGTAACATCTGCTTTTCATTTCTATATGTTCTGTTTCCCTAGAAACTAAAAATACTCTAAATTCAACATAAACTGACCTTTTTGTAGCTCATTTTTATTTTTAACAACTCTAAGATAGACTTTGATTTCAAACAGACTTTCAAAGATTTTTTCATTTTTCTGAATGACAATGAATTACAATGTAACTATACAGTTTCAAAAAGTTAAACTTCATAATTTAACTTACTTTATTTCCTTACTTGTGCTAACTTCGAAGTCATCCATAGATCTAGGTAAATTTTATATCAGCAGAACCCCTGATATAGAAGGATATAGTTATTTAAGCCCCCATCTCAAAAGCTAACAAAAATTCATCCAAACAATAGCATTAAAAAAAAAAAATCCAAGAATAATAAGCAATACTATCTAATGTCAACAAAGGAATAGACCTAAGATTTCATTTAAGTTCCCACATTTATGTTGAGTATCAGTCAAAAATCTGATGCTAACTACTCTGCCCTCCTCCTCTGTTAGTAATTTCTCTGACAAATGTTGATTTCTTATAATGGTACCACTAACACTTTTCACCTCCCCCACCTTCACACACTTACATGCCCTGCCATTGATGGGTTGGATGCCACTGGCACTCATCTCACACGGGATTTTCAAGCACTGGTAATGTCTATTGAAGAGGTCATGTGTTTTCTGTCAATTGCCTGCTCTGCACCTAACAGAGAATTTCCTAGACCTCCTTGGTGCTACCAAAAATAAAGCTTTGGAGTTTCTGTGGGATACCCAGTTCTAACTGTTTCAATAGATTCTACCTCTTTCCACGGAATAGTGAAACATCTTTGAAAGATTATTGCTTTATTATTTTTATTTTATCAGTATGACAAATATCACACTGACCATATCTCAGAGGGTGGAGTATGTGATCTTCCTTAGTCACACTCTCCTACACTTCTCCCTTAGGACCTGCTTAAAATATATGGTGACTCTCAATTTTATAAAAGCCAAAAGCAGCTTTTGCAGATAGTCTTGGACTTTAGATTATCCTGGAAAGCACGTGGATATGTTATACAAATTGAGTTTCATGTACAACTAGAAAGTGTTAAATATACATGGATATAATCATTCATGAATTTTTAATACTTGTTCTAGTATGAATTCAAGGCTTTACAAATAATTCAGTCTAAAAATCATTACTGCATTTAAAGTTAGAATAAAAAATTTCAGCTTTCCACAAAATATTGATGGCTAGTCTTTGTGAAATTATTACACCTTAACCAAGGCCAATTCTAAATTGAAATTTCATTATGCACCTTTACTTAAGCAAATCATTTCCGTTAAAGTAATTTATATTCACCATTATTTTTAATTAATAAGATTGTGCTTTTGTCTGTAACAATTGAATTTAATTCTTTAAAACATCCTAGCAAAGGCAGGCTGAAGAGGGGTCTGGTTGGGAAGTTCCCAGATCTAGAAAGACTATGTGACTCTGTTGTCTATGTTTATGGGAGGTAGAAATGATAGCAAGTGCCTGTTATAAAGGCAGAAGTAAATTTTTATGGCAACTGTGCCCAAGTGTATTCTGTTTTATAGAAATGCCTAGGCCAAACACAAGAAATAAAACTGGAGCATTAATTAAAGAAACTGAGACCAGAATTTAAATTATATAGCAAAAGCCATGTCTACACAACTAAAGATTTGGAAAAGGAGTAAGAAGTAATGGAAGAGACAAATAAAGGAAGCCATAATTCATTTTAGAAATACAGTTTGGATACTGTAATTGTATTTCAACAATTCTATTACAAGCATGATGTGTTCATTGGATGGGGATGGGACTAGTAACACATCTTGTCGTAATCTCCTTGCTAGACCTGTCTATAATAAATTTAACTCATTAATTTTGTTAATTATTATGTGAAATTATTATAAGATATGTTTTGAAATTTTATTTTTTTTCTATTTAATTTATAAAGATTTATTTAGGGCCTATACATCAGGCCCTACACTGTCTGATACAGATATACTGATAAATAAGAAAGAAATCTGCTCACAAGTGGCAATCATTCTAGTGCTGAAAACAAAAAATAATATAGACTGCAAAAATGTTTGTGGAGCATATACACAAAAAGATATGAAAGGAGATGATGAGTTTATTTTGGATGGGGCGGTCAGAGAAGGCTCTGAAAAGATAACATTTGAAATAAGACACAAAAGATAAAAATTAAATAATCTACAATGAACTGGAAGAAGATACTCCAAGACAGAAGAAACAGTAAGATCAATGACCCTGAAATGAGACATATCTTTGAGAATTTAAACAAAAATACTCAAACCTAGTGTGGCAGTAGCAAAGTGTGTGAGAGTCTATAAAATAATACTATAGAGGTAGGCAGAGGCAAATTATGCAGAATCTAGACCACAATAAGAAATTTGAGTTTTATTCCAACTCAATAAAGGTCATAATTATTTTAAGCAATGGACTAATATTAACTGGCTTACAATTCTAATAGAGCACTCTGTTTTCTGTGTAGAGACAAACTGGAGGACAAAACCATGTATATGAGCATGAAGATCTGCATACTAATTGTCCAAATGAGAGACAACAGTGGCTTGGACTAATGGTGGCAATGGAAAGCAGTGGAAAAAAATCCACGGATTTGAGATATATTTTGGATATAGATACAAAAGGACTTGCTGGTAGTCTCATGAGTTTGATGAAAGATAGAGAGTAAAGGAAGACTTGGCTTTTGGGCTTGCTTGGATCAATGGTGCTGGCATTAACTGAAATGAAGATTGTATGAGAAACAGATTTTGTAGGTTAGTACATTTTTGACATAGCTTTGTGTCATCCATCATATAGACAGTTGTATATACAAATATGAAGCTCAGCAATGATCTGGCCTAGCAATATCAACATAAAACATGAAAATTATCAGTATTTGATTGCATTTAAAGTCAAAACACTGAGTGATATCACCTAGGGACAGAGTATAGAGGTAAAAAAGAATAGATTTCAGGGAGACAGTGGAGGAATTCCAGCATAAAGAGTTGAAGCAGATATTGGAGGAGTAAGATAAATTGTGTAAGAGAGGGAAGGGAGAAGCTTGAGATATTTTTTTTTTAAAAGAAAAACAGGAGTCAGTGGTGTCAGGAGAGACAAGAAAGGAGAGTGTTTTAAGAAATAGGAAAGAGCTGCTGTGTGTAACATCATTGAGAAATCAAGGGAGAGGAAGACAGAGCTATAGTCCAATGGAATTGGTAACAGGATGATTTTGGTGACCTTGAGAATAAAAGTTTCAGTAGTGTGGTGGGGATGAAAGTGAGATGTGAATGGATGAGAATCTGAATGGGAGGTGAGGATGTAGATGTTACAATTGTAGATTATTTAAAAGACTTTGCTACTGTCACAGGATCCTTAGGGTGTTCCTTTGCAAGCCAGAAACCTCTGTGGCCAGCAGTGCCTCTGCTTGGGTTTTTGCTTGTGTCCATTGGGCTCATTTCACCCACTCTGCTTGGCAGGCTGTACTTGGATCATGCTGCCAGCCTACACCCTAGGCCTGCCAAGGGCAAGCCAGGCACAGAGTGGTGAGGGGTGTGTGGGTGATCCAGCATGTGGTCTGGCCACTGTCTACAGCCGGGCACACTGGCTGCTGTGGTGGGGGAGAGCAGCTCCAGGCTGTGGCATAGGTGCCAGCTCCATGTGAGGATGCGGCTTGACCAGACATATCTCATACAGCCTCTGCTGCAGGCACCATTGTCTGGAGGTAGCGGTGCTTGACAGCTTGGAGTTGCCAGGAACTGCAGAGCCCCAAAGGGGGTATTACAGTTGCACAGTCCTGACTCGAGAAACCTCGATCTGGGCTCACAGAAAGGCTGTCATTCTTCACTCCCTAAGTCCAGGAGCATGCCATCATCCACAGCTTGGTGAGCCTGTCAGGAACATGTTACAGCTCTTTTCACTCTTCAACAGGTCCTGAGTTCTTATTCCACTTCCAGGAAGAATGAGGTTATGCAAACAACTGGCGGGTAAGGCAGAGAGGACCTTTACTGAGCAACAGAACAGCTCCCTGGAAATCCAAAGTGGGTAACTCCTCTCTGCAGGCAGGTCATCCTGAAGACTGTCTGAGGCTGGCTGAGTCCGGCGTTTTCATGGGCTCAGAAAGGAGGAAGTGCGTGCTGATTGGCCCATGGGTGGCCATGGGCAGGCCTGCAAAAGGAACCACAAGCTCTCACTCTGGGTCAGGGACTCCACTCAGAATTGGCAGCCCCGTTTTCCAGCTTCCGGCCATCCCTGGTTTGGCTTGAAGGTGAGGTTTCACTGGGGACCTGCCCCTTCCTGCCTAGGAACCTGTCTGCGGTCCACTGCCATCAACATGCTGTCCCCGGCACCCAGGATGTCCATGCTGAGAGCGCCTGCAAGACCACACCAAGCCGCCCTCAGGACCCCCCCCCCCCAGCCTCCCTCCCTGAGCTTGTTGGTACCCAAAGCTTCAGAGGGGGCTGAGGTGGCAGGGGGCTGATGTGTCAGCGCTGCCCTGGGTGTGGGCACACCTGGCCGGGTCACGAGAGCACCCCCGGCTCAGCTACAACTTTGCTTTGCCAGGGGCAGGAGAGGCCAGGGAACTGGAGCAGGCACTTCCAAGCCAGTAGGGGCAGGAGGCTTCATGGGCTCCCTAGAGCGCAGGGATGCCTGGATCCAGAGCTGTGTTTGCACAGCCGCAGTTTCACCTGGGAGCATGGTGCTCTCACGTTGTCAACTCAATAGGGGGCAGGGCTCCTGCCTGTTCCCAATCCCTGCTCAGGCTCCGCAGAACACGTGGTCCCATCCACACCTCCCCCACTGCAGCGGGCGATCCCAAAGCAGCTGCTCTAGATGGACCGCTACTGCTGCCATCACTACGAAGCTAAGCAGAGTAATCAGCAGTATATAGTGAAAAATGGAGATTTATCTTTTTAAAAATAGGGCATAGTAAACACATTTGGAGGCTAGTGAGGATATTACAATAAAAAGGAAAGCAATATTGATAAAGAAAATGAGATGAATATAGAGGCAAAATTCTTGCAAGGACAAGAGAGAATGAGATCTGGAGCACCAATGGAGGGTACTGTCCTGGTTGACTGGAGCAGAGATAGTTCTTTTGTTGACTAGAAACAGCGCAAGATCCATATAATTGCAAGGAGAACAATTTGGTAGTGTGAACATAAGACGGTTTTCCTTACAACAAAATTTGTTGAATTAAAATAAATAACAATTCCTGGGTTTTCAATGAAATATGAGAGTATGAAGATTATTAGGTGACATATGTGTGTATGTGTGTGTTTGTGTGCTGAGGGGAGTTGTGAAGTGTTTGAAAAAGAAAGGTGGTTTAAAATTGTTTCTTTGGAAAGGGACATACAATTTACTATGGAAAGATAGCAAAACCACACAACATTATAAAATATGCTTTTAAATGTACAATTGGTAATTTAAAGTAAAACCAGTCAACCCATTGCTATCACTTTATTCCATAAAATTCATAGGCATAAACAAGGCAGAAAACTGGATCCCAGGAGGTTTTGAGTGTATGGGTAAGGCAACCGAATGTGTTTAGAAGTGAATGACTGAAATAGTGCATCAAGAAATAGGAAGAAAGTAAAGACAGGAGGGAATATTGAATAATAAAAAAGTGATGGAATGAGTGAATTGCATTAGAGTTTTTAATACGATGGAAGAATTATTTCGGTGAGCAGAAACTAAAGAAAGCAGTGAAAAGTTGGGAAGTATTTGAAATCAGGATTTCAGACATGGGTGTATTTACTCATAATAATGTGCATGATCCAGGGCATGATTTTGGGAATGAGTGGCTAAGGCTATTGAAATTAAATATTGCCATATGTGTGGCAGGTAAAGAAATGATTGACCAGTGCTACATGTATCACTCCCTTGGATGCTCAAGTCATCAGAACACAATAGGGCTAGAGGTAGAGGTATGTGAGTTTTCAGTGTATGGGGGACAGTGACCAGGTAGTCCAGACAGCAGCAATAAAGGAAAGAGTATAGCATGAAAAGAAAGTTGAAAGACCTTGGATTTGGGAAGAAAGAAGAGAAGAAGGAAATGAAATGATTTAAAAACAGCACTGGGAAGCAAGGGATCTCCTAATGCAATCCTGGTCCTGGGACAGGTGAGAAAGAAATAGAACAAACAGCCTCCATTTGACAGGTCCTCTGGGGAAACAGTATAACCTGGTTTTAGTCAAGGTAAAGATAACAGGGATAAAGGAGACTGTATTGATCACAGATGAGTGTTTCAGGGAGCAAAGGAAAAGGGTCTGAGAGGGAAGGAAGACATATAGGATACGTTGGATTAGAGGATGATGGATGATGATTCGATTAAGATATCTCAAATAAAATCATACACTGCAAAGCTTGGATTTCTTGTGCTGCCACAAGGAAAATAAAAATGTTATTATGGTGGCATTAGTTCCTGTAGACTCTCAGGAAATGGAGAGAAATCAACAAAAGGTAGTCCATGATGCTATGAGGACCTGGTTATTATTACTTCTTATAGTTCCATGTATCCCAAGATCTTTGGCTACATCAAGTTTATATTACAGGGGCCAGGTGCCTGTAATCCCAATGCTTTGGGAATCCAAGGTGGGAGATTCCTTTGAGGCCAAGAGTTCTAGACTAGCTTGGGTATTATTGTAAGGTGTTACCTCTGCAAAATTTAAAAAAAAAAAATGCTGGATATGGTGGTGCATGCCTCTAGCCCTACTGGAGTCTGAGACAGGAGGATCACGTGAGCCCAGGAGTTCAAGGTCACAGTGAGCTATGATTGTGCCATTGTATTCCAGCCTGGGTGACACAGTGAGATCCTCTCTAGAAAAAATTATTATATGTTGCAGAGTTATGCAAATGTGAGACATGCACATCAGTTGGAAGAAATTTGAAAATGTATTTTGTTATATATGTTAAATTTATCTTCTTCTCTCCTAGAACAGGGGGAGACTGACATTTCATCAGGATTTAGACTCCAAGGTTTATATTTTATTTTTATTCATTTTTGTTTCCCAAATGAAACCACCTATAACATACTCTTGCCTTCACTGATGTACTATAGAATCCTCAAAAATCTTAATATTATCATTATTCCTCTTATACTCAATCACCGCCTCTTGTATTAAATCACCTCTCACGGTGATTTAATATATACTAATTCCATGCCCATTTTGTAGGCTTGGAATTGGGTATCTCTGCAGTTTCATCAGTAATGCCTTCCTAAACCTATTAATTCCTTTCAGGAAATTTAAATCTCTGAACAGTGAGTGATGGCGCTAGGACAAATTGCATAGTCAGTAATCCAATGAGTTCATTAAATGTTCTAGTCATGGTGCAGGCTCGTTTTTCACTCTAATGGAGATATTTTTTTACTCATCTGATATTAGATCAGACATCCTGCCTTAATGAACTGTGCTTCTTTTCATCTGTAGCATGGGACATAAGAAGAAACCAATTTCACTGTTGTGTCTTGAAAGCAGCAAAATATTTCACGACAAATAGTTAACTCCAATGAATTCCCCCAAAATTAGGTATTTTTTGTCAGAAATCTCTCTTTTGTTTAATTCAATATAAAGTGAAAATAGCTATTCATGTGACTCAATAACAAACAGAAACTGACATCAAAACAGGTAGATAGTGACATTTGAACTGGGTCTTACAACATAGACAGGATCTCTGAGAATATAAGAAAAGGCTGAAGATTAAGTGTTTTCAAATATATGCCTGCCTGAAAAAGATGACACATTCAGGAATAAATCGTAGAGTTCAATGTGGTCATAATAAGTGGGGGTGTGTGTGTGTGTGTTTTGGAGACAGGAGTCAACACATAAAAAATCATATCCACATGAGCAATTTGTCTTTCCAGTAAATTACACATTGCAATAAAAGTGATGACTCTCAATTCTTACATATTTTTCGTAGTGTTAAGTATAATACCATGAACCTTGAATAATACCATGGGACCTATATAACTAATGATGCTGAAAGTGCACACCAGAAGCAGAGAGAAGTCACAACATTATAAGAAACAGTTGAATTACTTGATATGTACCATAGGTTAAGATCTGCAGTTATTGCCCACCATTTTGAGATAAATAAATCCAGAATTAGGTCTATTGTTGCAAAATAAAAAGAAATGCATGTAGCCATTGCTGCAACTGTGCCATCAGGTACAAAACCCTTGTACTTTTTGTAAAATACCTTTTAATCTTGTATTGAAAATGCAACTTTGATGTGGATGCAGGATTGGTCTAAGAAAGGCATACCAATAGATATTAATATGGTTCAAGGAAAAACAAGGTCATTATATGGTAAGTTAAAGCAAAAAGAAAGTGAATGATCTAAAGCTAGAGAATTTAATATCAGCATAAAATAGTTTGACAACTTTAGGAAGAGATTTGGTTAAAAAAAAAAAGAAGAAAGAAAGAAATCCAGATAACAGGAAAAGTAGCTTCTGCCAACTAAGGGGCAGCAGACAAGTTCCCAGTTGCCATTTAGAAAATCATTGAGGAGAAAGAATATCTGCTGGAAGGGTATTTAATGCAGACAAAAGTGTATCATGCTGGAAAAAATACCACAAAGGGCACTTATTAATAAAGAAAGGAAGAGAGCACTGGGATTTAAGGTAGGAAGGGATAGGCTAATTTTATTATTTTCTAAAAATGCAGTCAGGTTAATAATCAGGACTGCCCTTGTCTATAAAGCTGCTAACCCTGTAGCCTTGAAGGGAAAGACGAATACTAGCTGCCAATCTTTTGGTTGTACAACAAGAAGGCTTGGATAACGAGAGCACTTTTTCTGGATTGGTTTCATTGATGCTTTGTTCTTAGTGTCAGGAAGTACTTTACCAGTAAGGGATGCCTTTTAAAGTTCTTTGAATATTGGACAATTCCCATGGCCATCCAGAACGCCATGAGTTCAACGTCAAAGATGTGGAAGTGGTCTACTTGCCCACTTGCCCCTAAACACAATGTGTAATTCAGCCTCTGGGTAAGGGGGTCACAAGGATGTTAAAAGCTCATTACACACAGCACTCTATGGAAAGAATTGTCAATTCTATGGAAGAGAACCTCAATAGGGAGAGCATCATGTAAGTCTGGAAGGATTACACCATTGAAGATGCCATTCTTGTTATAGAAAAAAGCCGTGAAAGCCATCAAGCCTGAAACAATAAATTCCTGCTGGAGAAAACTGTGTCCAGATGTTGTGCATGACTTCACAGGATTTATGACAGAGCCAATCAAGGATATCATAAAAGAGATTGTGGATATGGTAAAAAGGTGGGGGGTAAAAGTTTCATATTATGAATCTTGGAGAAATTCAAGAGCTAATAGACACCACACCAGAGGATTTAACAGAATATGACTTGATGGAGATGAGTGCTTCCAAACCAGTGCCAGACAATGAGAAAGAAGACATAGAAGAATCTGCCAGAAACAAATTGGCATTAGACAATCTGGCAGAAGTGTTCTAATTATTCAAGATTGCTTTTGACTTTTTTTTTTTTTTAATTAAAAGGACTCTTCTATGATACAGGCACTCAAACTAAAGCAAGAAGTGGAAGTAGGATTGGTATCATATAGAAATACTTTTAGAGAAATGAAAAAGCAAAAAAATAAGATGGAAGTCATGATGTATTTCCATAAAGTTATACTGATGGTCCCTTTCTCCTGCTTCCACTTCTACCTCCTCCATCTTTTCCACCTCTGTCACTCCTAGAAAGCAAGACCAGACCTTTCCCTTCCTTTTCTCAGCCTACTCAACATGAATATAATGAGGATAAAGACCTTTATAATGACCTTTTCCCACATAGTGAAGAATAACTGTATTTTGTTTCTTACGATTTTTCTTAGTAACATTTTATTTTCCCTAGCTCACTTCATTGTATGAACACAGTATATATACATACAACATACAATATATGTGTTAATTAACTCATTATCGGTAAGACTTCTGGTCAACAGTAAGCTATTATTAGTTAAGTTTCTGAGGAGTTATGGTGGGGGTCAGTGCTTCTCACCTCATGTTCCTCAAGGGTTAACTATATTTTAGGGGTTACTAAAGAGCCAGTAAACACTTTTATATTAGCTTTCTGCTTTTCCAGATGTTTCTTAGTATATAAAAAATAATGATTCTAACATTTTAAAATCTTAAAGGTCTTAAATTTCATTTTGAAGTAGTGAATATTTCTTTGGAATTGAGGTAGGAATATATTTAAACAGCAAGTTTGTTTTCTGTCAAAATGTGAAAAAAACATTTATCTAAAATTATATCAGAAATCCTAAATTTTCTTTTTGTTTCTTGTCAATAAATGACATAATAAAATTGCCTTAAAATAATTTTGGAAAATTTTGCTTTCCAAAACAACTCCAAAATAGATGAGAGATCAAGAGATCATGAAGTCTGAGAAGCAATAGAAAAATGAGATCAAAGAGCACAATGCATTTGAAGGCTGTGGCTATGAGCAGGTTTGTGACAGGTGAAGATAAGAAGTTGGAGTGTCATGACAACACTAATGAAAGAGGCCCAAATTTATGACAAGAGACAAACGTGGAATCTAGTGCAGTTCTGCCACTCACTCACCCTCAACCATTTGAACACTGAAAGGTAACAAAAGAGAAACAGCATACCAGTTACAGAGCTCCCTGTCTGGTTTCAAATCCTCACACTACAATTTATTGGCTTTGTGGTTAGTGAGCCAGTTACTTAGCCTCTCCAAGCTCCTCAATTGTTGTGTGTAAACATGATACAAACAAGCAGAAAACAATGAACAAAATGGCACTAGTAAGTTCCTACCTATTGTATTAGTCTGTTCTCATGCTGATAATAAAGACATACCTAACACTGGGTAATTTACAAAGAAAAGAGGTTTAATTGACTCAGTTCTACATGGCTGGGGAGGCCTCACAATCATGGTGGAAGGCAAAGGAAGAAAGGCATGTCTTACATGGCAACAGGTAGGAGAGCTTGTTAAAAGGAACTCTCATTTATAAAATCATCAGATCTCATGAGATATCTTGCCTACCATAAGAACAGTAATAGGGAAACTGCCCCTATGATTCAATTATCTCCACCTGGTCCCACCCTTGAGCTGTGGGGGATTATTATTATTCAAGGTGAGATTTGGGTGGGGGACAGCCAAACCATGTCATTCTACCACTGGCCACTCCCAAATCTCACATCTTCACATTTCAAAATGAATCATGCCTTCCCAACAGTCCCCCAATGTCTTAACTCATTTCAGCATTAACTCAAAGTCCACAGTCCAAAATCTTACTTGAGACAAGGCAAGTCCCTTCTGCCAATGAATCTGTGAAATCAAAAGCCAGTTATTTCCAAGATACACTGAAGGTAGAGGCATGGGGTAAATACACCTGTTCAAAATGGGAGAAATTGGCTAAAATGAAGGGGATACAAGCCCCATGCAAGTCTGAAATCCAATGAGGCACTCAAATCTTAAAGTTCCAAAATGATCACCTTTGACCACATCTCACATCCAGGTCATGCTGATGCAAGAGGTAGGTTCCCATGGCCTTGGAAATCTCTGTCCCTGTGGCTTTGCAGGGTACAGCCTCCCTCCCTGCTGCTTTCATGGGCTGGCACTAAGTGTCTGCAGCTTTTCCAGGTAGACAGTGCAAGCTGCCAGTGGATCTACCATTTTGGGGTCTGGAGGATGGTGGCCTTCTTCTCACAGCTCCAGAGGCAGTGCCCTAGTGGGAACTCTGTGTGGAGGCTTCAACCACACATTTCTGTTTTGCACTACCCTAGCAGAGGTTCTCTATGAGGGCTCTGTCCTTGCAACAGACTTCTGCCTGAAACCTCAATTCTCAAATTCTGTGCACCCATAGACCCAATACCACATGGAAGCCACCAAGCCTTGGGGCTTTCACCCTCTGAAGTGATAGCCTGAGCTCTATGTTGGTCCCATTAACCACAGCTGGGATGTAGGTCACCAAGTCCCAAGACTGCATAAAGCAGCAAGGCACTGGCTCTGGCCCAAGAAACCATTTTCCCTCCTAGGCCTCCAAGCATGTGATGGGAGGGCTGGCTGTGAAGACCTCTGACATGCCCTGGAGACATTTTTCTCATTGTCTTGGCAATTAACATTTGGCTCCTTTTTACTTATGCAAATTTCTGCAGCAGGCTTGAATTTCTCCTCAGAAAGTGGATTTTTCCTTTTATCACATCATCAGGCTGCAAATATTCCAAACGTTTATACTCTGTTTCCCCTTTAAACATAAGTTCCAATTCCAAACCATATCTTTGTGAATGCATAAAACTGAATGCATTTAACAGCAACTAAGACACTTCTTGAACCTTTGCTGCTTAGAAATTTCTTCTTCCAGATGCCCTAAATCATCTTTCTTGAGTTCAAAGTTCTACAAATTTCTAAGGCAAGGGCAACATACTGCCAGTGTCTTTGCCGAAACATAGCAAGAGTCACCTTTGCTCCAGTTCCCAAATTTCTCATCTCTATCTGAGACCACCTCTGCCTGGACTTTACTGTCCATATCACTATCAGCATTTTGGTCAAAACCATTCAAGAAGTCTCTAGGAAGTTCCACATTTTCCCACATCTTCCTTTTTTCTTCTGAGCCCTCCAAACTGCTTCAATCCTTGCCTGTTACCCAGTTTCAAAGTTGCTTTTACGTTTTCAGGTACCTTTATAATAGTGCCCCACTCTACCAGTACCATTTTACTATATTAGTCCAGTTTCATGCTGCTAATAAAGACATAGCTGAGACTGGGTAATTTATAAAGGAAAGAGGCTTAATTGATTCTCAATTCCACCTGGCTAGGGAGGCCTCACAATCATAGCAGAAGGCAAATGAGGAGCAAAGTCACATCTCACACGGTGCAGGCAAGAGAGCTTGTGCAGGGGAAGCCCCATTCATAAAACCATCAGTTTTCATGAGACTCATTCACTACCCTGAGAACAGTATGAGGAAAACTGCCCTCATGATTCAATTATCTTCACTGGCCCCACCCTTGACACTTGGGGATTATTATAATTCAAGGTGAGATTTGGGTGGCGACATGGCCAAACCATATCACCTATGATTTTAGTTCTCTCAATTCCCACATGTTGTGTGAGGGACCCAGTTGGGGGTAACTGAATAATGGGGGTGGGTCTTTCCTGTGCTGTTCTCATGATGATGAATAAATTTGATCTGATAAAATAAGATCTGATAATTTTATAAGGGGTAGTTTCCCTGCAGAAGCTCTCTTTTTGCCTGCTACCATCCACGTAAGACGTGACTTCTCCTTTTTGCCCTCCACCCTGATTGTGAGGCCTCTCCAACCATGTGGAACTGTGAACCTCTTTCCTGTACAAATTACCCAGTCTTGGGTATGTTTTTTAGCAGCATGAAAATGGACTAATACAGTAAATTGGTACTGGTAGAATGGGGGAGTGCTGCTCTAAACATAACTGAAAATGTGGAAGCAACTTTGGAACTGGTTAACAGACAGGGGCTGAAACAGTTTTGAGGACTTAAAAGAAGACAGGAAGATGCGGGAAAGTTTAGAACTTCCTAGAGACTTGTTGAATGGCTTTGCGCAAAATATTGATAGTGATTTGGGCAATAAAGTCCATAGGTGGTCTTAGATGGAAATGAGAAACTTGTTGGAAACTGGAGCAAAGGTGACTCTTGTTATGTTTTAGCAAAGAGACTGGTGGCATTTGCCCCTCCCTAGAGATTTGTGGAACTTTGAATTCGAGGGAGATGATTTAGGGTATCTGGTGGAAGAAATTTATAAGCAGCAAAACAGTCAAGATGTGACTTTGGTGCTGTTAAGGTATTAAGTTTTATAAGGGAAGCAGAGCATAAAAAGTTAGAAAATTTGCAGCCCGACAACGTGATAGAAAAGAAAATTCCATTTTCTAAGGAGAAATTCAAGTCAGCTGCAGAATTTGCATAAGTAAACAAGAAGCTGAACGTTATTCCCCAAGACAATGAGAAAAATGTTTCTAGGGTATATGAGAAGTCTTCATGACAGCCCCTCCCATCACAGGCCTGGAGGTCTTGGAGGGCAAATGGTTTCATGCGTGGGGCTCAGAGTCCCTGTGCTGTGTGGAGCCTAGGGATTTGGTGTCCTGCATCCCAGCTGCTCTTGCCATGGCTGAAAGGGGCCAATGTAGAGCTCAGGCCATGGCTTTAGAGGGTACAAGCCCCAAGCCTTGGCAGCTTCCATGTGTTGTTGAGCCTACAAGTGCACAAAAATCAAGAATTGGGGTTTAAAAACCACCTAGATTTCAGAGCATGTATGGAAATGCCTAGATGCCCAGACAGAAGCTTGCTACAGGGGTGGGGCCCTTAGGGGGAACCTCTGCTAGGGCAGTGAGGAAGAAAAATGTGGAATTAAAGCACCCACACAGAGTCCCTCCTGGCACACTGCCTAGTGGAGCTGTGAGAAGACAAACACTGTCCTCCAGACCCCAGAATGGTAGATCCACTGATAGCTTGCACCATGTACCTGGATAAGCCACAGACACTCCAATCCAGCCCATGAAAGCAGCCAGGAGGGAGTGTGTACCCTGCAAAGCCACTGGGGCAAAGTTGCCCAAGACCATGGGAACCTACGTCTTACATCAGGGTGACCTGGATGTGAAACATGCAGTCAAAGGACATCATTTTGGAGCTTTAAGATTTTACTGCCCCACTGAATTTCAAACTTGCACGGGAACTGTAGCCCCTTAGTTTTGGTCAATTTCTCCCGTTTGGAATGGGTGTATTTACCCAATGCCTGTACCTGCATTGTATCTAGGAAGTAACTAACTTGCTTTTGATTTTATAGGCTCATAGGTGGAAGAGACTTGACTTTTCTCAGATGAGACATTGGACTATGGACTTCTGAGTTAATGCTGAAATAAGTTAACACTTCGGAGGACTGTTGGGAAGGCATGGTTGGTTTTGAAATATGAGGACATGAGATATGGGAGGGGCCAGTGGCAGAATGATATGGTTTGGCTCTGTGCCCACCCAAATTTCATCTTGACTTGTAGTTCTCACAATTCCCATATGTTATGGGAGGGACCCAGTGAGGGGTAATTGAATCATGGAAGCGGTCTTTCCTGTGCTTTTCTTGTGATGGTAAGTCTCGTGAGATCTGATGATTTCATAAGGGGAAGCTTTCCTGCCCAAGCTCTCTTTTTGCCTGCTATCGTCCATGTACAATGTGACTTGCTCCTCCTTGCAATCTACCATGACTGTGTGGCCTCCCCAACCATGTGCAACTGTGAGTTTGTTAAACCTCTTTTCTGCATAAATCACCCAGTTTCAGGTATGATTTATTAGCAGCGTGAAAACAGACTAATACAACCTATCAATACTTATTTGAACATAAATGGATTAAATTAGGAATCAAAAGGCATTAAGCAGATAAATGAATAAAAACATGACTCAATTGTGTTGCTGACAAGAGATTCTCTTCACCTTGAAGTACACTCATAAACCTAAAGTGAGAGGATAGAAAAGATATTCAGTGTAAACAGAAGCCAAGAGAGCAGATGTAGCTATACTTATTTCAGACAAAATAGACTTCATGTCAAAAACTGTAAAAAGAGAGAGAGAAAAAAAAAGCATGGGTTGCAATCCTAGTCTCTGATAAAACAGACTTTAAACCAACAAAGATCAAAACAGAAAAAGAATTACATAATGGTAACGGGATCAAGGCAACAAGAAGTGCTAACTACCCTAAATATATATACACTCAATACAGAATTACCCAGATATATAAAGCAAGTTCTTCATGATCTACAAAAAAACTTAGACTCCCACACAATACTAATGGGACACTTTAACATTCCACTTTAAATATTAGACAGATCAACAAGACAGAAAATTAACAAGGATATCCAGGACTTGAATGCAGATCTGGACCACGTGGACCTAATAGACATCTACAGAACTCTCCACCCTAAATCCACAGAACATACATTCTTCTCAGCACCACATTGCACTTACTCTAAAATTGACCACATAATTGAAAGCAAATCACTCTTCAGCAAATGCAAAAGAATGAAAATCATAACAAACTGGCTCTCAGACCACAGTGCAATCAAGTTAAAACTCAGGATTAAGACACTCACTCAAAACCGCACAACTACATCAAAACTGAATAACCTGATCCTGAATGACTACTGGATAAATAATGAAATGAAGGCAGAAATAAAGATGTTCTTTGAAACCAATGAGAACAAAGACACAATGTACCAGAATCTCTGGGACACATTTAAAGCAGTGTCTAGAGGGAAATTTATAGCACTAAATGCCCACATGAGAAGCAAGGAAATATCTAAAATTGACAACTTAATGTCATGATTAAATAAACTAAAGAAGCAAGATCAAACAAACTATAAAGCTAGCAGAAGACAGGAATTAACTAAGATCAGAGCGGAACTGAAGGAGTTAGAGACACAAAAAACCCTTTAAAAAATCAATAAATCCAGGAGCTGGTTTTTTGAAAAGATAAACAAAATAGATAGACTGTTAGCCAGACTAAATACAAAGAAGAGAGAGAAGAATTGAATAGATGCAATAAAAATGATAAAGGGGATATCACCACTGATTCCACAGAAATACAAACTACCATCAGAGATTACTACAAACATCGCTATGCACATAAACCAGTAAATCTAGAAGAAATGGATAAATTCCTGGACACTTACACCCTCCCAAGACTCAACCAGGAAGACACTGAATCTCTGAATAGATCAATAACAAGTTCTAAGACCAGGAAGCAATTAATAGCCTACCAACCAAAAAAGTCCAGGACCAGACGGGTTCACAGCCGAATTCTACCAGACATACAAAGTGAAGCTGGTACTATTCCTTCTGAAACTATTCCAAACAATACAAAAAGAGAGACTTCTCCCTAACTCATTTTATGAGACCAACATCATCCTGATACCAAAACCTGGCAGAGACACAACTAAAAAAAATTTCAGGCCAATATCCAGATGAACATTAATGAAAAAATCTTCGATAAAATACTGGCAAACCGAATCCAACAGCACATCAAAAAGCTTATCCAACATGATCAAGTCGGCTTCATCCTGGGATGCAAGGCTGGTTCAACATACAGAAATCTATATATGTAATCCATCAAATAAACAGAACCAAAGACCAAAACCACATGATTCTCTCAATAGGTGCAGAAAAGGCCTTTGACAAAATTCAACAGTCCTTTATTCTAAAAACTCTCAATAAACTAGGTATCAATGGAACATATCTCAAAATAATAAAAGCTATTTATGACAAATCTACAGCCAATATCATACTGAATGGGCAAAAATTGGGAGCATTCCCTTTGAAACTGGCATAAGACAAGGATGCCCTCTCTCACCACTCATATTCAATATAGTATTGGAAGTTCTGGCCAGGGCAATCAGGCAAGAGAAAGAAATAAATGGTATTCAAATAGGAAGAGAGGTACTCAAATTGTCTCTATTTGCAGACTACATGAGTGCATATTTAGAAGACCCCATCATCTCAGCCCCAAATCTCCTTAAGCTGATAAGCAACTTCAGCTAAGTCTCAGGATACAAAATCAATGTGCAAAAATCAGATGCATTCCTATACATTAATAACAAACAAACAAACAGAGAGCTACATCATGAGTGAACTTCCATTCACAATTGCTACAAAGAGAATAAAATGCCTAGGAATACAACTAACAAGGGATGTAAAGGACCTCTTCAAGGAGAACTACAAACCACTGCTCAAGGAAATAAGAGAGGACACGAACAGATGGAAAAACATTCCATGCTCATGGTTAGGAAGAATTAATATCATGAAAATGGCCATACTGCCCAAAGTAATTTATAGATGCAATGCTATCCCTATCAAGCTACCAATGCCTTTCTTCACAGAATTGGTAAAAACCACCTTAAATTTCATATGGAACCAAAGGAGAGCCCACATAGCCAACACAATCCTAAGTAAGAAGAACAAAGCTGGAGGCATCATGCTACCTGACTTCAAACTACACTGCAAGGCTACAATAATCAAAACAGCATGGTACTGATACCAAAACAGAGATATAGACCAATGGAACAAAACAGAGGCCTCAGAAGTAATGCCAAACATATAAAACCATCTGGTCTTTGACAAACCTGACAAAAATAAGCAATGGGGAAAGGATTCCCCTGTTTAATAAATGGTGTTGGGAAAACTGGCTAGCCGTATGCAGAAAGCTGAAACTGGATCCCTTCTGTACACCTTATACAAAAACTAACTCCAGATGGATTAAAGATTTAAACATAAGACCTACCCACCATAAAAACCCTAGAAGAAAACCTAGGCAAAACCACTCAGGACATAGGCTTAGGCAAGGACTTCATGACTAAAACACCAAAAACAATGGCAACAAAAGCCAAAATAGACAAATGGGATCTAATTAAACTGAAGAGCTTCTGCACTGCAAAGAAACTATCAACAGAAGGAATCAGCAACCAATAGAATGGGAAAAATATTTGCAATCTACCCATCTGACAAAGGGCTAATAACCAGAATCTACAAAGAAAAACAAATTTACAAGAACAAAACAAACAACCCCAGCAAAAAGTGGGTGAAGGATATGAACAGACACTTCTCAAAAGAAGACATTTATGCAGCCAACAAACACGAAAAAATGCTCATCATTACTGGTCATTAGAGAAATGCAAATCAAAACCACATTGAGATACTATCTCACACCAGTTAGAATGGCAATCATTAAAAAATCAGGAGACTACAGATGCTGGAGAGGATGTGGAGAAATAGGAATGCTTTTACACTGTTGGTGGGAGTATAAATTAGTTCAACCACTGTGGAAGACAGTGTGGTGATTCCTCAAGGATATAGAACTAGAAATTCCATTTGACCCAGCAATCCCATTACTGGGTATATACCCAAAGGATTATAAAACATTCAACTATAAAGACACATGCACACATATGTTTATTGTGGCACTGTTCACAATAGCAAAGACTTGGAACCAACCCAAATGCCCATCAAAGATAGACTGAATAAAGAAAATGTGGCACATATACACCATGGAATATTATGCAGCCATAAAAAGGATGAGTTCCTGTCCTTTGCAGGGACATGGATGAATCTGGAAACCATCATTCTCAGCAAACTGACACAAGAACAGAAAACCAAACATCACATGTTCTCACTCATAAGCAGGTGTTGAAAAATGAGAACACATGGACACAAGGAGGGGAACATCACGCACTGGGGCCTGTCACAGGGTGGGAGAGGTAGGGGAGGATTAGCAGGGGATGGGAGATTGGGGAGGACTAACATTTAGGAGAAATTCCTAATGTAGATGATGGGGGAATGGATGCGGCAAACCACTATGGCATGTGTATACTTATGTAAGAAACCTGCAAGATCTGCATATGTACCCCAGAACTTAAAGTATAATTTAAAAAAAAAATGTAGAAAGAGACAAAATATGTTATCTACTGATAAAAGGGTCAATTCATCAAGAGGATATGACCATTGTAAATATACATATGAACCCAGAATCAGAGCACCTAAATATATAAAAAAGAAATTGATAAATTTCAAATAGCATATAAACTACCAACACTGAATCATAAAGAAATTGGAAATCTAAATACATTAATAAAAAGTAAGGAGATTGAATCAGGAATTAAAAGTCTTCCATCAAAAAATGTCCAGGACCAGATGGCTTCACAGATGCATGCTATCAAACAAAGAACTTTACCAATTCTTCTCAAAGCCTTTCAAAAAATTCTACAGGAGGGAATATTTCCAAACTTATTTTACAAGGCCAGCATTACTATAATACCAAAGCCAGACAAAGACTCTATGAAAACAGCAGGTCAGTATCACTGATGAGTGTAAATACAAAACAACCAGAAATTCAAAAGGCAAAAATCCTCAACCAAATATTAGCAAATCATATTCAACAGTATATTAAAAGGATCATTTACCATGATTAAATGGGATTTATCCCTAGAATACAAGATTGGTTCAACAATATGCAAATTAATATGTAAGAACAAAACTCATTTGATCACCTCAATAGATGCAGAAAAAGCATTTGAAAAAATTCATCTTTCCATAATAAAAATGTTCAACAAATTTGGTACAGAAAGAAGTGTTCTTCAGCTGGCCTGAGTGACAGAGTAAGACCCCATGTCTTAAAAAAAAAAAGAATGTTTTCAACACAATAGAGGCTATATATAAGCTCGCAGCTAATGTCACATTCAACAATGAAAATTTAAAGGCATTTCCTGTAAGATCAGGAACAAGACAAGAATGCTCACTCTCACCACTTCTGTTCAAAATACTACTAGAAGACTTAACTAAACCAATGGGGCAAGAGAAAGAAACAAAAGACATCCAAACAGGACAGGATGAAGTGAATTTGTCTCTGTTTGTTGATGATGCAATCTTGCACGTAGAAAATCCTAAAGATTCATCAAAAAACTTTAGAGCTGATGAATAAATTCAGTCAAGTTTCAGGATATAAAATCAGCTTACAAAAATAAGTAGTCTTTCTATACACTGTCTGAAGACGAAATTTAAAAAACAAGAATGTTTATAATAGCATCAAGAAAAAGCAAAATACTTAAGAACAGACTTAACCAAAGAAGTGAAAGTTGCGTATATTGAAAAGTGTAAAACATTGACTAAAGAAATTAAAGGTGACACAAATAAATGTAAATATATCTCGTGTTCATGGTTTGGAAGAATTAATATTGTTAAAATCTCCATACTACCCAAAACAATCTACACATTCAAGGCAATTCCTATCAAAATTTCACTGTTGTTCTTCTTCACAGAAATAGAAAAAAAAAAAATTCCAAAATTTGTATATGGCCACAAAAGACCCCAAATAACCAAAGCAATATTAACCAAAATGAACAAAGCTAGAAGCATCACATGACTGAAGTTCGAAATATGTTACCAAGCTATAGAAATCTAAACAGCATAATAATAGCATAAAAATAGACATGTAAACCAATGGAATAGGATAGAGACCCAGAAATAAACCTATTTTATCTATATTTAATGAATTAGAAATTTATATATAATTAATTGGTTATTTCATCTATAGCCAATTAATTTTCTACAAAGATACTGGGAACACACAATGAAGATAGGGCATTTTATTCAATAAATAGCACTGGGAAACTTGGAACTCCACAAACAGATGAATAAAAATGGGCCTTTACCTTACTCTTTATAGAAGAATCAGCTCAAAATGGATTAAAGAGTTAAATGTAATACCCGAGATGGTAAAACTGCTAGAAGTAAACATAGGAGAAAATTTCATGATGTTGGTCTGGGCAGTGATTTCTTGAATATGACCCCCAAAACACAGGCAATGAAAGCTAAAATAGACAGATGGGATTGCTTCAAATTAAAATGCTTCTGCACAGTAAAGGAAACAATCAAGAGTGAAGAGACCATCCACAGATTGAGAGAAAATATTTGCAAGCCATCCATCAAATAAGGGATTCATAAAAGAAAACAATCTACTCAATAACAAAAACCAAATAGCTATTAAAAATGGACAAAGTATTTGAATAGATATTTCTCAAAAGAAGACATACAAATGGTCAAGAGAGATGAAAAAAAGCTCAACATCTGTTATCAGCCAAGAAATTTAAATTAAAACCACAATGAAATATTATTTCATACCTGTTAGATTGGCTATTAATCAAAAGATTAAAGATAAGTGTTGGTGAAGATACAGAGAAAAGATGAACTCCATACACTCTTGTCAGTATTGTAATTTAGTGCAGCCATTTTGGAAAACAGTATGGAGCTTCTTCAAAACAGAAAAAATAGAATTGCCATATGCTCCAGCAATCCCACTACTTGGTGTATGCCCAAAGGAATTGAAATCAGTACGGCAAAGAGATGTCTGGGGACATCATATGGGAGCAGAGACTCTGAGGCACTGGTACATACTCTAATGTCCCAGAATTCAATTATAAAACACAATTCAAAGACAAGATGATTAAGCATTTCAAAACAGTAATCACAGAGCATTAAACCTCAAGCACCAGGTCTTCCTGAGGGTGGTGTGAACACTGTGCATTTCTTTGTTCTGAGGGGGGAAATTTTCAAGGATAATACTATACTAAAATACTTGGGGGAAAAAAAAAAGCAAATACTTCCAAACTCTAGGGCTTTTGTTAGAATGTGTTTCACCTCAGCATCAAAATTGACATCACGTGACTCTAACAGGACTGTGAAGACCAGTAGTGCCACCACTGGTAACAGGATTCCCTCAGTAGTGCCACCACTCAGTAACAGGAGCCAAAGTCCAAGACAGGATTTTCTAGTGATTTGAGCATTATAGGCATTCATATATATGTGCATAAAATATTTTAAAATTGTGAGATACATCATACATGAGTGCTGCATAAATCTGTATGTATAGTTTAAAAACAGTGAACACTCATGTGATCCCCACCTATGAAATATGTAGAACATTTCAGCACTCCAACGCCAATATGTGACCTTTTCTAACCACAAGTTCATCCTTCCTCCAGAAGTAATACTCCTACCTTCCTTTTCGCAGTTATAATGTAAGGAACTAATCAAATATGACTAGGCATGTGTAAAAGCAAGAAAATGTTTCATATAAACAGTGGAAATATCAGTAAATAGAAACAGATCCAGAAGTCTTAGAAATAATGGAATTAGTAGACCAAGACTTTCAAATAAATATTTTACATGTGCCTGAAGATTTTAACAAAAACTTGAATATAGTAAAGATATAATTTTAAAAAGATATTTTAAAAACACAAAATGAAACTTCTAGAGGTGAAAAATTTAAAGGGAAAGTATACATATCCACAATTATAGTTGGGTATTTCCACTTATCTAAGGAAGTAGGAAAATAAGGAGGCACAAAAATGAGTAAGAACGTTGAACAACACTATCAGCAAATTGGCCTAATTAACATTTATACAACACTACACAAACCAATGTTGAATAACATGCTCTTCTCTTTTTCTTTTAATTTCAAGTTTTATTTTAGATACAGAGGGTACATGTGCAGGATTTCTATGAGCATATTGCACCCAAGTAGTGAGCATGGTCCCAATAGGTAGTTTTTCAACCCACAAACCCCCTCCCTCCCTCTTCACTCCAGTAGTCTGCAGTATCTATTGTTCCCATGTTTATGTCCGTGTGTGGCCAAGGTTTAGCTCCCACTTATATGTGAAAACAAAAAACATGTTCTTTTCAAGTGCACATGAAACGTAGACCAATATAAACTATGTGGTAGAACATGTATTTAGGAGTATCAATAAATTTAAAATTTGAAAACACACAGAATATGTTCTCTTACTATAATGCAATATATTCATAAATCAATTAAAAATCAGGAAACCCCAAATTGTTTTGCGATGAAACAACATATCTTTATATAACCTATGGGTCAAATAAAGAAATCACAAGACAATTGAAACATATTTTGATTAATTTCCAATGGAAAAAACATAAAAATTCAAGGTATGTAGCCAAAGTAGTATTTGGAATAAATTTTATAGATTTAAATGCTTATATTCAAAAAGAAGAAAAATTTAAAATTATCTAAGCCTCAAACTTAAGAAACCGAAAAAGAAGAAAAAAACCCAAAGTCAGTAAGCAAAAGGAAATAACAAAAAATAAGAGTGGAAATTAAAACATAAAAAACAAAATTAGAAAGAGTTCTCAATCTTTATTGAGAATGTCAAAGAATTTAAAAGAGAGAGAAACCCAAATTACCAATATCAGGCATTAGAAAAAATTTTATCACCACAGACACTAGACATAGTAAAAGGATAATAAGGGAATATAATAACTTTTGCCAATAAATCCAAGCTAAGTGGATAAATTCCCTGAGAAACACTAACTTCTAAACTGACACAAGAATACAATATATTTAAAGATCTGAATAGCTTCATATTTATAAAAGGAATAAAATTTGCAAATAAAAATCTTCCTTTATAGAAAATTGTAGGCTCCATTAGCTTTATTGGAAATTCTATAAAACATTCAATATGAAGAATATCAGTTTTATACAAACCCTTTCAGAATATATAAGAGCACTGAATGCTTCCAAACTCATTTTATAAAGTTGGCATTGTCCTGAAACCAAATCCAGCAAAGACATTAGGAAACAAAATTACAATTATTCCTCATGAATGTAATCACAAATGTACTAAGACATTAGGAAACAAAACTACAAAGATTCCTCATTAATGGAATTGCAAACATCCTTAAAAATATATTAGCAAACTGACTCCAACATCATATAGAAAAGAAAAGATAAAGTTTATCCCAGAAATGCAAGGATGGTTTGTCATTAAAAAAAAAAAATCAATGTAATTCACTATATTAGCGGACTAATCCAGTAATTATGTGATCATCTAAACACATGCAGAAAGACAATTTGACAAAATTCAATACCTATTCATAATAAAAACTCCCAACAAAGTAGGAATAATAGGAAACTCTCCAAATTTGAAAATAAATTCTCCAAAAAAATGCAACATGTAATTAATGGTAAAAGAATTAACATTGCCCTATCAAAATAAATCAGGTTGTTTTGTGGAAATTGATAAAACGTTTTTCAAATTTATATGAAAATGCAAAAGATCTAGAATAGCTGGGAAATTTTTAAAAATTAGAGAAATTTCACTATCTTATTTCAAGGCACAACATAAAAGTACAGTAATCAAGACAATGTCAAATGGCATTAAACTGATGGAATAGAAGAGAAAGTCCAGAAATTGACTATACATATATGGTCATTCTTTTACAAAGGTGTCATTGTAGCTCTAAATTCAAAGGATAATCTTTTCAAAAAATAATATCAGAACAACTGGATATCCATAGACAAAAAATAAAAAAACTCAATTATACATCACATCATATAAAAATGTTAACTTGAAATCTATCCTAAACTTAAATTTAAGGGCTAAAATTATAAAGTTCTAGGAGTAAATATAGCAGACAATCTTTGTGACCTTGGAGTAGGCAAATATTTTTAAATAAGAAACCAAAAGCACTAGTCATTAAAATTGGATAAACTAAATTTTTGTTAAAATTTAAAAGGCTGCTCTTTGAAAGACATCATCAAAACTGAATAGTTATAAATTGAAATAAATTATTCACAATACAATTTTACAATGTTATGTGGTTTGGCTGTGTCCTCACCCAATTCTCATCTTGAATTGTAGCTCCTGTAATTCCCATGTGTTGTGGGAGGGACCCAGTGGGAGTAAATTGAATCCTGGAGGTGGTTTCCCCTATACTGTTCTTGTGGTAGTGAGTAAGTTTCACGAGATCTGATGATTTCATAACGGGTTTCTCTTTCACTTGGCTCTCATTTCTTTCTTGTCTGCAGCCATGTAAGAAGTGTCTTTCACTTTCCACAATGACTGTGAGGCTTCCCCAGCCACCTGGAACTGTGAGTCCATTAAAACTCTTTTTTTTTTTTTTTTAAATAAATTACCTAGTCTTGGGTATGTCTTTATCAGCAGTGTGAAAATGGACTAATACCAATATGTTAAGAATTTCCTACTAAATAATAATTCAAATGATTCATTACAAAGGGCAAAACATTTGAACAGGCACTTTACCAAAGAAGATATACAAATAAAGCATATGAAACAATAATATCATTATTTATGAGAGAAAAATGTAAACTTAAACCTCAGTGAGTTACCATTGCACACCTAGTAAAATGGCTAAAATGTAAAAGGCTGGAAATAACAAGTGTTAGTGAGGATGTGGAACAATTTGAAATCTTATATACATATACATGGCTGTTGAGAATGTAAAGTGATATAACTATTCTGGAAAACAATCTGGTAGTTTCTCGTGTAATTAAAAATTTACATATCGCATGACCCAGCAATTCCTGTCCTAGTAATTTACTCTTAAAATTAAAAATATATGTCCACAAAAAGATTTGTGCATTTAATAGCAGTTTTATTCATAATAGTAAGAAGCTGGGAACAACCAGTGTGTACCAGAGTGAATCTGTAAACAAGTTGTGCAACCTCCATACAATGAGATTAATGCTCAGCAATCCAAATGAAGCAAACTACTAATTCACACAACATGGATAACGTTAGAAAACATACTGAGTAAAACAAGTCAGACACAAAAGAGAACATACTGGATACTTTTATTTATGTGAAATCTAGAAGAGGCAAATTTAATAGTTTAGTGAAACCAAGCTGATCAGTATTTACCTGGGGCCAGGGATAAAGGAGTGAGATTGAGTTCAAAAAGGCATAAGAGAATTTGGGGGGATGATGGACTTGCGATATATTTACCAGGATGTTGTTTATATAAGGATATATGTGTTTTCAAAACTCAACAAGCCATATACTTAAAATACATGCATTTTATTTTATGAAATTTATACCTTAAATATGTTTGTGTAAGAAGTTTTAAAATATTCTAATAGAGAAATTAACAAGATAATCAACCAGAAACGTTTTTTCAAGTTTTACTAAATCAGAAAGGAGTCTGACCTACTACATTCATATTAAAAATAAGTCTAAATTGCAGAGTAACTTGAATTTACCAGGTAAATATGCTCTTTGGACAGATGCCTCAAGTTTTAGGCATGTAGCCTTTACATTTCCTATATTGTTATTTTCCAACTTGTTTCTTTGTGTTTAAGAAGCTATTTTAAGATAAGCCACAGGCCTCAAGCTATTTCTTTCAGTATTGTGACAGGGAAATAAACATTTCCCGTTCTTCTACTAATGCCAGGTCACAGTCAGCAATCTCTGTAGTTACTGTCATGGGAAGCAGCCTGTCTTTTTCAATGGTAAGAATGCATTAATCCATCTGATAAAGGGCAGTTTGAGGAAGGTGAGCACAGCTCAGAGCTCTTTAATCTGTCAAGTCCTATTTTCTTTTACCTTTGAAATGTTCCAGAATCCTCTTTCCAATCTGTCATAGGTAAGCCTAACATCTCACCCTAGAGTTTATATTAACCTTTAATAATATTATTGGCAGACATAAGGACAATTTACCAAAAAAGGTGGTCTATGAATTTTTGTATTATTAGTGTCTGCATTGTATTATGAATATTAAATATTGTCCTTGTTAAGACACATATACACTAGAAATATAGTGTATATGTGTCTTAACAAGGACAATATTTTTTTCACAGAGAAAATATTAAAGACTTATTGCTGAGTAAATAAAATGATGTTTATGTTATTTTCTATGTGAAAACAACTTATAGGTTATAATAGGACTTCGATTGTGAGGCAGAGAGATTGTTAAGAAATAAATATCATTACAAAATAAATAAATCCTCTCAATACATTTGGAAAATCATAAATTGCCTGCTTTATTATAGAGATTAGAAGTTATCATGTTTGAAACCCTATGGTATAAAACCAAGAGAAAAATATGTGCAACTAATATATTTGTTTCAGTGAATTAGAAAATTTTAAATCTCCTCTAGATAATTCCTGGTAGATAAATTCCTAGTGACAATTTCATCCCAACATCCCTGGCAGCATCTCCAACTCTGTGTGACATAATTACCCACACAAGCAGAGGAAAACCGTTACTGGAGATGGCAATGTTTCTAATTTGCTTAGAGGATATGCAATAATGCAGCTTAAAACATTTTCTGGTTTAACAACTACTTAATTAGTTATTTATTCCTCTGTAGCCATAACTTTTATCCTCTCTACCCCAATATAGTTACTATTAAGAGATGTGATTTTCATGGGCAACTCTTAATTACCCATGGCAATGAGCACATATCAGGGGAACATTTTTATATCAAAAGTATTAGTTTTAAGAAGTCTTGGCGTATGTCAACCAATCAGTAAGCAGGCATGTTCAACATTTACCATGCACCCAACACTACTCAACACTCTGTTAATATGACATGGTAAGCATAAAGAAATATAATCTCTACCTTAAAAAAATTTATTCATAAACAAAATACAAACATACAAAGCTTTTACTAAACTTTAATATAATATCAAGCACAAAAAGTGGTAATAGTTATAAATGTCATGTATCTGGCTGGCTGTGGAAGTGGGGGAAGACAAACACTGAGAAATTTCTATGTGGCAGATATTGATAGAACTTTTGTCATATTTAATATAGCAATATATGAGGTCAGCATTATGTCCGAATAGCAAGACGAGGAAGCTGAAACTTAAAGAGTTTAAGATACTTGCCCAAGGCTCATGCATAGAATTTACAATACTAGATTCTATCCAGTCCTAGATTTCAACAGATATTTAGTGATATTGGCACTGTTAAGACATTTAGGCAAATGAAATGCTGATCCTGCTTCCTTATGGGTTTTCTCAACAGTTAGAAAAGAAATGCTAAATGACATGTGCAATTAAGCCTATGAGATCTACAGAGCCATGTATTAATAAGGCCATTCTTATGTCCAGAAATTTAAGAAAAGATGCAAGGTACACATACGATAGAAAAGTAAGACTGTGATGAATAATAATATCTCATTCCCAGCGTAAGATGTTTAACAGTCAGCAAATGGGCTATGATCAGATCCAGTAACACAAAGTCTATGTAAGTATTCCCTGGGTATAAACTGCTGAGATTGGATGCTCAAAGGGTATAGCCAAAGGGAGAATCCTCTAACTCCAAAGACAGACCTTGGCTTTCTGACCCGTATGTATTCTCTTTTTTCTGTAACATAATTGTTACTTTTTCACAAGGCAGTCTTCTGAGAATAACAGTATATCTGTAAAGTTCATGCATGCTTGTAAATATAATTTATAACATAAGGGGCTATGTTATAAATAATTTGATACAAACAATCTTGTCTCTTGAAATTGTAAAATTAAAGTCCTTTTCCATATCTATTTTCATAAATATTAGTAAATATATAAAATTACAACCAACATAGGCATATGTCTTCCATTAAAAACTATGTCTCAGTGAAATATCGACATCTCAGATTTGATCAAGACATGAAAAGATTTGACTTTTTTTTTTTTTTACTGTTAAACAACTTAAGATTTTAGGCCAGAAAGATTGTTTGCATTTGAAGATCTCAAAAGATACATGTCTGCCTTTTGAAATCCATATTTTATGCACTGTTTTACCCTCCCCAATCCTTTTTCTAAAAGTTACAAAATGAAGAAATATCTACTGCTTAAAAGAAAGAGCATCAAGAGAAGTCATCAAAAGCACAGACATAATTGCTATCATCAGGAATGAAGAAAATGTAAATCTTCACTTCAGCCAGCAACCTGGGGGAAAAGGTGTTGCAAGTTACATAAAATTCTGAAAGTAAAAGTGTTCAAAAGTATTTCCTGTATTATATTCCAAGTTTTACTCTTTGATTAAATTGTTCTTTGAGGCACTCCAAAAGTAAGATCAGGCACCCAAACATTTATCATTCTTGCTCAGCAACACAAGTGTGCTGAGAATTATCTCTCAAATTCCAAATAGATTACACAAAAGTACTGACCTAAAGTTAAAACATTTGTAAGAACGTGATAAATAAGTGGTGAATTGTCTTGATAACAAAAATGTTGACATATTTATAGTGAATTTCTTAAAATATATCTCCAGATTCCTTTTGTTTTACACAGTTGTTATCTAAATGTCTACTGTGAATATCAATTTTATCCAATTATCATTTTTACTCTAGCATAGTTATTTTACTGAGCAGTTATGCTCAGTAACAATTTTAATAGTTTATTTTGTAGAGTTTTCTTACACTACTTATTTGTGTACTAGGATACATTCTAGACTTATTTCTTTTACTAGTAATTATGGCATAATGTTAATACATTTTAAAATGGTAGATTTATTTGGTTTCTCTACTTACTACTGGTCAGAAAATATAGGATTAGCACATAAGACAAAAATGACAATAGAGCTAAATAGGAGACAATTAAATTCATAGGTGGTGCTCACATTTCACTGCCTAAGTTCCAGGCACAGAATTTCCCTGCAAGTGGGGCTTGGTATAATTTGGAAACAGTTCTAGTGTTCAATCAATAGATGGTTGCCATCTCTGGCAGCTTTCCCGCTGAACCAAAACATGTTGTCACTAACTGTCACACAGTGTGAGTATTTTGATTGAATAGTTCTGCTCAATGAAAGTTGCAGACATAAATACCAGAGGGAGCTGAGAGACCTTCCACTAATTAGGAATTTGCAGGATTCAAGCAATTTGGCATTATTGGGAACTAAAGAGAAGCCTTGATTTTACAAGACATGCAAATTAAGTCTAGAAAAGTGCTTAAGCTAATAAATTGAGATGGCTGGACAACTACACTATAAATCAATCAAGACATCCAGATGACATTATAAACCACAGCCATAATGCTCTTGTGGAGAAGTAATGCTCTTGTGGTTTACAAAAACATTCTGAGCTTTGAGAGATTTCAAGGGTGGAAATCTATTTTTAGTCATCCAGTACTATTTATAAAAGGGGAGGAATTGTTTTTACTGTTCTTATGGTTAAAAGTTTCAGTATAAAACAGCAGTTTAAAAACACCACTTAAGAAATTTAAAATTTAGGAAAAACCTCCCAGGAAGAGCAATAATGAACATGCCCAGGGGATGTTTGATATTATATGACATTGGGCTTTCCAGTTATCATGCTTGTTTTACCATAAGGTCGTGCAGTAACTCTGAAATCTCACCCCACCTGCCTCCATCACAAAGAGAACATCTACCCCACTGTAAATAGTATAGAAGATCACAAAGGACAGATGCACAAAAATGTGTATGTTTCTCCAAATGACAGCAGAGCAAATTGAGAATAAAATTGTTTACTACCACACAGTGACCTCCACCGTGTCTTCCGTACATATTTTCCCCCTCTCAAACTCTTCTGTTTAAATGCCAACTTTCTATAATTTGCTCTGTCGTAAAATTAGACTATTCTTTAATTCCTTCATATTTTTGTGCGGTTCAATTGGTAGGATAAAAAAAAACATGTGTAGTTAATTCTTTTACACACTTTACCCTTCTCTAGAAAGACAATCAGGCAGCTTCTATCCATTCATTAAATTACACAAGATTACATAAATGGGAGACAAGAAGTGCAATGGAAGAGACAAAAACCTGGGTCAGTGACGAACCTAAGTGTTCCCTTCCTTATTATAGTTCAACCATAAACTTGCCTTCAAATCTACTTTCAGTCAATGTGAGAGAGAAAGCTGATGAGCTGATTTTCAGAATTCATATTAAAACTTACTACAAATAATAATAATAGCAAATATCTAAGTACAGGAAATATTAAATAATGCTCTTACTGTCTACAGTAAGGAATTGACCCAGGTATTTCAAATTACAATAAAATTCTTTAGGTCCGTGTCACCACAAAAACTTTAAGAATCAGCCCGTGACTGTTAATACATTTTAAAGCATTAAATTCTCTAATAAAGAAATAATACATCACATAGCTTGCCTTCCAAAGTTCATATTCAGATTGATGCTACATTTCTGTTTGAAAGAAGTGCTCTCTTTCATTAAGGAGGCATTTTGTAATGTTTTTAAGCACTAATTTAGAAGGAATATGTACAATTCAATCAAAATATACCTACCTCCATTCTGGTTTGAAATAAAATCATTGTGCTAATGTATTGGAGTTTTGAAGAGGCATATTTTATATGCTAATTAAAGTGAAAGCCTATCTTCAAAGATGTCATTGACATATAATTTGCCTTACATCTCAGATAAAATGCTCTTGTTAGTCTTTAGACTCAAGGAATTGTCTAAAACAAAGAGGCCAGACCATTTATTTGCAAATGGTCTATAAAATAGCAAACATAATTTTATTTAATTCATCCACCAAATTAGTCTGCCTTTGGGTTTTCTCAAATAAATATTTTTAGCTGGTTCCTGCTTGGATGTAACAAGATGTTCTCATACACTTACATCTGTAAAATAGGCCCACAAGTCTTCCCCCCACTTTTTCTCCCTGCCTTGAGCTAAGGCATAAGTCTAAAAACATATCGTGTTTTCCAGTTTATGACTGTCAAAGTGCTTAAGAATGAAAAGATGGTGACAGATACAAAAGCAAACAAGTCATTTAGAGGAAGGACTTTCTGGGCTCATAAAACTCCAGAATAAGACTTTCCTTTGGTATTTTGGATACATTTGCCAGCTTCCTTTTCAGGCAGTACTACCCAAGAGCCAGCTTTCTCAGAATGGAAATCCTAGGCAATATGCCTGATCCAGAGCTGTTTTCGTCAATTAGGTAGGTATAAATGAAAAAAATTTTATAGTGGTTTATATGAGAAATCTTGGGAAACTCAGTTTTCACCAAAGAAAACTTTCCATAAAAAGAGGTAGTCAGATAGAAGGATAAACGCTGGATGAATGGATAAACAGATAGATAGTTAGATAAATAATAGATAGGAGATTAGAACAATACAAAATTGTTTCCCTCTGTAATTTCAAGTCTAAATCCAAAAAGTAAATAATAAAGTCCATTACTTAAAGTTCCATATGTGCAATTAAAATTTTTAAGATTTTAAAATATATTACTCTCTTACCCTAAATACCTATTCACATTTATCCTGTTCATTTCCCTAACTGCTCTGGTCATTAATTAGTCATGAAGGAGTTTGCTAATCTAAAGGAAAATTGAGGACCAAGGTATGTTGATTTATTTCAATTCTATATCTTCTTAGATTACATTCATTACTCCCTTCAAAAATGAAACACAACAAGCTAATACATTGTGTCCATGTCTTTTTCTTTTAACATTTGAAAAGCACACAGCACCTTGCCAGGTATATAGTAGATGTTTAAAATAAATGTGCTAAATTAAACTAACTATTGCCCACACTACACATAAATTGCAACCTAAGAGCAGCAGTGTGTGAAAGCACACTCTGTAATGACCTAGTTCAGGTGGACAGATTAAAGTCTGGGGCATAGCGTTTCAGTGGCTTGATCCATCTGCCACCAGTCACTTGTGGGAAGAGGCTTCTGTTTCTTGTCAGCCAGCAATAGGAAGCACAGCAGGATTTAGTAGCTGCTGAAGCACCAAAGGAAAGGGCACAGAACACACCATTCATGTCAAGTTCCTTATGAGATCCTGGCTTCCTTATCCTCCCCATCTGGCAAATAAACACTCTCCATGCTGTTTTGCCTCCGATAATACCTCACTAGATCAGAAAAAAACACACTCAGTAAGGAGTTCAATAAACCTATTTGTAAGAATGAAAATATATGTAATTTATATTTGATCTCACGGAGACTATGTAAAGATTGAGAACATCAGTTATTCAGCTTGCTCAAATTTCTCTTCAGCCACCAATGGTTATTTGATACAATCAGGCAAAGTGAGATTTTAAGGTAATATTATCAAGATACTATTTCAATTTTCAATTTCACATTCTGTACACAGATGAAGTCACAGTGAAAGAAAAAAAGGCAGTCCCTTCAATGAAATTACAAATGACCTTTATTTCTTATCAAAAGTGGAATACTTAAGATACTCATGGTTTACCATTTGATTCAGCACTTGAGGCTTGCTAAATGGGGAAATCTTTGTGCATAGTCAAGGGGCATAATCTGAAGGTACAAGGCTACATTAACAATGTTTTTGTTGTTGCTGTTGTTTTGCTTTTTAACCTTCAGAGCGGTCCCTTTGCTCAATATTTCACATCCTCTTTTCTGACTTAAAGAACAGAACAGCAAAATATTAATGATTTGATGGTAGTCACTGAGTGCATTTGCAATACTATCCTAAAGTTAAAAGCCAATTGATAATGTTTCACCACATAGAATTTCAGCAAAATTTCTTCATTGAACAGATCAACATAGCCCACACCTATGCTGCTGGGGAGTGGGTTTGGGGTGTGTTTAGGGGAGAGGGTCATTCAGTGGATCTGGGAGGAGGAGGAAGCTACTAAGTTAAAGATATTGGTGTGTACTAGAGATCTCCCAGGAACTATATGTTTAATTTAATTTTATTTTTTTACCATGATCCATTTTTTGACACAGCACTCTGCTTTTGGGAAATACAAAGACATGGCACTCTGCTTTTGGGAAACAACTGAAAAAAGACGAGAGAATAGCCAGGCACAGTGGCTCACGCCTGTAATCCCAGCACTTTGGGAGGCCCAGGCAGATGGATCATGAGATCAGGAGTTCAAGACCAGCCTGGCCTACATGGTGAAACACCGTCTCTACTAAAAATACAAAAATTAGCTGGGTGGTGGCAGGTATCTGTAATCCCAGCTATTGGGAGGTTGAGGCAGGAGAATTATTTGAACCTGGGAGGTGGAGGTTGCAGTGAGCTGAGATGGTGTCACTGCACTCCAGCCTGTGTGACAGGGTAAGACATCATCTAAAAAAAGGGGAGAGAGGGGGATAGATAAGAAAGTTGTTTTATTTGTCTTAATTTGTTTTGTCTTTGTGTTTTTTTCATATTAAACTAAAATTTCATTCACTAGTAAAGATTTTTTAAAAAGAATAAATTGCTTACTGGATGTAGTGAGGTAATAAAAGGTTTCCTTTATATGAAGCAATTTAGGATATTAGCTTTATGAGGCACTTGCTAGTAAAAAAGAGGAATGTGTGTTAGTTAAGAATAAAAGAAATGTGAAGACATGAGGGGTACTCCCATGATCAGATAACTTTCAGTCATCTAAGTGGAAACAACGGGCCTGATTATTTTCTCTTTCTGTAATTATACATGTTCAAATGGTCAGGCTGCCTGGAAGAAAGGACTTTTATGTACCGTATATGGCACTGGGTCTTAGAAAGAATGTTGTAATTCTCTTTAGAGATTGTTCAATCTTCTTTGGGTAAATCAAAACAAATCAGAAGCAGCTGCTAGGACGAAGTTACATAGGACACACTCTTTAGATAGGGACAATTAGGGTGACTGTAACTCTCACGCCCAGCTTCCTTTCTTATCCCACCCCACGCTGCACCCTGGTTCTAGCCCTCAGCAGCTCTTGTCCAAACTCCTGCATCAAGTATTCGTAGAGCCAAGCCATATTTTTAATGAAGCTCTATGCAGCACCTACAAAATTTTTTCAAAAAGAGATATTTTAGTAACATAATGTCACAAAAGGTTTAAATTTATGATTGTCTCATTCCGATATTAATCAGTGATTATGGCTGACAAATCTCACCTCAGCTTTCTAAATCTTACTTCAGTTACATGGTATCAAGAAATATATTTCCATATCTTACTTTAGTTACACGGTATCAAGAAAATTCTGAATCATGTAGATAAATCATGCAATGAAATAGATTCGTAAGTGTAAAAGAATATATGAAGGTCAAGTTTGTTTCTAATTCATATTACAAAGTTAATAAGTGCCAACACTTCTCTAGTAAGTATCTAATTTGGAGAGAGTGGATGAATAGGTTCCTTGGCCAGAAAATAAATTTTAAATGCATTTTGTAGCAGTACAAAATAGTCAATGGTATATATTTTTAAATATTAAAAACTTTACCATTTATCCATGGATATTTATCAGCTATCTATTCTATGTCTCAAAACAGCCACATTTATTTTGTTTTAATGTTGGGTTCAGATGTTTTAATTTTATTTCTGACACTTTATCTGCAGCTGTTAGCAAAGCTTTGCTAAGTCAAATTCATTCAATTCTTTAAAATATTCAGGTATTCAAAATGACACAACTTTGCTTAAGAGGCAGCTGGCTAAAAATTTATTTCCTGTCTTTAAAAGGTAGCATTCTCCCATCTCATTTTAAATATTTGATTCAGTACTTTGCCCAAAGACATTTATTGAATTAGCACAAAAAGGAAAATTTCTGGAACTCACTGCCAGTATGATTACAGGTAACTAAAAAATCTGAAACTTAAAATTGTACCTACTAAATACAAGAATATACATGGAATTATCTGATACTGTTTTGAAAGACAGTGTCATCTTCTTCACAGTTAGCTCACCTCCAAGACTTGTATACATTTTTAAAGTGCCATTACACCTGTGTGTGTATGTTTCTTGCTCAGAGTGTATTCACACCATGAGTAGGGCATCACTACACTTTTGCCAATCTATTGGATGGTGTTTTAAGACTAAGTTTTTCACACAAGACTTTTTTTGTATATATAGTGCTATCCTTTGAGATCCCAAGTTTCTGCAAACCCAGTCATCGTACATCGGTGAATTCTGAAAGGAAAAGAAATAAAAAAAAAAAAATCCATGGAGTACCTAAGTACACTTCATGTTGAATAACACTGTTAGTACAGTCTTGTGTGGTTATGGTAGAGTCCATAACCATTTTTTTTCTTTTACTCAAAGAAAAATGCTAATTTGTTTGTTTTTGATGAGAAAGCAAATGATATTTATTAATTTATGTAATAATATATGTAGAAATATGATTATTGCCCAAATTTCCATTAAACACAAAATTATTTAATAAAAAAGAAAAAAAAAAGACTAAGTTTTTCTTCTTCTGTTGTAAATTACAGTGTGATTTACGAAAAAAAAAAAAGAAATCACACTTTGGTCAATTGCATGGCTATGTTTTTAAAAAATCAATCAACATAATTATTAAGCAATGATATCTTTAGCAATTTATGTATGCAAAAGATTAATTACAATGTCGAAAGTAGATTTCATAAATCTGTGTATAAGATAATGCCTACTTTATTGCAATGCAATTTACTTTGAATAGATCTACAAATTTGTATTGAGACATTTGAATTTTGTTTATATATGTGTGTGTGTTGAGAACATTAAGCTGTTCAGTAAATGATGACAGAGAAAAGCCTTGTTTTTATGTGCTGGATATTTTCTTTCAAAATGACATTAAAACAGCAGGGTCTATAAAAATATCAGTTTTATAGGATAAAATATATTATGGACTTAGGTAATTTTTATTACCATAGAAGGTGAATCCAACAAATTACTGGCATCTGCTTTCTTGTCCAGGAATTTTCTGTGAGAAGTTCTGGAGCAGCGTTTTAGGAAACAGCACAGTACGGTAGTTAAGATACCTTAGGATGTCAATACGAGCTTTCTTCAAAACATTGTTCACTGTTGTGTGGCTACAACAGTGCAGTTATCTTGTGCCTGAGTTCTCTCTTCTAGAGTACAGAAAACATAGTGTCCACCTATAGGATTATTGTAAGGATAATATGAATTTTATCTCATACGGAAATACCTTTGATATTTTCAGAAGCTAGAACAAGAATATAAAGACTCACATATTGTATTGAAAATGTTCTACCTCTTACTAATGGTGGTGGCCAGTCTGGAGCAGCCACTGTGGGGGACACCAGCTCCAGCAGTGTCTTTATGGACTTAGGTAATTTATGGCCTCCTGGTGGAGGCCAGGAACAGGCAGGAGCCCTACCCCCTCTCAAGTTAAAGGGGCAGGAGCCCTGTACTCCCAAGCACAGCTACAGCTGCTGCCTAGCCTTACTCTAGATCGGGGTATCCCTGCACTCTCAGGGGCTCAGAAAGCACCCTCCTGCCCCTGCAGGTTTGGAAGTGTCTGTTCCTGCTCCCTGGCCACTCTCTGCTACTGGCACCCACTTCAATTTTGGAACAAAGTTGAAGTTGAGCCTATGCACCGTTGCCATCCAGCCAGGTATGTGCGCACTTGGGGCAGTGCTGACATGCCAGCACATCCCTGATGCTTTGGTCCCTTCTGAAGCTATGGGCACTGATGAACTCAGGGAGGGAAGCCAGGAGCACGGGCTGAGGTTGCCTTGGCATTGGCCTGCAGGTGCTCTTCTGCATAAACAGCCTGGTCATTGTGGATGGCATGTTGATGGCAGGAAACAGACAGGTTCCTGGGCTTAAAGGGGCAGGTCCTTGGTGAAACTCCACCTTCAAGCCAAAGGCGGCCTGAACCCTGGGAGCCAGGGTGCCAGTTCTGTATGGAGTCTGTGGTCCAGAGTGAGAACTTATGGTGCTTTTTCCAGGCCCACCCATGGCTGTCCATGGACCAATCAGCACATACTGTCTCCCTTCTGAGACCATAAAAACCCTGGACTCAGCCAGACTCCAACAGATGTTGGAATGGCCTGCCTGTGCAAAGGAGTTAGCCAGTCTAGGCCTCCTCTCCACTGAAAGCAGGACATTTATCAGGATGACCTGCCTGTAGAAAGGAGCTACACACTTTGGGTCTCCTGAGATCTGTTCTGTCACTCAGTGAAGCTCCTCCCCCTTGCTCACCCTCCGGTTGTCATCGTACCTCATTCTTCCTGGACATAGGGCAAGAACTCAGGACCCACTGAGTGGTTGGACTGAAACAGCTGTAACACAAACAGGGCTGAAACATGCCCCAGCCCCTCTTGCCATGTTGTGGGCAACAGGAAGGAGAGAGGAGCTGTGCGCCTTTGGGGAGCCCAGACCTAGGGGCTCCCCAAGCCAGGGCTGTGACACCCTCTTTGGGGCTCTGTGGTTCCTGGCATTTCTAAGCTTCCAGGTGCCACTGAGTTCCCCTCATCCAAACACAAGTGCCCATAATTTAAGCCATGTGTGGTACATCTGGTCCAGCTGCAGCCTTGTGTAGAGCTGGCACCTGGAGCTGCCTTCCCTGCTGCAACAGCCAGCATGCCTGGCTGTGCACAGTGGCCAGACCCCATGCTTGCTTACCCACACACTCCTTGCCAGTCTGCATCTGGCTTGCCCTTGGCAGGTGTGGGATCTGAGCTGGTAGTGTGAGCTGAGCGCAGCCTGCTGGGCCAAGTGGCCAGAGCAAGCTTATTCAGTCCAAGCAATACTCAGGCAGAAGACACCACCAGCCACAGAGATTTCCAGCTGGTGAAGGAACATCTCAAGGATCCCATGACAGCATCTTGACAAATATACCTCTATAAGGATTTGGATGACCAGATTTGAACTTAGGATTCTGGACTCCACAGAGTCCTGCTCTGGTACATGGTGGCATTATATCAATTGGCTCCCAGTTTGCAGTCTGATCAGCTTTTCACCTTGTCTCTGGCCTCATTACACACCTTGAGGTGCTTTTCCTGCATGTAAGTGGTCACCTTGGTCACGTGTCAAAGCTCCAGAAACAATCAAAAAAGACATCCCTTAACCACCCCCTCAGTCCTAGGGGTTTACAAACCAGCAGTATAGATATTTCAGGGGGATGGACCCAGGTAAGCACTCCATCTAGGCCTTGGAAGTGGACCTGTGGGCAGAGAATTCTGGAATACAGGACACCAAGAACATGGTCTGGAAAAGAGTTGGGATTTTTCCTTTAATTAGATGAACTCCTTTGCTTTATGAAAGAAATGCAGCCATAAAGGACAAAAATAGAACCCTGTGAAGCCTTTGCAGGTTTGGAAGTGCCTGCTCCTGCTCCCTGGCCATTCTCTGCTACCGGCACCCACCGGGACTCAGAACAGAGGCTCCTCATGCGTAGGTCTAAAGGCAGTGTGACTCATATCACAACTTAGGGCAATACATATATAAAATACAGTAGGTTGTCAAAAAAAAAAAACAAACCCCTAACAACGAAAAATCAAAACCATGAACTCTCATGCTTATGTTCTATTCTGTTTTCATATTTATCACTAGTTGTGAAATTAGTTGGTGCTATAACTTACATATTATTTCAGCCAAACTATTTTCATCATAGCCACCAATTTTTAAATGCTAGTTTTAAATATTATTTTTAAATAAAATTCACTTCTAGTTTTAAGGGTAATTATGTTACCTCTCCAGTAAAAAATAAATACATATGTTGTTGATAAAAGTTAAAAGAAACCACTGAAATGTCCAGTGAGATGGTAAAATATAAAATGGACAAATATTAAATAGATCTTAATGTAAGTTCAAAAGAGAGTACAATGTAATATTACTTCCATTTTAGGCATTAAGCATTTCCTTGTTACTGACAAAGAGTTGTGAGAACCTGTACCCAGCTGATGTGCCTGCCCTTGCCAGACGTGTGATTTCAAACCATGGATCTGGAAACAATATTTTCACTTGAATATTCTCACAGGGCAAAATGGGTTAAACATGCAAACATCTGCAGCATAAACAAAGAGCACAAAATCAAAACCAACGTGGAGCAGTAAACTCCCTAATCAAATATATTTTTATAAGTGCCTCAAATACATGTGCAAAAGCAGCCAGGGGAGCTTTACCCTGAGTTCAACACTTTCAACAAAGAAGTTAAGCCAGCAGCACCTCTCAATATCATGAGGTCTCCAATATTCAAAATTTCTTATTCTGTGCATGGCTCTTAATATGTTTGAAAATGCTAAATTATCTTGTAAAAACTGCATTGGAATTAAGTGCTTGAAGAGTGCCTATAGCACCTCCAATGAGCTCTGTGGTTCCACTGAACACTTTGGAAAACTTGGATCCCACCTGTCCTCCACATGGCTAGAGAATGACTTGACCATAAATCAGACACCCTTTCTTAAAATATTGTCTTGGAAATACAGCACAAACTGCTCAGAGGAAACTGATGTTTAATATGGTCTTACCCTATCTCTCCAACTCTATATTCTTCTATTCTCTGCAAGAAATTCTATTCTCACCTTAGCAGATCTCTCATCATGGACTCTCATCTCTCAAGCCTCTGTCTAATATGTTGTGCCTTGATTATTCTTAGCGTTGGTTGGATGAGGATAGAGCAGAGATGAGAATAGAACTTAAAACTAGGAATATCATGATCTAACATGACTGAGGCAAAAGACTTTCATGTTATTGGAAAGGAGATCTAATTCAACACATTAAGAGGAACTACTTATCTGTAATGAACCCCCCCCACCCCCACCTTCTTCCTATCTCCATCTCTACCTCACCTTCTCTGCTCTCAAGGTCTACCTCAAAGGCTACCTTCTCTCATAACATAATAAATTAACTACACATATTAAGAGCTTTATATATCTAGAATTTTATATATATAACACTGTATATTATATATATTAACACGTTGTATAGTGTTCTATGTATATATTATATATATAGAACACTATTGTATCTATATATATAATATAGAACACTATACAACAATGCAGATGTCTATGAAAGCCAGACAGGCAAAATCAACCAGTGAAGGAGACTGAATGTGAGTGTGAAGAACTGCCAAGCAAGTTCCCTCTCTAAAGACACAGCTACTACCAAGCTCCATTCATTCTGACAATCTCCTACTCATTCATTTGGGAGGAATGGATTCCCTGCCTTCAATAGACAATATGGCTAAATACATAACACCTGACACTGGGTAGATGTGACTGACAGCAGTCTATTAGTTGCAGTACCCATAGCCTGGGGGAGAAATGCCACACAGGGTTGCACTTGGATCAGAGTGAGCCAGCAGGGACTGTGAGAGACAGGCTTTGCAGTAACCACCTGGTTCCCACAGGTGGATGTGATTGGCTTCATTGAGCCATTTAGCAGCAGGGCAGGTAAGTGAAGCCTAGTAAATGAAGAACTGGGTGACGTGTAGTTAGTCCAGCTGATAGAACGTCTTGACAGTTTGGGATTCTTGGCTGCTCGGTTGGGTGCCTATCTGATGAGACGAAAAGAATCTACAGGTAGGCTGAGCAGCTCAAGCTTGTCAAGAAAGCACTTAACATTTTAGGGCTTTTAATACACACACAGTTGTTGCCTCCAAGAATGTAGGCCTACTGCTGCCACAACTTCTGAATTTTTAAGAAAAATCAGAAATCTTCATTTTTATATAAAATTCTCTCAGTTTCAAATATTGGCTGAAATATTAGCTTTAAATCAGTGTACATGCCAAACAAAATGCTCTGTGGATCAGATTCAATGGAGCCTGTCAGCTTGCACCCTCTGTTCTACATACATAATTACATTTCTTCACAATAAATAAATGAAGTAGCTATGACAACTCCAGTTCTGCAGATGGAAAAAAAACTACATATTAAGCCTCAGGTGTTCAGAGACTTGTCCAAAGTCACGGATTTATATTTAATTAATTCTCATACATGGTAACTGTTTAATAAGTTAAAGCTACTTAATAAATAAATATTTCTCAGTGAGACAATTAGGGCATGAAATCTTTCATTACAGCATGTGGCCAAATTCATGGTCAGAGATTCACAGAGCATGATACAAATTTATGTCAATTTTACTTTTTAGCTGTTTAACTGATAGGACTGATATTTAAGTAATTAATTCCAGTAGCAAAATATTGCTTAACATGTGAGCTACTCCTCAGAGGAAATCAGCATTATGAAAACAATTGATATGTTTTATATTTGCAATCATTTAATAACGTGATTTCTTTACATTGAATTTTAAAGAATGTTCGTGTGGAAACATTTTGACTTTCCCTTATGTGCCTTAATTAATGTAATTATTAATATTACACAATTTTAAATATGTAATTATGTGGAAGATCTCTATTTCACTGTGAATTAATAAATGTTGATTGATTTTACTCTTTGCAACAGTTCATGGTATCAAAAAATATTAAATGTACTAAATTGATCTCATTAACATCTTCTTTGTATTAATTTTAATGAGCCAGATTAATCAAGAAAGCAGTTTGCTAACTAGGTATCTACCAGTTTGATGAAACAGTTTATAACCAGCACACACAAAAATTAAAGAAAAGGACAAAATTATGAGTTTTAAACTTTCCATATGCCAAAATAAGGAAATGACTTGAAATTATTAAAAGGTTAAATAATACTATATATTCACTGTAAGTAAATTAGGTAGGCTTTCTTCTATGGACAAAAACAATTTACCTTCTACCCCGACACTGATTTGGGATGAAGTAGGCACAGAAACAAGCACAGGTTAAATAAGATGTATGCAGAATACAAAGAGCAGACCTTAACTAAATGTGAACTCCATTTATGACAACTGCCAATTTTTGTAATATTAATACTAGTGGTATACAAAGGACTATTAGGAACAGAGGAACTCACCAAATACACAAACTTTAATTCTTTTAAGGTATAATATTTTAGAACAAAAATGCTGCATAAACAATAAACTATTATTAAATCTTGACACTATTTACCTCCAAAAATCAGGAAATAAGAAAACAATCAAGTGTGCATATGCATGCACGCTCACACTCACACACACACACTAAGGGCCAGACAGAATGAATAGTTGTTCATTCTTTAAGTGGCACCCAAAAGGTATACATTAAAAAAGTGAGAATCTTGAATACTTAGAAAAAATTCTTGCAGCACTAATTTAAAAGCAATAGTGAGAGAAGTAGAATTCTCCTTGACTTGCAAAAGGCTTTGCTTTCTGAAAGAATGAGATTTGATATGCTGGAGGATGGCCCACTTCAGGTTGCCTCAACTCAAAGCTCTTTAACGTGTTCTTAGTCTCATAGAGCAATAAACTGCACATAATTATAAATTAATTAGGACACTTACTCATGAATAATCTCACAGCTATTAAGAGGCCATATTTGTTCTGGCCATAAGAGAAACAGTCAGGTGCTCACTAAAATAGCAAAGCACCCTTCTGCACCTGCTGCTGGTTTGTGTCCTGCCGCCGTACTCAAATCTCTGCCTCAGGAAAACATCCAACTTTCTCTCAAAGTTTTTGGTAAAGGTTGTAAAGGAAGGAATTAATGTCATTAGAAAGAACTATTGGTGTTACTATGCCAAAGGAGAAATGTGGAAGCAAAAATGGGAAAGAAACCAGGAGGAAGAGACATTGAAACTAACAGGTATTTAAACTTATTTTAGTTTTGCTTTGCCTCTACTCCAAGTGGGGGAGTTTTCACTGCAGGCACTACCAGCCCCAGCTATGACAACGACATAAGGACCAGGGAAGTAGCTGGAAAGGGAAAGCTATGTGGTTACACTGGCTGGCCTTTGAGTCCTGCCCCACCGTTTGTACCACTGTGATCTTGGATTACTTTATCTCCAAGGCCCCAGTTTCTTCATTTGCAAAAGAAGTATAATGCCCATTTCATAAGATTTTTGTGAGGATTACATTGAGAAGGTTTAAAGGCTGTCACACACACACACAGAGTGTAAGAGCACATGGAAAAGAGAAAGACTCTGCAGGTTGGGTCCCGATGCACTTCAACATTAAAGGGCAGGAAAAGAAAGAAGACCCAGCAGAGGAGACTGATGAGGAGGGCTCAAAGATGCAGAAAAAAACCAGGCATATGTGCTACTCCATGATATAGTTTGGATATCCCACCTAAATCTCATGTTGGATTGTAATCTCTAGTGTTAAAGGCAGGGGCTGGTGGGAGGTGTTTGGGTCATGAAGGCGGATCCCTGATGGTTCGGTGCTGTCCTCACGATAGCGAGTGATTTCTTCACAATTTGGTTGTTATAAAGTGTGGCACCTCCCACCTCCACTCACTTTCTTGCTCTTGCTCTTGCTCTGCCATGTGAGATGTCTGCTCCTTCACTGCCTTCTGTCGTGAGTAAACGCTCCCTAAGGCCTCCCCAGAAGCCGAGAAGAAGCTGGTGCCATGTTTCCAGTACAGCCTGCAGAACTGTGAGCCAATTAAACCTCTTTTTGTTATAAATTACCCAGCCTTAGGTATTTCTGTATAGCAAGGCTAGAACAAACTAATGCACTGGGGAAATAAGTGAAAAAGTGTTTTAGAAATAAAGGACAGAATATCTGCTGTCAAGATGAAGAGATGGAGATACTCAACATATCCAATTATTTGAGAAGTTTTATTAAAAGGGGAGAATTGAGAAATAGTAAAGGGGAATAGTAGGATAATGTTGTTCATTTATTTTTTTTAGTTGAGAGACATTATAGTGTGTTTGTGTGCTAAAATACTACAGTAGAGGAGGAAACATTTAGGATTTGGAATTAATGGTGCTATTAATTTTAATAAGATTTATAACAATAGAGTAGGAGAGAGAGTGAATGATTACATGAGCAAAGAGCTTGGGTAATACACAGGAAAGAAAGATTGGCATTATATAGGAACAAAGCCACCATTGTGTACAAGCAGATGTAAGTGAGTAGGTAGATTTACTGTTAGTTAGATAAAATTCTTACTTATTGCTTTCTTGACTTGAAAAATGAGAGGTGGGAGAATTGATACATTGAGGACAGAGAAAATGTAAATTTAAAAAGTAGATATTTATGCCTCCCTTCCTTCCTTCCTTCCCTCCTTCCTTCCTTCCTTCCTTCCTTCCTTCCTTCCTTCCTTCCTTCCTTCCTTCCTTCCTTCCTTCCTTCCTTCCCTCCTTCCCTCCTTCCCTCCTTCCTTCCTTCTCTCTCTCTTTCTCTGTTGCCCAGGCTGGAGTGCAGTGGCACGATCTTGGCTCACCACAATTTCCACCTCCTGGTTTCAAGAGATTCTCTTGCCTCACCCTCATGAGTAGCTGGGACTACAGGCATGCGCCACCATATGCAGCTAATTTTTGTATTTTTAGTAGAGACAAGGTTTCACTATTTGGGCCAGGCTGGTCTCAAACTCCTGACCTCATGATCCACCTGCCCTGGCCTCCCAAAGTGCTGGGATTACAGGCATAAGCCACTGCACCCAGCCTATGGTCATGTATTTCAAGTGAAGCCAGTCAGCAGGATGATATGTTATTTTCCAGTTATGAGAATAAGTCCAATGGCTAAGACTTTATGTGGATTTGAGTTTTGTCATGCTAGCATTGTGGAGGGAGAAACAAGTGAGGGAGTTGAGGATTTATGAAATGAAATGATATAATGATGAAACATTCATTCAATCTAGGATGGTAAACCCAAAGTGAGGGCATGATGAGGTAACAAATGGTAAAAAGTAGGTCAATAAACTGAATCTCAGGCAGCTCAGGACGTTATTAGAATAAAAGTACCGGAGAAAGTAAAATGGAATTATAAGTGAAAAATGTTTGAGAGTAAAAAGCTTTACATTGAGAATTTGGAAGTACTTCTGTCATTATTTCTGATAAGATTTATAGTATGACCCTAAGACTGGAGATGGAGGAGGTAGAAGAAAAGATCTTTGAATGTAAGAAGGTCAAGAAATTGCAATGTTTGAATGGAAGGCGTATCATACACTGATACAGATGTCATTATAAAGGATGATAAAAATACAGTGGAAAGATAGTGAGAAGAGAGCAGTTACTTTTAATGAATGACATGGATTAATGAGAGGGTCAGCAGATGACAGCAATAAGGAGGAGTAGCAGGTGGTTTAGCCTGATGGCACATACCTCAAAGGAGCTAGGGGTCTTCAAGAGGGGAGAGGAATGTGGTTTGGAAGTAACAAAGATGAGCAAGAAAGACATCTGTGTTGGTTTCTTATTGTTGCTGTAACAGATTACCATAAATTTAGTGTCTTACACAACACATATGTATTATTTTACAGTTCTCAAGGTCAAAAGTCTGCAGCATCTTTCACTGGCTAAAATCAAGGTGTCAACAGGGCTGCATTCCTTCTGGAGGCTTCAGGGAAATGATCTGTCTCCTTGCATTTTCCAGCTTCCTCGAGGCTGCTTGCATTTCTTGGCTCATGACTTCTTCCATCTTCAAAGCCAGCGGTTAGCATCTTCAAACCTCCTCCTGACTCCAACACTTCTGCCTCCCTCTTTAAGAATCTACATGATTACAATGGACTCACTTAGATAACCCAAAAATCATCTTTCCATTTCAAAAATCTTAATCACATCTACAAAGTCCATTTTGCCATGTAAGGGAACTTATTCACAGATTCTAAGGTTTAGATGTGGACATCTTTGAGGACAGGTCTGCCTACCGGAGTAACTTCAGGCCCAGTGAAGTATGGTATAAAGGAGGGGTAAGCCACACTTGAGTGTCCCAGAGAGAATCTAGTTAATGCAAAAAAAGAAGAGAAAAATGTTTACAAAAGAGTTTGATAAAATAGGAGATGTTACTGACTTTATACTCTGATATCCAGTAGGTATAGTGGAGGAATTTAGAGATTAGGGAGGAGTGAGAATTGGGTCAGGTCAGGGGATACGCAGAGCCATGTGTGGTAAGAATTTGCACAGGGATGGAAGACCTTGGAGACTGCTGTTTCTGGTGCTACTTGAGAGGGAAGGGAAATGTAAGACACAATGGGGCTTATCCTGAGGAAAAGGTGACTAATTCTAATTCTAGATTATTTACTGGATTTCGTCCCTTATGCAGTTTTTAGTGATGAGACTGGCAGTGTCAAGGTTTAGGGGAAAATGGTAAGGCTGGCCATCTATCTGGAGCACACGGTCCATGTTTTTTTTTCGTCTGTTCCATGTCTATAAACTATTCTCTAAAACTAGTAATTGTTATAAACAAAAAGTGAAAATTTGTTTACCTTGAAGATTCTATGAAATGAGTATGAATGTGGTGAGAAAAACAGAACCTTTTCTTCTTAGCATGCATCTATAATTCAATTTACCACATTACTATTTCTGTTAAACACATTTAGCAGACGCTTCCATCCCCTTTCTTGCTATGGGAAAAATACAAGATACCTTGTTTAAGCAAGACATTCAATGGCAAAATTTTTGAGAGTATACTGAGTCCTCTAGGAATCTGAGGTTAGTAACTACTTGCATGATCTTAAGCAATCCCTTCCCTTTCTAGAAGATGAATATCAGAATGGGGCCCAGCTCATAAGATTGCTAGGAAGATTACCTTTTAAAATGCAAGTATTAGCACACAGTAATGGTTCACATTTTTGGAATCATTATATTATTATTGTTGAAACAGAGTCTCACTCTGTCACTCAGGCTGTAGTGCAGTGGTGTGATCTTGGCTCACTGCAACCACCACCTCTTGGGTTCAAGCGATTCGCCTGCCTCAACCTCCCAAGAATTATATCAGCCTCCTGAAATCCTAGATGATATTTACTATTGTAATAACTTTATCAAAACCTAATTCAAGTCTTGAGTCCTTAAGTTATGTGGAGTAAATACTCAAAATAAATGTAATATTTCATATTTGACACATGAATTTCTCTTAAAATGAATATTGTTTTTAAAAGCTCCTAGATTATAGAAGATGAGATCCAGAGGACACCTGTGAACCCCTTAATTTATTCCTTCCTTCCTTCCTTCATTCATTCATGCATTCATTAATTAAGTCCTTACTATTGGGCATTGAAATTATAGCAATAGATAAAACAGATAAATCATTGATCTCATAAAGTTAATATTCTAGTAGGGGAAACACACCCAAACAAGCAAACACAATATATGATTTCAAGGAATAACAACTGAAATGAAGCAGGTGAAACAGGGTTAGAAAATGATGACTAAGTGGATTAGGGAGCCTAGAATAAGCAGAATGGTCACAGAAGGTTTCTTTTGAAGAGTCTTTAAATAGAGACTTTGAAGAGTCTTTAAATAGAGACTTTTGAAGAGTCTTTAAATAGAGACTCAAATGAAGTAAGGCAGCTGGAGAAGGGAATTCCAAGCTAAGCAGAGGAAAGTGCAAGTGCAAAGGCTCTAGTTGGAGAACAGACTTGCAAGTTGACAAGGCAGGGAGAAAGCCGGGGGTGGCCATAGCTTAGGGTGTGAAGTGGAGAGGGGTATGTTAAGTTCTTGGGATTTTATTCTAATAGCAACTGTTTTTCTAATAACCATAAAAGAGTGGTTAAACTATTCTGAATAAGATAAGACAATTTATATACATCAAATCAAGTATTATTAATATAATATAAATTAAATTTTATTAATACTAAATTATAAAACATAAAATAAAGGTCATTCCCTCTAACCCAGCATCTCTTCCCAAAAGGAACTGTGATAATAAATTTTGGTATCTTTCCAAACATGTTTATATGTTCCCAAAAATGGGAACATACCCCACTCATCATTTTGCACCTTGATTTTTTTCACTTCATAATACATTTTGGAGACTTTTAAGAATGTAGATTTTCATTCTTTTTAAGTGGCTGCTCAGAATTATACTGTATGGATTATCTTGATTGATTTAATCATGCAGTTGTACAAGGAAACAATTATTTGTTATTTTAACAGTTACAAACAATGCTGTCATTTAAATATCAGTGTATATAAAGGCATAGCTTACAAATATCACAGGTTTGATTCCAAACCACGGCAATAAAGCAAGTATCACAATAAAGTGAGTCTCAGTTTTTTGGAGGGTTTTAAGTCCATATGAAAGTATGTTTATACTATGTTGTAGTCTGTTTAGTGTGCAATAACGTTATGTCTAAAAATATACACACTTCAAAGACATTTTGTTGCTTATAAACACTAACAATTGTCTAGGTCTTCAGGGCAACCTAATTTTGCTGTTGGAGGATCTTGCCTGATGGCTGCTGACTGATGAGGGTAGTGTTTGTTGAAGGTTGGGGCGGTGTAGCAATTTCTTAAAATAAGACAACAATAAAGTCTGCCACATAGATTGACTCTTTATTCACAACAGATTTCTCTGTAGCAGGTAATGTTATTTGATGGCATTTTACACATGGTAGAATTTCTTTCAAGAGTGAAGTCAGTCCTCTCAAACTCTGCCACTGCTTTGTCAACTAAGTTTCTGTAATATTCTAAATTCTTTGTTGTCATTTCAACCAAATTCACAGCTGCTTCACCAGTAGATTCTATCTTAACAAACAATTCCTTTGCTCACCCATAAGAAGTAACTTCTCACCCTTTCAAGTTTTATCCTGAGAGTGCAGCAACTAAGTCACATCTTGTCCATTTCTAATTCTAGTATTCTTGGTATTTTTAGACTACCTGCAGTTACTTCCTCCATTGGAAGTCTCGAAACCCTCAAAGTCATTCACAGCAGTTGGAATCAACGTCTTCCAAACTCCTGTTACTGTTGGTATTTTGACCTCCTCCCAAATCATGAATGTTTTAATGGTACAGAAAATGATTAATTCTTTCAAGAAGGTTTTCAATTGACTTTGCCCAAATCCATCAGAGGAATGACTATATGTGCAGCCATAGCTTTATGAAATGTATTTCTTAAATAATAAGACTGAAATTTGAAATTACTCCTTGATCCATGGGCTGCAGAATGGATGTTGTGTCAGCAGGCACAAAAACATTAATCTGCATCAGAGCTTTTGAATGACCAGTTCACTGTCAACAAGGAATAATATTTTGAAAGAAATCTTTTTATTCTGAGAATTAGGTCTTAACTGTAGTCAGTAAACTATGCTGTAAACAGACACGCTGTCATTCAGGCTTTGTTGTTCCATTTAGAGAACACAGGCAAAGTGTACTTGGCATAATTCTTAAAGGCCCTAGGACTTTTGGAGTGGTCTGTGAGCACTGGCTTCAACTTGAAGCCACCAACTGCATTAGTTCCTAACAAGAGAGTCAAATTGTCCCTTGAACCTTCAAAGGCAGGCACTGAATTATCCTCTCTAACTATAAAAATCCTAGGCGATAACGTCTTCTGCTATATGGCTGTTTCTTCTATGTTGAAAATCTGTTTAGTGTACCATCTCTATCTGTGATCTTAGCTAGATCTTCTGGATAACTTGCTGTATTAGCACTTGCTGCTTTACCTTGTACTTTTGTGTTATGGAGATGGCTTCTTTCCTTATACCTCATGAACCAACCACTGCTAGCTTCCAACTTTTCTTCTACAGCTTCCTCCCCCTCTCTCAGCCTTCATAGAATTGAAGAGAGTTACGGCCTTGCTCTGGATCAGGCTTTGGATTAAGGGAATGTTGTAGCTCATTTGTTCTTGTATCTAGACCACTCAAACTTTCTCCACATCAACAATAAGCTATTTTGCTTTCCTATTATTTGTATGTTCACTGAAGTAGCACTTTTAACTTCTTCAAGAACTTTTTCTTTGCATTTATACGTTGGCTGTTTGACAGGATAGGCCTAGCTTTCAACTAGTCTCAGTTTTTGAGATGCTTTCCTCACTAAGCTTGATCATTTCTGGCTTTAGATTTGAAGTGAGAGAGACATGTGACTCTTCTTTCACTTGAATGCTTAGAGGCCATTACAGTATTGAAAATTTGCCTAAACTCAATATTGTTGTGTGCCAGGGAATAGAGAGACTCAAGAAGAGGAAGAGAGAGGGACAGGGAAATGGCCAGTGGGTGGAGCAGCAAGAAGGCACACAACATTTATCAACTGAATTCACCCTCTTATATGAGCAACGTGTGTGGTGCTCCAAAATAATTAGAACAGTAACATCAAAGATTGCTGATCACAAGTCACCCTAGCATATATAATAATAATGTAAAAGTTTGAAATATTGTATTAATTTTCAAAATGTAATGCAGAGACACAAAGTGAGTACATGCTGTTGGAAAAATGGTGCCAATAGAGGCTTGCTGACACAGGGTCAACACAGACTTTCAATTGGTCAAAAGTGCAGTATCTGTGGAGTACAATAAAATGAGGTATACCTGTATATATAAATACATCAATTTATCCCATAGCACAATTCCAGAAGGGCTAAATGGCCAGTGGAAATGCCCATCCAGAATGATGGCTGAAGAAATCAGAGTGACTTAATACTAACTTTGAAGTTATTTTTCTTGCAACAGTGTGAATGCTCTGTCCTCTTAATCTCCCTTGTCACAATCTTCTAAAAGGATTCTATGCTCACAAATGAAAGCATAGAAATTCGTGCTTTCTTTGCAGGAGCTTCTATGCAAGAAAGAAAAACATTTCTTTCTTGTAGCTCGAGAAAGAGCTACATTTTTGTTTTGTGAAAATTTTTTTAAAGGTTCAGAGTCTAAATCTGAAATAGTGTAGTGGAAAAAGAGGTAACAAACACAGAAAGAGAAGGCTGAAGGAAGAGGAGGCATTGGAACTCAAGCTCCTTGAATCTCACATATTTCGTAAGGGTTTCAGCCTTCCACAATGTGGTATCATGATTCAAACCAGTCTTATCTATATCTCAAGGAGGACAAGGTGGTCCTAGCTGACATCTGGGTTACATATTTAATGCCCAAACATCCAGGGATAGGGGAATCAGTCAAATGAACTCTTCTGATTTTGTGTAAACTAAATAACCAATTGATGGACTCATTGCTTCACGTTTTGGATTTCTATATACACAATCACATGCCAGTGATTAAAAGAAAGCATCATCTTCAAATTCAGAACAATGTACAGAGTTGTTCATAACAACCTATGTTATGAAGAACAATGTATCTACTAGAGTTGTTCCTAAAATACCAAGAAAACAACAGTAATTAAGAGCAAACAATGATATCTTACACAGAATACAAATAAAATTTCATTCATAATTCTGGCTTTTTTGTTTTTCTTTCTTCTGCCAATAGCGTGAAATTTTATTATTCATTCTTATTTTCAAAATATGCTTGGCTGAGAAGAAAAGAAAAGAAATTCATATTGGTATTTTTCAGCTGCATTTAAGAATGGGGCAATACTAATATTTTGATTAAAGACATTAGGGATTTCTATATCTTTTCTAGTCCTTCATATTTTCATTTACTTTCTTGAAAACTAATACTAAGTTTCAACCATAAAAAAATGAACCATTATCTGTTTCCCAACATAGAAAGTTTAGAAGTATATTTACTAGCATTTATTTGTCTCTTTTTAGAAAAAGTATTCTGCATCCATTTGGTGTATGAAGTGTGTGTGTGTGTGTGTGTGTGTGTGTGTGTGTGTGTGTGTTATGCATAAGAAATAAAAAACTGGCTGGCTTTCCTCTGCTTACCTGTGATTTATATATTTCTGTATGATTTTGGATAATGGGATCTTAATTACATGGATGTTAAGCTAAAACCTGGATTATGACAGTATATACAATCGACTCATAGGCATTATTTAATAATTATTATAGTTTTTGGACTATATAGCTATACAGGTATAGTACTACCTAAAATCAGAGCAAATGACTAATTTTCCTTTCTGTTTTTCTAATGTAGGATTATAAAAATTATTTCAGAAACTACTGCTATGTCTAATACTGCTTTCTAACCTTTCAGTGTATCAATCAGTTTTCTAAAAACTCACTCTGTCTAGTAGCTGTGTCTCATACCAGTTTGTATTCTCCTCCTCTTGTGTTCATCCTTCATTTACTGCTGATCTTCAGGGTACACTGAGCCCTTTTCTGATCTCAGTCTATGTGTTCTCTCTTGCCATTATCCTTCAACTCCCATGGTCTCAATGGCTATCCTTTCAAAATGTATATCTTAATCCAGATTCTTCTCTTGAATTGCAAACCTTCATATATAACTGTCTACTAGAACTAGCCACTAGTGTTCCCAGGTATACCTCGAAGTCAACAAGTTCCAACTACCTCAAGAACACCTCAGCAAGTTCTAACTACCTCAAGTAAACCTGAAACTGACTCCTCCTTCTATGTTTAGTGCCATCCACCCATCCAATTGTTCAAGCAAGAATCTCTTTTTCTCTTTCACTCCCCTATCCAATCACCAACTTCTGTTTAATTTACCTCCTAGACAGTTATTTCCATCCTCACTGTTTCTATTCTAACTTAGATTCTGACTTGTCTCACCTGGTGGTATAGTGTATATGAAGAGCTTCTGGGGTTGTAGAGTATACACCACTTGGAGACTGCTATGGCTTGAACATTTGCCCTCTCTAAAACTCATGTTGAAATGTAATTGCCATTGTAACAGTATGCGGTGTTGGGACTTTTAAGACATGATTAGGTCTGTAGAGCTCCATCCTCACAGGTGGAATTAGCGCCATTATGAAAAGGTAAGTTCAGCCCCCTCTTGGCCTCTTTTGCCCTCTTGCTTACCACCATGTGATTACACAGTAAGAAAGCCCTCATGAGATGATAACACATTGATACTGGACTTCCCAGTCTTCAAAATCATCAGCCAATAAATTTCTGTTTATAATAAATTACCTTGTCTTAGATATTGTTATAAAAACATAAAACAGACCAAGACAGAACCCCTCTAGCTTTGTCTCATTATCCTGCACTCAAACTTTGCTCTCCAGTATATTCAACATCTTTTAACACCTTAAACATTTCATACTCTCTTACCTTGGACCTTTCAGACAGCTGTACTCTTCTTCTAGCTTTTATGACATATATATACATATACATATACATATATGTACTATGCATACACACTCGTAATTTGTTCCGAGAAATAATTCATCATTACCTCTATGATCGACAAGGCTGGGTTTGGTGTCTCTCCAATCTCACTCCAAAACATTTTACTTTCTAATCTTATAAATATTATTTATTATAATTATTCATTGTCTAGGTCTCTTTGGGCTGCTATAACAAATACAATAAATTAGGTGAGTTAAACAATAGAAATTTATTTCTCACAATTCTGGAATCTGGGAAGTCAAAGATCAAGGTGCCAGCAGTTTCAGCATCTTATGAGGACTCCACTTTCTCTATAGATGGCACTGCCTTGCACACATGCTGAAAGGGGAAAGGAGTCTCTCTTGAACCTCTTTTATAAGGGCACTAATCCCATTTATGAAAGCTTCACCATCATCACCTAACCACAATCCAAAGGTCCCACCTCCTAATACCATCACATTGGGAGTTAGGATATCAACAAACACATTTTGGAATACACAAACATCAACCATAGTATTCATTTGCCTAATTATGCCCTCCAGTGCCATGAAGAATGTGTATCTTTTCATCACTGTTTCTTCAATATCTAGTACAACTAGCAAGGTAGACACTTAGGAAACTTGTCCTAAGTGAAAAAATTAATGGACTGATGAATATATGCTAATATTTGAGGCAAAATTATGGCAAGGCAAGGGTCATAAACTTATTCAAACCAAGAATTATGGTGAAGCAGAAATGTATAAATAGAGTTAATGTCATCATTGCTATTCTATTTGTAAGATAAGTTGTAGTGCTTGTTTTTCAGCTCCAAAACCTGAGAATTATTAAAACTGCTTCTGCAAGTAGAAATGTTCAAGAAAAGGCTAGGATTAGATGGTGTGCCATTTCCTAATTTCACCATGTGTGGAGATGACAGCTGAGCTCTAGCTGAACACAGCCAGGCAGTTCCCAAGGACATAACTAAAAAACACTCAGGTTGCCAGCAAATTGTTTTCACAAAGAATGATTATTAGGACAACAAAATCATATAAATAAGAAACTGAAAAGGCATGACAGGTCATCTAATCTCTCTTATGAGAATACTCTCTTAAATGTTGGCGTCAATGCTCATCAGGGTAAATTTTAAGTACAACCAGTGATGTAAATCCCATCGTTACCCTTGGGAGGCTGTTGTGCAAACCAAAAGGTTTTTTTTTTGCTTCTGCTTGAATGAAATATTTTTAAATATACTTTTTTCTTAATGTGTGCATTTTACTCTACATCAAGCTCGTCTTCTTAGGATATATAAAATAATATATAAATGATAATAAAATCATGGAGCAATAGTTTTCTTCAACTTAGTTATGAGCAGCAAATTTACTCTTTCTATTTAAAGCTATAGCTAATATGACAATAATTCCTTCTATTGTATGTTTGGTATGCTTTTATTTTATTCTATCAATGTTTAAAAATTGGAAGGGAGAGAGAATCAGGATATGTCACTTCAGTAAGTTAAATGTTAGTGAACATCAAGAGATTCTTTAGGTTCTTTTGCTGTGATACAGAAACAATTAATGAAACATTGCTTAAATAAATGAATTATCTGCTGCAGCTATAAAATTTTTGCACTATTTCAAATGTTGCGAAGTTATTTTTGTTTGCTTATCATTTTAATTTTATTTTTTATTGGGATCTTACCTGTACCATTTCAATGTTACCCATTCATGTCACTAAAAATAGATCTGGCTCAATATAAGGCAATAATTACCTTTCATCTCCAAAATTCCCCAAATATTAGTCTTGTTTACCAATTACTTGAAGTTGGCCATATTTTATATCATTTTATATTTTATACTTCTAAATATTAAGTGAACCAATTTTCACTTAATATTTCCTTGAGATGACTTATTTTAACTCAAATATATTTTAAAGAAATATTTATGTCATGGATTAAATTTCTTATTTTTCCGACTCATATACACACATACATGTAATTTAAAACACTATTACATAACTCCTAAAATATCTTATGGTTCACATTTTGGAAAAACTGTTCTACTATACTTTATTATAAATCTATAGGGAATTTCCTTCTTTTTTCATGAAGAAGACTTTCAGAGCTATTTTCTGATAGTCTCCTACAAGTTAAAAATCTGTTATAGATATTATATTTTCAATCTGTTATACTGAAGATTGTTCTGTTGTTACTATAAAATCTATTTAATTTGAACAAATATGCTGAAAATATAAGCACAAATTTGTAAAAATTAGAAAATGTCATTTTATTTCTTTGATATATTTCTCCCGAATAAGGTGCTATTGAACCTACTTTAAAAAGCAGATAAAATATAGAATTAAAAGTATCTAAATAGCAAGTTGTGCTCTGAAATACTCTGCTCTCTTAAGGCACCAGCTGTCACCTGAATATTATGATGCATACTTTCACATGACAAACATTTTCAAAGGTTGATCAAATGCATAAATTCTAAATTAGCTATTAATTCATATAAAATCTTATATGTATGTCTAATTTCTTTCTTTGGTTATTATACTGGGTACCCTGAAAAACATTTCTACCTCAACGTTATTGAGGAATCTCTTCAACAACCAGTAAATAGAAATTTACAAAAATTTTGACCATTGTGAAACTCACTGTAGTTATCCTCCAACTGGATTCATTGCCATCTACTATTTTTGTTTATGATCTTTCAGCCAGTTCTCAATCCATGTGACTCTATTTTCATCCAAGGCAATTATAATTAATTTGTCAGTAAAAGTACATAATTCACTGCTTCAAATGCTTCACTGGTGCCCAAATATATGACATCAGTTGTATTCTCTTTATCTAATTAATTTTGCAACTCTGTCAAACAAACTTATTTTCATGGTCTGGTTAAAAGATTCCATTGTCTTTTATCTGCTTACAGATTGGCCTTTAATATTTTCTCCCTTACTAAACTGCATATTAATATATTGTTTGGTCATGTGCAAACATTTTTCTTGTTTGGGCTTGTCAATGAAAAATAAAACTTGAAAGATAGTAACTTGTAGAATCACTTTATATTATTAATTTTGCTATTTTTATGCCACATATTTAAATGAGGTGCTATGGGATCTTTATTCTTTTCTTTATATTTATTTTGACACTAAATCTTTTCTGTAAGAATTAATAAGGATTTTATGATTATTAATTTGTGGGTATTTGGATTTTCAAGAAACAATAAAGCTAGACTAATTAAAGAAAAATGTCGCCTCAGAAAGTTTACACAACAAAGTGATGGAACTCATCGTGACTCATAGAGAATAATCTAATGGTAGGGTATGGTGGAATAAACTGATAGGATCTAAGGATGTCTTATATGAGGTGTGGTGAAATTAATTTATAACATTATTTATATTACAAATTAAGTACAAACAATTAAATTGCTATAAACAAGTAAATGGCTGTAATATGAAACATTGTAAAAATGATTTCATGGTGCTCAAGCAGCCCATTCATGGCAATTATTGGTAAGATCTACAATAAATAATAGTCTTAATATCAATTACCAAATTCCCATTTCTGTAATAGTTACATTATTTGATTATATATGAATAATCCTATAATGTAAAAAAGTTTATTCCTTTAATGTTCCTCCTGGGAAATCTGTTGGTAATTGCCAATTGCATAGAACATGTCTTTTCAAAAAAAATTACAACACAGAACTTGTTTACAACCTTCAAAATTATGAAAGTCAAAGAAATTAGAGATTCTTCTAATATATTTCCTTTCAGTTCAGAGTAATTAAAAACATATTTGTGAATGGGTACACATGGGTATAAAGATGGAAATAACAGACACTGGGGACTCCAAAAGTAGGCTGGGTCAGGGAGAGGCAAGGGTTGAAAAGCTACCCATTGATCACTATGTTTACTATTTGGGTGATGGGTTCATTAGAAGCCCAAACCGTAGTATTATGCAATATACCCATGTAACAAGCCTGCATATGTACCCCTTAAATCTATAATTAAATTGTTTTAAAAAACATGTCTCTGGAAAGTTAAGTTTAAAAAAATGATTTGCAAATTGGTCATCCATGTTTAAAATGCTTTTGCAAACATCTTGCTTTCTCAGTCACCAAAGCTATTGTTTCCAAGTAAAAACATGTATATACTTTGTTTTTTCCCCATCCAATTCAGTAAGAAAGCATTTTCATTTATAATTGAAGAAAACTCTTATTATTTCAATCTGAATAACATCTGACAAATTCTAGGCTAGGACTTGGCTACTAAGAGACTTGGCAATTTGAAATTTAAGGAGACATGTAAAACAGCTCTGTTAATTGCACATGGGGCGAGAGGTGGGTGTGAGAGGACAATCAAAGAAATGGGAACATTCATTTGATTATTTTCCAATCAAATAGCTAATTTCTGAAGAATTCTGTGAAATTATAAATGAGAAACAGTAATGAACTTTTGTGAACTTAAATACTCATGATTTAAAGGCTAACTAGACTATAATATTGGAACAGTGTAGAAGCAACTGAAAATAATGTTTTTAATAGAAAAATTAGTTGTAACACTTTCTATTTGAAGAATTGCATTCCCTTGAAATTTGCTTACTGATAACGTTTGCTTATTTTCTTCAAGATTTAAATGAAAAATATATGCAAAAGGGTGTCCTCAAATCTCAAAATGTTAATACTTATTTGCAACATTTCATGAAAATAACTCTGTTTTTCCAAAGCCTCTTTTTATTGCTCTGATAAACATATTTCATAACTAAAGATTTCCCCACCAAAAGTCTTAAGAGGCCTATGTTATGGTCACATGAATGAGCATTCCATGTTAGCTACATGATGATACAATTTAAAAAATATAATGGCGATGATGATCACTGAGGCAACAGTAACAGGTTCTAAAGCAGGTAAAATTGACCTCTGTCTTATTCATCTCGGTTTCCTGTACTAAGAAGCACTCAATTAATATTTGTTCAATGAATCCATCAAACTCAGAAAATATAGTATTTATGTTTTTCCACTCGGAGAAAAATCTATATTTGCATTTTTATAATAGATTCACAGAAACAAAAGCATCGCTGAACTAAAGTATAGGCCTAATTTTAATTCAAGAGAAAAAAATTTAACTGTATTAAAGTATAGGTTTAACTTAAATTCAAGAGAAATACATTTAACTGTTTCTATATGAAAACTAAAAAAGCTAATATGGAAATAAAGTTCGATCTACTTGTAATTCTACTTCAAAGCACTATTAATTATTTTAACCAAATAATTATGTTTATAAAAATTTGTATAAGGAAGTATCCTCTTATTAGTTCAAATGATGATGGGGCAATATCTAGCTTGTTCTCTATAGCGTATTTGGTAACTATAACAATTCTCAGTATACAGAAAACCTTTCCTATTTGCTGAATGAATTCGTGCTTGGGCCTTGTATTAGTCAGGGTTCAAGCAAAGATACAAAATCAATAGGAGATACATATTCAGAGATTTATTGCAAAGAATTGGCCTATGCCACTGTGGGGATTGGTTAGACAATCAAAATACATATGACAGGAAGTAGGGAAGGGGCAGGCTGGAACCCTGGTCAGGAGCTGATATTGCCTGCTGTCTACAGGAATTTGTTCATCAGGAAAGCCTCAATCACCTCTGCTTTTAAGGCCTTTTCCTGTATTGAAACAGGACCTAGGTTACATAGGATAATTTATCTGAAGGCAACTGTTGATGGGCCTTAATCACATCTCCAAAATACCCTTCTAGAAACATGTAGATCTGTGTTTGATTGTAAAACTATTGTTGTAGCCTAGTCAAGTCAGGCCAGCTAAAAGGCCTGAACAAATGGGATGTGCGTTGCCTTCTCCGGTGGTAGATAATTCATCACCAAGAATTTGAGTAGAGGTAGACTGTCCATCTTACAAGTTCCATATACTTAGCACTTATTTGGTTCTAAAGCCTGTTTGATTTTAAGATGTTCATTTATCTTCTCATTTTCAATAATTTTAAGAGTGCTATGTTTTTGTCCTTATTTTACAGAAGAGAAACTTGAGGCTAAAGAAGGCTTAATCACGTTTAATGTGAATCAGCTAGTGAGGATTAAAATCTAAAATACAGTAATTTCAAAACCTTAACTCTTCAAAACTATAATGCTAGCATGACATTGTCAATTAGAAACTGGCATAAAAAGGGAAAATAATAGAAATATTTGGATGTGTCATTTTAGTGAAGAAATTCATCTCATTGACATTGATCTTACCTCACTCTCTCCATTAACGTGCTTGTCTACGTCACTCCTCAATATTCCTGAGAAAGTGCTGAAAGAGAAAACACAATGGTTGAGATAATGATTATAAAGATATTTATTATCATTTGTGTCTTATTACAACAGACTGTTTTGAAAGCCATTACAATACTTTTTAAGCCAACAACAGTAGGAAAAACAAACTTTTCTCATGTGCAACTGTCAAAGCTTATGTTAAAATTGTTATTGCTTTTTATTTAACTCTATTCAATGTCTGGGTCCGCTGTTCAGAAATTTCTGTAACTGAGAAGAACAAGATTTCAACTGTTTAGCATGTAACAAATGATTTGTCCATGATAGTTTTTTAATCTACTTTCTCTTATTCTGTCTTACCACTGAGTTTTCTTATTTACTTTGCTAAGTCCCCAACTATTGTTATGTACTATTTTATCTTAAGTACAGTCTAGTCTTCTGAATCAGACAGAAATAACGATGAGAGATAAAAGTGAATTTATGTAGGTGTAATAAAATATAATATTGTTTATTACAAATTTTAGTATTATCCAGTTTAAATTTATAGGAGCTGGCAAGTGACAGTAAATTCAATTTGTGAATTTGATAGTGAATTTAATAATTAACATCAATCTAATGACTATTTATTTACAACGTGAAAAGTTATAATAGTATGATTATATCTTAAGAAATGAAGTTAGTAATTTTTTATAGCTTTTTTCATAACAAAAGCTAACTCTTTGATTTATGGTATTAAACATTATTTTTTTCTATTTTGTGTTAGTGTTAGAATGCTAGCTATAAGTTCTGTAATTGCCCAAAAGATAGAGAGAACTTGCAGAAAAAGTCCAAATACAGTCCAAAAAGAAGAAGTCCTCCCAAAGAAAGAAAAATGAAAACAGCTGCAATGTCATCCTCCATTATGTTAGCTCATGCATGGTTCTTGCTAAAGAACAGACATTCAATCTGCTTTGAATTATTTGTCACTTGGCTTCTCTATATTTCCATGCCCTATTTTGCATTTTGTTCACTACTCATTCTGTTATGCAATCTACATTTTGCAAAAATAATGTTAATATATATTCTTACAAAGGATTGAACTATGCATAACCAAGTTTAGAACCTTCACAAACCTTGATGTTTTAGACTTTGCAACCAAACCTAATCATTTTAAGATTTGAGTTCACTTACTCTTGGGTTGAATGTAAAACTCAATTCATAGGACTTTAAAAGGCTTATAAAATATTCAGAAAGCTCCTTACACATCAAATAGCTCTTAAGACAGAACGTTTTGATGAGTTTAGTGTAAATGAATCAGAAGCATATGGATTAAATTTACCTTAAAATACTCCTGGGTTTAAGAATTAAGAGAAAATGTGCTTGGCAAAACACATTTTGGGTTTTGCCTAACCCAGAACATTGGAAAAGTAGTTCAAGATGTTTGATGAACCCAAAACATGGCTGGGTTCACCCATCCTTAATTCCCTGTGGTAATAGCAAAGGACAGGCAGAGGCAGATTTTAGGTGCATAAATCTAGTTCAGGTTTTATCATGGTCATCCTAAACTATTAGATAACTTGAGAATGCCTTACCTCTGCTAAATTAAATTTGTGCTATGTGCTTTTTATAATCTCTGTTTAAAGACTATAAAATGTGTGTTTTGTATGAAGGGTGTGGTTCTACATAATTACTATATAGCAGTTTCTATGTACTCACTCACTAAAGAAGAGAAATCATGAGCTTTGCCACTTAGACTATATCAAGAGATACACACAGACATCATTAACCTCAGTAACTATTCAGTTGAATAAAAATAGAGTGAGAAGTTTATCAGTTATTTCTATTTCTAACATTAACAAAATGTGCTAAAGAAGACTCTGTTTCAAAAAAAACCCAACATGCACAATAATCAATATTATAAAATGTTATTTTCATTTTCTAACTTAACTATTTTTCCTACACAAGAAATGGAAAGAATGTCTGAGCTGGTCATTATATGAGTACAGCAGTATACTAAAAATCAACCATTCATTCCTGATTTAGGGAACTCCCATTAGTACCTGAATTTTCTTTCACTTGAATTTATGACAAATTCCCTACTTGTGAGTACACAAATGTGGAGAAAAAAATACTTATACATCTTCCTTCTTCTCTTCCAATGGACAAATAACCAGGGACAGACACAGATCATTGACTCACATTAAAGTAAATAGATTCCCATGATGGTAGCTCATAAGATTTCAAATTACAGCCCAAAACGTTCATATTATAAAATCTAGCTAACGTCTTCAACTAAGATGGTATGTTAAAGATAGCATCTAAAGTGCAACCTAAATGTGATTTTTTTGGTAACAAATAAAATGTAAATATAAAATATTTTATTGAAACAATATATTTGAATGATAGTTTGCCATGTCAACCTTGAATATTAGAAAGTATTTTCCATAAGAAAACAGTTTGTTGTTTTATGGAGTAATGATAGACTATTTTCTGCAATGTGATAAGAAATTAGTAAGGGTATATGAACATATTTTTACACATATATATTCAAAGTGGTTAGGTTTCTAGAAATTGGCTCAGTTTATTTGCTTATGTAAGTAGTAGATTACAAATAAGTAATGTTTTCTTTCAAATAATGAGTTGAGAGATAATTTATTTATAAAATGGAAAATGTTTACATAAAAATATGTTCAATATCAGAAAACTGCTCTTGTTAACAAATTCTCCTACTAATTTGGCTACATACAGTCATTGGAACACACATTTAAATGGTTAATTTTTCAGTTTATTTTATGAAGCATACATATATTTTTAAAGCCAAAAAATACAACCACAACATTTTACAATAATTTAGTCTTTCATCAACCTTAATTTTCTGGAACTCAATATCACCAAAGATGTTCTTAGCTGCCTAAAGAAATGTCGTAAAACTCATGTACTAAGGATATGCACTTTAATTCTAACCCTTCATTCATAGTCTTTTGGATTCTTATTTATCATACAACTCACTCAATTATTCTGCAAGTTTTTGTTGAATACCTACAAAGAGCAAAACAATGCTGGGTACAAGAAAAGTACGAATATTATTTAGTCAGAGTTGTTTTTACTCAAAAAGTTTATCCTATACTGCCTGAATTAAGACACGTATAAAAAGCTATTATTAAATGTGAAAGTGATATAAAATCATTATAGAAAAACGTCCTGTGGGTTCTCAAAAGAGAGTTAAGAGCCCATGGAGCAAGTATAATGTCAGCAGAAGCCGTAACTGCTAAAAGTTTTACATTAAGGGAGGACACAGAAAACTTTTTTAAAAAAGGCAAAAATTATATTAACAGTGTAACAATAGATGTTGAAATAAATCATTTCAATTATGTTCAGTATATTTTGTCTAAAAGGATAAGGATGTATTAATACATTTTCAATCAACTTGAATTTGGTGTGTATTTTTTATCGTTTGAAGACAACTGTACAAACACTATGCACAAGACATTATAATTGTATATAAATGAAATAACACAAATAAGTGTAGAATGCATAATTTTGTAAAACAGAATAGCCCTGGAATAGGGACTAGGTCTTCACAGAAGATAATTTCAAAGGTGTCTATGAGGAAAACTTTCAACTAGTTTAAAAAACCTGACTACAGATGTATAGTAACTGTAAGAAATATCTTCCACCTGCTTCTGGCTAAGCTGACAGAGATAAATAGAAAATATTCACCATTTAGATTTGTGTTCCAAGGACCGCATGTAGCCAAATTACTAGGAGAATTTGTTAACAAGAGTAGTTTCTGATATTGAACTTCTGGGAGTAGGGTCCAGCTGTTTTAACTGTTAACAAGCCTTCCAAATTATTCTTAAGCACTTTAACTTTTGAAAACCGCAATTCTAAATTCTATCAGGAATCTTTTTGTAAAGATGACAGGGAAAGTTTCGGCAGATAGCCAATGAGAAGATTTCTAAGAACTTCCCCATCTTTCAATGCAAAAAGATACTTCAGTGGAAATAAAAATGACTTTTAAGATTTGGGGGACAAAACTTTTGCCACATGGGCATTTCATATCAGAGCCATTCTTTAGTTATCTATTCCCATTCATTATAAATGGCTTAATTTTTATTTATAGACTAAATATTGTGTTTCTATCTTGTTATTTAATGTATCAGCTTCACCAAAGTCCTAAAATGGCTAGTCTGCTCAGCTGTTTGTACACCTAGCATTTGATAGTAGTTTTTATTAGGAAATTAAGAAAGAATGAAGGAGCTCAGATAGAAAAATAAATCCCCCAAATTACTGACACATGGGACCAATGTTATGAAACCCTTTAGAACATTTCCTGTCAAAATGAGTTTTTTTCTAGCTTTCTAGTGCAGCATATCATCAACAGCTACTACTGAGTGACACGTGGAAATGCAGAACAATAACAAACATGTAGAAATACAAAGAGAAATATACAGGAAAGAGCAGAGAATGGGAAAAGGTGAATCTGGGGTACTGGTAGAAAGGTAGTATCTTTCGTAAGCACCATGCCCCGCCCAAATCACATGCATATTAGTATTTTCCACTTAAAAAGAATGGCCTGCAGGAATTAATAATTCACCACATCATACACACCTACATCCATACACTTTTGACCTCTTTTTTTCTGATTGAAAGAGGTACCCCTGCTATCTAAGGTTATTTTATACCTTTTATTCCTACTTGTCTGAATTTACAACTTCTATCTTTATGTTTGTATCATTTCCTAAAATTTCCCTCCCTCTTGAAGCACCTCCTTAAATCTTTCTTCTACTCACAGTTAAGGTTTTATCAAAGTTAGTGAAATTCACTTTCATTTAGGTATCTCTCACCCATTCTTCAACTTATTTATAGCAGAATTCCACCCCTACTATACCACCAAAGTTATTCTTACTGTTGTTACCAGTGGTTAAACCCAATGAATGTATTCTTCTTAACTTTCATAAATCTTTAATTCTAATTTATTAATTTTAATATTGAAAAATCTCAAATGATAAAATTATATGATAATTTAGCTGACTGAGCTTGGAAAAAATGCAACTGTCCATTTCTTTCTAGCATAAAGTCTGGCCAAATTGATTTATTTTTATTTTTATTTTTTAATTTCAATAGATTTTTGGGAAACAGGAAGTGTTTGGTTACATGAATACATTCTTTATTGGTGATTTTTGAGATTTTGATGCACCTATCACCTGAGCAGTGTACACTGTACTCAATGTATAATGTTTTATCCTTCGCTTTCCTCCCACACTTTCCCGGGAGTCTGCAAAGTTCATTGTATTATTCTTATGCCTTTTCATCCTCATAGCTTAGGTCTCACTTGTGAGTGGAGAACATACAATGTTTGGTTTTTCATTCCTGAATTACTTCACTTAGAATAATGGTCTCCATTTCCATTCAGGTTGTGGCAAACGTCATTTCATTCCTTTTTTATGGCTTAGTAGTATTCCATGGCATGTAAAATATATACTTTTTAAAAAATCCACTCATTGATTGATGGGCATTGGGACTGGTTCTATTTTTTTGCAATTGGGAATTGTGCTCCTATAAACCTGTGTGAACAAGTATCTTTTTTGTGTAATGAATTCTTTTCCTCTGGGTAGATACACAGGAGTGGGACTGCTGGATCAAATTGTACCCTACTTTCAGTTCTTTAAGGAATCTCCACAGTGTTTTCCATAGTGGTCGTATTATTTACATTCTCTCCAACTGTGTAGAAGTGTTTCCTTTTCAACACATCCACACCAACATTTATTATTTTTTGATTTTTTTGATTATGGTCATTCTTGCAGGAGTAAGGTGCTATGGCATTGTGATTTTGATTTGCATTTCTCTGATAGTAAGTGATGTTCGGCCCTTTTTCATATGTTTGTTGGCCATTTGTATATCTTCTTTGAGAACTGTCTATTCCTGTCCTTGGCCCACTTTTCGATAGGATTGTTTGTTTTTCTCTTGCTGATTTGTTTGAGTTCTTTGTAGATTCTGGATACTAGTCCTTTCTTGGAAAGTATAGATTGTGAATATTTTCTCCCACTCTGTGGGTTCTGTTTACTCTGCTATTTCTTTTGCTTCACAGAAGCTATTTAGTTTAATTAAATCCCATCTATTTATCTTTGTTTCTGTTGCATTTGCTTTTGCATTCTTCATCATAAAGTCTTTGCCTAAGCCAATGTCTAGAAAGGTTTTTTCAACGTTATATACTAGAATCTTTATGGTTTCAGGTCTAAATTTAAGTCTTTGATCCATCTTGAGTTGATTTTTGTATGGGTAAGAGATGAGGATCCAGGTTCATTCTTCTACATGTGGCTTGCCAATTATCCCAGCACCATTTGTTGAATAGGGGGTACTTTCCCCACTTTATGTTTTTGTTTGCTTTGTCAAAGAATAGTTGACTATAAGTATTTGGCTTTATTGCTTGGTTCTCTATTCTGTTCCATAAGTATATATGCCTAGTTTTATAGCAGTACCATGTTGTTTCACTGCCTATGACTTTATATATAGTTTAAAGTTGGGTAGTGTGATGCCTCCAGATTTGTTCTTTTTCCTTTGTCTTGCTTTGGTTATGTGGGCTTTTTGGTTCCATTGAATTTTAGAATTTTTTTTCTAGTTCTGTGAAGAATGATGGTGATATTTTGATGGGAATTGCACTGAATTTGTGGATTGCTTTTGGCAGTATGGTCATTTTCACAATATTGATTCTATCCATCCATGAACATGGAAAGTGTTTGTGTCATTTATGATTTCTTTCAATAGTGTTTAGTAGTTTTCCTTGTAGAGGTCATTCACGTCCTTGGTTAGCTATATTTTTAAGTATTTTAATTTTTTTGCAGTTATTGTAAAATGGGTTGAGTTCTGGATTTGATTCTCAGCTTGATCATTGTTGGTGTGTAGCAGTGCTACTGATTTGTGCACATTAATTTTGTATCCTGAAACTTTGCCAAATTTATTTACTAGTTCTAGGAGTTTTTGGATGAGTCTTTAGAGTTTTCTAAATTGTATACCTAGTTTTCTAGGTATACAATAATGTCATCAGTAAACAGCAACAGTTTGACTTCCTCTTCACTGATTTGGATGCCCTTTATTTCTTTCTCTTGTCTGATTGCTCTGGCTAGGACGTCCAGTACTATGACTGAATAGAAGTGATGAAAGTGGGCATCTTTGTCTTGCTCCAGTTCTCAGGGGGAATGCTTTCAACACTTCCCCATTCATTATAATGTTGACTGTCAGTTTGTCATAGATGGCTTTTATTACCTTAAGGTATGTCTCTTCTATGCCAATTTTGCCAAAGGTTTTAATCATAAAGGAATGGTGGATTTTGTCAAATGCTTTTTTTCTCCATCTATTGAAATGATCATGTGGTTTTTATTTTAAATTCTGTTTATCTATTACAATTATTGACTTGCATATGTTAAACCATATCTGCATATCTGGTGTGAAACCCACTTGATTATGGTGGATTATTTTTTGATATCCTATTAGATTCAGTTAGCTAGTATTTTATTGAGGACTTTTGCATTTATGTTTATTAGGGATATTTGTCTGTAGTTTTCTTTTTTTGTTATATCTTTTCCTGGTTTTGGTATTAGGGTGATACTGTCGTTTCACAGAATGATTTAGGGATTATTCCCTCTTTCTCTCTCTTTCAGAATAGTGTCAATATGATTGGTCAATTTTTCCAATATGGTTGGAAGAATAGTGTCAATTTTTCTTTGAATGTGATAGAATTCAGCTGTGAATCTGTCTGGTCTTGGACTTTTTTTTGTTGTTCTTGGTAACTTTTAAATTACCATTTCAATCTTACTGCTTGTTACTGATCTGCTGAGAGTTTCTATTTATTTTGCTTTAATCTAGGAAGGTTGCACATTTTCAGGAATTATCTATCTCCTCTAGGTTTTCTAATTTATGCGTGTAAAGGTGTTCATACTAACCTTGAATGATCTTTTGCATTTCTGTGGTATTGGTTGCAATATCACCCGTTTTATTTCTAATTGAGCTTTTCTGATCCTCTCTCTTCTTGGTTAATCTCACTAATGGTCTATCAATTTTATTTATCTTTTCAAAGCACCAGCTCTTTGTTTATTTTTTCTTCTGTATTGTTTTTTATTGTTTCAGTTTCATTTAGTTTAGCTCTGATTGTGGTTCTTTTCTTCTGCTGGGTTTGGATTTGGTTTGTTTTTGTTCCTCTAGTTCCTTTATTAGCAGCATGAGAATAGACTAATATAGTAAATTGGTACTGGGAGTGGGGTGCTACTGTAAAGGTACCTGAAAATGTGGCAGTAACTTTGGAACTGTGTAACAGGCAGCGACTGGAACAGTTTGCAGGGCTCAGAAGGAGATAGGAAAATGTGGGAAAGTTTGGAATTTCCTAGAGACTTGTTGAATGGCTTTGACCAAAATGCTGATAGTGATATGGACAATAAAGTCCTTGTTGAGGTGGTCTCAGATAGAGATGAGAAACTTGTTGGGAACTGGAGTAAAGATCATACTTGCTATGCAAAGAGACTGGCCGCATTTTGCCCCTGCCCTAGAGATCTGTGGAACTTTGAACTCGAGAGAGATGATTTAGGGCATCGGTGGAAGAAATTTCTAAGTGGAAAAAGCATTCAAGAGAAAGCAGAGCATATAAATCTGAAAAAATTCTCCCCCAGAAAACTGACTTCTCTTTTCTACTACTTCATGATGCAGTAGTAAAGAGAAGCCAGTTTTCTGGGGGAGAAATTTAATCTGGTAGCAGAAATTTGTGTAAGTAATGAGAAGCCAAATGCTAATCACCAAGACAACAGAGGAAATGTCTCTAAGGCATGTTAAGACCTTCATGGCTGCCCTCCTTTCACAGGCCTGGAGGCCTAGGAAAGGAGGCCTACACTTTGCATCAGTGTAACCTGGTTGTGAAACATGAAGTCAAAAAAGATCATTTTGGAACTTTAAGGTTTAATGACTTCTCTGTTCAGTTTTCGACTTGCATGGGGCCTGTGATGTCTTTGCTTTGGCCAATAATTTCAATTTGGAGTGGGTGTATTTATCCAATCCCTGTACCCTGATTGTATCTAGGAAGTAACTAATCTGCTTTTCATTTTACAGGCTCATAGGTGGAAGGGACTTGCCTTATCTCAGATGAGACTTTGGACTTGGACTTTTGAGTTAATGTTGGAAAAAGTGAAGACTTTGGGGGACTGTTGGAAGGGCATGCTTGTGTTGTTTTGAAATGTGAGGAAATGGGATTTTAAAAGGATCAGGTACAGAATGATATGGTTTGGCTGTGTCCCTATCCAAATCTCATCTTGAATTGTTGTTCCCATAATCCTGGTATGTCATGGGAGGGACTTGATGAAAGGTAATTGAATCAAGGGGGGGCAGTTACCTCCATGCTTACTGTTCTTGTGATAATGACTGAGTTCTCACAAGATCTAATGATTTTATAAGGACCTTTCCTCCCTTTTGCTCTCAATTTCTCCTTGATGCCAACATGTGAAGAAGAACATGTTTGCTTCCCCTTCCACCATGATTGTAAGTTTCCTGAGTCCTCCTCAACCATGCTGAACTTTGAGTCAATTAAGCCTCTTTCCTTTACAAATTACCCAGTCTTGGGTATGTCTTTATTAGCAGCATGAGAACAGACTAATACAGTGGTTCTTTCAGAATTGTTCTAGAACAGCCCACTCTGTTGTTCAAGGTAATTGTTTGGGTGACTGAATAAAAGTGAAGAATAAGTTATTTGGAATTTGCCCAGGCAATAAAAGAAACCTGAGTTTTAATTTGTGATAAACTATGTGAACAAGAACACACTGCCAAAAATATCTTTGTTTCTCCACCACAAAAGAAGAAACAACAAAAATCTATATGTTCTTTTATAGTACCATGGAGATTTCATCTTACTCAAAAATGGAAATTCAATATAAAAGAAATAAACTGTAGTATTAATAAATTCTATCTATTTTATGGGTTTACAATCAGAGTTAGACAAAGCTCAAGGTGACATTTATTTGCTTGATATTTTAGTGAGAAGTTTAAATTTACTAGCTCAGACACAATTGAAAACATGCTTTCATAAAGTACTGTACAATATTTCCACTTAAAGGTGAAGTATTTGTGCCTAAGAATAAATGAATGGTTTGAATTTTAGTCTGGAGAAAAATAAAAGCATAGATGGAGAGGTTAGTATTGATAGGAGCAGGCATAGGACATTTCATCCATGGAAACAGGATAGTTGCAATTAAAGGTAAGTTGGCTAATGGTTGGTCAGAATATGAAGTTCCTGTTAGATTATTTTTATTCTCCAATAAATATAAGGCAAGCTAAGTGACAGGCATTTGAAGGAGCAAATGAAGGCCATAAAAGGGAGACTGATGCAAATTATCAGCATCTAAGGAGAGAAGAGGTTTAAACTGATCATTTTGGGTGTAAAAGAAAATATACAAAAGGAGTACAGTGGGATTGTCTGCCATGTTGTATTTCCACTTTGATGATTTGTGTCATGACCTTAGAGTAAGACAAGTCAGGATGAGAGAGAGAAAGAAAGAAAGATAGGGAGAGAGAGATTGTGTGTGTACACCTGCTTGCATGCACCATGAATATATATAACAATGTTCAGTGTTATGTGTAGGCATAGGGTAGACAGATAGTTAGATTTAAATAGAATTCAGGTGTTTCAAAGTGAATCTAACAAGATAAGAGTGGTTAAGAGATTTAATGGAGTATAGAAAGGAGCAATTTCAATAAAGGTCCATAGACTCTTAAGTTGGTAGAAAGAGCAGATGACATACATGAAAATGATTTTAATAATATAAAACTATCACTGGAGAGAAGATCAAATGAGCTCAAAGGAGTTGAAGTAGCACATTAGGTAGGCTAAAGATTTAGAAGTCCATAAGACAGACTGGAAAAGAGTCAGTATTTCGGAGATTGGTCTTTGGTATTGGCAATGTCATGAGTGAGAACACAGCTGTGGTGGCTGAGGTAAGGTAGAGGTAAATATTAATGGAAAAAGCCACACACCTTTGTCAGTAATGATTGAGATCAGTGAAGATCAGTATGATGCTGATCTTTATAGGGCTTTATTCACTTTCACTGGTTCTCTGTAATCAAGACTTCCAAGAAATAGCTTTCTGCATTTTGCTCATTGCAAATATGTTTCTGTAAAGTCCAATGTCTGTATTTCTAAGTTCCAAACCCAAGTTCAGATAGGTACCTTCAGTCTGGACATTACTTGACTATCCTTCCATGGGCCTGTGATTTAGCACCCGCTTTCAGACATCCACATTCATCTTGCCTAGAATAATGAATGTTTAGCATTTTCTCAACCCTTAGCTTTTCCAGAATTCCAGTCCAAGTCTTCCTTTCTGACTTCCCACTGTTTGCTGAGATTCTATTGTGATAAAAAGAGAGTAAAAAAGTAGTACAGACCCTCACAAAACACCATGACTTTGAGAGGTAGAGCCAGCACAGAAACAGAAAGGTAAGAGATAACCCAGAATAACACAGAACCACAGAGTCAAGAAAGCAAAAGATTAAAAAGAACCCCAAATACTTCCCATAAGTAAAGGTGAGGAAGTGTAGAGGGGAGAAAAAACACTGTGTGTGTTTGTGTGTGTATAAAGCCTTTAGACAAATTATTTTTGTAGAGAAGAGAAACCAGTGCAGACAGATAAGCAACTTGTTCAAAAAACTACAGTGGTGCAAAGCAGAACTGCATCTCAGAAGTCCTGTGTTCTTTCCCAACAAAATACCATCACTCATTTGACAACTGGAAAAAAACGTTGATATTCTTTAAAACAACAATTGAAGTAGAGTGAGGAAGGAGAAGGAGCATTCTATTGATTATGAAATAAGATACAAGCAGAAGTAAAGGGGGCTTGCTTAACAATAAAGGTCTTACTGAATCAAACATTCTTAAAATCATTTGAGTTTCTTCTATGTGTAAAATCATACATTATTAGCAATTAAGATGACAATTTTCTCATTTGAGATAAGGGTTTTTGAAACAGATAATCTTGAAGGGAACTTTCAAACCCCCATATTTACTGTTTTTGCATAAATATAAACTACATGAATGGTTTTAAATACTAATATGCATGGTATCACATTAGAGGAATTTGCCTCGCTTGGCAAATGAGGTGAGTGAAGTTTAGAGATGCTAAGTGATTTTCACTAGGTTACTCGATATACAGAATGTTCTTATTTACAATTTTCCAGATTCAAAACAGTGAACTTAAGTACAAAACCCAGTGGAATTTCAGACTTGCCCTACAGACCATTAAAATATGAGAATCTCTAAACAACTAAATAACATTTGGGAATATGAAAGTATGCCAAAGTCTCTACATTCTCTAGCAAAAGTATCATTTGGTCTCTTTTCTATTTCATATTACAATATCATATAATATATGAACATTTTAACAAAACTTAACCAAAGGAGATTAGGGAATATGTAAGTGAGTCTGCACAAGGACTTCATATAGTCTCATTTCAAACAAAATAAAGCATGTTGGGCCTGCAGGGAAACCTAAAGGACCCTGGAAGTAGCATAAGTAAATGAAACGACATCCACACATATTTGCATAAGGGGCTTTTAATGAAAATGTAACTGTTATGGTTTTAGGCTGGTTCCAATGGCACAATGGACCCTCCAGTGTTCACGCCTTGATTGCCGGTGAAACTTGTTTTTCTTTTCTGCATCTTGATTACCTTTGATAAGAGATACTTTGGGTTATAGATGTATCTTTGCCCAACAGACAGCATTGCTGGTGCCAAGGCTTTCCTAAAAGTCATTAAATATACAAATTTGAGGGCATTTAAAATGCAAAATTTGGAAGCAATATTTTCCAGGAAAGAGTGTTACTTTAAGTAGAGGTAATATAGAGTAGAGTAGAAATGTGTTTGGGAGAAAAGAAGGAGGGAGACTGTTTAATTTTTAAAGCTCTATAATATTGAGTCTTTTAATATAGCATCTACAATGTCAATAATATGATTTATAAATTATATAAATCCACACAAGAAAGTACTTACTAGTCACTAACTTAAAGGAGCTAAAGTTGTCTTGTCTTTTTAATAGAGAACTAATTTCCTATCATATTGTGGACGTCCACATGATATTTTAGAAGTAATCTTGAGACTTTAGAGTTTGAATTATATTTTCTATATAATCTCAGGTAGTCAATACTCTTCTGTATTAATTGATCAACTGTAAAGCAAAAATAGTGTTATTGAGGCAGATCATGTGCAAAGTGTCTGTTAACTGCATACTTTTAAATATTAAATGCAGAATAATAAGGTAAACCATTATGATTAAAAAATCAAGGTTAATAAGGTATTTTTATCTTTATTTTTCTTCTAAATATATTTTTATATCTATTTCTTTATTTCCCATGTAGAAGCAAAGAATTCTGTGCTAACATACAAAAGTAAAAAACAATAGTTAACAAAAAGTCCTTCAAAAGCCTATCTTCTTTGATAATTAATCCTTTTTCTTTGGTTAAATGGTTTGTTTTTTCTTCATAAAAACACATACAACTATTTGTGACTACATTGATCCCAAGTATGTCATTTCAAGCAAAGTTATTCTTTTATTCACAATTAGATTCTGTGTTCATATGTCATGACTGCACCAATTGGCAATAACAGTATGGTTTTTCTGCTATAAATGATGACTACTCAGGCTTTTGATATTTTCCTTCTGTCTGTATTCACTGGCACCTTTCTCTTCTTTTCCTGGTTGACAAGTTGAGATCTATACACTTCATTTCGTTTCAATGACCAATTAATTTTATAAACTTGTGCAAAAGCTTTAGGTATAGGTTGCATTTGGTGGAATTGTTTTGGTTACAAGTGACAGAAAGCTAGTTTTAGTCTTGGCAATAAAAAGGTACCCAAAGAGGAAATCAATAAGAGAATTACATTCAGTTCATGGCACATTATTATATTTCATCCATGCAAAGTCTTTACTGTGCTTTTAATCAATTATTATACTTTTTCACTGTGTTCCACTTTTATTCCCTTCCCTTAACTCTAAAAGCAAATGCCCTAACTAATTTAATGTGTATGGTCCCTTTGATGCCTGAAATTATTTTATGTAAACAGGGTTATGCATATCAATCTGTTTCTCAACTTTTTTTTCTTAGAACTATGGCTTTAAAACCCTCTCCTACATATATATGTAGAGAGTAAAATTTTACCTTTGTAGAACATTAAAATGTTTTGCAGCTCTAGTGCTGTCATTAATTTACTCTGTGACCTATAATAAGTCATCTACATTCATTGTGTCTATGGCTCCTTATCGAAAAAAAGATGGAAGTGAGTGAATTAAAATATGTGAAAGATTTTATCAATAAACTGTATAACAATTCTTAAAATGCCATGCATTTAAAGTTGCTCAATTGATAAATTCTATAGATACATTGTAGAAAAAAATACTGGGAAAAGACAGTATATCCTTTCTAGTTGACAAAGTTAGAGAACTATAAGGTATCAAAGAAGATGAAGAGGAAATAAGAGGGCACTTGCCAGCAACTGGTATTAGATTTCATACTGTGTACTAATGCCCAAAAGGGCCGCCTTGACCACACTACCATTGATCACTCGTCGTTGAGATTCAGGATGTGAAATATGAAGAGATAGTAAATTAGGCTGTTCTTGCATTGCTGTAAAGGAGTACCTGAGACTGGAGAATTTATAAAGAAAAGAGATTTAATTGGCTTACAGTTCTTCAGGCTGTTACCAGCATGACTCCAGCATCTGTTTCTGGTGAGGGCCTCAGGAAACTTACAATTGTGGTGGAAGGTGAAGTGGGAGCAGGTGCATCACATGGTAAGAGCGGGGAGCAAGACAGAGAGTGGGAGATGTCACACACTTTCATACAAGATCTCTGGTGAATTCACTAATCACTAAGGGGATGGCTGTAAGCCATTCATGAGGGGATCCACCGCCATGATCCATACACCTTCTACCAGGCCCCACCTCCAACACTGGGGGATTACACTACAACATGAGATTCGGAGGGGACAAATATCCAAATCATATAAGGTGGCATGCCACCCAACTGGAAGCAAAGCCTAAACAGCAGAACTAATAGGTCTTCAAGGGCGGATCAGAGGGGTTTTCTTAGGTATCTGTGTGCAAGTAGATAGCCTTGGGGAAGCTTTTTAACCCAGTGGAGGCACATCCTGTATGAATTGGGAATAGACAAAAATCAGCATATTTTATGACTAAGTTTCATGTGACATTGTGGAAAAGGAATGATGTGCCAGTGATTGTAAGTAAGAGGAGATAATCTGTATAGTAAAGGTGATCTGAAATTATTAAAGTCTTCATGTAAGACATGCATGAATGGCTTGATATTTTATTTAGCCTTTGGAGTTAATCTAACACCTTAATATAACTTTAAGTTAAATGTCATCTCTTATTAGAGTTAAATCTCATAAATACTGGATAAGAGAGATTCATTTTCAACAAATTTCTCAGAGAAATAAATGTAATACAGCTATTCATTAAAATGCTTCAGATGATTTTCAGTCAGCCCTAAAATGTTATTATTCAATAACTTTTGCCTTCATTTTATACTTAAGATGTTACATTTACACTGAATCACAGACACTTATGGCTCTTGTTAGAGAATATTACAGTAAAATTACAAACATCTTAGAGACAGGAAATACTTTTAACAAGATTTGTTTAAAAATGCGGGATGAACTTTAATTAAAATTAAAATTCCCTTTGAGTATGCAATATTTGTATTATTTATTTGTTACATTCTGTAAAATGTCCGAGTTTCTGGTGATAAAAATTCCAGCCAAAAAGACTCAGTTATATCCTGAAATTGTTTCTGATGTTTAAAGTAAATGAATGTAGAACAGTTTCCAGGAGTCATCATCTAAGTGAGAAAATTTTATGTTCTTAAGTAAAAACCACAGCCAGTGACTGTCTACACAGCTCAAAGTAAAATGCAGGAACATGAGTCTAAATAAGCCCACATTGGCTGTTTACACATAATGATTACTCAATTTTATATTTTACTAGGCGTATATATCAACATTTCCTAAAGGAGAGAGAAAGAATTTATTGAATATGTTAACATTTATTTAAATAATTATTTCTTTGGAGTCAATTTTCTTTAAATCAAGTAGTGCATAAATTATTAATATATTAAATAAAATTATTTTCTTCACTATTTAAAATTGGATATTGTGCTAAATGCTGAGAGTCAAAGGCAAATGAACTATATAACTCCGTGAAGTCCTCTGCATGGACCCCTCAGTGCAGATTGATTTATTTCCTTCCCACCCACCCCACAATCGCAAAGTATCTCTGGTCTGAACTGTTGCTAGAATGTTCTCATTGATCTCAATACATGCCCTGAAGTCATTTTTCATACTACAAAGTAATATTTTATAATCCAAATTTCATGATGCCTCTTCCAGTTTTCAATTTTAATGACTTCTCATTATCCTTAGTATAAAGACCTAATCCCTTAACATAGAACACAATGTTCTTCATGACCACCTGCCCCTGACTCTCTCCAGCCTCAGCTTTGGCCTCTCTTATATTGCCTATATTCCAAACCCATTAGACTTTCCTATTTTTAATCCTTTAAACATGCTGTGTGCTTTCCTATCTCAGAGCCACACACATGCTCTACTCTCTGCAAGTACATTAGCACTGCTCTCCTCTGTACCACTTAGTTCCAAATCTTGCTATGGATCTGAGTTCAACGATCACTCTTTTAAGGATATCTTCCTCCCCCACAGGGTCAGAGCCTCATGTTTCACACTAGCATGGCACTTTGTACATTTTCTTCAAGGAAATTATCATTATGTATAATAATCATATTTTATGTTGTTTGATTTATAACTAGTTCCATTATTAGACTATGTTTCCATGAAAATATCATTGAGTATGTTTCACTATTGTTTTTGATACCTTGCAGGGTGCCTACCACCATAAATGCAAGGGATGGAAGGAAGGAAAGAAGGAGGGGGAGACAGGCTGGGAAGGAATCACCTTACTTTGCCCAGAATTTATGATATTGTTTTCTTTCATTTTTCTTCTGCTGTCAGGTAGATGTTTAAACACAGACATGTTTACTTTAAGTGGATCCACTGGTGTCATAAAATCACCGTATATATTAAATATTATTAAAAAGAAATAATTTTCTTGGCTTTTCATTTTCTCAAGTTTCATACATGACTGAGATCTGGCTAAGCAATCCTCAAATCACATCTTTATAATAACTGCATTTTGTTTATGACAAAAATATCAAAATTGATTAATCCCAGTTCTCTAACATAAGGGTCAATGAGTAGAACTGTGTAAACTTTGTAAAGCAGAAGTCTTTCATAACTCTTACCATGTTAAAATGATTTTTAAGGAATACATTCTGAGCTCAGACCCAAAAGTCAAAAGCCATTAATTTTTCAAAGTGCCTGCCATTACTACTAACCATGAAGGGATCAAAGAATGTTACAAATAAAAGGGAATTATAAATCATTCAGGCACTATCCTATCCCCTTTATTTTGAAAGTGAAATAATCTAGAAGCTGACAACCATACCATGGATAAAAGATATGTAGTGATAGAGAGGCAAGCAATGTGTTTTAGTTAGGACCTTCCATTGCTAATAGTACAAAACCCACCTAAATATCCTAAAGTAGGGGAAAAAAGATTTATTGGTTCATGTAATTAAAAAGTTAGGAAAGGGTCCAGGTGTGATGGCTCACATCTGTAATCCCAGCACTTTGGAAGGCCAAGGCGGGCAGACCACCTGAGGTCAGGCGATCAAGACCAGCCTGACCAACATGGTGAAACCCTGTCTCTCCTAAAAATACAAAAATTAACCAGGGGTGGTGGTGCACACCTGTAATCCCAGCTACTCAGGAGGCTGAGGCAGGTGAATCACTTGAACTCAGGAGGTGGAGGTTGCAGTGAGCCGACAGCGCACCATTTGCACTCCAGCCTGGGTGACAGAGTGAGACTCCATCTCAAAATAATAACAATAATAATAATAATAAATTAAAAATTATAAAAAGGTTAAGAAGCAACTAGCCTCAAGTACTACTCAAGCAGCCAATATTAGCAAAACCCAGTTTCTTTCCATTTCTTGGATCCACTTTATGCTATCTTGGCTCCATTCTCATTTTCTCAGATTCTCCCCTCATAGTTAAAAAATGCCTGTAGCTGTTTCAGCTCAATATGCATTCAGATTCATGCCCTGCAGGAAAGAGAGTACCACTTTCAATTTGCTTAAAATAGATGTCCAGGAATTGAGGCTTATTGACTCATTTTTAAAAATGGGCTACACGTGATCCTCAAGACCTGGGTTTGGAGCTTCATCTGGGTGAGGGTGGCTGCTAGAGACTGAGGAGATAGATGCTGACATGCAAACAATGAGCACCTACTCTGTGGTGAGACTCTGGGATCCAGGCTCTGTTATCAACTGGTCTTTTCAGATGACAAATTCATTGCAAAGCCTCAACGGTCACATCGAACATAGACCCAGATTATACAGCATGAGGATGAAGGAGACCTAGGAAAAATCTCAACTCAAACCTCAGGAAAAATCATTGAAACAAATATGATCATATAACCGGGTTCAGAGCAATTGGCTAGAATAGCACCATGTATTTACATTTGCTCTATAGCCCATTAGGAAATCCTGGAACCAATGCTCAGGTGTTTATCAGATAAGTGTGCAGGGATGGATGATGGGGAGAGAAGGGGCAATCTATGCAAGCCTTTGTGTCTGTTGGCTCTGAATAAGCGTGGTATGTGGATGAAAAGGGGACATTTTAAAATAAAGCAGATAAACCAGGCCTTAGAGTTAAATCTTACATTAATTTTTTGTCTTTTAGTCATATTATTACATCATTTATGACATGGAAAACGTAGAATGAGAAATGTGTGATATTACCTTATTTCATCAACTATCAGGAGATTTAAAAGTAAGTTATAAAACACATCTAAAAATGAAAAATCATCATGTCGCTATGCCAATAGTAACACACATTGTCAATAACTGGTAGTTGGGAGATGTATGGATTATTCTGGATCTTGGCATAAACCAGTGGCACCACAATGAGCCAGCTGCTTAACCTTCCTGAAGATCATATTAGGTTCCTTAATTATATTATTATGAAATAAGTTAGCTTTTCCCAAATTGTATCCTATAAGATATTAGGGCATGTAGCATAAGAAAAGATTTCAGTGTTCCAGTAGGCTTGAGAAACATCGTATTTTTAAAAATTAAATGTAACTTACGATAGAACTTTTTGTAGTCTTTAATATACAAGTGAACATTGTAGGTCTCCAGGTATATCATATTCAACGATTCTCACATATATTTAATCAAAAACTTTAATGTACAAGTTATATTGTGAGCTATTATAAAAAGCTCCTACAAATAAATGTTAGAATTCATCTCACTATTTTAAAAAAGAGGATTTTCTAAAATTACCTAGGATCTTACTTTTAGAGATTCTTCTAGTGACTTAATTATAATATTTTATTCATCAGAAGCTATCATTCCTTTGAAATACTGAGATAAGGGATAGTGTAATTATATTTACATAATGAATAATTATAGGTAATTACAAGTCACTGGAGTAATTCTAATGTAAACTTAAATGTGGGCATAATGTCTTACAAATTTATTTCCCCTAGATAGATGAAACAATTTGAATCATATATAAGTTAAACTGTGTTTTTTTTTTGAAAAATTTACTGATTAACAGATGAAACATCTGATGTTAAATCAATCTCAGGCATTGAAAGGTAATTAAAATTTTCACTTTTGGAAACAGCTCGTAGGTATTATACATAAGTAACTCATAAATAAAATATTTTAATATATTAAATTTATTCTTTGGAGAAGTTGCATACAAAAGAAAGGAAAATATATGAAAGGTCAAAGAGCATTGATCAATAAAAACATTAGCCTATTCTAAAATGATATTAATATTGCTATCAAGCAAACGGCACTACCTCTTTTAAAATGCTAATATTAGATACAAGGTGATTAAACAGCTAAAATAGCCAAGTGGTTGACAGTCCTGAAGAGAAGATTAAAATAGGTTTGTTATTATTTTGGCAAGGAGTCACTGGATTCCATATAAGGCGTATAAATGATTTTCTGACTGCAATGTGATGGCCAGCTTTCCAGTTTTTAAATTTTACCCAATAAAACACAGGCAGGCTACAGTGTGAATTTGAATTTCCTCTTCCCATATTTTCCTTTCCCTATTTTCATTTCCTTTCCCCATCAATTGCCAAATACACTTCCCATGTCTCAGTTCACCAACACTTGCTCTCTTCCAGCAGAGATTTTCACAGTTAACGTCTCTCCCTTCGTTTTGGGGTATGAGCTTTACCTGGTGAAGATATGCTCCCTTGAGTCTTTGCTTTTTTTTAATGGTGAGAAGTTTTTTTTTATTGTTTTTTATGTTGCCCAGGTTGGCCTCGAACTCATAGCCTCACCTCCTTATGCACCAGGGCAACTGGCCTGAGCCACTGCGGCTTCTGAGTCTTCACTTTTAAATTACCTCATGATGCTCTGTACATTTCATGTAACTCAAGAAGCTTTTCTTCCTTCCTTTTTCCTTCTCTAGTCTTTCATATGTAGGGATTGTCATCTCCAAGCACGTCTAGAATCATGCTAATTTTCTTAGCTAAAAAGCTCTCCTTCCATCTAACTCTCTGCCTTTTCACTATCATCCACCTCTACCACTTTCAAATTCAAATTTAGGAAGATACAGACTTTTTTTTTTTTCTTGAGGAAAAGTCTCTCTAGGAGGATCAGTTTCATCACAGAGAACTTTTTTTTTTAATTTTGGTTTTATCATGTTTATTACAAGAGCAGCATGTTTGATACCTGGACACACATTTCTATCTCTAGCCAAACTCTAATGATCTTGAGCCAACAGACTTTCACAGGTGAAAATCTTCACGACTAAAATAAAAAGTAGTATTCCATTAAAAGTTTATCTCTGCTTGCTTTCTCTGTTCATTAGTTTGAAAAGAATTAAACCAAGCAAAGGGTGAAGGCCTAATCTGTGACTATCCTTGATATCATTCACTGTCACTACTTTATAAAACATTATCAACAGTAAACGCTCTGTGGCATAACCCAAACTGACCTCCTTCCTGTCTTCTGTACGATAGTCCATTGTTGCCTGAGTTTGCTAACTGCAGTATAAATTAATCTCATTTCTGTTTTTAAAATGCTTCATAGTTTCTTCTTCCCACCTTTCCTGCTTCTTTCTGCTCCATGCCATACTACTATCTTACCTGAGTTTCAGTCACAATAAATATCTGAGGACTCCTGGCGTGTGTGTGTGTGTGTGTGTGTGTATGTGAGTATGTGTGTGTGTTGCCAGTTCATGTTTGGTTCCTTCCTCCTAGATTTCTGTTGTATTTTTCTCTGACTGAAGAATTCCTAGTCATGATTCTAGGGACAAATTTTGCTTCATCTGTAAACTCTTTTCTTACTTTCCATAGATGTTATCCCCACCCTCATTTATACCTCCTTATCTCTTTTACATGCTTCTGGTTTACACTGTATTTTGTTACATCTATCTATGTATGCATACCTTTCTTCTGTACACTGCACATGGGAGCACGAGTTGATGATCAATAAGGTCAATAAATGGCACCCCTTTTCCCTGTCTGTCAAAACCAATTGGCAAACAGAAGAAATCAAGCAGACAGAGGTCAAAATACCACCCCTTCAGTTGATAAAAGTGATATAAGAGAATATGTCCTAGGCCTGTGGACCAGGTGGGCTTTTTATTGTTTCACCCCTCAAATAGAGGTACCACCCAATTGTAGGCAGCCTGAGCTGTCATAGGAATAGAGCTTATCTGAAAAGTTCACCAATTGGCCAGGAACAGTGGAAACCCATGGTCTTTAAACCAAGCAGCTATGAGGAGAAAAAGGGGATGAGACCAGTTTGCCAGTTCCTTCTTTCTAAGTCATCAAATACCTCACTCCCGACCCTGAAAATGACAGAGAGATGGAGGACGGGGCAGAGGAATAGGGACAGAGCAGAAATGTTCCCCCAATGGAATATGAAGAAAAGGAAAGTTGGTTCCTACGTGTGGTAGTTTTACAGAATGTCTGCACATATTTTGGTACTCCTCTCTTCCAGAGGCAGACTCTATTATAATTCCCCTCCCTTGAGGGTGGACTGGACCTAGTGACTCACTTCTAGCAAAAACAATAAAGGGAAAGTGATTGTGTGAGACTCCAGAAATCAGGTCATAAAAGGCACTATGACTTCCTTCTTTCAGTGTCTCACTCACTGTGAATGACATTAGCTACTATGCTGTCAGGATACACAGGGCCCCTGTGGTGACAAACTCCAGCTTCCAGCTAACAGTCATTGCATCTAAATTCTTCCTCCCTATCCTAATCCAGATATTGTACCCAAAAGGAAGGATCACACTGTACTTAAAAATACTGGGTTTGATCCTGGGTTTTTCAGGTGAAGCCATTTCGCATGTGCGCCCTGCCTACTTGTGCTTCTTATAACACTGGGAAACAAGTCTAAGTCAGAGGTTAGGGTGTTTAACTTGCTGCCTAGTAATTTTATTGACTCTACATATGCGGCGGGCTAGCTCCCATGTTTTATTGCACCATGGAAAGTCTCTCATGTCCGAGGGTTGTCCTAGGCTTCTATGGACTAGAAGGAAAAATAAAGGAGGTTAATCTGTGGTCTTCATTTTGATCTAGCATCCAAGACTTAGACCAAAATGAAGACTCCAAGAACTGGGAAGATATGGGACTTTGTTTACGTCCCATCAATAGAGTCTAAGGCCTAGTGATATGGCCAGGAAAAATAGGAGCAGTGCTGATTGTATAATTCATAAATATTCACCTTGTTTACAACTGCAGTTTCCAGCTGCCTAGAAGGTAGGGCCTCCTTCTCAGCCAGTCTCCTTCACCTCTCTCTGAAGTGTGTAATGATCTGTCCATCCACCAAGAGGTCAATGATGGGGAAAACCAGCCCCTCCATAATCAAGAGAACTTTATTCTGAGTATTCCAATAGTTAAAACCTCAATCAACAAATCTCAATGCAAAGCTTCCTTTTTTCTTCTGAGCATATACTGTAATTAACTTTCATTTCAGATGTACATCTGAATATTCTTTTAGATGTATACATTACCTTGTTTACTTTGATTCTGTTGATTTCCAATGTATACGTAAGCTCTTTTCTAATGTCTGTTTTACCTCTGGTTATTATTACACTCTTGTAAACTTGAATTGTTTTTCAAATGTATAAGTCTGTTTACATTTGAGTACAAGAAACTCCTTCCCCTGTAGATATCAAAATAATTTCTGGATTGGAGGAGTTAGGGAGGATTTGGAGCTGTATTTATGATATGTGAAGAATCGAGGTGACACAGACACTGGCTGCAAACTTGGGAAGGCTCTCCTTAGTTATTCCTACATGTGTATATTGAGGAAATAATAGAAATTATGTTTCACAACTATTATTAATAAATTTGTGCCATTTTTATATTTTCTGAATCTGTTATTAACTTTATGTTTCATCCCATTTTTCAAAACTAGTTGTTATTTTATAAATTTCCTTACAGTTATTATAAAAGACCTAGAATTTCAGCAGAATAAAAAGGACAGTTGGTTTGAAAGATCAATGTGCCCCAGCTTTACAAAATGCTCCATGGTAGAAGATTTCAAGTTCAAACAAGTTTGGAAAATAATGCATAATCTCTCCTCCTTTTTGAAAATTCGAATGCAAATTTGTCTTTTGAAAAACCTGAGTCAACTTCCATAAAGAAGACTGGTTCATTTAGTCTAACCCAATATTAGACTCAAGAATCATTTTTTCATCAAGAGCCAGGACTATAGTAAGAGCAATGAAGTGAGTGAGACACTTGCCTAAGACTCAGAATTTAAGGAAACTCCAAAAATCTCAGTAAGCAACATAGATAATATTTTGATACGGTATTTTTAAAAATCAAAATTAATGCAAAAAATCAATGATGTACAAGTTATCAGAATTGAAACAAAGACATTATAAATGTTACGTTACTCTAGTAGCATACCAGGGAATGCCTTATGAGAAATACAGAATTAGAGCAGCAGGAGAAGGATTTGATTCCCTATTGATCACTTGCTCTGTGTTTGGCACTGGTCTAGGCACAGAGGATACAGCAGTGGGCAAACCATTGCAGTATTGTCCTTTGGTAGGATAAATAGAAAACATGGTAAATATGTAAAATGCACTGAATATTAGTTATAAGCTCTAAGGAGAAAAACAGTAGGAAAGACGAATAAGAAGAGCTATGTACATTTTGATAAGGTAACCCACAAAGGCTTCTCTGGTATATCGTCATTGAAGTAAAGACCCAAGAGAGATGAGGGAGCAGCCATACAGAACAAACACTTTTAAGGACAAAGGAATAGCAGAAACAAAGACCCAAGGCAGGAGTATGCATGTCTATTCCAGGAACAGCAAGGAGGCCAGTATGGGTAGAGCAGGCAAATGGTCAAGGAAGAAGAGTCGTTCAGGGTGAGATGCAGTGGAAGAGGGGGGAATCACGTGGGGCCTCAAGTCATTATAGAGGCATGGCTTATACTCTTAGTGAGATTAAAAAACCCCTTAGAGGATTTGATCAGGGGGAGTAACTCAATCTGACTTGCTTTCTCAGATGTACTGAGTAAATAAAACTGGTACCTACTACAATTTTATACTTCTCTAGGTGTTTTACTTGGTTAGAAAAAGAAGGGACAACAAGTTCAGTCTTTTGGTGGGTGTATCAGTCTGTTCTCATGCAGCTAATAAATACATGCCCAAAACTGAGTAATTTATAAAGGAAAGAGGTGTAATGGACTCACAGTTCCGCACGGCTGGGGGAGTCCTCACAATCATGGGGGAAGGTGAATGAGGAGTAAAGTCATGTCTTACATGGTGTAGGCAAAAGAGCTTGTGCAGGTGAACTTCCACTATTAAAACCATCAGATTTTGTGGGACTTATTTACTACCATGAGAACAGTGAGGGGGAAGCTGCCCTTGGGATTCAATTATCTCCTACCTGGGTCCCTCCCTCCTGTCATAATCCCCATGACAAGTGGAGATTATGGGAGCCACAGTTCAAGATGAGATTTGGGTGAGGACACAGCCAAGCCTTATTAGTGGGCTAGGAGTTATGCTCCTGAATCCAGGGACATAACCCCTAGGTCAAAATCTAAGGAATAATAGAATAATATGTTCCTGGGTTTTGAAAACAGGGTCTGTTATCTCAAAGAGTTAAGGGTAAAGTTGGGATAATATTTCACAGATCCATCTTTATATCTCATCAATAAAGTCATCAAGAGCTGCATCAATAAACTCAATTTTTAAGTATATAGATAAATGTAGGTAGATAGACATAGAAGTAGCTGTAGATATAGCTGAAGTTGCAGCTGTAGATGTTGATGTGTATATGCATATGGATATGAAAATGGATACATATAATAGTATATTCTATGTTTATTGACTATTTTGATATATAATTTGTGTGTGTGTGTGTGTGTGTATATATATTTATATATTTATTTATTTATTTTTCAGACGGAGTATCACTCTGTCACCCAGGCTGTAGTGCAGTGGTTCAATCTCGGCTTGCTACAAGCTCCACCTCCCAGGTTCAAGCAATTCTCCTGCCTCAGCCTCCCGAGTAGCTGGGATTACAGGCATATGCCACCATGCCCAGCTAATTTTTGTATTTTTAGTAGAGACAGGGTTTCACCATGTTGGCCAGGCTCATCTCAAACTCCTGACCTCAGGTGATCCACCCACCTCGGCCTCCCAAAGTGCTGGGATTACAGGTGTGAGCCATTGCGCCCAGCCAATTTGTATCCTTGTTAATCCAACATAAGAATGCATGTGGTGTTCAGAACTTAAAGAGGAGACATCTTTTTACTTGTGCCTGTGTGTGTGGGGTGTGTGCATGTGTTTGTGTCTGTGTGTGATTGCCTATTATTAAGGGCTGACAAAGAACTTTATAATATTCTCTGCTTCTAATATAAACTGCTTTGCTATCCAGAACTTTAATCTCTTTTGAGTTTTCTCATTTAATTTATTTTTGGAATTTGTGAAATAAGAAGCATTTTGCACGTTGGAAGTTGGCCTTATTTGCGAATATTGATACGTCAAATTTTCATCGAGATTGGTAGCAGACAGCTGCTGATAGTGCATAAAGGGGGAGTCAGGCTTCTTGGTGCCAAATTCTACTCCCTGTTACATGAAGACAAGGGAATTTTCACTGAAATCAACAAAAACTTTACCGAGACCCCCAATTTCTATCAAAAGCCAAAATCTGACCTTAACTTGTTTTATTTGCTTGGAGAGAATAGAACAGTGGAACAAAATGAGAAGTGCCACTTGCCAAGCTGATATTCAGTCAGTGAGTCTCAGCTTGGCCATAATGGTTGCTCATAGCTAGTGCCCCCATCTTGAGAGAATGTTGCTCCTGCCTTTCTGGGAGCTAAATGTTTTGACTGTCACTTCTGGGTCCAAGGACTGAAAATGGCTTTTATTTTATTTGCTTTTAAATCCAGGTCAAAAACTAAGGAATAATAGAATAAGTTTCCAAGAAAGACATAGACACTACAGAACTTGAACTGTCACTAATACATAACTTCTCCTTTTCTTTCCTCTCCAAAATGAGGGCAATAAAACTTGCACAGTTTGTTACACAGTTATTAATGTTGTCAGTGAAATAACAGCAATTTAAATTAAGAAGACAATAATAAATTTGCACAACTTCAGCTCTGTGAAACAGTCAAATGTACCTGATGTTAATCACAACACAGCTGTCAAAATGTTTAAGCAATAAGCATCATGATGGGTGACCTTAACTGTAGCCTCCAGAAAAAATGTTCTATATCCTGTGAGGCATATTAATTTTCCCACTCCAAGAATTAAAAAAGAGAATGATTCTATACTCTACTTCTTCCATTCTTTTAATGTATTATGAAATTCAACTTACATACTCAATCATAAAGCAAACCTTCAATATCACTCTGCCCTCTTTACATCACCGTATCTATTTTACCATTTACAAATGAAAAATGTCATTGAGTGCTTTTTGTCATATACGCATCGAGGCTTTATCTATCTGAGGCACTACTGAAAAAGGAGAACAATGAGTTATGACTTGAACCAATTGACCTACTATTCTCTACAGTATCCAGGCACAAATTTCAGCTTTCAGCACATTTGCAATAATAAAACATGGCTTTGTACTGATATCCAGCCTAACCTATTTTATTACATCCAGAGAGATTTTTATAATCTCTAGAAGTGATGTTTGTAATGATAAGATATGATGATACTATGATAGCATTTTCTGCAAGAATATATTCTTGTCAATAGTCACTTCAGCCCAGAAAGTCTCATGCAAGCACCCCCTCTGTAATGCTTTTCTACAGAGTGATGGAAAGAATCCCATGAAAAAGATGCCTTTTGGCTGTTGAAATGTGTCATCTATGAATGGGTGTTCAAGTCATTTTGATCATTTTAGAGGCCTGCAAATTTCATGAATGGAGATATTCCTTTGTCACAGTGTGGTCTAAATCAGCTCTGAGCAAAAGATGAAAATTCCTTCCAAGTTAATCAGAAGATCATACAGAATTTGAGTCCAACTGTGATTACTGCTGTCATCAGTAGGAACCAGAGGATTCCTTTTATAGATTTCAGATGGCAAAACTCAAAAAACAAGGTACAGGTATGAACCAGAGTCTGAGCTCATAGAAACAGTAACACGATGGCGTAGTCAGAGAGTGAGGGGAGGTTGCTACGGACTGAATTGTGTCACCTAAAATGCGTAAATTGTAGCCCTAATCTTCAATATGACAGTATTTGGAGATAAGCCCTTTAAGGAAGTAATTAAGGTTAAAAGAGGTCATGAAGGTGAGGGTATAATTTAATATGATTTGTGTCCTTATAAGGAAAGAGGCATGAGAGGTATGTACAGAGAAAAGGCTATGTGAGGACACAGCAAGAAGGTGGCAATTGGCAAGCCAAGGAGAGAGTCTTAAGGAGAAACCAAATCTGCTGACACCTTTAATTGGACTTGCATGTTGCAGAACTGTGAGAAAATAAATTTCTGTTTAAGCCACAACTGCTATGATATTTTGCCATGCCAGCCCTTATTAGGTCTCAGGTCTTCCTTTTACTTTATTTTAAAGTCATACTAGTATATCACTTGGCTCTTAATAATTTAGAAAGTAGAGAGTAGGCCTACAAACACACAGCCTATTTCAAAATATTTACATTACTATGTAATACAGGCAACGCAATTTTGTGTGTGCCGCTGCAAATGTGATGCCACAATTTTTCTTTTCTCTCTTACTGCCTACACTACTACTTCTCAAATCCAATCCTATTTCCTTTTGTTATTTAACTTAAATCCAGAAAAGATGCTCCACAGACATAGATTTTTTTAAAAATAATAAGCTTGAGCTTGATGTTAATTTCCTCAGGGTTAATGCTCAGGTTGCTTTCAGCTATTCTATTCTGAGGTTAGACCACTCTAAAGTTTTCTCTTCTATGTCCTTCAGAATCTGAGCCTTTTAGATTCTCCTCCTCTCATCTCTTGCTGCCTCATTTCAGCAGTTGCCTTTATATGGAGTAGAGAATGCATACACTGGAGACTGAATGAAAGGAGGCTGAACCACTGGAACTATAGAGAGGATGAAGGCGGAGAAGGTCCAAAAGAAGCAAAGCTTTTTGCCAAACAAGGGTGGCAATTTGTTGCATGTGGAGAGAGTTAGATTAAGCCTCATGTCCTGATGTAGCCCAAGAGCAAGGATATAGTCCATGGAAACCTCTAATTAAACTTTACCATGTAAAAGTGTCTGTACGAGGTACACTATGTCATTTGAACAGGAAGAGAAAGAAAAACTAACTCTTCTCCAGGTTTGTGTGTGTGTTTGGCTAGCTAACAGTATGGCTTTTAGTTATGGACTGTGCCAGTTTTTGTCTTCTTTGGTAACTTATGTAATGCCTTAATGTTCAACAGCAAATTTCCATAGCCTAAGATGCTGGCCAGTTGGACCTAATCCATTATCAGTTTGTATTCTGGCTATGCCATTTTTTTTCATCACAGGAAATCCAGTTTTTGTCCCAGAAACTTCAAGGAGTCTACTTCTCTAAGAAACTCTTATTTCACCCCCAGTTCATGGTAGGCCACAGAAGTCCTTGGGGTTAGCATTCAGCTTCTATTTCTCCAAAGGAAAGAATATATAACTGAAAGCAATGAAACTTATAAAAATTTGACAAATGAATCAAATAAAGAAAGGGATGTCCATATACTTGTCTGTCCAGAATCTCTGGCATGCATAGATAAAGAACCTTCATGATAATTAAAACCAGGGACCATGACTGATCAAGGAAATAGGCTAAGAAGGACAAAATAGAAACTTCATCTTTACCCATTTCAGGGCAAGAAGATTAAGTGCAGAAATACCTGGGTCATCAACAGAGGAGAGTTTGACATCAGTTTAAATTGGAAATAAACAGAGAGCTGCAGAGGAAGGGCAGAGTGACTGTCAAATGAGAATCTTTGATCAGATTTCACTAGGTCATCTCATGGAGAATCAGGCTAAAATCTACTATTGGACAAAGAGTTTATCTCCTACAAGTGAGCAAAAAAAGTTATTTAATATATATTTTATATAGATATACTTCCTAATATCTGAGTTTCTCTAGTTTTAAAATAAGAATCCTCTTCCTTTATGACACTTATAGGGACATTTTTAGTAAGATACTTTCTGTAATATCTGTTAAGTTCCTTTGAAGAAAAACAGAGGAAAATAGAATCTATTATTAACATTAAGACTAGCTGATGTTGCTCTGCTTTGTAATATAGCTTCTGAAAATCCTCCTCAATCCTGTGCCTTTAAGCAGATAATTTTAGCTAAGTAATCATTTTCTAAGTAATATGTTAGTATGCAAAACAAAACAAAGGTATATATTATAATGTAATCAATGATTAATTCACCTTTTAAACTGTGGAAAATTCTGAACTTATCAAGAAAAGAATTTCAGGATAGCTCTCTGAGATAAAATAGATTACCCTAGAATGTGTGTACTAGGAAAATAGAATTTAAATTTATTTCTTCCATTGATAACCCAAATAGATGCAAAGTCATCATTACTTTTCAACAAGACATTATTTTCAGAAACTATTAACTCTTTCAGACCATTTGAATGTGAACAAAACAAAATGGAATGCTTTCAGTCTCAAAAGAATGGGACTTTTCCTACTGCCTAATTAGCTTTCTTCTTTTAACTTGGGGGATCTGCTCAGAGTGAGGTCACCTCTTCAAAGCAGGCCCAGTAAACTCACATTATACAAAGTCATAGTCAGTAGATGGAGTTTCCAAGCATGTCAGGTCATATTTCCTTTGGAGGTGCAGGAAATAGTGAAGAAGTACAGGTTACCTGACAGGCCAACAAACCACCATGTCAATTACTCCCTAGGGTAGTCCACCACAACAGCAGGAGTCTACACACGTAATTATTAGTGACACAGCATATGCTTTGGCCAACTTGATATAACTACCCACCTGAAACAGTAAACCACATGGGCAAATAAGCCCCTTTTTTGCATTTTTATCAAACAAGATTCATTTAGGATCTTTAATCAAACAATTCACAAATAGTTCATACATTTTTAAAATGTAGGTAAAGTAAGTATTCTTATTTAGTTACAAATAAAAGTATGGATATTGAATTTTATTTCAACCAATAATTGGAGGTATAGGGCTGCAACCTTCAAAAATCAGTAAAGTTAGAGGATTTTTCCTTGTCCTCTTTGGTAATCTATTTTCTGGAATGGTTGCTAATAAGGAACCAATATTCGAAAGTCAATTAATTTGAAAAATAATAAAACGGTATAATGTCCTATAAACTCACCACTTATATTCAATAGATATGTTTCAAAAAGTTGTGTGCAAATTTAAATTTTTAAAAAAGAATCATACTAAATACATTAATGATTTTAAGAGGTACAAATACTCTTAAGATGATCCTTAGAGAAAGAAAATAGATCTTTCATATAAACACACCTACCAAAAAAAGAAAACACTTCTCCAAATTTTTTTTGTATCTCAGTCTCAAATTTTTATGCAAAAATTATGCCATACTCATTTATTAGTCTAATGATGTTAACTATCTTCCCAATAGTAATTTAATTCAGGAAAAGAAAGTCTTATCATAGGCTCTCCTGAAGTGACATCACACTGACTTACGAACTTTTCTTATACTCTGCTTTGAAGTGATTTCATGCTGGCTATGTTAGTTTCCTATTGCTACTATAACAAATTACCACAAACATAGCAGCTTAAAGCAATACCTGTGGGGACTTTGGCTTTCCAGTTTTATATTTAAAGGAGCTTAAAACCCTTCTCCTATTTGCCCCAAGAATACTCACTAGCAGTGCTTGTGGCTGCAGCATTTACCCCGAGATAACTTTGCCACGAAATATCTCGCTTTTGTTATTACTTTTGCGTCACTCTAGTACATCAACTTTGGAAACAAAGGACATCATTCTGTTTATAGCATTCTGGTATTAGTAGTGGTATTTCCATTTACAAAACATAGTAATTCTTGATGGCTGAAAATGTGAAATCCTAGAAAAGGTAGCATTCCTACACATGATGTTAACATCATTCTCAAACAGTTGTTGGCCAAAGATTCATTTGATGAATACGATGTTTCCGAAATGGATGATTCTGATGATTCAGACTGTTCTGATGTTAGTTCTATTTGGAAATAACTCCAATACAAGTTTTGATATTTCATTTTCATGTGAAAAATCAGTCATATTTGCTTCAGCCTCAAAGAACATGTTTATGTAAAATTAAATGAGTGCGGGCAGTGAGCTGCACTTATTTTTCCTAAATGGGAAAAGGGTTCAAGTCAACATTCTTTCCAACAAGTAAAAACCTAAACAGACTGAGAAATCAACAACTCTTTCTGAATCTATAATAAAGATGAGGACATAGGGCAAACCATTAGCCCCAAGATTGGAGAAACAGACAGATGGACAAATACAGGGAGTCTTAGCTTCACTGAGCAGCGACTCATGAGGAGAAACTGCTACGGGAACCAGTGCCAGGATAGGAAAACTTGAGCCATTATTGATGAATTTCTAGTGGCTCAGTGTGGAAAAGTCTGAGAGTTAAAAACTCCAGGAGACCTAGTCAACGGAGACTGCCACAATATTGTGAGATGTATTTCCAGGAACTCCACCAGGTTCCCACAGTAAATAGGAGAGAAAAGTTCTCTCGTGCTTCCAGTAAGGGAAAGGGAAAAGGAAACATTTTGCAATTCACCAGAGTACTCTGTTCTTAACAAGGCCTTACCTCAAGAGAAATGATTTCACCAGAGCCTGATATGCTGGGATTTTATCAGAGACAAACTGAGGGAAGGAAAATATCCAATTCCAGCTCACGTCAGTCAACCTGTTCCACATAAGGGGGAAGAAAAAAACCTAGAAAGACTTGTGATGTTCACAGTTCAGTAGTATTGGCTCATTAAAGACTAAAACATAATGACAGGACTATATATTACATTATCCTCCCTGCACACCTCACCACAACATTGCTAAGGGCCTATTTATAGCAGTTCCTCTTACTAGGTACCTTATAGCTGGTTGTCAAGGAAAAATTGCAGGACATACCAAGAAGCAAAAATACAATTTGGAGAGACCGAGTAAGCATCAGAACCAGACATGGCAGAAATGTTGGAATTATCAGACAAGAAATATAAAACAACTATAATTAATATGCTCAGGGCTCACATAGATACTGAACAGCATTCAAGAACCAATGAACAGTGTAAGTAGATACGTGGAAATCCTAAGAAGGAACCAAAAAGAAATACTAGAGATCAGAACCACTGTGACAGAAATGAAGAATGCATTCAAGGAGCTTATTAGTAGAAATGACACAGCTGAGGAAAAAAATCTCTGAGCTTGAGATTTTTTTATCTCAATAGAAACTTCCAAAACTAAAAAGTGAATAAAACAAAAACTGAAAGAAAAAAACAGAAAAGAATATTTAAGGATTGTGGCATAACTGCAAAATGTGTAAATAAACATAATGGGAATACTGGAAGTAGAAGAAAGGAAGGAAAAGAGGAAGAAATATTTAAAACAATAATAACTGGGAATTTCTCCAAATTAATATCAGATACCAAATGATAAACCCAGAAACACAGAGAACATTAAACAGGATAAATGCAAAAATAAAAAATAAAATTAATAAAACCTATGTTTTTACACCTAGTCATGACATTTTTAAACTACAGAAAATGAAAGAGAAGGAAAAAATGTCAGAAGAAGCGACAAGACAAAAATACCTTACCTATGCAGGGACAAAGATGAGAATTATATCTGGCATCTCCTCAGACACCATGTAAGCATGAAGAGAATGGAGTGAAATATTTTAAGTGTTCAGACAGTTAAGATACCAACCTAGAATTCTGGAGTTTATGAAATTATCCTTCAACAGTAAAAAATAAACAGTGAAAATAATAATTGAGAGACTCTGTTGCCAGTAGATCTGCTTTGCAAGAAATGTTAAAATAAGTTCTGTAGAGAGAAGAAAAATTATATAGGTCACAAACTCAGATCTATATTTTAAGAAAAGAGCATTGAAGAAGAAATAAGTGAGGGTAACATGAATTCATTTTTAATTAATTGATCTAATGTATAACAATTTGTTCATAATAACAGCAACAATGTATTCATTTATATTTCCTTATATATATGTGTGTGTGTTTACAAATACATACATATGAGTAAAATATATAACAGTAATGAAACAAGGAACAAAATGGAGGAATTAGGATTCTTGGGTACTCATACAACTGCTGAGTAGTATAGTGTTATTTGAAAGTGGATTTAGATTAGTTGTAAATGTATACTGCAAACTCTAGCACAACCACTAAAAAGTTTTTTTAAATGTATAACTTATATGTTAACAAAAGTGAGAAAGTGAAATCATAAAATGCTCAATGAAAACCAGAAAAGGCAGAAAAAAGTGTGAAAAACAAAAATCAAAATAAAGACAAGGGCAACAAATGTAAAAGAGTAACAATATGGTAGATATTAATCCAACTACATCAATAATTAAGTGTCAATAATATAACTACACGAATTAAAAGATAGCAATTGTCAGAGTGGATCAAAAAATAAGTTCCAAATACCCAGATATATATATTCCAAAGCTTTAAATATAAAAACACATATAAACCAAAAGTAAAAGGATAGAGAAAAATACACCATGCTAACACTAATCAAAAGAAATAAGGAATCAAAAATAGAAAAAAGGAATAAAGAATCAGGAATAAGGAATCAAATAGAAAAGAAATAACTAGTCCAAAGACATAAGGAATAGAAAAGGAATGAGGAATTAATTTCAGACAAAGCAGGCATCAAATCAAGGAAAGTTATCATGGATAAAGAAGGTTTTGCATAATGATAAAGGGATACATTGCACCAGTAATGAACAAGTGGACTTGAAATTAAAGACATAATATCATTTACCTTAACACTCCCAAAAATGAAATGCTGAGGAATAAATCTAACAAAGCACACGAGATGTATATGAAGAAAACTGCAAAACTCTAATGAAAGATAGAAAAGAAGAACTAAATAGAGAAATATGCTATATTCATGAGTAGGAATACACAATAATGTCACAATGCCCATTCTTCCCAACTTAATTTATAGATTCAATGCAATCCCAATTAAATCCCAGAAAGTTATTTTGTTGATATTGACAAACTGATTCTAAAGTTTACACAGACAGGAAATAGATCCAGAATAGACAACAAAATATTTTAAGAGAATAATAAAATTGGAGAACTGACACTACCTGGCCTCAAGGCTTACTGTAAAAGCTATCGTAATCAAGACAGTATGGTACTGGTGAAAGAATAGATCAACAGAACAGAAAAAAGAACCCCGGAAATAGACCCATGTAAGTCTAATCAATCAACTTCTGACAAAGGAGCAAAGACAATACAATGTATAAAAGACAGCTTTTTCAACAAACAGTGCTGAACAACTGGACATTCACATCCAAGAAAATGAATCTGGACACAGACTTCATACCCTTTTCAAGAGCTACCACAAAATAGATCAGAGCCTAATGTAAAAAACAAAATGGTAAAACATTAGAAAATAACATAGGAGGAAATCCAGATGACCTTGGGTTCAGCAATGACTTTTAGATATAATACCAAAGGCATGATCCACGGAAGAAATAATTAATAAGTTAGACTTTATTAAAATTAAAAACTTCTGCTCTGTGAAAAAACAATGTCAAGAGAATGAGAAGACAACCTAAAGACTTGTAGAAAATCTTTGCAAAAGACATAATTGATAGAGGACTGTTATCCAAAATATACAAAGAATACTTAAAATACTCTACCCAATTACCCAATAAGACCAACAACCCAACTGAAAAATGTACTGAAGATCTTAACAGACATCCCACCAAAGAAGATATACAGAGGGCAAATAAGCGTATAAAAAGATGCTCCACAATCATGTGTCATCAGGGGTGTACAAGTTAAAAGAACAAAGAGATACAGCTACACACATTTAGAATAGCTGAAAGCTAGACCACTGACAATACCAAATGCTGGCAAAGATGTGGAGCAACAGGAACTCTAATTCACTGCTGCTGGGAATGCAAAATGGTGTAGTCACTTTGGAACACAGTTTGGCGGTTTCTTACAAAAGTAAACATACACTTACCACATGATCCAGCAATCCCACTCCTTGGTATTTACCTGAAGCATTTGAAAAATGTATGTCCATACAAAAACCTGCACATGAATGTTTATAGCAGGTTTATCAATAATCACCAAAGGTTGGAAACAACCAAAATGTCCCTTAGTAGATGAATGTGTAAACTGTGGTACATCTAGATAATGGAATATTCAGTACTAAAAAGAAATAAGCTGTCAAGCCATGTAAAGACACAAAGGAAACTTAAATGTGTATTATTAAGTGAAAGAAGCCAATATGAGACAGCTACATACTATATGATTCCAACAGTATGGCATTCTGGAAAAAGCAAAGCTATGGAGATGGTAAAAAGATCAGTAGTTGTCAGAGGTTGGGAGAAGTGAGAGATGAATATAGAGGACATTAAAAGACTCTTTATGATACTATAATGGTATATTTGTTAAAACCCATAGAATGTACAATACCAAGAGTGAACTCTAATGTAAACTATGGACTTTGGGTGACTACAATGTGTCAATGTAGGGTCATTAATTGTAATAAATGTACCACTTCACTCGTGAGTATTGATAATGGGAAAGGCTGTGCATGTGAAGGGGCAGGAGATACATTGAAAATCTCTGTACCTTCCTTATAATTTTGCTGTAAACCTAAAACTACTCTTAAAAAAGAACAACAACAACAGCAACAACAAACACCCATATAAAAAGATGCTCCACAATCACGTGTCATCAGGGGAGTACAAACACCCATATAAAATCATCCCATGGGTTCTGTAGGTCAGATATCGAGATTGGCTCCACTCATTTTCCTGCTCTAGATCCCACAAGGACATAATCAAATTATCAGCTCACTGGTCTTTTATTCTGAGTCCACAAGAAGGATCTGCTTCCAGGTTCAATCAGGATGTCGGCAGAATCCAGTTTCTTGGAATTGTAAACCTGAGGTCCTATTTCTTTGCTGGCTGTCAGCTGGGGGCTACCCTCAGCTCCTAGAGGCTTCTCTCCAATTCTTGCACATGGGTTCCTCCATCTCAGAGCCTGCAACAGTGCATTTAATCTTTCTCATGTTTGAAATCTCACTGACTTCCTCTTCTGCTTTTAAAGATTCAATGAGACATTGAACCCAACCAGATAATCCAAGAGCATTGCCCTAAAAGTCAACTGATTAGTACCCTTAAGGTGTCTGCAAAGACCCTTCACAGCAGTGTCTAGATTACCATTTGATTGAATAACCAGAGGACCCAAATTTTGAGGGGCCATCTTTAGCATTCTGCCCACACACTGACTAATATTCACATCACAAGTGGGTCAAATATAGCCACAGCAAACATCTTTTAAAACCAGTGGTTGTCTTTCCTGCAGTGGTTTAAAAAAGAAAGAAAGAAAAAAATACTTTGCCTTGGCTGTCTTGAGGAATCTCAACTACCTTGTACAACCAAACATCTTGAAAAGCTATGGAACATGGAAAGAAGGCAAGCTAAAATTAGAAGTAGAATTATGAGAGAAACAAAACACACCAACATCAAATGTATTTTGACTTTAATAATGCTGAGATTTTAAAACAAACTTTTGGGTGTGGGCTGCATCATATCACCAGCCATTTATATCCACTAAAGGTGAGTAAGTGTTTATCATTTAAGGGTATATGCTAAATGCCTGACCTCACAATAGATATTTTTAGTTCAAATTTAAAAGTGGTTTCATTGAAGAAACTCTTAATGGAAACATTTAATTTAGCTATTAATTTTTTGCTGTTATTTAGTCTTTAACTCTGCTTAGGTGAAAATGTTGAAATGGATCAATATCAAGTTTACCAGACGACACTTAAACTATACCCACTCCTAAAGTTTCAATACGACTGGGCATTAATTAGTGGGAATCATAAAAGCCTTGCAAAATTTCTTTTGCATGGGCTAATGAGACTCCCAGGAGAGAACTGGAATGAGCCAGGTATGTGAAATGACCTTCATCTTCAAGGAAAAGTAGGCATATTGAGTTCAATGTGCGGTTATCTTTCAAAAATAAGACAAGTCCATCTGAGAAGCATTCTGGATCAATAACACCTGAAAGATCTAGCCACATGTCTCTGTTTGGCTCTGAAAAACCTGGGGAAATATAGTTCTCTATGTTATCTAGGAAGAAAGGAAAAGCAGTGAGCCAGAGTAATGTCTAAAAGGAAGTGCTATTACTTTTATTTTTATGTTAATTTTGAATAACTTATACTTTTTTATTGCACTTTAAGTTCTGGGGTACATGTGCAGATTGTGCAGGATTGTTACATAGGTATATACATGCCAAGGTGGTTTGCTGCATCTGTTCCCCCGTCATCTACATAGGTATTTCTCCTAATGTTATCCCTCCCAATCCCCCCACCCCCTGCTATCCCTCCCTTAGCTCTCCCACCCCCACAACAAGCCCCAGTGTGTGATATTCCCCTCCCTGTGTCCTCTGACAAAGGGCTAATATCCAGAATCTACAAAGAACTTAAAACAAATTTACAAGAAAAAAACAATCCCATCAAAAAGTGGGCAAAGGGTATGAACAGACACTTCTCAAAAGAAATTTATGCAGCCAACAAACATGAAAAAATGCTCATTGTCACTGGTCATTAGAGAAATGCAAATCAAAACCACATTGAGATAACCATCTCACACCAGTTACAATAGCAATCATTAAAAAATCTGGGGACAGCAGATGCTGGAGAGGATGTGGAGAAATAGGAATGCTTTTACACTGTTGGTGGGAGTGTAAATTAGTTCAACCATTGTGGAAGACAGTGTGGCGATTCCTCAAGGATCTAAAAATAGAAATACCATTTGACCTAGCAATCCCATTACTGGATATACCCAAAGGATTATAAATCATTCTATTATGAAGACATATGCACACATGTATGTTCATTGCGGCACTGTTTACAATAGCAAAGACTTGGAACCAACCCAAATGCCCATCAATGATAGAGTGAATAAAGAGTGGCACATATATACCATGGAATACTATGCATCCATAAAAATGGATGAGTTCATATCCTTGCAGAGACATGGATGAAGCTGGAAACCATCACTCTCAGCAAACTGACACAAGAACAGAAAATCAAACACTGTATGTTCTCATGCATAAGTGGGTGTTGAAAAATGAACTTATACTTTTCTAAATTCTCTTGTAATTTCTGAAGTTTTACTTCTTAATAATTTTGGATATTATCTATAAAATGATATATATTATATGGATATTATCTATAAAATGATATATCTATATATAAAATATATAGATTATATTGTCTATAAAATACTGTCAATTCAGCCTATTTCTATTATATTCTATTCCTCTTGTTTCCCCTTTATATATTAATCTGTCTCCAGGAAAGGTGTAACCTTACCTTATTCCTGAGTTCAACAGAAATGCTTCTAAAGTTTCACTATAAAGTAAGGCTTTTACAGCAGGTTATTAGTTGCTACCTTTTATAAGACTAAGCCAGATCCCTTATAATTATAATTTCGGAGTTCTTTTATAATGAGTAATTATCAAATATTTTAGTCTTGGTTCTGTATCTATTGATCTGATCATGTTTTCCTCCCTTAATCCTTTAATTTGTTGAATTATATTGATAGATTTTTCTCCGTAGGTTTTTGGAGAAACAGGTGGTATCTGGTTACGTGAATAAGTTCTTTAGTGATGATCTGTGAGATTCTGGTGCACTTATCAACCAAGCAGTGTACACCGAACCCAATTTATAAATGAAATTAGCTAATAGTTTTGTTTGTTTAGTTTAGATATCAAGGTTATCCTGTCCTGCTAAATTTTTTGTAGCTCTCTTTTCTTTTCCAATATAGAAAACAAGTTGCATGTGATAAAACAAAATTCTATTCTTCAAACTTTACTAAAACCCATAACAACATTTGGGTATGGCAGTACATAGTGGAGGAAATTTTTGCTACTGATTGTATTCTTGTATACTGTTTTGTCTAGTCAGGTTTTTTAAAAAAAAACATAATTATCAATTTTGGTAATTTCCATGTTTCTAAAAAATTTTTGATTTCATCTAGTTTTTCACATTGTTTATAACTTTTTTTTCAAATTGCTTGTAACATTTTAAAAACTATCCTACTTGCCTGTGGAGCCCTTTTTATTTCTAATATTATAAACGTATTTCTTCTTTCTGCAACTTTGCTAGAATTTCATCCATTATTATTTAAGAAATAGATAAGTTTGGTTTTGTTCACATTTGTTTTTCCATTTGTTAGTCTGTTTTCAAATTCATTAAATTTAAATTTTCATTTTTTATTTTCTTGTATTTAGTTATATTTCTTTTCAATCCTACTCAACTTTTGAGTTGATTAATTAGCTTAGTTCATCAGTGTATGTCTTTTAAGAAATAAATTTAACGTAGTGGTTTTACTCTAAAGTGAGGTAAGGACCACCTAATTTTTCCTATGATTTTCTATTTAAATCATGAATTACTGAGAAGTCTATTTTTAAAGTTTCAAATGTATGGAGATTTTTGTCACTATCTTTTAGTTGTTGGTATTTAATTTAAAGCATCGTCCGCAGAAAATATGATCTATAAAAGGCTAATAATTTGAATTTATTGAGATTCTCTTTATGGCATAATATACCATCAAGGTTTATATATTTTTGAATCATCTTGTTCAATTTTAGTAAGGTATATGTTTCTAGGAAATTATCAATTTCATCTAGGTTTACAAATACATAAACAACGTGTTTTTCAATATTTTCATTGTTTTAGAAGAATGTGTGTTCTATTTTTTGGCTCTGTAAAGGTCTTTGTGTACCTATTAGCTCAGACTTACCAGCTGTATTACTAAATCAATTATGTCAATAATTACTTCTCACCTGATGATTACGTGAGGGTATAATCTCCTGGAATGATTATGAAGTTCTAAGTAATTCACTGTGATTCCATCAAATTTTGCTTGGTTTATTTCAAAATTCTGATGTTAAGCCCATGAAAGTCTATAACAATTATATCTTCCTGATATTGCTTCCTTTTTGCACAAACTTCTCCTCTTTTGTTATTTTTAAATGTTTTTCATATTAAGTTAATTTTGCCTGACAATAACATTGCCCTCCAGCTTTCTTAATAGTAGAAGTCCACAGAGTGGTGTTCAGGGATTCCTAGAGGCCACTAAGAACGTTTCAGAGACTCTGTGGCAGCAAAACTATTTTCTAAATAATGCTAAGATGTCTTTTATTATTATTCTGCATATCTTATGAGTGATGGTGAAGTTTCCCAAATACTACATGACATGTGGTATGGCAACAGATTGAATGTAGACACAGATCTGAGAATCTAGCCACCCTCTATTAACTAAGATATTAAAAATGATTCATACTGTAAATCAATGCAATTCTTCAAACTTTTTGTTTTAAAAAAGTTATTTTTCAAAAAGTTATTTATATTGATATATAAGGGGTATACTGTTATTTTTAAAGGCACTAAAACTATTTCTCTTCATTTCTCGGTTTTGAATTTAGTAAGGTAAATACCAGTGAATATAAACCATATGAACAAAAATTCTTTAGAGTTCTCAACATTTTTTTTAGAGTATAAAAGGTGCTTAAACCAAAGCAATCAAGAGCCATTACTTACATTTTAAAATACGTATTTGCAACATTTCTATTAATATGTTGAGTGTTTAATTGACTCATAAGAGCATATATATATTTTAATTTTTAAAAAATTCAATCTCTTACTTCACACATTTAATAAGTTACATTATAATATATTGTGATTACTGATATATTTCAACATATATTTATAATTTTTGTTTTTCATATATTATTCATTTGCTTGTCTCAGCATTTTACTATTTCCTTAGCACCTATTGAATTAACCAATTTTATTCTACCAACCTATCTCTAAAAATGCAAATTGTCACCCTTTATATTCTTAAAACAAAATATCAAACTAATACATTTATATTTTTAAAAAATCAGTGTTTCTGTTTTTTTCTTAAAAACATATGGAGAATATTGCACTATTTTACTTCTTAGCATCTTCTACTCTGTCCTATTTTCTGTAGGACCCACCCACATCCAGTATCTTCTGTCTTTGCCATGAAAGGCATACTTTTTAACCATATGTTTATTCTGCCATCGTGATTTAAAAGTCAAGATATTTTTTCCAATGACAGACAATTTTTTCCCTAAGAGAAACTCTGGTACTCACAGTTAATATAAAATTTTCTGTCCTTACACCTTCAATGACTTCTGATTTTATTTTTTTTAACCATAAGGAGTTTAATATTTAAGACTCTAATCAATGTTAATCCAAGACAAGTAGTCTAGTCTGATTCACCACTGTTTCCTGTTTCCCTACCTAAAGCACACCCTTCGACTGAACTGGATTACAGGACACTTCCTGGACAAATGCCATCATTAGCCATCTCTATGTCTCTGCCATTTGTTATTTCTGCCTTGAATTCCCTCCTCAGTCTTCAATTTTCTATAACTAACTTGAACCATGTCTGGTTCAAATGTTCCTTCTTCCACAAAGACCTCACTGGGAAGCTAATAGGGAAACAATTCTATGCACTCTTAAGCATTTTGTATTATTCAAAATGCAGGCATCTTAATGTTGAATTGCTTGTAGTTTATTTGAAGGTTTATTCTCTATCCCCAATTATACTGTATGTTCTTTGAGGGAGGAAATTATCTAATCCACTTTTTAATATTCTACATCACTAAATGAAAGATTATTCAGAAAAACATTAGGGAAATTAATAATTTCCAGGAATACATCTGTTAAAAGCAACTGAAATAGGATTAAACAATTACTTTTGTATTCCCTGGAAGAAGATCATTATGCCTTTTTAAGACAGGAGAGATACTCTCTGCATGCAGTGGATTCTCTTGGGTTGGGTATATTGGGACTCCGTCCAACAATCAGCCGACAGGGAGAAAAGAGCCGCAGCTTGTGGCCTCCTCCATCTCTATGCTTTGTATTTATAGCATCAGCCAAGTTCCAAGAAGCAACGAAATAAGTAAACTTTTCAGTTACCACCATTGCCTCTTTCTTTAGGGCCATCTGCTAAATCATCACAGGGCACTACTGCAAAAGAGCTAATGAAATCACCGCCTACTAAACTCATTAGCAACACTGCTCTGTGCATATGGTTTCTAAAGCATTTCAAAACAGTTTTAAATAGCATTAATGCTTCTTTGTTAAAACCGAAATGCATGCTTAAAAAAGGAAAGACATCTAATAGATTGCTGAAATAGAGTGTGCTTATCACAAACAGGATGAAGATAATATACTTTTTAGCAATGATTTATTTTATCCTAATTCTTTCTGTTTTCACAGACATGCATTACTATATAAACTAAAGAATATGTTTGTGTATGTAAAATACAATGTACAAATAGCGTCCATAGTCCACTTTTCAAATATATATCACCTGGTATTTTTAGTTTATTTTGACACATAATTATCAAGTTTCTGATATTTTCCAGGTATGACATAAGACATTAAGTATATGAAGATAAATAAACACACTCTAATCTCAGTGCAATGGAGGCAGTGGAGGAAATAAACAACTAAAGAGACAATGTCAATAAAATGTGGTAGGATCTCTGAAAAGGGGTATCACTACACATACTGGGGTTTCAGGAAAGGCTTCCATGATGATCTCACCCATGGTCATATTCTTGAAGGTGATTATGAGTTAACCAGAGAATTGTCACAAAGGAGGAGAGGCAGAGCAAGATGGTGGAATAAAGTGCTCCACCTATCATCCCCCCCCGACTCCACAAGGACACCAACTTAAGAACTATCTACACAAAAATTAACACCTTCCTAAGAACCAAAAATCAGGTGAGCCCTCACAGCACCTAGTTTTATCCTTTCATAGCTGAACGAGGCGGCACTAAAGAGAGAAAAAGTCTTGATTCACTGATGCCACTGCTTGCCAACCCCCTGGCAATAGTGTGATGCAGAGAGCAGCTTTAGGTGCAGTATGAGGGAGAGCAGAGCAACTGTGAGGCCCTGAACTCAGTGCTGTCCTGTTGGAGCAGAAAGGAAAACTGAACGAAACTCAGCAGATGCTCATCCATGGAGGGAGCATTTAAACCAGCCCTAGCCAGAGGGGGAATGGTTGATCCCAGTGGCTGGAACTTGAGTTCTCACAAGCCTTAACATTGAGGGCTAAAGTGCTCTGGGTTTTTAAGTAAACTTGAAAGGCAATCTAAGCCATAAAAACAGTAACTCTTAGGTGAGTCCTAGTGCTGAACTGGGCCCAGAGACAATGAACTGGCCACAAAGTGAGGGAGGAAACATGACCTGCTGAGATACCTGGTCTCAGGTGCTGGCATCACCCTCCCATAACTGAGTTTGCTGCTCCAAAGGAGACCCCTTTCTTTCACTTGAGGACAGGAGAGAGAAGAGTATGGAGGACTCTGTCTTGCATCTTGGATACTGGCTCAGCCACAATAGGATAGGGCACTGGTCAGAGTTGTGAGGCCTCCATCCCAGGCTTTATCTCTCAGATGTTTGTTTCTAGCCACACCCTGGGCAAGAAGAGAAACTGCTGCCTTGAAAGGAAGGACCCAGTCCCAGCAGCATTAATTACCTGCTAACTGAAGAGTCTTTGGACCCTGAATAATCAGCAAAAATACCCAGGTATTATGTCGAGCATCTTAGGTGAGCCTCTGAGACTTGCTAGCTTCAGGTGAGACCCAGCACATTACCAGCTGTGGTGGCTAAAGGGTGAAACTCCTTCTGCTTGAGAAAAGCATAGGGAAAAGTAAAGGGAACTTTGTCTTGCACCTTAGGACCAGCCCAGCCACGGAGGGGTAGAACACCAGGTGGGCTCTTAGAGTCCCCAATTCCAGGACTTGACGTTTAGACAGCATTTCTGGACTGGCCCTGTGCCACAGGCGAGCTCACTACCCTGAAGAGTGAGTCTCAGGCCAGGCAGCATTCACCACAAGATGACTGAGGAATGCTTGGGCCTTAAGGGAACATCGGCAGTAGTCAGGCATTACTCTTTGTGGCCAGTGATGGTGGTGGCTGCTGGGTGAGGTTCTTCTGCCTTTGGAAAGGCGAGGGAAGAGTAGGAAGAACTGTGGTCTTGTGGTTTGAGTGTCAGCTCAGCTGAAGTACAATAGAACACTGTATTCATCAGGGTTCTCTTAGAGGGACAGAACTGGTAAGACATATATATATATACACACACACATACACATAAATGTTTATTACAGAATAAACATATTTTTAATTTAATATGTATATATTATGTGTTTATTCTGTAATAAACATATTTTTATTTAATATATAATTATTTAATATGTATACTTATTTAATATATATACATAACATATGTATATATATGTAGGGGAGTTTATTAAGTATTGACTTATGTAATCACAAGTCCCACAATAGGCTGTCTGCAAGCTGAAGAGCAAGGAGAGCCAGTCTGAGTCCCAAAACTGAGGAACTGGGAGTCCCATGTTTGAGGGCAGGAAGCATCCAGCATGAGAGAAAGATGTAGGCTGGGACATTAGGTCTAGGATTGTCTTGCTTCTTCACCTGTTTCTTCCTGCTTTATATTCAATGGCAGCTGATTAGATTGTGCCCACCAGATTAAGGGTGGATCTGCCTTCCCCAGCCCACTGACTGAAATGTTAATCTCTTTTGGCAACACTCTCACAGACACACCCAGGATTAATACTTTGAGTCCTTCAATCCAATCAAGTTGACACTCAGTATTAACCATCACAAACAACAAGTAGACTTCTAAAGTTTTTGACTCTAGACCCTGACTCCCAGATAGTAGCTCTGGACCCACTCAGAGTCTAGGGGAACTCACTGTTCTGAAGGGAAGGACATAGGCCTGGCTGGCTTTGCCACCAACTGATTGTAGAGCCCCAGGGCCTTGAGCAAACATACCCAGTAGACAGGGAGTGGTTATAGCAGGCCTTGGATGAGACCCAGTGCTGTGATACCTTCAGGTCTGACCCAGCACAATCACAGTGGCGGTAGCCACAGGGGTGGTTGTGTCATTCCACCCCCAGCTTTAGGTGGCTCTGAGAGAGAGAATCCACTTGATTGGGAGAAAGTAAGGGAAGACAGCAAGAGTCTCTGCCTGGTAATCCAGAGAATTCTCCCAAATCTTGTCCAAGACTCTCAACGTGGTACCTCTATGAGTCTGCAAGAACCACAGAATTTTTGGGCTTGGGGTTCCCCTTAAAGCAGATACAGCTTAGATCACAATACCCAGGTATTTTCAAATATCTAGAAAGCCTTCCCAAGAAAGATGAGTAAAAACAAGTCCAGTCATTGAAAACTACAATAAATATCTAACTTTGCAATGCCCAGACACCAAAGAACATCTACTAGTATCAGCACCATCCAGGAAAGCATGACATTACCAAAGCTACCAGGGATCAATTCTGGAGAAACAGAGCTATGTGAACTTTCAGACAGAGAATTGTCATCAAGGCATTTTAGACACGGGTGTAAAGTACTATTCTATATACTTTTAGAAATACTAAAGGGCTATGGGGAGTACCAAGGACTGGGGCCAGAGAGTTAGGTGGTGAACAGAGTCTTGTATTGCATGATAACAAGCTAAAGATTAAGTTATCATTAGTATCTCCCATCTTGTTGCAGGAGAAGACTAAACTCCTGCAGAAAAGCAGGTTCTCTTGAGAAAACATAGTTCCATAGTCAAGATTATTTTCCTTTCAGAGATCCCATTAAGAATTTTAAATGAAAAGTCCTGAAGTCAAGAAGCTGGCTTTATATTAACTCAACATCTCACATACATACTTGGATTCTAATCATTTTTTTTTTTCCACTAAAAGATGATTAACCTCCAATGTGACTCAAGTATTTGACAAAACATAGTTTGGGCACTATCGAATCTAAACGATGGAATAGCTATTGAGCTCATCACTTCACACATATATTGATGAATTTGGACTTCATTTGGCAGTCAGTAGGGAGCCATCAGGTATGGTTCCAGAAGAAAAATGGCTTGATTGGAGCCATAATGAGGAATGTAACTCAACAGTGATATAAGAATGAATTGGAGGGGAGACAGGCAGGGGGTTTGAATACTAGTGAGTAGAGTTCATTCTTGGAATAGCTCAAGATATAAAACTATGAACATATATTTTGGAAATGCTTCCAGGTTTAATAAATTCTATGATAATATAGCAGTGAGATTTCTTTGAAAATCTATAACAGATGCCAGAAAGAGCAATATCTACTTTATTGTCAATTCACATATATTTGGGATCTCCATGGGGCACTATGCTTGTATATAACACCAAAAACAAATTGAAACAAGATTGCTTGCAATATCTACTTTATTATCAATTCACATATATTTGGGATCTCCATGGGGCACTATGCTTGTATATAACACCAAAAACAAATTGAAACAAGATTGCTTTGCAGTGAAACTGAAAAAAAAGATCAAGATAAAATAATTTCAAGTAGATTCAATTACTATAGTCAGTCACTCCTCAACTATTTATTAAGCACCCACAGGGTACATTGTACTTTGCTAGGTTCTTGTAAAAATCCATAAAGATATTAATGACAGGTTTTTCCCCCCCACCACAGTAATCTGTAATTGGCATTAGAATATGAAAAAAACAAAGCCAGTGCTCCCTGTGGTTCATCAATGCTGAGTCCATATCAAAGATAACACCCAGCAGTGATCTGATCAGCGATTAAATAATTGTACTCAGTTTCCAATGAAGAAAAGTAGACCTTTAAACATTCTATCATTGGAAATGATAATGAAATAGATAAATTACAAAATTTGAAGAATATATATGTCTGCAATTAGGTAGGAATCTTACCTAATTATAGACATAAATATAATGTCTACAATTAGGATGCACAAAGTCCAGGCCACAAGCAATTCTAGCACCTTCAAATTGGGATAACAGAAAATTCATGTATTCATGCAGTCAGATGAGAATTCATATTGAGCACAAATATGTGTGTGGCACCGAACAAACATAAGGATACAGCAGGGAACAAAATTTTCTCAAATCCTTGCTCTTATGGAAGTCAAATTCTGTCAAGGGGAGACATCTTATACAAATAAGTAAGAATAGATACAGTCATAGATATCTGAAGAGAAAGTAGGCAGAGTATAAATTAGGAGGCTGGAACCCCAGTGAGTAGAATTTATTCTTGGAATAGAGGCTTCTAAAATGTTGGAAGAATGTGACAGAAAAATATTTTAGCTATCTTGATGATAGCTTTCAAGACATGAACATCAAGAGGCTAATTTATAAGAATATATCACAGGTGCAAAGGCCCTGAGGCAGGAACATCTGTGGCCAGGTTAAAATAAATAAAATAAGGAGCAGCAGAAATTAGCTCAAAAAATAGCAAGGTATAGATTATGTAGGACCATTGTAATGAGTTCAGTTTTTATTTTGAGTGTAATGGACATGTTGAAGGGTTTTCAGAGATAAGTTTTCATATGATTTTAAAAGATCATTGTGGCTACTGTATTATAAAGGGACTAGAAGGTCAGTTGACAAGCACATAAGTAGACAAACTGGCCAGAAGACTTGTGCAATAACACAAATGAGGAATGGTGGAGGCTTGGATGAGGGAAGTAATTGTGAAAAAGTGGTCAGACTTAGGATACATTTTGATGATAAGGCTGACAGGATTTTTTTCTGGTGGAGAAGCCAAAAATGACTTTGTCTTTTACTTGAGCAACTGGACAGATGAAATTGCCATCTAATGAAATGTGGATGACTGTAGGTGGAAGAAGGTTTTGGGAGAAAGATTGGAAGTTCATTTTTGGGCATGTTAAGTTCAAAATGCATATTCAGCATCAACTGGAGATATGGAGTAGGCAGTTGCATAAAAGAGTTTAGAAATCAGGAAACTGTTCTGGGCTATAGACAGAAAATTAGGAATGAATGATGTTACTGAGGGAGAGAGCACAAATAAAGACAAGGCCCAGTACTGAGCTTTGAAGCACACAGTAGTAAGAAGTCAGCGAAACAACAAGAAGCCAGTAAGGCAGATTGAGTAGAACAGCCAATGACATAAGGAAGCCAGCAGAGTGTGGTATATTGAAAGCCTAGTGCAGAAATGGTTTCAATAAAGAGCAGTTCAATTGTATCAAATACTGTTGACAGATCAAGCAAAATGAGACCCTAAATATTGACTATTACACTTAGAAACATGGAGATCATTGTTAACTTTGAAAAAAAAGTTTTAGTGGAGAACCGGAGGCAAAATCCCTAGGGGAGTGAATTTAATGAAGAGGAAAAGAAAAATAAAGCCAAATATAGATAACTTATTTAAGGAGTTACAATAAAAGAGAGTAGAAAAATAGGATGAGAGCTTTCAAGATATGAACATCAAGAGGCTGATTTATAATGGTATATATTACCTTGTATTATATGTTGATGAATCCAACACACAGAGAAAAAATAATCTCTTATAGAGATACACAAGAATTTCCAGATCTAAGTCTTTAGGTAGGCTATAAGTTAGCACCTATTGCCCAAGTGAAGAGCATGAATTTACTAGCAGTAAGGACAGTTCATATTTGTTAATAGGAAAGAATTCACCCACATGTAGGTATATGGAAATATGTTTATGGGGGACAGAACTTTTCTCAATGCTTCTGCCTTTTTTCTGTGAAATGAGAAGCAAGGTCAGCAACTAAAAGTGAGGATAGAGGAATACATGGTCATTGGGAAAGATGACATGCTGGAGATGTTTAAAGCTTTCAGTAGAGAAGAGTGTGTAAAGGGACAGAAAAATGTAGTAGATTTTTCAGGTAATCCCAATGTCCTATTAGAGGTTAAGATACCTAATTTAAGGTAAGAGTATTAGTATTATTTTGAGGGGGGGACACTAAAGAAAATTGAGCTGAGGTAAGGCTTGAAGTAGGTAAAGAGTTTAATTTAGCTAGTGATGAGCTTTTGTAAGATGAGTATATCAAAGCAAGACAAAATGCAAGGATACCAAAGACAGATTCTTTGGAGTGATTATTTATGGGCCATGGAATTCAGGACAGATAAGAAGCCAAATGTGATGACAGTAATGAAAAAGAAAAAAAGTAGGAGAATCAAATGGAATGTAGGTCCTTAGTGGTATCAAAAATTCATTAAAGATTGAATACCATAAGGAGTGAAATTGCAAAGTAGTAGATGATACTGATGAGGAGGATGATCAAAACTAGTATCATTAGATTAGCACTTTTTAATAATGTCAGGGTTTCAGATATAACCATGAGACTATATGATGAGAAGGGAAGAGGATAAGACAAATGAAACAGAAAAATCCAAAAGATATGAAAAGCCAAGATATTAAAAATTCTGTTCATGGATATCAAAATTATATGGAATGTTTTCCAAGAGTTGAGAGTAGAAAGATACTAATACTGGGAAGATTTGAGCACAAAAAGAGACATGTAAGTGAGGTAGGACAATAAGAGTTTCCAGGTAAAAATATTTGACCTTCATTATAATTTTAGACATTCAATGGATAGCATTCATTAAATTTTATGTGTTGTGGGCCACCAGGGGAGCTTATTAAAAATCAAGATTCTGATGTAGTTGGTCTGGGGTAGGCGCTTGGATTCTGCAACTATAGTACAGAAAGTTAAATGAACAAGAAAGACACACACACACACACGTGCACACACACACACACACAGAGGTGGGGGGGGTGAGAGGAGAGAGAGAGAAAGTGTTTGGAACAAGATTTATGTTTACAGAATACCAAATACCACTCTGGAGACTCTTAATTTGTTTTTTCCTTTTTGTGTTTCTTATTTTCTTCCCAAGTACAGAGGACCAAATTAAACTATCATTCAAATATGAACAGAGGAGAAGAAACTTTCCAAATTCTAAAACCAACCCAGCTATGGAATAGTTATTATTGATGCCTGATACATAGCCAGGTGTTTTGAATATATGTCTGAAAATGTTGAATGTTAACATTTTATTTAGATAGTTAAACCAAAAAAGGAAAAAAATGTTAATCTCTTTTCCAGAAGAAATTACTGATGTCATTTGCTTCCATTTAAAAGGGAGTCCTGGTGAAAAGTTGCATTGTCTTTTGTTTGTTTAAAGAAAATGGTAGAGCCCAAGGAACTAGGATTGTGGGGTAGGTGGGGTTCATTCCAATTAAGAAAAAATAATCTTGAAATAAATGAAAATCTATTTCCTAAATGATGAGAAACTCAGTATATAACACAGGTTTTTTAAAAAAGACATAAACTATCACATTAGCTAAAGTTTTGGAGTGGGCCACTCCACAGTGCTATAAAGGAAGGAAGAAGGCTCTGTTACCTGTAACATGCTTTCCCTATATGGTCAATAGAAGAAACGTAGTTGGACCCCAGCTTATTCTCTTACATTGCCTCCACTGCTGGCTACCGGGGGAAAAAATAGTCAGAGGAAAAATAGGGTTAACTCTTAATGAAAAATTGCAAGTCTTAAAGATTATGAATTGGATTGATGAGTTTTTTCTTTCCTGAAGGACAACATGCAGATTAAAGAGCTTTTAACTGTTCTTGATGCAATCAAAAGGTTACGGTCGTCTGCTAAAAACTCAGTTTCAGCCACAGTTTATGTAAGTTGTTCACATTACTCACTCAGTAATGATGTACTTGGCCCCACTGTTTGTGGTCTGGTTCTCATTTGTTTGGTATTACATTCCAAGACTGCAATGACTCAGAAATGTTCCTTATTTTTTACAGTAAGAAGAAATAGTATGCTGTGCCTAAAACATCTCAAGTTTAATCACTTGTCTTTGGTCTTCCCACAATCTATCTAAGCAGGTGTATATAAGTGAAGACTTTCACAAACTAAGTTAGAAGAACCAACATGTCTACCAGAAAACTTCCAAAATTTTCTTACATTCATATGACATCAACAGAAAATGTAAATCCTTTGCAATACTGCACAATGTTTTATTCTTATCAGAGTATAGCTGCTAACTAAGTATGAGCAAGAAGGCTTTTCATAATACAGAAACATTTTATTAAATCAACATTTATTTTAAGTTCTGGAGTACATGTGCAGGACGTGCAGGTTAGTTACATAGGTAAATGTGTGCCATGGTGGTTTGCTACACAGATCAACTCATCATCTAGGTATTAATCCCAGCATCCATTAGCTATTCTTGCTGATGCTCTCCCTCCCCCCAGACTCCACAACAGGTCCCAGTGTGTGTTGTTTCCAACCATGTGTCCATGTGTTCTCATCATTCAGCTCCCACTTGTAAGTGAGAACATGTGGTGTTTGGTTTTCTGTTCCTGCATTGGTTTGCTGAGAATAACAGCTTCCAGCTCCAGCCAAGTCCCTGCAAAGAACATGATCTCATTCTTTTTTATGGTCTGTATAGTATTCCATGGTGTATATATACCACATTTTCTTTATCCAGTCTATCAACTGATAGGTGTTTGGGTTGATTCCATGTCTTTGCTATTGTGAATAGGGCTGTAACAAACATACTTGTGCATGTATCCTTATAATAGAATAATTTATATTCCACAGGGTACATATCCAGTAATGGGATTGGGTCAAATGGTATTTCTACTTTGAGGAATCACCACATTGTTGTCCACAATGGCTGAACTAATTTACATTCCCACCAACAGTGTAAGTGTCCATTTTTCTCCACAACCTTATCAGCATCTGTTGTTTCTGAGCTTTTAAATAATTGCCATTCTGACAGGCGTGAGATAGTATCTCATTGTGGTTTTGATTTGTATTTCTGTAATGAACAGTGATGTTGAGCTTTTTTTCATATTTTTGTTGGCCACATGAATGCTTTCTTTTTGTTGGCAGCATGTATGCATTCTCTAAGAAGTGTCAGTTCATGTCCTTTGTCTACTTTTTAATGGAGTTGTTTGTTGTTTTCTTGTAAATTTGTTTAAGTTGCTTGTGGACTCTGGATATTAGACCTTTGTTAAATGGATAGATTGCAAAACTTTTCTCCCATTCTGTAGGTTGTCGGTTTAATGTGATGAAAGTTTCTCTGATGCAATTTTCATTTGCTTTGCAGAAGCTCTTTAGTTTAATTAGAACTCATTTGTCAATTTTTTCTTTTTGATGCAATTGCTTTTGGTGTTTGAATCATGAAATCTTTTGGTGTTTTCATCATGAAAACTTTGCCCATGCCTATGTCCCAGAAACATTTTCCCAAACAAGAAAATATCAAATATATATGAAACCCCTAGAAAGTAGGTATAAGAGAATACAAAAGTTGTACTCAAATCTATTGGAAGAAATGACATATATAAGAAAAAGCAAATTAGTGCTATCATGACTATAAAAGATGAAAGTAGTGGCAATGGGTAAAAAGTATAAATAGATATATTTTTGATACAGTATATTTTTTCAATAGACCATGAAGCCTTGCGCTCTCAGAAAATAGAATGGCTGTCTTCTAAACTGAAATAGAAGGAATTATATGAGGAGTTAATCTCAAAATATCTGTTTTCTATAAACATGACTATCTTAGATTTTAGCAGAGAGTTAATAGGTATTTATTCAATGAAAAAAATAGTCACTCTCATGACTTACTCCATCCCCATCTTTACTTTTCATTTCCTCTTGGGTTGCCTGATTTCTTGCCTTTTGCTTATAGTAATTTATAGCTCCCCCACTGTCCAGCAAGGACAGTGCAAGTTTTACCAGAAATAGAGAGAACAGCTTTAATTTAAGGTATTCTCTTCAAAACAAATGTGCTTAAAGAGTACTTACTTATAAATATATTAAATATAACATAGTATAAATATGAATTAACTCATTTAGCCACAATTCATTTATCATATAACATTGCTAAGAAAGGTCTGTCTTGGTTTGTTTTCTGTTGTTTATAATAACATACCTGAAACTAGGTAATTTATAAAGACAAGTAATTTACTTCTTATAGTTATGGAAGCTGAGAAATCTTAGATTGAGGAGCTGCATCTGGTGAGGGCCTTCTTGCTGGTGAGGACTCTCTGTAGAGTCCTAAGATGATGCAGGGCATCACAGGGTGAAGGAGCTGAGTGTGTTAGCTCAGGTCTGTCTTTGTCTTCTTGTAAAGCCAGCAGTCCCACTCCCATACTCCAATGATAACCCATTAATCCATTAACTAATTAAACCATCAATCCACTCATCAAGCATAACCCTCATGACCAATCACCTTTTTTTTTCTTTTTTTTGAGATGCAGTCTCACTCTTTTGCCCAGGCTGAAGTGCCATGGAGCGGTCTTGGCTCACTGCAACCGCCGCATCCTGGGATCAAGCAATTCTCTGTATCAGCCTCCCGAGCAGCTCAGATTACAGGGGTGTGCCACCACACCTGCCTAATTTTTGTAATTTTAGTAGAGACAGGGTTTCACCATCTTGGCCAGGCTGGTCTTGAACTCCTGACCTTATGATCCACCTGCCTCGGCCTTCCAAAGTGCTGGGATTACAGGCGTGAGCCACTGCGCCTGGCTAATCAATCACTTCTTAAAGGCCCTACCTCTCAATACTGCCACATTGGAGATTAAATTTCAACATGGGTTGTGAAGGGGACAAATATTCAAACCATAGTAGGGTCCTAAAGAGATAAAGTTCAGAACAATAGAGCTTTGATTAAGGAAGAAAATTTGGAGAGACAAAAAGATGAAGAAGTGGTGCCCATAGAGGAAAGACTTGGTTAATCACTCAAGTACTATATTCAGTGTAGCAACAAGTTATTGAAACCATGGACTTTATCCGTGATTTGTTGGTTTGTGTGTGTGTGTGTGTGTGTGTGTGTGTGTGTGTGTTTTTCTCCCTGAGGCATGGCTCTGTCAATAATTTTCAACAAGAACCTCAGAAAAACTTGGGAAAAGTAGGTTCCAAAGCCGGATAAAAGTTCAATTAAAACAAGTAGAAGTCAAAGGGCAGAAATTCAGTGCCATTCTCTTAATTATTTGAAATGCCTACCATTCTATAAGGACTGTTCTGAATCTGGCAGAAATTCCTTATACAGCCATATTTTTATATTCAATATTCATTTCAGGTAAACTCTTAGATATTGAACAAGTTCTGTTGTTCAGTTACTCAGCTCTCTCAGAGTTAAAGGTTTAAGAAGCTGTCTAATGCTATCAAGACCCTGATTACTTTGAAATTTGTAACTAATAGGTTCTTTCTCATATTAGTGTGATGTTAGAATTCCTAGCTATGACATGGATAGTAGGGATAGCCTCTTTCTTCAGGGATTCAAATGTTCCAGGAACAGGAAACGTCTGCCCAAAAGAAGAAAATAATTTAGGGAAGGCAAAAAGAAAGCCAATAAATATTGCATTTATTCATCACCTCAGCTTCCCAGAACTAGCCACATTGTACTTCAATTAGGAAATAAACTCCTAAGAATTTAAGATCTGACTTCTCAAAGGCTCAGTTTATTCTTGCACAAATTAAGGCAACATATTACATGATCCCTAAGATCACATCCAGCCCCCGATTTTATGATTTCATTCCTACAAGTCCAGCCAATTCCAACCCCATTTTTTTCTAGGCATTGAAAGGCCAACATTTGAGTTCATCTATTTCCCCACTTTGGTAAATCAGTAATTTCCAGGATGGCCTAGAGTCTTCTTCTGAAATACCAGATAAAATATATTCTAGTGTATGTCACTTAAGCCCTCTGTGAGTTCTTGAAGATAACTGTTAGTGACTCAGCAAAGACTGTGGTCAATTTAAGTTCTTGAATATGAAAGTTATCAAGGCGTATGCATTCAACTTATTTTCACCTGTCCCCACTTTAGAGAGGCTCTCCTCTTGCCATCACATCATTGCCTGCACCCATGAAAACATCATGGCTGACATTTGTGAGGGAAGAAAGAGGTTAAAAGGTCCTTCCTGTCATTGTCATTTCTTAAGTGCTTTTCTCATCATCTGATAAAGGGTATTTTTCTCACATTTTCCCTTTAAGTGATTTTTAACATTTTAATAAATCTTGAGTATCTTTTATCTTGATCATGTATTATGTGTTCGTCAACCACAGCATAGTAGAACATTAAAGGTCATTGGATACAGAATAGGGACACCCATGTTTTTGCTGGATAATCTCTGTAAAGTAATTAGACTCTCTGAGATTCATTTTCTTCCATGTTTAATGTTAGTAGTTCAGTACATGATCCTAAGGCCCCTTTCTATTCTTTAAATGTCTTCTAATACCCCTTATCATTGGATTCATCTCTGTAGCATTTCCATTTGTGTCTCAATGATTCATAAACATGTTATTTATATGAGTAAGTAAAGTTGTAATAATAGAATTTTAGAGTCAGAAGATTCCCAGCAATCATATAGTCTAATTCTAATATTTAACAGATAAAGAACCAAGACACAGAGAAATTTAATGACTTGTTACATAAATAGTGACATGGCTGGAACCAGACCCTGGGTTGCAAGCTGTAGTACTTTTCTAAGTTCTAATACAGTTTTTATTATTTTTGTGAACCTATAGAATCTTATTCTCATGCTTCATATATTCTGTGTGAGGGAAGAGGGGCAAGAAATACTTCTTATCCAGCATCAATTATTAATTTCCATTTCCACCACCTCCTAATTTAAGGGACTTAAAAGTGAAAGAAAAGGGTTGGTTGTGAAATACAGAGCCTGGAAGATGGAATGGGGTATAATAATGGTGGCACATCAGTGCTCTGAGTTCCATATTTAAATGAGAAAAGTGGAGTAAATTCTTCTAAGATTCTACCCAGCACCCAGTATCTAAAAGCCTAGATTTTAATATAGATAGCATGTAATACAGAGCCTCAATAAATTACTTAACTGAAAGTCACATTGTGAAAGTTCTGTTGCTAGGGGAGAATTCTTGGGTATTTTGAACACATATTTCTCCAGGAACTTCTTGATGCCAAGGATTGAAGCATTGCAAATATAAAGGGACATTGATAATCAGAGATCCCAGCCTCAGGGAGATCACTGCCTAGAAAGGGAGATAGATACCTTTATGATTACAACGTAGACTGCTATATTCAGCAGGGTGTATACAACACAGTAAGGAGTGACACTTAACTGCATCTTGAATGAGTACAGGTTCAGGAAAGAGTGTTCTAGAAATAGGGGACAGCACTCAGGAATGTAGATTATTATTAAATGACCTGCATCTTTTGCAATTCTCACTGGCCATGAGGCTAGTGGGGGACAAGAGGATAATCATGATAGGCCACAGGGAATTAATGAGGGCGTTCATGTTATGTAGCTACACAATTACCTTTCTCTTTTTTTAAAAAAGCACTCTAATAGTTGTATTAAGGAATAGTTAGATGACTGCAGACCAGAAGAATGAGGGGTAAGGAGTGGGTAGCATGCTAAACTATAAACAAGGAACTGGTTAAAAAGCCACGGTAGTGGTTCAGTTGAGGACTGACATAAGCATTATGGAGAAAGATGTCAACAGGAAATAACTGGCAGGAATTATTGGTGGAGTTCAAAAAGAGTTAAAGAAGACTTTTAAAAAAATCCAATATTACTAACCCCAGACACCATGAGAATAGCGTATCCCCTTACATTTAAATAAAGCACAGTGAATTTAAATCCACCCCACCAAAATTGTACTTTTATAATCATTCCTTCAGGTTAAGGTGCTGTTATCTCCTTGCATGCAAATATTCCCAATGATTATTACATATTAAATTACAATCAGTCGCTAATAAGCTTTAGGTTATTAGTTATCATGGGAAGCCTGATTTTGGGCTTTCAGGGAAAAAACAAAGAATGAAAAGTTTGATGCAGAGTAGATTGATCCATGGTGTGGTGCCTAAGACAGATCTGTTTGAGATTTTTGCAATAGAGGACTTTGAGCACAGAGACTCAGCTTTAAGGCTCAGAATATAAGGAGAAAAAATGACTGTAGTGGGTAGAGGGGGAGGGAGTTAGAGGAGGAAAGTTGAAGTAGGGAGGGAGAAGGCAGAGAGAGAGAGGCACAACACTCCAGAAGCCTCCCCCAGCTGAATTCAGCATCCGTCTCAAGCTAGCACCAGCACTGATGAATATCAGGAAAGGGGACCCAAAGCACAGACACAGGAAACCTGTTGAGTGCAGTTTTTAAATGTGGTTAATTTTAGGTTTGTGGACATCCAAGAAGAGAGAAACAGACATTCAGGAATGTCCATGATCTCAGTAATCGTCCAGGTAAGATATAATCCAGCATTGGATCCAATATTTTCACTTCTCTTCCTTGGAGATTATTAGATCAAACCACATCTGCTGCAGAAGAGACCATAATCTCCCAAATCCTTAGTCAATGAAGAACTCGAATAACTGTATCTGCTAAAATGAATTTCAGCTATTTCTTGGCTCATTTTTTTTGAAAACTAGTTTTAAAGAAGAACTTTGGCTTGCCAACTTGTAATTTTGCCAACAAAGGACATTTAAATGAAAATGTTACCATCTACTCTCTACTTTCTCTATCATTTCATAAAGAAAAGGGCATTTTAATAGCAAATAAAAGTAGGAAAAAAAAAAGTTTCTTAGAATAATGGACGGTCCTTTAAATTGAATAGATTTAATGTTACAGAGATCTCACTGGGTTTCTCATTTTACCACTGACTGATAACAACCCAGCACCTGTCAAGTTGCTGCATCCAAGAATCACCCTTAAGTGATGACAACAAGGCTGAAAAGACGGGACCACAGCAGTCCCCGGGTCAGCTGCAGCCCTGTTAGCAGGAGGAGTCAAGGAGCATAACCTACACTCAGAAGAGGTCAGGATCAGACTGATTAGCTGCATCATAAAGTAGCATTTATCCACAGACCAAAGGCAAACAGAATTGTTCTTTTTTCATGCCCAAGTTTTCTGCCAATTGAAACTGTTCCAGTATGTTATTAGATTCAGGTGATCCTGCAGTTGTCCACTTCCTATCCTCTTAACTCCCCCTTTCCTAAGATTGTGTATAATTTATGAAGCTTCTGGCATCAACAACTTTATTTTCTTTCTGAATAGTTGGTTGCAAACCCCCTGCATGTTTCTTATTTGTGAGCAGGTGGCCTGGCCTGCCAAAGAGAACTCATGGTCTTGGATCTCCCCCAGGGTTTAACCAGGTTCCAAAATTGGTATCAGCCCTTTTACATATTACAGAGCCTCATGGGAACTTTAATGTTTGTACAGGGCAGACAGGCCCGTAGGGCATAAAGCTTCATCTAAACACCTCGTGTGTGATCCAGCAAGGATACAGCACGGCAACAGGATCCTTTTCTTTAAAGTTACTTTTACAAGTCATGGAAGAGATGGGGAAAGAAGAAGCAAGAGAAAGGTTTGGACAAAGTAAGTCTCTCACAACTCAGGAGGTAGCACAGAATTCAGAAAACAACATCAAATTGCTTTTGCGAGGCTTCATAATCTGTGTTGCCTAAGCAGAGAAAGGCCACTCCTATTCAGAAAACATTTGCCTGATCTTGTGTTGGAACCTATCCCTACAGGAGGGATGCAAACTGGAGGTGTAAAAAGAAACTTACAAATACATGACGTAGGCAGGAGCTGGAGATGCCTCAAATTATTTACTTGACCACACAATAAAAGTGACAGGAGTTGTGTATACTTAAACAACCTTCTCCCGGGAGAATGATACCATGAAATGGCCTGTTTTGCTGCTAGACGCACTAAAGATTAGATAAGAAAGCAAACAGTCCCTCATGGGACACTTCAAGTTCTTTAAGTGCCAAAATAAGATGCCATACTAGATCAAAAGCAGAAAGAATTCTAGAGTATCTATGAGTGCTTCTGAGCAGAAAGAATTCTAGAATATCGCTGCCCATGGACACCGCCGAAGAAGCATCGTTAAAGTCTCTCTTCTCCCTGCGATCATGTCTAAGTCAGAGTCTCCTAAAGAGCCGGAACAGCTGAGGAAGCTCTTCATTGGAGAGTTGAGCTTTGAAACAACCGATGAGAGCCTCAGGAGCCATTTTGAGCAATGGGAATTCTCACAGACTGTGTAGTAATGAGAGATCCAAACACCAAGTGCTCCAGGGGCTTTGGGTTCCTCACGTATGCAACTGTGGAGGAGGTGGATGCAGCCATGAATGCAAGGCCACACAAAGTGGATGGAAGAGTTGTGGAACCAAAGAGAGCTGTCTCAAGAGAAGATTCTCAAAGACCAGGTGCCCACTTAACTGTGAAAAAAATATTCGTTGGTGGCATTAAAGAAGACACTGAAGAACATCACCTAAGAGATTATTTTCGAACAGTATGGAAAAATTGAAGTGATTGAAATCATGACTGACAGAGGCAGTGGCAAGAAAAGGGGCTTTGCCTTTGTAACCTTTGACGACCATGACTCCGTGGATAAGACTGTCATTCAGAAATACCATACTGTGAATGGCAACAACTGTGAAGTTAGGAAAGCCCTGTCAAAGCAAGAGATGGCTAGTGCTTCATCCAGCCAAAGAGGTCGAAGTGGCTCTGGAAACTTTGGTGGTGGTCGTGGCGGTGGTTTCGGTGGGAATGAAAACTTTGGTCGTGGAGGACACTTCAGCTGTCATGGTGGCTTTGGTGGCAGCCGTGGTGGTGGTGGATATGGTGGCAGTGGGGGATGGCTATAATGGATTTGGTAATGATGGAGGCAATTTTGGAGGTGGTGGAAGCTACAATGATTTTGGCAGTTACAACAATCAGTCTTCAAATTTTGGATCCATGAAGGGAGGAAACTTTGGAGGCAGAAACTCTGGCCCCTGTGGTGGTGGCGGCGAATATTTTGCCAAACCACGAAACCAAGGTGGCTATGGCGGTTCGAGTAGCAGCAGTAGCTATGGCAGTGGCAGAAGATTTTAATTAGGAAACAAAGCTTAGGAGGAGAGGAGAGCCAGAGAAGTGACAGGGAAGCTACAGGTTACAACAGATTTGTGAACTCAGCCAAGGACAGTGGTGGCAAGGCCTAGCTGCTACAAAGAAGACATGATTTAGACAAATACTCATGTGTATAGGCAAAAAACTAGAGGGCTGTATTTGTGACTAATTGTATAACAGGTTATTTTAGTTTCTGTTCTGTGGAAAGTGTAAAGCACTCCAACAAAGGGTTTTAATGTAGATTTTTTTTTTTGCACCCATGCTGTTGATTGCTAAATGTAATAGTCTGATTGTGATGCTGAATAAATGTCCTTAAAAAAAAAGAATTCTAGGATATCTATGAGTGCTTCTCAGAAGCAGCAGTGTTATTTAAAACCAAAGCACTGGAATAGAGTTGAGTATCAACATCAGTATGTAGTAGAAGGATACTGAGAGAAGGACTTCAGCATATAGTTTATAATTAAATGTACCATTTGAAGGCTTTTATTCTATCACTGTTCAGATTTACTTGTTAATACACTTCAAAAACTAAGTCAGTCAAAGTGATCTATTAATCTGTGGGTCAGAAGAAAGCAGCAAGGTGGAGTAGGTAGGGGTCTGGTTACAATTCTGACATTAATAAGCTGTTTGCGATTCATCTTACTTCGTTATGTCATAGTTCCCTTATCTGTAAAAAATAAGAGATATAAACTAAGGTCTTTTCTAATTTTGAAATTAACTATCTTCTGATCTTAATCTCAGCTGTAGTATTTTAGTATCAGTAAAATGCCTTAGGCCAATGACGATTCAATGATAATCACTGTCGTTAAGAATTGAATTAGTAAAAAGCCAAAATTAGGGAATATATGGCATGCCAGTCTTTCTACAAGACCAAGATCATAATTAATGGATTTTGTCCATTACCAAGTACATTTGCTGTGTCATGTAATCCTACTAATTCTGGGAAGGGCAATACACATATATTTCTGGACCACTGAAATACTACTAATAGGACCTAACACTCATGAATATTTTGCTGTAAGACAACTGCATGCACACAAAAGAAAGAAGAAATACAGTGCTCATCCACATTAGAAAATGATTATTTTCTTCATCTAAAAATATCACCAGTTGCTTCATTTAGATGCTCAGCCATCCTAATTTGTTTTAACTTTAGCCAACTTAGAAAAAACTTATATTTTTATAAGCCGACTTATAAAAATATAATAAACACATTTTTATTAAAATACTTTTTTTGTTTACCGAAGACACAGTTTCTAAAGGTATATGATAGATGTGTCTTTAGTCAATGATGACATGAAGATGAAAAGTTTGGTTTGTTCCTATGCTGACTGGGTTACATTCTAAGAGGCAAACTGAGTAAGACAATAAAGTTACTTAATGTGAGAAATGATAACTTTAGCAAATATAAACAAAGTGCTTTGGCAGACCAGATAAGTCAGTATTAATAATCCTGCTTTTTGTAAGATGGAAGTAATCCAAGAAGTTTCACAGATGATGACACCTTTGAAGCAGATCATTACAGGTTTGACCTCTTTTCAGAAAAAGCTTTTTATTAAATCTAAAGTGCAAGGCCTGTGGCAGGAAAGACACTCCAGAAAGAATAGCATTTGCAAAGACATGGAGAAATGGAAATTCAGTAAACAATTGGAGTTCCCATGTGATTAAATATTAGAGATCAAAGGAAAGAAGTCAGGATGAAAAATAAGGAAGACTTTTGCTTTGTACAATGCTAAAGGTTTTCTTTATTTTACCTATAGACAATAAGGAAGAGTTATCAAAACTGACAGCATTTATTCATAAGTGGATTAATGTTGAAAAAACCTCTAAAAATCACCAGGAGAGCCATAAGATCCAAGAGATTGCACGTTTCAGATTCACCTGGACCTTAGCTGCAGTTTGGCGCCACCTGGTGGCCATTTCTAATTGGGTTTAAAAATCCATGGGGAAGAATCTGGTTCCTGTGGGGTGACTGGACTTCTATGACATAGTCAATGATTCCAGTAGGTTAATGGCCCCTGCTTCCTTGAATTAATTTTTTGGGCTAGGAGCATGCTGGCAACATGGTTTCCTGCAGTTCCTGCCCTATTTTTTTCTTCACTCTTCTTTTCTTTCCTTTCTGCTACCTTAAGAGATCAATTGCAGGGGACTTGTTAGAGGATAGGAAACGATCTCCAATCCCTTTGCATTATTGTGACATTAATTAGTCTTAAAATTTAGATGACTAAGAAGCATCTCTACAATGGAAATGAGAAGAGTATGAAAGATTGCCTAGCGTTCTCTTTCTCATACTAGTATTGAGTTGGCTGTGCACCTTGATAATCAGTTTGAGAAACTGATGAGGAACATGAAATAGCAAAGGTTATTGACACCTATAAAATCCAGAATTTTGAGAAATAAAATTATCTATGAGATTATCCAGTGCTAATTTTTTACTTAGATATGTTTAGCAGATAAAGAAATCGAGGCCTAGAAAGATTCATCTCCCTTTGTTTATACACAGTTATATGGTGTATAGTGAGAACCCAATAAAGATCTGGCTAAAATTTTGTTTTACTCGAGTGATTTTCACATTTCTCTGAATGAGGTAGGTTTAGAAAATAGTGATCACCAAAAAATCCTTTTAACACACATCCAAAACAATGGAGGGCAGGTAGATCAGAGCCCATTCCACATTAGCACAATACAAGAATCAGACCAAGTTTCAAAAGTTTTAAACACAAATCATATTTCTGATGTTTTAAATACTCTAGTTGACTTTTTACTAAAAAGTTTTTTTAAAGTGCACGTATCCTCTAATTTTATGAAATCAATCCAAACCACAAGTTAGAAGTATCAAAATACAGTCTAATAACAAGCAAAAAACAAGCAAAACAAACAAACAAAAACTAGGCAAACAAAGACAGAAACAAAACAATTCTCCCAGGACTTCTAACTCAAATCATACCCCCAAATAAAGAAAGGGATTAGGGCCAACTTCCAAACTAAGGAAATTTAGATTCATTTCTGATTGCTTGGATACTTCCCTGAACAGTGAGTAACTAACTTCTCATAAATTTAACCATATAAGTAACATCTTTAGTCTGTCTTCTCATTATTAGAGCAAAAAAATAAAAAATGACCACTCCCTCCTCAATTTGAAAAATATCACCAATGCCTGAGTAGTTAAGAAGTCCCAGATACATAATTCTTTACAATAAATAATATAAAAATATAGGGCAATATAAAAATACCTCTTAGATGAGGAAATTTTGGATAAGGAGAATGATAATAACTCTTTGCAATGTCATTCAGCAAATGGACTGAATGTTTCTTTTGATAGAAAGAGCAAAACTCTCACAATGGAGTAATTTTCAAGAACAGTAACATCCAATGATGTCCTATGAAATGATAAGGGTAGTCATCATTAGATCTGGCACAGGGCAGAATGATAAAAAAAAAAAGTGACATATATTTCTTTTCCAATTCTCAAAAAAATCTTCATCCATCCAGATAGCAGATGTCATGAATGCCCTGCGCCACACCTCCAGGTTACCTCTCAGTTCACCTGTAGCTAAGGTGGACATTTCCCATAACCATTGACAAGGAATCTTTCTGCTTTACTGCCTGAAGCCTTTCTCTGGCTCCAAGAGTACTTGTTCAGACTTTCCACAGCTCAAGAGTGGGGATTAAATCTGGGGATTTAATGGCCCCAAGAATAACCTTCTAAATAACAAGGCAAATGAGTCACGGGTAAATACGTCAGCTGCCTTGTCCTTCTGTGGTATAATTCTGAGGCAATTCTGCACAGTGACACAGAGGGTCCCAAGTAGACTTGAGCCCCAGGTGCTAACATTGGGAACTCACATTCACATTCACATTCTTTATGGGTTGTGATCTCTTTTCTGTCTTCCCTACTGATACGTATCATGAGAAGCTCCTCAAAAAGTTCCCTGCAGCTGGACTTGGTGGCTCAATGCCTGTAATCTCAACAAGGTAGGAGGATGCTTGAGCTCAGGAGTCTGAGACCAGCCTGGGTAATACGGCAAGGCCCTGTCTCTGCAAAACACAATAAAAAATTAGCTGGACATGGTGGCACACACTTGTTGTCCTGGCTACTCAGGAGGCTGAGGCAAAAGGAGCACCTGAGCCCAGAAGATTGAGGCTGCAGTGAGCTGGGATCATGCCACCGTACTCCAGCCTGGGCAAAAGAGTGAGGCCTGTCTAAAAAGAAAAGCTACCTACTTTCAAGTTCTTGTCACAATATCAGTTACAACATTCCAGGTGTCTGTCGAATACTGCCTGTATTACGTTCTCATGGGCTCCCAATTAATCTTGCTTCATACTTTGAACAGGCACTGGGCTGAGTTTAGAGGTTGAATTCTAATCCTGTTAATTAATTGTGTGTCTTCTGTGAGACTCAGTTTTGCTCACTGAAAAATTAGGAGGTTGGATTTTATGTTCCATAAGGTGCCATTGAGCCTTTGATCACTCTTTATCTTTTATTTTATTTTAGGCTGGAAAGAAACAAATAGTACTGGGAAACAATAATAAATGGAAGAATAATCTCTCACAGTCTTGTCTGAGAACCAGGCTACATTTGCACTTCTTACCTTGTGTTAAATTACTGTTTATTAGCTGGCAACTCCACTACAGTGTGAGCTCATTGAGGCTCTCATTTATCTCATTTATCTTTCCATTGCCAGATTTTAGCATAGTCCCTCATAGGTGTTTAATAAACGTAGGTATTTAACAAATGCATTACTAACAAATTAATAACTAGTATGCACAAAAAGGAAAAGTAAGAAGACTGTCCATATATATGGAAGAAACAATATAAAAATATGTCAAATCAAGGCCAGGCACAGTGGCTTATGCCTGTAATCTCAGCACTTTGGGAGTCTGAGGTGGAAATATTGCTTGAGGCCAAGAGTTTGATACCAGCCTGGCAACATAGGGGTCGGGGCTGGATTATAGTGTTCTGAGTGATGGATATTGGGCTTAAGCCAAAGGTCATACCAACACACAAAGTGTTTTTGAGCAGGGATTACATGATGAGAGAAAGGTGGTAAAGGAAGGAAAGGAAGAAGGGAGAGAATGAAGAGAAGCAGCTCTCTATTTAGCTCTCAGCTGGAACATAATAACTAAAAAAAGCTTTTTAAACTTTCCCACAGTTACAATGAAAATATAATTCTTGTGTTTATATGATTAATAAACTAACAGTAAATCAATAAATGTTATTGATGGATCGTAAACATATGATATTCATAAATAGGTACAAACTATGGCATAATAACTGGCTTGTAATTCATTTCAGTATTTTGTGTACTTTCAGTGAAAATATTTTTGATGTTACCAAGTTGGTATTATGTTGTTTATTTCACAGTCCTTAGTCACCAGGCTTAGTTCACAAATTCCAACTGTTTTCAGAAATCAAGTTCATCTTCAGAAAATGAAAATGTTTCAACATTGAAGAAGTTCAAAACAGTAGAGAAATCAAAACTAATTTATATAAATAATTTCTATTGAATTTATTAAAGAAACTTCCATTTTTAGTCATGACTTTTAATAAAAGAACTAATTATTCCAAGATGAGTTAGCTCCAGCTTGCAAAGACAGAAGCTTGAGAGTCAGTTTCAAAATCCTTCCGCTTATCCTCCTCACCCAGTAAACTGCTCTCACAAAAGCATAGCATACCCACTGTTTCTTCATCTAGAAAATAAATTCACCAGTGGAGCACTGTCCTTACGGCCAAAAGGAACAAAAAGCACACAAGTACTGCGAAGAATACCTTGCTTTTATCTAAGAATCCTTTCTAATAGGCCACTGACTTACTATTTCTTCTTCTTCTTCCTCTTCCTCTTCTTCTTCTTTCTTCCTCTTTCTTCCTCCTCCTCCTTCCTTTCCTGCTCCTCTGCTGCTTCTCCCTTCCTTCCCTTCTCCTCCTTTCTTCTTCTCCCTCCTTGGATTTGTCTCCTTGACTCATGTACCTGCTGGGACAATCTTAGGTCCCAAATGAGCTTAAATAGACCTCCTAGCACCAAAACATATACAAATAATGGTTTAAAATAAATATATATAGTCCATCAAAAATGCCATCATCATTCTTCACAGAACTAAAAAAAAACCTAAAATTCATATGGAACCAAAAGAGTCCACAGAGCCAAAGCAAGACTGAGCAAAATAATATATCTGGAGGCATCATATTACCTGACTTCAAACTATACTACAAGGGCATAGTCACCAAAACAGTAGGTACTGGTATAAAAAGGGGCATGTAGATCAATGGAACAGAATAGAGAACCTGGAAATAAAGCCAAATACTTACAGCCAACTGATCTTCAACAAAGCAAACAAAAACAAAGTAGGGAAAGGACACCCTATTCAACAAACGGTGCTAGGATAATTGGCTAGCCACATGTAGAAGAATGAAACTGGATCTTCATTTCTCACCTTATAAAAAAATCAGCTTGAGATCTATCAAAGATTTAAGCCAACACCTGAAACCATAAAAACTCTAGAAGATAGCATCATTAAAACTCTTCTAGACATTGGCTTATATAAAGAATTCATGACTAACTTCTGTGGCATAGCAAATGAAACAAAAACAAAAATAAAAAGATGGGACCTAATTAAACTGAAAAAGCTTCTGCACAGCAAAAGAAATAACAGAGTAAACAGGCAACCCACAGGGTGAGAGAAAACATTCACAAAGTATGCATCTGACAATATCCAGAATCTACAAGGCACTTAAACAAATTAGCAAGAAAAAAAAAATAATTTCATCAAGAAGTAGGCTAAGGACATGATTAGACAATTCTCCAAAGAAAATATACAAAGGTCCAGGAAACATGAAAAAATGCTCAGCATCACTAACTACCAGGGAAATGCAAATCAAAATCACAATGCAATACCACCTCACTCCTGCAAGAATAGCCATAATTAAAAAATCAAAAAACAATATATGTTGGTGTGGATGTGGTGGAAAGGCAACACTTTTACACTGCTGGTGGGAATGTAAACTAGTATAACCACTATGGAAAACAGTATGAAGACTCCTTAAAGAACGAAAAGTAGAACTACCATTTGATCCATCAATCCCACTACTAGGCATCTACCCAGAGGAAAAGAAACAATTATATGAAAAAGACACTTGCACATGGTTATTTATAGCAGCACAATTTACAACTGCAAAAAATGGAACCAGCCTAAACGCCCATCAACCAATGAGTGGATAAAGAAGATGTGACATATATATATATGTCACATATATATATATATATATGTGACATATATATACACACACACACACACACACACACACACACACACACACACCATGGAATACTACGCAGTCATAAAAAAGGAACAAAATAATGGCATTTGCAGCAACCTGGATGGAATTGGAGACCATTATTTTAAGTGAAATCACTCAGAAATGGAAAACCAAGCACTGTCTGTTCTCACTTATAAGTGGGAGCTAAGCTATGAGAATGCAAAGGCCTAAGAATGATATAATGGACTCTGGGGACTCAGTGGGCAAGGTTGGGAGTGGAGTAAAAGACAAAAGACTAACACTGGTAACAGTGTACACTGTTCAGGTGATGGATGATGGATCCACCAAAATCTCAAAATAACTACCACTAAAGAAATCCATGTAACCAAACACCATCTGTTACCCAAAGACTATTGAAATAATAAAAAATAAAATAAAACAACATAGCCAAGCACAAAAGAAATAATGAAAAATTGGGAAAAGTGAGAAGCTTACTGAAATTGAGAGTTTTTGGTGCACAAGATACCACTTAAGATACTTTGTATAGTATCTTAAATGTTTAAGATATTATACAAAGTTGAGAATAGTGGTGGGGTGGTCAAGCACGTATACTATAGACCAGAAGCTGAAGGTTTTCAGTCACAAGAGAACGTGAGATTTGGCCTTGGTCCTATGCAAGATGAGGAGCTGGTTCATGATTTAAGCAGGTGTCATGAACGTATGTTATAATCATTCAGGGAAAGAGAGCTGGGAAAAAGCAAACTTGGTGTGAAAGTGTAACCACCCCAAACACAATTTATAAGAAAAGAAAATGTACCTTTACCATGGAGATATCTGGAAATTACCACCTTTACCAAGTGACCAAATTTAGCATTGTTCATGAGAGACAACCTAGCATGTGTCACTTGATGCAATAAAATTTGAAGTGAACTGTATTGTCCATGAAGTATCACTGTCAGAAAAGCTGAAGTTGAATCTAAAGTCTCTCTGAACCTCCAGTTTATAGACAATAAAGAACCAAATTAAACAGTAACATGAGAAAACAACCAGACAAACTCAGAAAGTGGATCATGGAGAAAGAACACTGTCCTGGGAACTTCCAACAGTCAATGACAGGAAAAGAAGGTAGAAGGATTGTTCCAGATGTAAAACTGCTAAAGAGACATAATTGCCAAGTGGAATGCATGATCTTTGATTGGATCCTGGATAGAAAATAAAAATCAGTAAAGGACAGGACAATTGAACGTTGAATATGTTCTAGATACTTTATTTTATTGAGGAGTTATTTATTTTCATAGGAGAATGTCCTTATTTTCAGATGGTACATATTAAACTGTTTAGGAGTGAAATGGCAAGATCTCTGCTACTTACTTTCAAATAGTACCACATTAATAAATGTGTGTATGTGTGTGTGTGTGTCTGTGTGTGTGTGTTTAAAGAGAAAGCAAATGTGACATTGATAACAATTGTTGAATTTAGGTGAAATGTGCATGGGTGTTTATTAAATTATTCTTTCAATTCTTTCGTGTGCTTTAATTTTTTTCAGAATAATGCATTTGGAGAAGATTAAATAGAAAATGTGCCAGAATCTTACAGAGTTTTACGATTTTGTATTCTTTTTTATTCATTTACAGATGTCACAAGTGTTTTCTCCTATTGTTAACATTCTATTGTAAGAGTAAAAAATGTACAGATAAAACATATACATCTATCTATGACACAAACACACCAAAAAATCCTGTTTAATTTCAGTTCAATAAGGAGAAAAGGTGCTAAAAGTAGCTGTAAATTAACTATTGTACCATGTCTGTATTTTCTATATAACTTTGGATTTGCTCCCTTTTGGCCAGGTGTATCAAGTCATGAACAAATTTTTAAGCAAACTTCAGACTAAACATGATGTGCTTATATTTCAGAAAGGGAAGATACTATTTAGTTAAAAGACAGAACTGTGTGATTCTCTGGCTGCATTATAGTCCTGAAAGGCACAGTAAAAGTATTTTTTATCCTGAAATTAAATTTCCTCTAATATACAGTAAGAATTACTTGACAGTTTATCCTCTTTTCTACATCAAGGGCAGCTGGAAAAAAGATGATTCTAAAAGAACAACCTATTATAATTAACTCTTCTATTTTTATAATTGTATTAAAAATGAATGACCTAGAAATAATGTAATAATGAAGAATCTAGATAATCCAAATCACTTCTAAAAAATAAACTGTGCACATAAATTCTAATTGAGCATATATAGTTTAGGTAACACTATAATGGATTTTTGTTGTTGTTGATTTTTATGATAATTTCTTCCTAATATGCTGGAGGAGCTCAATTCAGGCCTTTGGAGGCTGGGATCCTAGACCTGAGCAAGGAGTTGGAGTACAGGGAATTGGAGCAGCAGGGAACTTGGACCAGGAGGTAGCCAGAGCCAACCAAATTTCTATTACAGCAACACTGTTGTGGGAGAGTGAAACTAAGAATGATGGGGAAGTGGAAAGCTGATCTCGTTTTGAGAATTGAAGTGGTTGTGGATAAGGAGGATTTCTGACTACCAGCACTCAATTACTCGCCTTAACGTTGAGAAAAAAGCCAGACACAACATCATAATTGGGCATTAAATTATTAGAAAGTGACCAGATTAATTAAATTCGAAAGAATGACAAGCCCCTCTAAGGAGATATCAGGCAAATAAATTTCCTGATAGGCAAGTCAGTTTCCTCAAAGCAAGTCACTGTGAGTAAGAAAGGACAGAAATAAAATGCAAGTTATTTAGACAGTTGCTAGGAATGAGTTTGTAAATTGGTGTAAACTCTCCTTGTATCTGGGGCTTCCAGTTACTCTATAGTGTCTTGCTAAATAATTATTGGCCTTTAAGAATTTTTAAAAACTTAGCTATTTTTTCTTAGCCATTATTATCATGGTTCTTGCATCCTCTCATGGTCTGTCAAAGGGGAAACAAAGGGGAATTTATTTCCCTGATACCTCCTTAGAAGGGCTTGCCATTCTTTCGAATTTAATTAATCTGTCCACTTTCTAATAATTTAAAGAACAATTATGATGTTGTATCTGGCTTTTTCTCAATGTTAGGTGAGCACAAAGTTGTTTTATGGCTCTTTATAAGCAGAAATAAAACTCTAACACCATGAACATTTAAAGCCTGAAATTGCACCCTGTCTTGATGTTTCATTCTCATCTCAAGTAATAAAAGGATTGTTGAACAGTTTACCTCTCATCTTCCACTTTCCAAATTCATATATATTATTTTTTAATACTTCAGTTTTGTATTTATTCATCCCACAATTTAAAAACTATTTTTAGAAGTATCATATTTGTAAAGACAATTTCTCTCATCTTTTACTTATATGTTTACGTTTCTGTTCACCACTCATTCTGAATCTCTTACTGTTCTTTGGTGTTACTTTTTTTCCTTCAGAATTTCATTTAGAAGTATTTTTGATGGTGTTTATCCTTTCATGTATTTAGTTGACACTCCTTTTTGAGAGATAAATTAGTTAAAAACAAATGTCTAGGTTGGTAGCTATTTTCTCTCTTTGACACTTTGAAAAAATTTTAACTGTGTTTCGTGCCACTGTTGTAACAGAGAACACTGCCATTCTTAGTAATTAATCCACTCATTCTATCTGGATGATTTAAAGTTTTTCTCTTTTTCTTTGGTGGTTTTTATTCCTAGTTTTACTATAATGTGTCCAGATATGAATTTCTTTTTATTTGTATGTCTTGTTATATATTGTGCTTCCTGTATCTAGGCTTCAGAACTCCAAATAGACATACATCAGACCTTCTTATTTGATCCTGCCTATACCTTAAGCTCCTTTTAAAAAAAATATTTCACATTTTCTTAATGTTCCAACATTTTGCATAAGTTCCCAATGTATTTTTTCTGTTCATGGATTCTTTCTTCAACTATGACTAAATTGTTAATGAACCAAATTATTGAGTATTTGCTTTTACTGGTCATATTTTTTCATTTATTGAACTTTTTAATATGACAATTTCTGATGTTTTATATCTTTTTTAATTGCAAACTTACTTTTCTTAAATATGTATACTAATATCCACATTCTGTTGCTCTAATTTTCAACATTTGCATAATATAGGTATTATATCTGTCTTTTGGGCTGCCATAATGAAATATTATAGACTTAGTGGCTTAAATAACAGACTTTATTTTCTTAAAATTTCTGAAGGAAGTCCAAAATTAGGGTGTCACATGGTGAGGTTCTGATAAGAGCTCCCCTCCTGGTGTGCAGATGGTGACTTTTTCACTGTGTCCTCACATGGTACAGACAGAGAGATATGCTGTCCCTTTCTCTTGGTATAATGGCAATAATTCCATAATAAGGATCTCATTCTCATGCTGTCATCAAAAACCAATTATCTCCTAAAGCCTTGTCTCCAAATACCATCACATTGGATTTTAGAAATTTGACATATGAATTTGAGGGGGATAAAATTTAATTCCTAGCAATTATCTAAATAACTTGCATTTTATTTCTGTCCTTTCTTACAGTGACTTGCCTTGAGGAAACTGATCCCCAGAGATGTATGCTGGTAGTCAGAAATCCTCCTTATCCACAACCACTTCAATCCTCTTCAAGATGAGATCAGCTTTCCAGTTCCCCATCATTCTTAGTTTCACTCTCCCACAACAGTGTTGCTGTAATAGAAATTTGGTTGGCTCTGGCTACCTCCTGGTCCAAGTTCCCTGCTGCTCCAATTCCCTGTACTCCAACTCCTTGCTCAGGTCTAGGATCCCAGCCTCCAAAGGCCTGAATTGAGCTCCTCCAGCATATTAGGAAGAAATTATCATAAAAATCAACAACAACAAAAATCCATTATAGTGTTACCTAAACTATATATGCTCAATTAGAATTTATGTGCACAGTTTATTTTTTAGAAGTGATCTGGATTATCTAGACTGCCAAACTACAAAGTTTGTGGGTAGTCTTACAGACTGCCAAGTTTGTCAAACACTTCTAAAACCAATCACCAGTTTTAGGGCTTTCCAAAATCACACTTAGTTTCCATCATTTGTTAGAAGGACTTGTAATTCACTGAGAACTTATACTTACAGTCATGGGTTATTATGGTCAGCCAAGGAAGAGACACATAGGGCAGAATTTGGAAGAGTTACAAATGCAAAGTACGGAGGATCGTTCCAAATAATTAAAGAATCAATTACTAGAAAGATAAAATAATTCTAAATACATACCTGCATAACATATACTCTAAACATTTAAACAAAATTAATGGGATTATAATGAGAAACAAAGATATTCATCTTAATAATTACAGAAGAAACTTCTTAATTATTGATATGTTAAGAAATAATTCAACAAAGATAGAGAATATTTGAAAAACTCAACTTAAACAGGTTGATCTGTTAGTCACATAGAAAATTCTACATCTAACAATTAGAAAATACACATTATTCTCAAGCATACATGGAGTATTTATAAAAATCTATCATATACTGGACAATAAAAAAAGTTTTAACAAATTTCAGTGAAGAAGTAGTCTACAGATATTTTTTTCTACCTGCAATATAATAAGGTTGATACTACATAACATTTTATATTTAAAAACACTCTAAATAGCTATGGTTCAAATAAGAAATTATATGGAAATTTTAGAATACTATGTAGAATTAAGGGGTAATGAAAATTTGCATATCAAAATAATGGGATGTATAAAAGCTGTACTTTAAGACTAATGTGTGGCCTTATATACTTATTAGAAAATAATAATTTAAACTTCTGAAAATTAATGAGCTAAGGAGCTAGAATAGAGTAAGAACAACATAAGAAACCTCAGAATATTAGAAGAAAATGAAACCCCAAAAGATTGAGAGAGAAAATAGATATCAGCACTAAAATTAATGTAAAAGAAAATATAGTCAGGTATGGTGGCTCATACCTGTAACCCCAGCACTCTGGGAGGCCAAGGTTGGTAGATCACTTGAGCTCAGGAGTTTGAGAACAGCCTGGGAAACATGGTGAAACTCCATCTCTACAAAACATAAGAGAATTAGTTGGCTGTGACAGCACGTGCTTGTAGTCCCAGTTACTCAAGAGGCTGAGGTAGGAGGATGGCTTGAGCCCAGGAAGTGGAGGTCACAATGAGCTGTGATTAGAGCACTTCACTCCAGCCTGGGTGTCAGAGTGAAACCTCATCTCAAAAAAAAAAAAAAAAAAAAAAAAGGGAAAAGAAAAGAAATAATGTACATCTAATAACAAATTTAATCAAATGAGTTGATTTTTAAAATTTCCTAGTTAGATACTGCTTGTATTATTAATCAAAAAAAAAGAAAACAGAAGTATCAATGTTAAGAATGATAGAGTAAACAAACACTAAACTTTTTTTAAAAAAGATGAATATTCTCAATAAATCTACAGCAATAGATTTGAAACAAATGAAGGAAATAAAACTGATTTAAAAAAAACAAAGAAATCCTGAGTAGTCTGATAACTATAAAAGTGAATCCATAATTTTAAGTCCTCCCACAAAGAAAATATCCTGCCCAAATTGTTTTATAAGTGATTTCTACCAAACTTTCAAGAAACACATTTTTCTAATCATATAACTATATAACTTCTTGCAGAAAAAATAAAAAGGAATTCTTCTTATTCCATTCTAAAAGACAATATAACTCTACTAACAAAATTAGACATCAAAATTAAAATATGAAAGAAAATTATAGCTCTATCTCACTCATTAGTAATTACCAAAAATTAAATTTGTGTAAATAAGAAATATGTTGTGACCCAGTTGTGTTTATCTTGGAAATGCTAAAAATAATCTGTAATAATCATAGAATGAGTTCCTCAAGGCTGGGTATTTTGTTCATAAATGTATCTCAAGTATTTAAAATAAGAGTCAACAAATAATTGTTGCTCAATAAATATATACTATAAGAATAAACAAATAAATTCAAAAATGTTAGAAGCTTGCTGCTGTTAGAAGCATTCTCCAGTAAGAAGCATCAAACTAAGGAACAAGATAAAGATACTCACTATTGTTACTTCAGTTGCCTGTTGCATAGCCAGTCTTAGTGCAATCAGAAAAGAAAAAAAAAATTAAAACAACTCTTGAAAAGGAGAAATAAAATGCTATTTGCTGATTATATGCTCTTTTATACACAGAAAGTCTACAAAATATATATTAATCCAAAATAATGAGGAATAAATTAATATTTAACAAATAGTTCTTAGACAGCAAAACAAAATCCAGATGAAGTAGAGAGTTAAATATGAATAAAAACAAAATAAAATTTTAACTTTACATGCACACAAAAAGGCATTTTCTTACTAAACATAACCTCATCCCCCAAACAGCATACAGGACATCAATATTTCACTTTTTCATAAAAATGAATTCTTTTGTAAATCAAAAATATCATATGGAAAATTAAGGACAAATGCCAAAATGGAAAAAATAATTTTTTTTTTTTACAAATCAATAAAGAAAAGAACTCTGAGTTTTTAAAAAAGGAAAAAACAAAAAAGATTTTACAAAAATGGAAATGGAAATAAATACATAAAGAGGAAAATTCAGCCGCCTTAATAGAAAAATACAGAAGTTAAAATATTTTTGTTTATGTTATGTTATAAATTTTTACATTTTTATTTTTCTGTCCAACCAATTAACACTATTGAGTCTTACAAGATACTCAAATTGGTGTAACTTTTTGGTACAGCCACTCAATATTAAACCTTATAATAGTTCAAACATTCTTTGACACACTAATTTCATTGAGGTGAAGAGCTCAGGCCTTGGAAGGGCCAATCCTGGGTTCAAACTCTGACTTTACCCCTTACTAGCTTCTTGACCCTGACAAGGTAAGATAGTACCTTATGCTTACTTCATAGGTATTTTGTGAGAGATAAATGAGCTACTACTTACAAAAAATTCAGCTCAGGGTCAGACCAATAGAAAATGCTCAATATGGATGAGAGATCCAAGATGGCCGATTAGCAACAGCTCAGGATTGTAGCTCCCACTGAAAGCGCAGAGAGTGAGTGGACGCCACATTTTCAGACCAATTTTCATAGCCCACGGACCAAGAGATTCTTGGCGGAGGAGCCCCACGGGTCGCCAGCGCGACCCTTTTGGAGGGCGCGGCTGTTTTGCAGGCGCCCCGACGCGGCGGTTCTCAGTCCGGAGTATACGGGACTGAGTGCCCTTTTGGTTGGCGTTTGGAGCTCCGGGAAAGCAGAGTCTCCCATTCAGCTGATTAAAAAGCGGACTGAAGTGGGGAACCAGACTGGGAGATTCCCGGGCAGAAAAGCGCCACGAATCTTAACGCCGCTGTTTCAGCCAGCGAGTGGGTCGCCGCAGGGGAAGGCTGGTACCCGCCTCCACAAAAAAATAAAAATAAAAACAGTGGTTGGAACTGCTGAAGATTGAGAGTTTCACAGCAAGTGCAGCTGAACCCGGGAAGGTCCAGCTCTGTGGGGGGAGGGGCATCTGCCGAAGGAAAATTAAGAAATAGAGGAAACTTTACCACAAGCAAGCTGGACATCCACTCAGAGACCTAGTCTGAAGGTCAGCAATTACACAGACGACAGGTGGATAAATCCACGAAGATGGGAAGAAACCAGCGCAGAAAGGCTGAAAACACCCCGAAATCAGAATGCCTCTCCTCCTACAGAGGATTGCAGTGCCTCATCACCAATTGAACAAGGCCTGATAGAAAACGAATGTGAGGAATCAACAGAATCAGGCTTCAGAAGGTGGATAATGAGAAACTTCTGTGAGCTAAAAGAACATGTTCTAGCCCAATGCAAGGAAACTAAGAACCTTGAAAAAAGGTTTCACGAAATGTTCATGAGAATGGACAATTTAAAGAGGAATATAAGTGAATTAATGGAGCAGAAAAACACAATACGAGAACTTCGAGAAGTATGCACAAGTTTTAACAGTCGAATTGATCAAGCAGAAGAAAGGATTTCAGAGGTGGAAGACCAACTTAACGAAATAAAACGAGAACACAAGATTAGAGAAAAAAGGGTAAAAAGGAATGAGCAAAGTCTCCAAGAAATATGGGACTATGTGAAAAGACCTAATCTACGTTTGATAGGTGTACCTGAATGTGACGAAGAGAATGAATCCAAGCTGGAAAATATTTTTCAGGATAGTATCCAGGAAAACTTTCCTAACCTAGCAAGGCAAGACAATACCCAACTCCAGGTAATACAGAGAACACCGCAAAGATATTCCTCAAAAGAGCAACCCCAAGGCACATAATCATTAGATTCATCAGGGTTGAAACGAAGGAGAAAATACTACGGGCGGCCAGAGAGAAAGGTCAGGTTACCCACAAGGGGAAGCCTATCAGACTCACAGCTGATCTCTCAGCAGAAACCCTACAAGCCAGAAGAGAGTGGGGGCCAATATTCAACATCCTTAAAGAAAAGAACTTTCAACCCAGAATTTCATATCCAGCCAAACTAATTTTCATAAGTGAAGGAAAAATAAAATTTTTTGCAAACAAGCAAGTACTCAGAGATTTCATTACCACCAGGCCTGCTTTACAAGAGCTTCTGAAGGAGGCACTATGTATAGAGGGGAACAACCAGTATCAGCCACTTCAAAGGACCCATCAGTAAGCTGCATCCAGATCCATCTTACATGCAAGGATATACAGAGACTCAAAACAAAGGGATGGAGGAAGATTTGCCAACCAAATGGAGAGAAAAAAAAAAAGCAGTAGTTGCAATTCTCATCTCTGATAAAATAGACTTTAAAGTAATAGAAACCAAAAGAGATAAGAAGGACATTGTATAATGGTAGAGGGATCAATGTAATGGGAAGAGCTAACGACCCTAAGTCTATGCGCACCCAATATAGGAGCACCCAGATACATAGGGCAACTTCTTGGTGACTTACAAAGAGACTTGGACTCCCACACAATAATAGTGGGAGACTTTAACATTACATTGTCAATATTGGACAAATTAATGAGACAGAAGGTCAAGAAGGATACCCGGGACTTGAACTTAAACCTCAAACAAGTAAACTTAATAAACATTTACAGAACTCTCTACTCCAAATCCACAAAATATACATTTTTTTTCAGTAACACATCACATTTATCCTAAAAGTGACCACATGGTTGGGAGTAAATCACTCCCTAGCAATTGCATAGCATTTCATAGGTTTAAATGAAATATTGGTTGGCTGGCTGTTTGTTATTTTCCTCCCTTATTCCTTCCTGTCTCCATTATATAACACAATTATTAGTATAAAAAAAGCTTTTAATATCCATTTGTAGACTGTATACTAGCCTGAGCAATAGAGTAAGATTCCCGTTCTCTCCCCCCCCTTTTTTTTTTCTTCTTTTCTCTTTATTTTCTTCCTTCTCTTCTCTTTTTCTCTTTTTCCTAAAAAAGACAAAAAAAAAAAAAAAGAAAATGCTCAATATGTATTCACTGTCATTATCAGTTTTATATTGAGTCCCTCCTAAGATAATCATTAGAGATGTACTTCAATATACACACTAATAATTAAGAGAGAACCTTTTTTTTTGAGACGGGGTTTCCCTCTTGTTGCCCAGGCTGGAGTGCAATGGTGCTATCTCAGCTCACCACAACCTTCACCTCCCGTGTTAAAGTGATTCTTCTGCCTTGGCCTCCTGAGTAGCTGGGATTACAGGAATGCTCCACCACACCCAGCTAATTTTGTATTTATTTTTTAGTAGAGATGGGGTTTCTCCACGTTGGTCAGGCTGGTCTCAAACTCCCGACCTCAGGTGATCCACCTTTTGGCCTCCCAAAGTGTTGGGATTATGGGCATGAGCCACCGCGTCCGACCTCGAGAGAAACTTTTTATAACAGTAAAACTGCTAAGTGATCTAGATGTCTAAAAATAAGGGGACAGTTAAGTAATCTGATGAACTATTTTGTAATCATTAACAAAAGAAATATTGAAATATTTGCTAACAGGAAAATATTACTTTGGATTAACTGGAAAAAATAAATTTATGGTTATATATTCAAATTTTAATATAATTTAAAAATACATCTGTGTGGTATGTGTGCCTGTGTGTGTAAAGATATAAACAAATTGACAACTCGAGGTGGTATGTTGGGGATGGTCACCAAACTAAGCAAACACGAAATGTTTCTTTTATAAACAGAAAGAGAGTACATGTGCAACTCTTATACCTAAGAAAAAAACTTTTAATAGTAATTATGTATGTTAAAATATTTTTTTCTCCTGTCATTACATTTCTTTGTATCTTTGGCATAAATTTTTAACTGATTGTGATTCATCACTTATTTTTCTTTCATAGTATCACCTTACGGGGATAAACTTTCTGCTTGTTCCTGTGATACCAGATACAGACAGGGAGTCATTAAGCAAGTAACTGTGTAAAGATACTGTATCCTGGATTTAACATTTACTCTCCTGACAGAATTATTCATGAGATTTAGAAAAGGGGTATCAATTGAGGTCGTTTGATATTACTTAGACAAAAGCCATAATATGTTGTTATTTCTTTGTAATTCTGGTATACAAAGTTATTTAAATGTTCTTTCATTTACATGGTCCGAGCCAATAGTAAAAACAGATAGAAAATAAATTGTTGAACACAGGAATAGTTAATACCTGTCAGGTCTTTTCAAAAATATTTTAAAAATATGTTATTGTATGCAAAAGTTTTAAAGAAAAATATGTACCTCTTTTTATTTTTATTTTTTTAATTTGAGCAAATATCAAGAGCCTACTGTATGAATGATCCAGGACTGGAGATGCAACGGTAAGCATGAGCAGAGACAGCTCCTGCCCATGGGGATCTTTCAATCTAGAAATTGAACCAAAGTGACATTCAAGTCATCCACAGAAAATGATCTTGGCCCTTTCCTAGTGAAATCTAATAGTACTTGCCTCATATATTAGAAATGTGATTCTCAATGTTGTAGAGGGCATACGAATCAGAGATGGTATAATATGAAGATTCTCACCGCTGCCTCTGGAGATTTAGGTATAGTAGATCTGAAAAAAGAACTGGAAGTCTGCATTTTTAGTATTTCTGACACAGATAGTCTGCATTCCACAATTTTGAAAATATTAACATTTGATCTAACTAGCACTTCCAAATTTTGCAAAAGTAGGGGGAGATTAGATCTGTCTTCAAATATTTGTAAGCTCTTTCTGGTTTCCTGGAATGAATGACTGTAAAATGTAGATAACATTAGCATTTGATCTAACTAGCACTTCTGAATTTTGCAAAAGTCGGGGAGATTAAATCCGTCTTCAAATATTTGGGAGCTCTTTCTGGTTTCCTGGAATGAATGACTGTAAAATGTAGATACAAACAGAGCATTCGGTGATTTAACACAGTATCTGAACTATTAGATGTTAGTTATTGCTGCACCCACCTTGCTGATGATTACACTACAATGTCAAGAATACATCTGACTCACCACTTGAATAAGACAGAAACCCACAGTGTCTGAGGTCAGAATTGATTGGTGCTACCAACCAACAAAATAGTGAAGAATCCAGATGTACCTCGGGTTTGTCAAACACTGCTTGAACCTTTTTCAAACCTTTGGATTCTGTTAAACAAAAACTCATTTTGCCAAGCACTTTTGCCCTTAATTTTTAAACCCCTGTGTATCTTAAGAGAAATTAAATCATATGTTTCTCATTCATTTATACTTAAATCATCAAAATGTTGTTTCATAAGAGCTATTGATGTCCAAGGTTTTTTGAACTTTGTAAACCTCTTTTCTTAGAAAAAGAATGTTGTGTTTGCTAGACATTTGAGTCCTGGTCAAAATGCCAAAACCAGGAGGTTTCAGTGGGTTCCACATTACCATAGAAAGCTTCTTTTTCTTTAGATCCACATAAAACCAAACCAAAACCCAAAGGTCAGCTGACAATATTTTTACTTTACAATGACACTCTTTCCTCTTCAATTCATGGTGTAGGAGTATACTGGAGGGTTTGACATTTTGCTCTATGTTTATAAAATTTCTCCAATAGAATAATTTTACAAGATCTCTGTAACCTTGGAGACTGCCCATTCAGAACTGTTCATATAAATTAGCATACAAAGCCCAAAACAGAAACTTTTGACGTTTAAAACATTATACCTGCAGACCAAAAAATAAGCAGTTTAAGAGGGACCCCAATTCTTTTCAAAGGTGTCATTCTATCTTTTCATTTGTAATTTTTTAATCAATAACTGAAAATAATAACTGTTACCCGAAGGCCTCTCTAATTTTCATTTACAAAGGAAATGCATGCTGTTAGAATTCAATAAAAGTGTATTTTCAAAATTATTTCTATTAAATTAGAAGTAATCGGTTAGCATTCTTTCAAAAAATATAGCACTTCAAAATAATAGTCAATTTTAAGAGCATTTATAAAACACTTTGCATTATATGTTGTACGAGAAATGAAACACAAAATACATTTTAAAATAAAGATAGGATTTTCTTCCAGTCATTTGTTAATTGTTATTTTCTTTAAAGTACTTTAAAAACACCATAAAGTGTTACCAAGATTTAAAAACTTTTGGTTTATAGAACATCTTGCTTCTTGTTTTTGAGATACTTCACAACAAAAATCCAAGGTCACTTAACTTGTGGTTTGGAGTCCTACAGGTTTCTTAATTTCTTCTTCATTTGGCTGAACTTTTGATAAAAATGAGACACTGGAGACTATGAAACCCAAATAGATTTTGTTCCTGTATTTTGCATTTTATTTACCATTGCAAGCTTGACTTTCCAAACGCTTAATGGATACTTTTAAGGTTTTAACCAATTCTAGGTGTTTGGTTTTTAAGATTTTTATTTAATTGCTTATGTAACACACAGCCTTCTACTATTCATTAGAATGGTTTTGCAAATGACTTAAGGTCTGTTGCTTTGACAAATAAAAACCAGGCTTGTTATTCAGTCCACAATTGAACAATAATTACAATGCTGATTATCTTTTGTTGAGCTTGCTTAATAAAGCCCTAAGTAGTTTAGTAGGATTTATAGCTTCCAGGATTTGAACAAGAGGTCACACAGGTCTTTACTTTTTGCCAGCTGACCTTTTGTTTGAGTTTAACCCAATTTTTTGCTGCTTTTACATCTACTCTCAAAAGTCAGGATGTTATGTTACACAGATCTCTATATGTATGTTACATAGATCTCTATAGCTGTCTAATCAAGTTATTTTCCTTTTTTCATTAAATTTTACTAAGATAGCTAGTTAATTTAAGAATAAGACTAACTAGAATTAATCACTGTAAACACAGCTATGTCAAAGACAGAACAGTGAAATCGGCCACAGGCTTTAATGGATAATGAATAGCTTTCTACAAACTCTTAAGAATATTAGTTGGTAATGAATATTGAACTATTTTCTACAAACCTCTAAGAATATTTTTATACACATTTATGATACTCTTAAATAAAGCTATACTTGAGTCTTTTTATTAAAACAAGAGAAAATTTATAATAATCATTTAATCTGATAATTGCAGTCCAAGATAAAATGAAGAAAAAAATCTTGTCCCCCCTCAGGTGTCCTTGCCTGCCTTGTCTGTGAAACAGGAAGAGAACATAGGGAATTTTGTTATTATTTTTTGTTGTTTTTATAATTAGATCCAGGATTCATCTCCCAAAATATTGAGCAACTGTCATATATCTGGTTTCATAGAGATGGAAACGCGGTCAGAGTCAAGATAGGAATACTGTTTATCCTTTCGGCACTGTATATTGCCTTCAACATTGATCTTAGTGTCTTCTCTTTTCTTTTTCTTTTTTTTTTTTTGTTTGTAGAAAGTGATTTATTTAAAGAGAGAAAAATAGGAGAAGAAGAGAGAAAGAAACAGCTAACTCTCACACTGAGTGAGAGAATCCAGAAGATAGAATCCAGGAGAGGAAGGCAGCTTCCACACTGAGTGGAAGGGAATAGATAGAGATGGAGTTTAGGAGGGGAAAACAGGTTTCCATGAGAGAGTATCGAAGGGGACTCCAGAGGGGAAATCTAGGAGAGAGAAAGATAGCTTCCATGAGAATGTTTGTGGAGGGGGGACCCAAACATGGAGTCCCATTGTCTTCTCTTTTCTGATATAGCTCAGTTCTCCTGGTACAGCAGGGGGCTTTATCAATATCTATGTCTTTATTGTAAATGGAAAAGCAATGTTTCATTTTGGTGATATTTTAGTAACTCTGTGGCTCTTCCAAGACTGAATAGTACCACCTCCCAGAGAGGTGCAACACTTGTTTTGATGGTTAAGTCCAGTATTTCTGTTCAAAAATTAGCTTCTAACATTGTTACCATCTTCAATAGCTACCTCCTGCTAAGATGGTTATAACATTGTATTCATTATAACAAATGTACAATAGTAGGCTCAATGACATGATGTTTTCTCAAACAGCTTCAAATACAAGTATTTTTAACAGAATGAGAGACAAAGCGGTGCAACAGAAAGGGTTCTGGAATTTGAATCATGTATTTTAGCCTGCTTTACTAATTGTGGGTACTGAAAATTACCATCTCTACATCTGCATCATTATTTGTGAAATGAGAATGATACTTATTTCAAAAAGTTTTTTGGGGATTCTGTGTTGGTGGTTTTGTTTTGTTCTCTTTTGGTGAGGATTAAATGAGATTAATATAGATGAAAGCTCAAGGCACAGGGTATGACAGGCAGAAAACAACCATTAAATGATAATTGGATCAGAGCAGAAGAAAAATCTTCACCATTCTTTTCAGCAACAAGTGTCATGCACTTAGCTGTTTGCTGAAAATCAAACCCAGCAAAATACAATGCCTTTTCTGGAAGAGGTTAGTTATATTTACTAGAATCTAGGAACTATATATTTTCTGCATCGTTTTATTATCACAAGCATCATCTACCATATCTTCCTCCATCCAGCTGGCTCAGATCAATGTAGAGAACTACCACTGTCAATCAGGATCAAGAATTCTCTGCTGAAAACTATTTGCATTTGTTCTCTCTCAGTCAAGAGATGAGGTCCCAGCATGCTTAGTTCATTCTCACACTGCTATAAGGAAGTTCCTGAGGCTGGATAATTTATGAAGAAAAAAAGTTTAATTGACTCATATTTCCATAGGCTGTACAGAAGCATGACTAGGAAGCCTCAGGAAACTTACAATCATGGTGGAAGGCAAACGGGAAGCAAGCATGTCTTACCGTGGCAGAGCAGAAGGAGGCAGGGAAGTGCCACATATTTTTAAATGCTCTCTTGTGAGAACACACTATCAGAAGAACAGCAGGGGGGAAGTTCGCCCCCGTGATCGAATCACCTCCCACTAGATCCCTCCCCCCAACAATTTGAGATGAGATTTGGGAGCTAAACTATATCAGGCTATCTAAGATAAACTGCAGTAATTTTCTAAGAATAAAATGTTTTTATTATTTTATTTTTTTATGTGAAAAAGCAGTACCGGTTCTAATATTTTTAGGTAGTATGTACTTGAGGAAATCTCATCCTGTGTGTATAGCTCTCATTTAATAATGAATAGGTTAGGCCAAATAATTTTTTAAATCTCTTCTAATTCCAATGTCCTTTTTTTTTTTTTTTTATAACTCTGGCAACTAGTTTTTAAAAGAATTAATTTTTTCAAGATAGGTATTTGCAGAAGAGGCAATGTTATATTTAAAAAGCTGAGAACAGCTACAGCACTGGGCTCGGCATTCAGAATGAGTCTTTATTAGTATTCACATTTATCTGAGGATGGAGACTTATAACACTTGTATTTAAATCCTCTTCATGATACTATTTTCTACCTTCCGGATGACATACCCTTATGGTTTGGAGTTAGTTTATCTTTTCAGTTATACATTCCACACAAATATTAATGCCTATTATTGGTGCTTTTAATATTATAGCCCATACCTACTTTGCAATTTATATGTGACTTGGCCAAAACACTTTTCAAGCCTCAGGATTTTTTTTTTTGCCTCCATAAAATAGAGCCAATAATACAAACTAATAAGCTTTTTAAGCCTTGATCACAGTGACTACCAAGAACCCAATAGATAGCTGTTATTATCACATTTTAATTAAGAAATTAAGTATCTGTTGATGTCTTGGAATAGAGTCACCGACTTTAAACATATTCACCCAAATAGTCAAAAACCTACCTCACACATACACACTTCACTAGAAGAGACTAAGATGTCTATGTGATTTTTTCACTAAAAAACTTGTAATTTAGCTTGGGAAAAAAGATATAATATTCAAGAAAAGTTGAGCAATATAAAAAGTAATAGTTATAAGAGATGCCACAAAATAGTTTTTATTAAACAGCAAATTAATGGTATAGAAAATACATGGAAATGAATTTCAGAGCTAGGAGACATCGCTGTTATGGAAGTCTATACAGAGCAGCTGACAATTAAGCCAAGTGAGTACAAATTGCTCAAATTGATCCAAATTGAGAATCATTACTTAAGCCAAAGGAAAAGTTTGCAAGGATACACATAGTAACATCCTACACACAAATACACACACAAACACACTGAAAAGAACTTTTTTGGGATAAATTCTGTGAGACACTGAGCACGCTGTCTGACCTATTATCAAACAGATAATAAATGTCACTTCTTATTGCAGAGGGCACAAATTTGTGTCCCATTGGGCAAATCAAGGCCACAAATGTTTTCTTTGGCCTATGTCAGAGTTTTACATAACATATAGGACAACTTTTTTAAATAGAAGATTTCATATTTGAAAAAGAAATCTATGGTTCTAGTTTCTCGGGAAAATCTTAAAGATTCGCTATAACTGAGCCTGCATTTCCTTAACGCAAATCTGCTGGAGCTGAACAGTTGCTGCTGCTTCGTTTAAACTTGACCTCAGTCACGAAGGTCTCCATCAACTCACTCAGTGCTTTCAGATGTACTTATACCCAGTACATGCATTGGCTATGACCTTGCAGAATTTGGCATTAGCAACCTCAAAAACTCTGGAAAAGGCTTCATTTGCTTCAGTCTCCTGGGAGAAGAGAGATGCCGTGAAGGCAGACCCATCCAGAGATCACCTGGGACAGGCTGAGAGGTAAGTAATCAATGAGAGAAAACTTTTCAGAAAAAAAAAAAAAAAATAGTAAAAGGCATCTTGCTTTCCTTGTTTCCCCTGCCTTCTAATCCTTTGTTAGAGTACATAGAAGAGGCTACTTAGGATTTTCTAAGCGCTTCATGTTCTAAAGGGCTAAATATGTGGACCAGTAAAAAGATTAGTTGGTTCTAATCTATGCTTTGACAGAGAAGTTTCAAAGTCTGTTGCCTTTGTATGACCATTTAATCCAGCTCACTGAAAGCAGCTAAGAATTTAGGACTGAAGTCTAGTAAGGAACAAAGAGTGGAAATTTAGTGGGAATTCACTTAGGTATCTTTTTAAAATCTAAGTGAAGTGATGAGTGGCTTAACAGGCTGCAATGCAAGGACCAAGGCAGCAGTTGCATTTCCCTATCCTCTGAGGTAGGACACACCTTAGGGTCACTGTACAGATTCTACAGCCTAAATCATGCTGGATAATCCTATTTTCCTTGATAATTTGTCAATATATTTACATTTTTGTCCAAAATGTCTAGATTTGCTTAAATATAGAGGTGGCAATCTAAAATAAACTCTTCCCCAAAATAATGAAACAAATTACTTCTTCCAGGACTAAAAATAATAGAAATTTCCATGGACCTTTCCAAATATGCTATAGCAGCCCAGAGCTGTCCTGCAAAAGGTCCAATAACAAGAAGAACACCACAATGAACCAAAAAGAAAGGCACTTGCAGCAGAATGAAAAGTGCAGGTCTACTGTTACTCCACCATGCAGTTGTTCATACATATGTCCTTGGAAACTAGAAAGAAAGAAATGCAGCAAATAGTGAATAGAAAACAGTAGAGCTGGAGCATTAGGTTATCACAGCCTGTTGTAGTTTATGGAGAAAAGAAGTTGTTTCTCCACTTTAGTGACACAGTAAAACCTTCACTAATCTGACACTTGAATGGTATGGCCTGTTTAGCCAAGTCTTCAACCGTGAAGGGTGATATTTGCCATCCCATCCAAAGAGAATGCCTCAGGCCCAACGGTATCTTCAGTATTAAGAACTGTCATAATGTTGTAATAGGAGGCATTTAGCAAGTTTCTTAATCCTTTTGTGTCCTACTTTGCTCCTCTAACATGGACGTAACAGTTCCAATTTATGTTGCTGATATTCTGTGTTTAGTAGAGTGTCTAACTCATAGTTAGTGTTGTTCATATGTCATTCCACTTGAAAAATTATATATTTATATACCATTTTTTAATGTTGCAGAGAGACTGAATCTTGTTGGCTATCAAAAACCTGAATAAATAATATTACCTTCATTTTTTTATATGGGAAATCTGAGCCAGAACAGTGATCTGTCCAAGGAAATCCTACAGGAGAGTGGTAGAACGCATACGAAAGCCCACGGTTCCTCAAACAATTCCATGCTACCTTATTTTTCTCCCTTTAATAACATAAGCACCAAAAAAAAAAAATTCTCCAAGAAACTAATACAGAAAAACATAACTCCAGTGATCATTTATAAGTCACTTTCTCAGAAAGTGAACAAAAAATAGAATTGCCTCTGAACAACAGAAATGCTTATTGATAAAAGTACTAAAATTTTAATAAAGCATAATTTAGTTGTTTATGCACAGGATGCTGTGAAGACTCTTGCATGTAACCAATTTTAGGCTGTGAAGGATTTAATCCTATTCCACAAAAGTCATCTCTCCAGGAAACACAGTCACTGAGATATCAGCGTACAAATTCCATCTTTGTGACAACTCATCAAGTTTATTTGTTCAATTACCTTCTGGGAAGAAAAATTATTGTGTCCATTTTGGAATTTTCTGTGAAATGTGATTGAATGAAAGCACTCTCTCTTCTTCACAGACTCTCCCCCTATCAGTAGGCCACCTATTAATAGTTGTAATATACTATTCCTCTTTCCTCAACTTGTTTGACACGGGGCAAATCCTTTCTAAAACTGGGCAAATGTAATAGCATGGCTCCATTTAGCAAATGCTAAAAATGTTGCAATCCATGATATATGTTACTATAAAAATAAATTACACTTACAAATTCTTCTCTTTAGCAAGATAAAAAGCTCTTAGAATGTTCAATAGCTTAATACATTATTAAACTCATTCTCAAATATTTCCATAAATACATTTAAAAATCATTGCTTTGGAACAATGCAATGCAAATGAAAATGTTCAGGTCATCTGCATCACTCCCAACCTATTATCCTCAAACTGATTCCTCTTTTATTTTCCTTAGAAACATGTGTTTGAAGGCTTCATTGAATTTAATAACAACATTAGAGAATAACTGCCATTTTTTACAGTTACTGATTCTTCTAAATAGAATGAATTGGCTCAAAGCAGGTCTAGTTGATTTTCTAAGAAATTAAATATTCACTATGTCAGTGATTGTATTACCAAAAGGAAAACCAGGCTGCTATTCTTGCTGTTGTGAGATACTTTTCAAGGGTGACTGGAAAAAAATTATATATTTTTTTAAAGAAAATATTTTGAGGTTGTGATATTCTGGTTCTATAGCTTTAGATAATACACAACTTTAGTTCTTCTTAAAGTTTTTTTTATTTTAGTTCTAACAAATTATTTTACAAAGTTTTTACAATTTAGATTTTAAAATAAAGGAAAGCATTTCAGACAATAAAATAAGTAAATTCAATTTTTATTTTTAGCTCAATTTGGTTGCAGTTGTTGCTTTTAAAAACGGTGCTCTCCTGTTACATCTTCTTTAAAATACTTCTAAAATTAGAAGCAGATCTATATTTTCTTTGCACTGCACTTGCTCTCTTTCCTGCCTCCTACTCTTACTGGAATGTTTTGTTATCCCCAGTGATAATCAACAGCTGTGTTTTCTCAGAGAACTTATTAGCAGCTGTGAAATGCTACTGTCCCAAGTAGCGGCATTTGTTGATGACTGTTGAGATGTAATTGCTGTGATAATAAAATTACTTCACAGGCTTCAGCCAGTCTTCAGTCAACATTTACTGAAACCTACTGTTTACAAAGTACTGACTCCACCACAGTCACAAAACTTAATTTAACTAAGGATGCAAAATGTAGGTGCTAAATTACTTTTACTGTATATCAGTGGGGACAAATTAATGCCACTAAGCTAAGTATGTATGTCTGAAGTGTGGCCAAATAAAACATAAAATAATCTAAAGGAGGAAAATGATACTCGCATTTGGACCCAAAGGAAGGGAGTGGTGGTGAACAAAGGGCATCTAGTAGTTAATTAGCCTTGAGAAGGTGAGGTATGGAACATCAACAATGAGACGGGGGTATAATAATGAAGCAAACACACTCTAATGCTTTCTAGTCTCATACTTGCTAAACATCTGCAAAAAGGGAGAAGACACATTTCAGTAAATTGCTTTTTCATTAGAAAAACGTCTTAAGTGAAATAGACTTACTGTAGCATGACTTCAAACTTGAAGGAGATTGAGATATGATGTAATAATACTTAAAAATAGCTAGAATCCACAACTTACATCATATTTAATAATAAAAGACTGAAAATTTTTACTCTAGTATCAGGAACAAGGAAAGAATTCCTGCTTTCACCACTGCTATTTAACATAGTATTGGAAATTCTAACCTGAGATATTAGGCGAGAAAAGTAAGTAAAAGGCATCCAAGTTGAAAAGGAAGAAGTAAAATTATCTCTATTCAGAGATGATGTAATTTTATATGTAGAAAATCCTAAAGATGGTATGCACAAAAAAAACTGTTAGAACTATTGATTCAGCAAAATTACAGAATATAAAATCAACGCACAAAATTATCTGCTTTGCTGAACACTAATAATGAACAAATGAAAAATTCAAAAATGAAATTAATTTTTGAATTTAATTTAATTCTTAATTTCAATTCAAAAATGAAATTAAGAAAAGAACTCTATTTACATTTACATAAAAAATAAAGTACTCAGGAATAAACTAACCGAGGAAGTGAAAGACACATACAATGAAACTTACAACACACTGTTGAAAGAAACTAAGCAAAACACAAATGGAAAGACAACTTGTGTTTATGGATTGAAAGCCAATATTGTTAACATGTCTATATTATACAAAGCGATCTACAGATTCAGTGTGATCCCTATCAAACTCCCAATGACTTCACTTTTTTGCAAAAATAGAAAAATTCATCTCAAAATTCATATGGACTCTCAACTGACCCCAAGTAATCAAAACAATGTTGTACTGGCATAAAGGTAGACATATAGACCAGTGAGAAAGAATAGAGATCCCAGAAATAAACCCTCGCATATAAAATGAAATGATTTTCAACAAGAATGAAAGACCATTTAATGAGAAAAGGACAATTTTTCTCAACAATGATGTTGGAAAAACTGGATATCTGCAAATGAAATAAATTAGACTTTTACTTTATACTTACACAAAAATTAACCCAAAAATGGATCAAATATCTAAACATAAGAACTTAAACTGTAAAAATCTTAGAAAGAACATAGAAGAAAAGCTTAATGACACTGGATTTGGCAACGATTTCCTGAATATGATACCAAAAGCACAATTAACAAAATAATAAAGAGATAAATTGGATTTTATCAAAATTTTAAAAATTTATTCATCAAAGAATACTATCAACAGAGTGCAAAAGCATATCAAACTCAAATAGGCTAAAAAAAAAAAAAAAAATAGAGTGCAAAAGCAACCCACAGCATGGAAGAAAGTATTTGCAAATTATATACCTGATAAGATACAAATATGCAGAATATATGAACTTCTACAACTCAACAACAATCAAAAACTTTTTAAATTGGGCAAATATCTTGAATGGAGAGTTCTCAAGAAAAGATATGTCAGTCAATAAACACATGAAAATATACTTAATGTCACTAGTCATCAGGGAAATGCAAATCAAAATTACAAGGAGACACCAATTCATACCCATTAGAATGTCTATTATCAAAAAAAAAAAAACACAGAAAACAAAAAGAATTGCTGAGGATGTAGAGGAATTGGTATCATTATGCACTGCTGGTGAGAATGAGAAATGGTGCAGCCACTATGTAAGAGCCATATGGCAGCTAATCAAAAGATTAAAATTATAATTACCATATAACTCAGTAATTCCAATACTTGGTATATGCACCAAATCATTGAAAACAGGGACTCAAATAGATATTTGTACACCCATATTAATAGCAGCATTGTTCACATTAACTAAAAGATAGAAACAACCCCAAATGTCCATCAACTAATGAATGGATAAACAAAATGTGGTATATACGTAACAATAGGATATTATTCATCCTTAAAAAGGAAGGGAATTCTGACACATACTACAATATGTATGAACCTTGAAAATATTATGCTAAGTGAAATATGCCATTAACAGAAAGATAAATGTGTGATTTCACTTATCTGAGGTACCCAGAATAGTCAAATTCATAAAGACAAAAAGTAGAATGGTAGTTGTCAAGAGTGAAAGAAAAGGAAGAATGGGAGTTACCATTTAATGTACATGAAACTTCAGCTTGAGAAGATGAGAATAGTTCTGGAAATGAGCAGTGGTGATAGATGCATAACAAAGTGAATGCACTTAAATTCACTGAACTCTATATTAAGGTGATAAAATGGTTAATGTATATACTTTTCACCACAATCAAAATGAATAACATAATCAATATGATAGTAATATCTATAGGAGAAAGATGAAAAACATGAGAATTGTTTTGTCTTGATAAGAGCTATTGATTATTGCCATCAAATAAAAGGGCTTTCTAAGGAGGATTTGATTAGACATTGCAAATGGAGAAGTAAAAAAAAACTGAAATAACAGTAATTTGTTAGAAAAACTTTCACCTTGGCACTGAGTGTCAAATAAAAACTAAAATAAAAAGAAAGCTGAAGAAAATTGGATTTAAGTGAATCAAGTGAGGGATCTGCACAGAACACAAACAGGGAAAGGAAAAAGAAACTTGAAGAAAGGACACAGGGGACTTTGACCAAGAAGAGGGCTTGAATCCATACACCCATCCCACATTAGGTTTGTCTGAGTGCTAGTTTCAAAAGTAGGCATTTAGGCATTGTTTATGATTTGAATAACATTTATCCTTCAATGGTTGCTCAATATATTTTCCCACCAGAGGGGCAGTATATTATAATGGAAACATTAATGGCTAGAAATTGGAGGATGCAGAATCCAGGCTAGGTTATGTCATCAATGATTTGCTTTGGGGCAAATCAGTCGACCTCTGTGTGTCTCAGTTTTCTTATTGATAAATAAAAATGTTGCACTACAGGAGTTCTAGAACTTCTTGATTTCCTAGTTTGTGATATTATGTGGCTCTGGTACAGACAAGAGGCAGAGAAATACTGGGTAGCTCTTGAGGGTGGCTCCCCCAGCAAAGACCCCACCCCCAAGCCTGGAAACCTGTGGCCCTAAATGGAACAGGCGTTCCTGTTTTTGCACCCAAATGTTGCCTTTTGGCCTGCCACAAGAACCCAGGTACCAAAAGGGCACTGAGATGGTTAACACTTAAGCCATATGTGGGTGGCAGAGCTAAAAGAGCACTGTAACATACCTACTGGGGCTTTGGGAGTTGCAGGCACCCACCCCTAGACACTACCAGAGGGCTGGAGTTCAAAAGTACTCACCCCACCTCCTGCACTTGTCATTCTGTGTGCTTCCCTTCCTGTAAGGTGTTTGAGTGTGGACGGCAGCAGAGCAGACGAGCCACACCCCCCTCTTGCATGTCATATGAGGGAGGTCAAGGAATAATCCCATTTCAGCTCCAAATCTCCTAAAGAGACAAAAATTGCATGTCAACAATAAAAAGTAAAAAGCTTTCAATGTAAAAACTGGTATGATGGTACTTTAATTGAAATTAACAGTATATAAAAGTAGTATAAACATCCAGAGGGTGTGTGTTACAGTGTTCTCTTTCAGTTTTGCCATCCTCTGATGGCTTACGTGTTTAATAACTCAGTGGAGGATCAGAGTGACAGTCTTTTTACCTGCCCTCTTGGTATCTGAGCTCTTGTCTGGCAACCAGGAAGAATCAGACTACACAAATGAATTAAACAGTGGTGAGTGTGGTGATTTTACTGAATGGTGCAAGTGGCTCTCAGTGGGATGGGAAGCTAGAAAGGGAATGGAATGGGAAGGTGGTCTTCCCCTGGAGTTCAGCCATCCTCAACTAAACTCTTCTCCAAAGTCCCACCATCAAGCCATCCTTTTGAAGTCAAGCTGCTTCTTTCAATGCTCAGTAGCTTCTTTTCTTCTCTCCTTCTCTGCCATTCTGCTGTTGTGCCAGTGGAGCTCGGGGTTTTTATGGGTACAGGATGAGGGGTGGGGCAGGCCAAAAAGCAACAATCAATCAGGAAAACAGGAATACATGTTCTCACTTTGTGCCATGGGTCCAGGCTTGAGAGTGGAGCTTCACCAGGGATCCCACCCTTCTCTGCCTAGTATTTCCCTGCCTTCTGTTCATATCATTTACTCAGTCTGAGAAGAGCAAGAAGATGTTTTGGAGGCACTCACATCTGTGATGAGTCTTTCACAAGAAGACATTGTTAATCAGGGAAAATGGCAAGAAGGGTGTAGGCTGGGAAGTTCTAGGATAAAACAGCAACTTGAACAATGATATGGATATGATGATCTCATGTTACAAGGGATTTGATGTCCTGGACCGTAGGTGCATATGCATGTGTGCACAATGAATCAAGACAAAAATATTTTTACTGTGTTTTGTGGTGAAAGAGGATGAAAGCTCAGTGAAGATACTATTTGGAAATATATGTCAAAAGTAGTATATGTAGAAAATGACAAATAGTAGTATTGAGGATGAAAAAAATATATTTTTGAAAATATTTTGGTAGTATTTGGTAAAATACTCCGGACTTGGTAATTCACTAAGAAGAGATCATAAAGAAGAGAAGAACTTAAGGAGATTTCCTAAGTTTCTCACTTTGGTGACTGAGTATGAACAGATGGCAGTGTGACTAACAAAGCTAGAGCATAAAGAAGAACCAGCCAATTGGGAGAAAATAGCAAGTTGAAGAAAGACAAAGGAGAACTACCATTAACCCATTTCTTCAGTATGAATGCATGTATTTGCTCCACCAATTACTCAATAGACAACCAGAAGATATGAGAAAGCATATTTGCAGAAGATGTGTGAAAAGACCTAAGAGAAGTACAGTTCACTAGGCCCTCAACTTACAAAATGCTCCTGAAAAAACTACACTCCCATGTTTTACCTTCCTTTTCTCAAAGGAAAAACACATCTACTCTCTGGGACCCCGATACAAATAAAATAAATGATAAAACAGTTATAGTGAATATACTGAAAAATACTGAATACCGAAAACTAGGTCACAAGTTATGTGTGGAAGAAGAGAAACAGTCTCACAACAATTCTGCAGAATCTTGTATAATCTTCTACTTCCTTGAACAGTTAGGCAGGGACTGGCATATGTTCCAGGCAATGCCTATGGTGGACACTATACCTTCCTATCTTAATGTCCTCTGGCAAATAAGACATTTACTCCCATCTTTATATACGTTAGTCTCTAGCAGGCACAACATATTGTCACCTCCATCTCCGCCTCCTTATCTTGCAAAAGTTAGGGTTTTCAAATGGCTACACCACTAGGAATTACCAGATGTGAACATCACCTTAGGAGTTGAAGGTCTCTGGAGACAATGCTGACTGTGCAGCTGGTATTTTTCTGGTTGGTAAAATCTAAGTCTCTTCTGATTTACATGATCCACTCAGAATGTGAGGTGCTTCATCTTTTGCAATTTTGTAAATGTAGGGACACAAGTCTTCTATCAACTATTATTAAAATAAGAAAAATAGATAAATTGTCCCTTCTTCTCTAACTTCTGTTTCTATAAAGCCAACATTTTTCACAAGACTGTGCTATGGACAATTGGGTAAGTACCATGTTAAAAATAATTTTTATCAGTTACAATAACCCACTAAAACCTGAACAACTTTCAAGGATTCAAATCTGCTATTGTGATGAAATTTCAGTAATAGGGAAATTTCAGAATAATTTCTCACCTGTCTTAGTCCATTTGTGCTGCTATAACAAAATATCACATACTGAGTAATTTATAAAGGACAGAAATTTACTTTTCATTGTTCTGGAGGCTGGGAAGTCCAAGATCAAAATATGGACAGGTTCAGTTGTCTGGAGAGGACTACATTCTCCAGAGGGGGAGGAATGCTCTGTCCTCCCATGGCAAAAGGTGGAAGGGCAAGAGATCAAATACTATATGAAGCCTTTCATAAGGGCCTTAATCCCATTCAAGAGGGAGAAACTGTCATGGCCTAACCACTGTTTAAAGGCCCCACCTTTTCATGCTATCACGTAAGTAACACCTAAACTTTGGAGGGTACATATTGAAACTATATTATTCCATTTCTGGCCCTTCAAAATTCATGTCCTTCTCTTGTAAAAAATATATTCATTATATCCCAAAGCCTCAAATCTTAACCCATTCCAGCATGAAATTTAAAGTCTAAAGTCCAGAATCTCACCTAGAAATCATCCCGAGGCAAATTACTTTCCGGCTATGAACCTGTGAAATCAAACAAGTTATGTACTTTCAAATACAGTGGTGTAATAGGCATTGGATAGGCATTCTCATTCCAAAAAAGAAAGAAAGAAAGAAAAAGGTAACAGGTTCTGAGTAAGTCTAAACCCCAACAGGGCAAAAATCATTAAATATCATGGGTTGAGAATAATCTTCTTTGACTCCATGTCCCAACTTCCAGGTATACCGGAAGGAGACTGGATCCCCCAAGGATCTGAGGGACCCCACCCTCATGGCTTTGCTGGACACATTCCTTGCTGCTATTCTCGTGGGTTATAGTCAGGTGTCTGTGGCTCTCTCAGGCTAGTATTGCATGTAAAAGGCTCTACAGATCTGGAATCTCAGGAGCAGTCCTGCCTCATGACTCTAGTAAATACCACCCTAGTGGGAACTGTCTGTAGTGGCCTTCACCCCTCAGTTCTGCTGGGCTTGCCTTAGTGGAGACACTCTGTGGCAGCCCCACCCCTGCAGCAAGTCTCTGCTGAGGCCTTGAGGCTGTCTGAAATATCCCGTGAAATCTAGGTGGAAGTGAAAATGTGCCCACAGCTCTTGCACTCTGCAAACCTGCAGAATTAGCACCAAGTGGACACTGATAAGGTTTATGGCTTGTGCCTTCTGGAGGAGCAGCCTAAGCCACACATGCACCTTCTTGAGCCACAGCTGGGGCAGCTGAGGAGTGCTGTACCAGAATTTGGGAAATAGGGGCTTGAGACAGCTCTGGGTAATAAGCCCTGGGGTCCTATAGGTGCCCTGGGACTCCCCCCACCTGCACTCAAAATTCATTCTGCCCTCAAGGCCCTGGCACTTTGGGCCTTTGATGGGAGTGTCAAGTGTCAGCCCTGAAGCTCTCTGAAATGTCTTTGGGGTCATGCGGTCATGCTTCCATTGTTTTCATGAATAGCATCTGGCTTCCTTTTTTTTTTTTAAATCCATACCAGTCTCGTTAAATGGTTGCTTGGCCACATCCTGGTTCTTTTTCTCCCCAACATGCTTTGCCTTTTCATTCTTTACAGGACCAGGCTGATAATTTTCCAACTCTTTAAGTTCTGCTTCTCGTTTGGTTACAAATTTCATCTTTAATTTGTTTCTCCCTTTTCACATTTTACTATTATAGGCCATTGGGAGACACACTTCTGAACACTACCACCGGAAAATCACACATACTGTAACGAGAGCATTCCCTGACCCCCCCTGCAGGATGTGTGACAGAGGTGTGGCTCACCGTGCATGCTCAAACCCCTTATGAGACAGGGAGCATGCAGACAGAAGGTGCAGGAACTGGGGTGAGTACCACTGAGTTCTGGCCACACAGCAGCATCCAGGGCTGGATGTCTGCGATTTCTGAAGCCCAGGTGGCCATGTGTTATAGTGTGCTCTTTTAACCTTGCCATCTGCAGATGGCTTAAATGTTAACCAGTTCAGTGTGCTCTTGGTACCCAGGGCGTTGTCTGGTGTCCAGAGAGAATCAGGTCACACACGGACTTGAAGGATAACTGCGGGGGTTCTTATTGAGTGGTAGAAGGCTCAGTGGGATGGATGGGGAGCTGGAAAGGGGATGGAGTGAGAGGATGATCTTTTCCTGGAGTTTGGCCATCCAGGGGCCAATCTCTTCTCCAACCTCCCCAGCTGAACTCCTCTAGGCATACTAACATTCCTTTTATTTTCTCTGCTGTGCCATTCTGCCATTTTTCTGTTCTTCTATTCATCTCCTCATGGAGCCGGGAGTTTGAGGTTTTCACGGGTATAGGATAGAGGGGCATGTCAGGCCAAAGGGCAACTTTTGGATGTGGGAAACAGGAATGCCTGTTCTTATTTAAGACCGCAGGTTTCCAGGCTTGAGGGTGGGGCCTTTGTCGGGGATGAGCCCTTTTCTACCCAGTATTTCCCTGTCTCCTGTTCGTATCAACACCACCTATAGGGAGACCACAAGTACATACCAAATTAAAGTAGTGATTTTTCTCTCTCTTTCTCATCTTCACTTCCCTCAATAAAGAATACAAGCCTTAAAAAAAGAAAGAGAAAAAATATTTCTGAGCCAAGCTATAGCTTCTCTCTTCTGAGCCCTCTTAGTCATATTCTCTGTCAGTAATTGTAAAGGTGTAGTTTAATTTGAATAACCAAAGGTCACCAGAAAGTTATAAAATTATTCAGCATATCAATACATACTAAAGGGGATTGGGACGTAATAGAAAAGACTTGAAAGTAATGAGAGAAAAATCCTTTTTTTTTAATTGAAAGAGACATAATGTTGTATCATAATTAAAAATACTACAACAGATACTGGAGCTAGATTGCCTGGGTTAAATCAGTTTGCAGCTTACAAGTTGTGTGATCATGAACAAAGCATCCTGACATCTTAGTTTATGGAGCTAATACCAGTACCTACCTCATGGAGTTGGAAAGAGGATTATATAAGCTAATATATGTAAAGTAGGGGCATGAAGTCAGTACTATATAAGTATTAGCTACTGTATTGACACCCCATTAACCAGTTACATTTGACTAAGTTTGAGGTTCACTTTTGTACTTAATTAAATTGAATTCTTTCATTTGTATTGATAGATTGTTCTCTATACACTGCTATAATTTTTGAAAAAGGAAACTATCCCACAAACCATGAAACTTCTCACAAATATTTATTGATTTTCCTTCCAATAGATCTAATAAGTTACATTCTTATTGTATTAATTTTACTGAACTATGCTAATTAGAAATTAGATGACAAGTTTTCATTATTTATCAAAACTAGTTTTATCACAAATAGTTTAATTTCTGACATAAAAGCTTATCTTCCCTCTTTAAAATATTGAAACAATTAAATCATAGCTAAAACTAAAATATCACATCATTTTTATTATAATATATAAATATATTTGCTATCTTGCTAAATCAGATGCGTATATGTGTATATGATTATACATGTTTGTATAAATACACATATACAAACTATGTATATACTTTTAAATCATACAACACTTACTGATTTACTGCTGCATATGAACAAATATCTTGGATTTAATGAAATGAAAATTTATGGCCAGGAGCAGTGGCTTATACCTGTAATCCCAGCACTTTGGGAGGCTGAGGCAGGCAGATCACTTGAGGGCAGAAGTTTGAGACCAGCCTGGTCAACATGGAAAGACCCTGTCTCTACAAAAAATATAAAAATTAGCCCTGGTGGTGAACACCTGTAATCCCAACCACTCAGGAGGCTGAGGCATGAGAATCATTTGAACCCGGAGGCAGAGGTTGTAGTGAGTTGAGATCACACTACTGCACTCCAGCCTGAGTAACAGAGCAAGACTCTGTCTCAAAAAAAAAAAGAAAAAAGAAGGACAAAAAGAAAACTTACACTTATTAATACTCTCAATGTTTTATGAGAGAATAATTAAAAGCTCATTCCTCATATATAATATTTAACACTCCTTTCCCTTTAACTCCGATTCCTTATTTGTTCTTGAAATATCTGTGGTATCAACTAAAACGCAAAAGCAGAAGTTTGCTCTAAGTCAGAACGCAAGAGCAAACACAATGCAGAAAATCTATGATAGCACATTCTCTTCATATGCTTTATAAAACTACATGTTTAAACCTCAAATTTAGAAAAGCAGGTTATGACTGATAGAAGGTGCAGCCCAAATGACATGCTTTGGCATCTGTCAGGTTTTGGACATTAAACAGCGACATGGTGGTGATACTAACACTACTCCATTCACTGTACTTTTAAAGAAAAGAGGACAATTTCAGCAACCTTCAATTTATTTAGTTACAGAAAGTTTATTGAACTTCAGTTAACGTTAAGGCCTATTAACAGCAAGAAGAATTCAGATTTCTGCCACTGAGAATTGGGGAAGACTGATGACATTAATAAGATCCAGATCCCCAGGCCAAACAACTGCAATCTTCCTTATCCACTGTCCCACAAAGTGAGTTTGTTAAAGATTTTCATCTCCTCTCAGTGGCTTTCCCTACCCCCCACCCCCCATCTCTGATCTGCAACAGGGAAGGGGAAAGGGAAAATAAGTAGAAGCCACCAGAAATTACTGTTCTAATTTAGCATTAGCAGGAATTTGTAAACCACCACTAAGCAGATAAAGCTAAGAGCTACTAACTACAAACATAACCAAACAATAACCTCTGTGACTGTTTAATGGAGACCTTGATTAGAAACACAGAAACCAGGAGCCTTTACTGGAAACCAGGGAGCAATAATGTATTCAGAGAGAAAGGATAATAGGGCCTGTACAGAAAAATCAGCATTCTGGAAAGAAAAGAGAGGAAAAAGGGAGGTAATCAGGTATAGAAGGAGTTAGAATTAATACAGTAATTTGACTCTGGCTGTAAAGTATTGACACTGGATTATTATTCTGAAGTTAATGAATTAACACACTGGAATAAAGAAATACAGTATTTAGAAACACTTGCCTACTTTAATTTTGCAGGATTGTATATAGATACAGGTAGATTTCTGGATTTTGCTTTAAAATGTAGTTTGTTGTTTAGAACTACATGAGTTACTGAAAAATCTTTTCAGGATATTGGATTTCATGTTTCATAGTCAGTTCATAGTAACATACTTTGCATATTTACTTGTTTCCAAAGGCTTGCCCATGCATTTAAAGAGCAAATTAGAGTGCACCTGGTAATAGCCTTAGAGGAAACTCCACAAGAATTACAGATATCATTTTCTACATCAGTAGTTAAAAATTTTGTCCACTGACAAAAAATGTCCACAGTAGTGTGGCTGAAGTGTCTCTTACATTACCTAAGCACAAGTGTTTCCTTATATTTAATTTTTTCATTTCCAAAAATAGATTTAGAAATTACTGTAGCACCTCACTCTTCCTAGTAATAATCAAGGTCAATGCTAAGGAAATTATCCATTTTATTGAGCCAATATTCTATATTATGTTGTCCAACAGAGTAATCACTAGCTATATGCTATTCAAATTTAAGTTGATTTTTAAAATAATATAAAAAAATTCAGTTCTTCAGTTGAACTAGCCATATTTCAAGTCTTTGGAGAAAACCGAATGTGTCTAGTGGCCAGTGTTTTGGGACATGCAGACATAGAGCACTTTTTATCATTGCAAAAAGTTATATTGGACAGTGCTGTATAGTAAGTCAAAACAGTTCAGACAATTATATTTGCAGAAATGAAAATTATAATAAATATAGAAAACACATTTCTTGTTTTTGTCATTATTTTCAACAATTTTTCTAAATGGTAAATGTTTCTAAAAGAGTGTATTTTCCATTCTAAAATTGTATACCATGTCTTATGTATCTCTGCAGGTTCTCCATTTTATGCGTTTATTGCCCAAAAAGTAAAATTTAAAGTAATTAATTCCCGTAAAATAGCAAATCTAATAAAGGTTTAAAATAGCATTTACTTTCAAAGATACAACAAAATTTAAGACTTTGTAGCCAGGTTATTCTAAATTATAATGTTTTCAAAATAATCGGAATAAATGAGACTAGACCTAAATATGACATGCATATAAAAATAGAAACAGCTGTTCATTAGTCCAGGATTGATATTATGGAAATACTAAATATTCGCTAAATCATTGGCATGAGTATTTCAATTTTTTTTTAAAAAAAGAATAAGTCTATGCGCACCCAATATAGGAGCACCCAGATACATAGGGCAACTTCTTGGTGACTTACAAAGAGACTTGGACTCCCACACAATAATAGTGGGAGACTTTAACACTATATTGTCAATATTGGAGACAGAAGGTTAACAAGAATACCCGGGACTTGAACTTAGACCTCGAACAAGTAAACTTAATAAACATTTACAGAACTCTCTACTCCAAATCCACAAAACATACATTTTTTTTCAGTAACACATCACATTTATTCTAAAAGTGATCACATGGTTGGGAGTAAATCACTCCCCAGCAATTGCATAGCATTTCATAGGTTTAAATGAAATATTGGTTGGCTGTTTGTTATTTTCCTCCCTTATTCTTTCCTGTCTCCATTGTATAACACAATTATTAGTATAAAAGAGCTTTTTAATATCCATTTCTAGACTGCATTCTAGCCTGGGCAATAGAGCAAGATTCCCATTCTCTCTCCCTCTTTTCTTCTTCTTTTTCTCTTTCTTTCATTCTCTTTTTCTTCCTTCTTTCTCTCTTTTCTTTTTCTTTCAAAAAAATAAAAATAAAAATAAAAATAAAGAAATCAGTGCTAAATTGTATTAAATATTTCAAAGTATTCATTCTTGCAATATATTTTTACACAAAAGCCAAATATAAACTGCATAATCTGATCTCCAAGAATTAAGAGGTTTTAATATTACTGACAATAACATCAGCAGTGGTATTGGAACCCCAGGATCTCATGAATGATATAAGTAAGTACAATTTTTATTTGTTGAAGAGCCACTGGATTTGATTTTCCTTTTAAAATACTGATGTTAAAAAAATGGAAAAAAAAATTATGTATGCATGTATGCATATATACATATAAATATAATCAGAGTTTTCACAAACACTCTTGAAAGAAAACATTGTCTTTAAACATGTATGGTGACATTTCAAGCAAAGTGTAGCCTAAATATATGAGGAGTTAATCTGATGCCTGTAACTTAGCACCTTTGTACTGTGGTAGTGGAAAGGTATGGATCACTTAGTGGTTTCAGATGTTAGACTTTAATGAACTAGGATGGGTTTCCTTAGCATGACATCAGTTTATCTAGTTTATTAGCTTTGTAGTTTAAAAATTTATTATTTTTTCGTGTCTGCAAGCATTTTCATGACTTTTCTTCCTTTTGAAAAATGTTCCATTTGTTGTGTTACATAGGAAATAGTCCATTAAATAACCACTTAATTGCTAGAATTAGCTTATTCAATTATGATTCAGTTTCTTTTAAATGTATTTCTTTAAGGAAATTAAAAGATCCAATTATGCAGGCTTATGTCAATTTTCATTAGAAGGTCTCAGCAATTGAATTTTATGAATACTAGTACTTTATGGCACTCAACTGATGAGGGGAAGGGACTATGCATTTCAAGTATCTTTAAATCTGAAATGAGTTTTGTATTTCTTATAATATGTATTCTCATTAACTGTATAGTATTTTTTTCAAATAGTTATTTTTAAAATTATCAATTAGTTATACTTTGGGCAACCAAAATAGTAAAAATTTTAATAACATGATCTCTGGATCCATATGCATGGTCAGGCTACATAAATTATCTGCCAGTTATATAGCAGTCTTGTGAGAAATCTCAGACTCATGGGCATGCTCGCATGCTCATAACCCATCTGATGTGTTCATTGTGCCTGAATTGCTTTTTTAAAAAGTTCTTTTCTTAAATTTACCATGTGTGGTCTGCCTGGACTACAGCTAATTGGAATAGACATGGGAAATAAGTCAAAACAACCATCCTGAAGGGACAGTATGAGGGAGACTCTGACCAGTGTGTCTATCTACTCTGGGGTGACCAGTCAAACCTGTTACAACCTCTTTTTCCCCACTTAGAGAGAGAAAGAGAAAAAAAGATAAAGTTAGCTGGCAATTGACTAAACTGGTTGAATAAAGGTAGAGAAGTGGCTCAATGCTTTTGCAATAGCTAATAGAATTGCTATTGAGCCATCAGACCTGCTCTTGAACTATAAATCCTAATTTTGTTTGACTAAATGGCAACGAAAGATGTTACAGTTATCTGTGATGCCTCATTAAGACATTTGAGACATTTTCCTTGTCCACCCCCGCTACCTTTCTAACAAGCCATTTGTGGAAACAAACTAAATTTATTCTTACAACCTGAAAAACATCAAACAACATATAGATTATTACATCCAAGTCCATTGGATATAAACATTTTTCATTGATAAAAATGGCTCCAATCAATGGGAAGAAAACTAAATGGAAGAGAATATGTAATATAAAGTGCTGGCTTCCTGAAAGTACAGTAATCTTACAAATTTGTTTATGGAGTATCTTTCCCATTTAGCTTCAGATATAGCTTTGCAAAGAATAAATTAAGAGGTGGAAAGGTTATGGGCGCGGTTCTAGATATGTTCAGGCCTCTTTGTGGTTATGTGATGAATGTGGACAATGAGCTCATTAACTATTTCATTTGATAAAAATCAGCATCAAAATGAGCTCATCAAAACACAAGTAAAATGAAATAGAAGACAAGAATTTCCTTTTTCCACAATCTTATGTAGTTTCTGAAAGAAAAAGTTATTTTTTTAGAGCCATACTCAAACAATTTTGACAATTTTACCCAGTCAGTTGTCTCTCTATTATAAATTCAGAACATGGAGGAAACACAAGTAGTCAGTAGCCATTAGCTAAAAACATGCAGATCATCATAAGAGAGGAAGTGTAGGTCCACAATTGCTGACCTGACTCCATGCCTGTCTTTGGAGAGCACAAAAAAATCTCCTTGAACTCTTATTAGAATGTGTTTTTCTTCACCCCGATAAAACTAGTTGAACTCCTCACTTAGGTACACCTTACGAAAGAGCAATGACTTTAGATAAAATCATTCTTTGCACTTTCAAAATTAGTTTGAGGTCTGGGTGCAGAAAGGGAAAAAAGTTCAGTGTTAAATATTGTAAGACTTCCGCAGTTTTATATGTAACATCAGGAAGAAGGAACTCCCTACACAAGGCTATTTTCATGGTTCTCATTATCACATAGAGTTAATCAAAAACAGTTCAACCTCAGGCAAATATCCCTGAGATGAACGTATTAAAGAGAAATAAAGCACCTCAGTCACTTGGATACTAATTAACCTTAAGACGCCCAAATGAAAGCGAAATTTGATGTGTTTTCTCTGAAATATTTTCCCTTAAATACTAATAAATGCAGGGTTAATAATATATGCATTATACATTATCAACCCTACACTGTGGTGTATCATATCAAACCAGCAAGTGACTGTCCTCACTATGTACCTTGGGCACATGAGGAGTTGTAAATATATGCCTGTATAATTTAATGCATGGCACATTGATTTTATCATGAAACAACATGTTAAAATGCTACAGTGCTATTGTTTAAAAACGTCAAGAGCTAAAATACTGACTACAGTATGCAATCCAGATGGCAAATTCTCAAGGCAAAGGACTGGAAAAGGAAAAAGAAAAAAAATAAAGAGTTGTTTGGGTTTCTCAGTCATGCAGCTTCCTAGCTTGCTTTTACCTTTCAGCACTAGCAAGGATTTAAATGCAATAAAAGCAGTTAGTATAACGGAGAAACAGGATTTGTTACAGGTCTGCTAGTCTTTTAAAAACATCTTTATTCCTCCTAACATGGCCTGGGCTATTTAAGTTCCTGTGTCCCACTAATAATAAATACAGTACATTAAAGTCGCTTTATTTATCTAACTTCGCATTGCATGCAAGCCAATACACACATGTTATTTACATACAGTATACATTTTTCTGCTATTTAAATTTTGCAGGATAAGGAATATCCAGTGAACTAATTTTCAAAATGTGTTTATATGTCATGTGTAACTGATAAAACAACTAGTTAGAATACAAATATCAAAAAACAAATGCAATTTTCTTAATTAAAATGTCACTCATGCAACTATGCCAAATCACATTTTAATCAAATAAAGCCAGACCTTATCATTAAAGACAAGTACTTCAATTGCAGAATTTTAAATAGCTTAATTGTATATGGAAAATGTGGCTTGAAAATATAAACACAATTAAGACAACTTCTTTTAGTCTTTTTGGTCAGCCTACTAAGAAGGATAAAAGTCTTGCATGTATTTGAGATTAGACGCAGCATTAATTGGCAGCACTTTGTCACAATATCCCATTTACGTAGTCTTGACTGTTCTTGCACAATAAACAACATTATCTTTCAGTTTTTTTGAAACTTTTATTTATGTTGGAGATAAAAGGCTTTAGAAGTTCCCCAAATCTCCAGAAACCATGAGATATTTAATACAATATCCACCTCAGTAACTCAGTGATCACGTATTTCACCTATTTGTTTTAAATTCCCTTTTTGATTTTTTTTAAAGGTAGTCGTCCAGCAGCTACAAACATTATCAATTGACTTTTCTTGAACAAAAGTTCCTATTAACAAAATATAAATTCGATAACGGTTATTACTGCTGCAACAACACTGAGATGAGTCTAGCCATAATATGTCAGTAACATGAAAACTGCTAGGTTTTTTGGTTTGGAATTTATCTGGGTTTTCAATCAGGCTTAGCCAACTTGAGCAAGTAGTTCTTGTGGGCAACAATTATGGGTTTTACTTGCGTGTTTGATTTGTGTTTGGATCTTTTTTTTTCTTATTTGATCACCAAGGCACACACAAATATTCGTTTCAAACCTAAAGCCCTGAAAGTAAGGCATTTTTTAGCTAGTGAAATCCTAATCTTGTTTTATTATGTTGTCAATGAGCTGCTGAGAGTTGCCTTGGCTTGTTAACATGATAGCAGACAGATGAGAAGAAATAAAAAGTACTGGCCTGTGAAAGCCAAATCAAAGAGCCAGATAGAGGAGAATCTCGAGTTACCCAGGTGAGGCCCTCAGTGCTTAGCTAGTGACCATCTAATGGTCAGAATGCTGTAGGTTCCGTTTGGATGATCCAAACGTTAAAACATGGGACTTCAATGTCTGCATAAATGGCTGAGAATTCGCCTTTTTTTGTAAGCTTACTATACAATAAACAAAAGACTGGTATTTAATACTAACCAAACATGGAGAAGGAACAATAATGTTGGATGAATATATTCAAGATACAAATCTTTATGTGGCATTGGAAGAACTTCAGGATCCTATATATCTGTATTAGATTTTTACTTCTCCTTGAGTGTAAACCTATTGCCATTTATCAAAAAACATACTCATTTCCACAGACATCTAACAATATAAATTGCCTGGAAAATGAGATAATGCTTTCATGCAGTGAAATCTTTATAAAATAAGATAAAGTTACAGCTTTTTTTTTTTTTAATGACTATAGGATTTAAGAGAAAGGGTATGTGACAATACTCTGAAGAAACATTTTAGGTGTTATGAAAACACTCGTATCTAGGAGCACGGAAATCTACAGACTGATATTTCCTTTTTGTTTTCTTTTTCAGAGCAACCGCTTACTGGACATTAAAGTTTTATGACCAGCTGCCAAAAAAATAAATGCACCTTAATTTTTAAGTTGAATTATTAAGCCAAAAATGTCCTATTGCTCTATTCCTCTTATTTTGGTGTTTACATGTGACTTTATAATTTCCTTCACTTGAAAGATTTTAATTTTAATGGAAAGCTTACTCTGAACATTTATGACAATTCATAATCAAATTGATTATCAATTTTTCAAGGTTAAATATCATTTCATATGCCTATTTACAACCTTCAAAATAAGAAAGCCAGCTATGAAATACCAAGTCTTGACTAGTAGTGCCACCTAGCATCACAAAGAAAAAATTGTTCAACTATTTTGCAAAGCATTGGAAATTTATCAAATCATCTAACACACTATCTCCTTGATCCTTTATCCAGAGAAAACTAAGCAGACATGATCAATTAGAGGAAATGTACATAAAACCTATATATTTCTAGAGATAATATACTATATATTATGAATGTTTGTGTAAGATGTAGTTATAAGAGGTAGCAGTGAGATATAATTTCTGGTTTGCTACTAGATGTCACCAGTTTTTCCTACAATTTAAGAAAATATACTAGGATTCAAGTGAATAAAAATAACGTTTCTGTGCTGAAATATTGGCTATGACTTAATTCATATAATTAAATTAAGTCATTCACAACCATGTGCATTTTGAATACTGTGGCACCTAACAACTGATTGAGACCTGCTAGTGTTTTGAGTAATGAATTTAGAAACTTTGGAATATAATATAATGCTAATAAAGATGTCACAGGTTCAATCCTGGATGCAACTGAGGACAGCAATTCCAACCATCTCAGTTAAAATGCTTTTTATTGGTGACAAGTGAATAATAAGAGAGTAGATGACTCATGCCAGACCCATTTCTCTCACAATTCAGATAGGCTTAGCTGTGAGATAGGGAAGGTCCTCAAATAACACCATTTCATTCAAAGTCATTTTATAATCACTTTGATGAGAAGAAAATCACCGATTCTTGGTCATGGCCACTGTATGGAGTCTACATGTTCTCTGCACGTGTGCCTGGGTTTTTTCTGGGTAGTTTGGTTTCCTTCCACATCCCAAAGTTCACATGAGGTTCATTAGTGTGTCTACATGGTTCCAATGTGAGTGAGTGTTGGGTGTATGTGGGTGTGCCCTGCAATGGGACAGCTTCCTATCCAGGGCAGTTCCTGCTTTGCGTCCTGAGCTGCTGGGAGAGGATATGGCCACTGGTGACCCTAAACTGGAATAAGCAGGTTGGAAAATGAATGAATGAATACAAATTATTATAAAATAAAAATTCATAAAATCTATAATAATCATATAAATGCATGACAAAAAATGCAGTAGGAAAGGAAGCCCACACAGTATTTGTTGCTTCTGAAGGAGATGCTCCTTATGGTTTTTGCTGCTAACATTTCTTCCTTGATTTAACACACCATTACTACAACATCCATCACTCACTGATTTACCAAAAATTGAGTACAGACTTACCTTGTTTTCATTAATATTTCTTAAATGTATGTATGGATCACAATTATTTCAATGTTTAATATTAAAAGTATTTTTGGGTCTTTATTTAGAAGTTTAATATGTTTATGTGACCAGAAATATACCATGGGAACTTCACTCTTGTTTATACCAATTAGCCTGTGGTAAAGTGGGTTTCATTCAAGCTTGTCCAATCCGCAGCCCGTGGGCCACATGTGGCCCAGGACTGCTTTGAATGTGTCCCAACACAAATTTGCTAACTATCCTGAAATATTATGAAATTTTTTTGTGATTTTATTTTATAGCTCATCAGCTATTGTTAGTGTTAGTTTTTATGTTTGGCCTAAGACAATTTTTCTTCTAATGTGGCCCAGGAAAGACAAAAGATTGGACACCCTTGATTTACAACAACTTGCTTAAAGTTGAAGTCTCCAAAAACCTACTGATGACATTAAGTGAGGACTTACTGTAATAAAACTTAAGTGAGTATCTTAGAAAAGGGAGAAAACCATTGAACGCAGGTCACACTCTGTGGCATGCTCCTCTGAGAGTGGTCAGCTACTCAAATTAAAATATGGAAGGCTAACTTGAGCTTCTTTCAAACCAGTGCCCAGGTGTGCCATGTCTAGTGAGTGGGACTCCCCCAAGCAAATAACCTTGGCAGGAATAGGAAGATTTTCAAGATTTCAATTAGGTTAGGTTTAGAACTAGAATGGTTTAGAACTGTAATACCTTTCATAAAACTGAAATGTGAATCCGGCAATGTGCACTAAGCATCAGTATGTCTAAAGACAAGTGACATATAATATCCCAGACATACCAGACTTTAGCAAAAGTATTCTTCAACTCACCTTCTAGAAGGCAAGATGGCATAACGGTGAAGAGTATGACTCTGCAAGCTTCCTGCCCAATTTCGTCATCTGTGAAGTGGACAAGAGGGATATGACTGAATGAAATGAAAACACTCAGCATTGCTGTAAACATCCACTAAAAATGTTTTATTATTATGTTATTATTGCCCCTCTCTTCTCAGGTTAGGTTTTGACACAGAATTCTTTCGGTGTCATTTCCACAGCTGGAAATCTCTGTGGCTGGTGGCACCTCTGCCTGGGCTTCGCTTGTGCCCACTGGGCTTGTTATGCCCACTTGACCCAGCACGCTGCTCTGGGCTCACTCCCCAGCCCGAATCCCACGATCCCCATGGGATCCATGCTCAGCCCGTGGTGGGACCAGGCATGCTGTAAGTGGCTTCTGTGACTGGGTGCCAGCATTCAGATGAGGGGAGATGTGGTGGCGCCTAAAACTCGGAGATGCCAGCAACCACAGAGCCCCACGGGGTGTTACAGCGTCTTCTTGGGGAGTCCCAAGGTCTGAGACCACAGGAAGTGTTACAGCTCTGATTCATTCTCACTGCCCACAGCTTTGGCAAACAGGGGGTGTGTCACAACTCTTTCTGTCCTGCCACCTGCAGCTTGGCAAATGAGGGTATGTGGCACCCAGCAGCCCTTCTCCCTTGTTGCTTGATGAGTGGGAGGGAGGGTTACAATGTTATAGCTCTTTCTGTTCCTGCTATTCAGCAGGTTCTGGGTTCTTGTCCCGTAACCAAGAAGAACGAGGTTAAACAGATACCGGAGAGTGAGCAAGGCAGGGAAGAATTTTATTGGGTGACAGAGTAGCTCCTGACAATGACAGGTGTTTAAGCACCTGCTATATTAATAAAACCACTTCATTTGCAACCCATATCAGTTCTGATTTATTACACATACCCCCAATTCTGATTTTCAGTGGCCAAAATAATAAATATTGGAGATGGTAGGTAATTTTTTTTTCTGGGCTCCAGATTTAGACTAAAGGAGAGTGACCAATACAAGTCATGGGACACTGAGAATGGGAAGGAGAGGCACCGAATTAAATATCACCAGCAGAGATTCAAGAATATGAGAATCCCTAATCCCAACCCTACCATTCCATGACCTTAATTGTATGAATGGAAATAAACAACGTAAGAATATATTTTACCTTAATAAAAGGGAGTCATTTGAAATACGGGATTTTTTCCTAGGCACTGTAGGGCAGGCATGAGAGCAAGCACTTACATTTAGAAGTAACAGCCTTGAAAGCTGATGTACTTAGCTTCACAAAGTTCCACTTGCTTTCTAATCTTATTCTCCCTTTTCCTACTCCTCTGCTGATAAGATATAAAAGAAAGCTAATAGACTCATTTCCAGGTGAGTGGCCTGCTCAGACAGTATTTTTGAAATTTTAGATATCTTTCATCTAACAGCAGGAAAGCTTGAGGATGTAAATCTGTGGTGGAGAGCTACAAAATCAAATATGACTTGGTTATTTTCCGACTATGAAGAGTCACTATGAATAAAGTAAATTCAGGTATTAGCTCAAGTTTGAAGGCTCTTTTCATTGATTTGTTAATGACCTTGCACCTCTGTTGGCAGTACTGGAGGCCTGCAGAGGCCTTAGTAGAGGTTTCCAAGGGCAGTCATGAAACAGAATCACATAGCTTAGGTGAGTATCCAAACAATTCATAGTTGTGACATAATACTCAGTAATTTTTTCAGAAATTTGTTTAGGATTGAGGAATAGCTGAATTTGAATTTATTCATGACACTTTCTTCTCCAAATTCTATCATCAGACTTTCAATTAGCTTTTTTATGGTAGATTAAATAACTGACCCCAATATTTCCTCCTTCCCTTATCTGTACACTTTGACATGTAATTTTGCAATTGCTTCCACCAGAACTGCTCTTTTCATACATGGCTTAGCTTTGAGCTCGGTCATATGACTTGTGTTGAACAATGGAATGTATATAAATAACACTTTTAAAATATATGTTGAACTTCTGCTGTCACCATGACAAGAGCATACTTTAGGTAGGCCACCAATATGCAAAGAATGAGAAGCACACGGAGGAAGCCTGAACCCACCCAATGGCTTTAGACCAACTTGTGCTAAACCAAGACTAATCAGCTTAACCTCAGCTGACTTGTAGACATGGGAGGAAAAAAAGGGTTGCTATGGTATGTCATAGTTTTGGAGTAGCTTGGATGTGTCATTAACTGATTTACCTTTTTCTGACAGTTTCCATTTCTAAACTTTTAAACCCTCTTTATGTCTCCTTTAGTTTCTCTCCACTTTTCTCATATTTAATATTCAACATCATAATCTTTTGAAACAAGTTAGGTCAAGCCAATAATTTATTAAGATTTTCTTTTTGTTAGTTTAAGAGATATATTAACATTATAAAAATGTACTATCAGTATTGCCCAGACAAATGAGGCAATATTTACAATCATGTTATAATTATTATCACTATCAATATTGCCTAGATGTATGAAATATGTTTATTTTAGTTTAATATGCATGTTTTTTCCTAAGAAACTGTCATCAATGGATACTACATGTATATGTGAGTTGCTACTAAGAGATTCATTATAGTTTTTAAAATGAATTACATCAATCTTAGAATTATAAAATTTGAGTAATACTATGTAACAATTTGATTATTATAAGAAAGGTAATTAAATATCAGATAAGGAATTTATCCAAATACTTAACTTTTAAGGAAAATTAAGAAACTTAAAGCAAGTAAGAAACCAGTGGAATTCCTAAGAAAAACATAGCAGGTAATCACAATTTAGTTTATATTTGGTACAAGTCCTAAGTTATTTACTTTCAACATCTCATACATTTTCAAAAACTTATAATCTTTACACTATTCTAAACTTCATTCATTGAAACTTTTATTGTAAACATATTTATGCTAGATCACCTGTATCTTATTTTTAGAATATGCTGATATTTTGCATAGATATATATCTATGTTCTTCATTATATCTTTAAATTGTAGACATATATCTTATAGTGTATCTTGTGAATAATTAGAAACAATGCAGAAATCTCACTTCCTTTGTTCTAATACTCATATCCTCTTTTCTAAATGACTACTTTAATCTCCCAAATATTCTGTAAGCCTGCAGTCTCATAATGCTTTAATATATGTTCCATCTTCCCAACAGAGTTGTATTTCTAAAATAAATAATATAAACAAGTGATTTTCAGGTATAAATTTTTAAAGAATCTTTCCATTACCTATGCAATGAAGTTAAAAATATCTGACTTTATTAACCAAAAAATTATATTATATATTCTAACTTTCCAGTCTCATATTCTACCACTTTCTTTTCAATAAAGGTTTCTAATTGCAGTTGAAAATATTTCAAGTGAAACAATATAGATTTGAGAATAGTAGGTGAATATCTTCTTAAATCATATCATTAATTAAATGATCTGTATCAGAGCAGAGGGAGATTTCTAGTAATATGCAGCAAGACTTCACTGATAACTCTATTTGAAACAGTTACTTGAAAGATGTCATTGCAAACTGCAGATGCTGGAAAACAGAAAAAACTTAGTGATCATAATGGATGATTAAAAGATAAATGTTAATTTGAAGGAATTTGAAGCAGTGTATATCATCTAAAAGTAATGAATATAAAATGCTACTGATAGGTCCACAAACGAACAAATGTACAAAACATAGAATGTGCTAGAGCTAGTAATACACAGGTGAATAAAGTTTAGTTGTTTTAGTTGACAACTAAGGATCAGCCTGCCTTTCTACTAGGCTTTGTGGTAAAAGGTAGAATATGTCATGACACAGTGCTCAAGGAGCTTTTAGTCTTGAAGGCAAACAATTAGAAAATATTTAATATAATTTCTTAATCAAATTTATTCCTTGCTTACATTGAGAAATATATGATAAGAACTTTGTATGCCTCACTTAAAGATTAATACAGATAAAGTCAATCCATAAAGTACAATTAGGATTATGAGGAGAATTTAAATGACATCATATGAAGAATTGATGTCCTGTTTACAGAAGTGAAAACTGGATGAGATGCTAAAAAATAATAATAACAATGGTAATGATAATGTATGGAAATAAAAATAATTAGCCCTAATTAAATATTACCTATGTACCAGGCATTCCCTTATATTAAGATTATATAATTCTATACTAAGTGATTTGTTACATTTTTAAAATTTTTATTTTGTAAATGAAGAAATAAGGTTTGTCTTGTCTAGTAATTTGTCCAAGGTCACTAAATTGTGAGTTGATGCTTCAAACCTAGGTCTGTATAACTCCAGAATTCAAGTTATTAAACGTGATACATTAGCTGGTGTTACTAAATATCTGAGAAACTAATATTCATAAAAAGGATTATAATTTTCTGCAATAGAGTATCATATATATTATGATATGTATATGTATTATGATACTCTATTATAAAAAATAATATAGAAAAATTTGGTATCAGAAAATCTAAGTTTATAATTAGTATCTGTTACTAGCTAGCAACATAACTTTTAACCAACTACTATCTCTCTAAATCTCAATTTCTTTATCTAAAAATAGATATAATAATGACTAAATTTATCTTATAAGGCTAATGTGCAGATCAAATACTACAAAAGGAACATAGATGAAAATATTTTGAAATACTTTCAAAAGGTACTTTTAAAATGTTTATTTGTATTACTATTGTAACTACTAAAACCAAGCAAGAATGAATGGGTAAAAGCCATAAGTAATAATTTAGGTATAAGCCTTTAAAGGTTAGAAGTCCTCTATGCAAATGTGAGTTCCTAAACTTACATCAATGAAAGTATTCAAATACGTTATAGATGACTATTTGATTGGGCCATCAGGGAAAAAACGTAAGCATCAGATGAGTGTCCACAAGTTTTGAAAACATTTTTTCTTTAATCATACTTTTTTGAAAACAGTTTATATGTATTTATATAACACATGTTTTCTATTGTGTAAGGAGATTTTTGTTTGGAGAAAGCCATTTCAGTTATCTTTATCTTCCTTAGAGCAATGAAGTCATATACAAATCATTTCAGGGAAAAAATATTTAAGGAAGATTTGTGACTCTCCCTTCCCATTATTGGATGCTTTACATAGATAGTCTTAGCACAAGAAATATGTTTTGCATACATCTCAGAATAAAATCATGTTACTTTAATTGCCATTTAAATTACATTTTTAAATGACTGATTTTGAGGTTCAGAGTAACTAAAGATGGCATCAAATTATATTCTCTGATGAATTCTTATTTTCTTGAAATGTTTGCTAGTTTTGTTTTTATAATAATACACAGTGTAGCATATAGTTCAACTTTAAAGCTATATATTTCACTTTGGTTTCAAATAGTGTGAAATAGTTCATTTATTATACATTATTTTGAAAACTTCTGGTTTATCTTTTCAATTTCCCATTTTTAAGCCAACTGTAGAGAAATATTAGTCCATTAATGATAGATACAGATGGTGCCCATCTGGTATCCATCTTTAACTCTAAAAATGGAGACATAAGGATACACTGAAACATTAGACTTTCAAAATCATATGCAATCTAACAGCTCAAGAAAAATATTATTTGATCCATTATAATTTGTTTTCTAATACTCATATTACAAACAAGATAGAGAATAATTATTTTTTTCTGAAAATAAGAGTTATAATTTTAAATCCACAATTTTTTCCTACTCTAAACCAGGTAACAAATATCAAAATTATTAATGCAAACCAATTTTTCACTTATGGCTTCTCTGAAAAGTCTATTGATAATCATCAACATTTAGACATCTTCTGGAGTTTTGTTTTTGGTGTATTGGCTCTTTGCCTATGGAAAATTCAAGGCTGTGGTGTCAAATACTAGATTTTATTCATTTATTTTTATTTACCCTTTGCCTATGGAAAATTCAGACTTGAATGTAAGTGAATTAAAAAAAAATCAGTGCTTCATAAAAATCTTATTTTGAATTAGGTCCTAGAGAGCAAAATGATCTTGTTTCTCAGTCAGAGTCACTAGTAATCATAATTATGATTTAAATTTTATTGGGTTTATTTTCCTAAACTAGAATACACCATCGCAATACCCTTCAGGGATACTGTAAAGATATAAAGATGATTTCAAAAGCAATTTAGGTACTTCTAGAGGAACTGCTAAATAAAAAGATGTGTCATGCATTTAATAAGAAAAACAATAATAAACATTTCAGAAAGAAAATTTAAAAACATTAAAAAATAATTTAAACAAATACTTTCATGAAGATAATGCATAAGATGCAGAATGACAACAGCAATCAAAACTTTGGTAAATTTAATGGTGATGTTTTGAATAAATATCTAATGGAAATAACATGTTCTGTTGTCAATGAAAACTTTTTAAATTTTCGGATTTTTATATAGACTTTCTTATGTACATATATTGGCTTCTGTTAACAATGTTGCTATATTTAGATTCTACTTTTGTGTGTGGGATTTGGGAGGTGTACTTAAGTTCTTTGGGCTGAAAAAGGCTAAAAGTTATTTATTTACCCAATATTACCATATCTCAAAATATTTGAAGGCATAATGTTTTCTAGTTTTATGTCATGTACTTGTCACTATGTATGATGATTAGTTTATTTTGTATATATTCTGTTTTTGTGGGTACATAGTAGGTATACATATTTATGGGGTACATGAGATATTTTGGTATAGGGATATAACGCATAATAATCACATCATGGAAAATTGGGCATCCAACCCTTTAAGCATGTATCCTTTGTGTTACAAACAGTACAATTATACTCTTTTAGTTATTTTAAAATGTACACATAAATTATTATTGGCTATAGACCCCCCGCTGTGCTGTCAAATACTAGATTTTATTCATTCTTTCTAACATAGTTTATTTGTCAATATTCTCTCCACCCTTTGAAATCTTAAGAGGTATTTATAAGAAATGAAAGCATAAAATTAGGTTAATTACATGAAATTTCCTTACCCTCTACAGATTTACTTCCCTTACAATCTCTCTCTCTCTCTCTCTCTCTCTCTCTGAAGCAGGATCTCACTGTGTTGCCTAGGCTGGTCTCAAACACCTGGCCTCAAGCAATCCTCTCACCTCGGCCTCCCAATACAGGCATGAGCCAAAGCACCCAGCCTTATACTTTATCTACTGGAAGTTGCTTCTATTTTTCCTAATGTGTTATTTTAACAAGTTACTTTTTGTTTATAATAAAATCTGCCAGATGACATAAGTATCAGTGTATAAATACATACATAAAACTATAGATTTTGGAATACTGTATAATGAAAAGACTATAGAAACCACCTAGATTTTTTTTCCAGCAAATATCTAAATAGTATCTAAATTTTTTATTGTGGACACCAGAAATATAGGAAAGAAGGAAGAGAGAGAAACAAATGAATCGAGCCCCAGCTCCTTGCTAATAAATAAGAAGAAATAAAGTCAAAACCTTGGAAATTGTTCCCTCCTGGGTCTGGATTATTACTGGGAGATGGTGATTAGGTCCAACAACTCCCTACCCTTTATAGATAAAGAGGTCCAAAGAAGTCACGTGACTTTCACAAAGTCATATGAAAGCTGTGCAGCACATTCTTTCACTCATGTACATCATATAACTGTGAAAAGAACAGAAAATATGTATATATTCTGATGAAAGATTTAAAAAAAATTCACGCAAAAGCTTCTCTATTAGTTTGTTGTTCCTTTCATCTGTTGTGCCATATACCAAGTTGTTAGCAAATATCTGCTGAAAAGATAAGGAAAATAAATAAATACATACACACAGAAACATTGCTTCTTTTAGGTAACACTTACCACTGAATCCTTAAAGCAACACTGTATGTTTATTCTTAATTATAATCGACCCGAATCACCAGAAAAATATCCAGTTTCAGTCAGTATCTCTCTTCCTTTTTTTTAATGAAAACATTATGATATATTAAAAAAAATTTTTTTTGAAAATAATTAAAAACTCTAAAGCTTATTCACTTAAATGTGAGAATCATCTAAAAAGTCTATTATACTATAAATCTTCTATAATAAAGGTAGAACAATGAAATATTATGATAAACATGGTAGATAATATAATTTATAATTTATAATCATTATAACTCTAAGTTTTAGATTACAAATATTTAAAACTGCTGTTAACACTTGGCATTCTACACACAACAATGTCATTAGGAAAACTATTTTGCTATTATGCTTTGTATGTTTTTGTTTGTTCTTCTGTTTTCTAGTGTAACACTTTTATTCAACCGCAGGAATTTCTACCTACTCATAAATATTTAAGATATAAAATGATTTATTACTTTAAAAAAATAACAAAAAGAAATTGCTCATTGCTGAGATGTTTAACTTCCAAAAATTTTAAATTAATGGAATTTGTGCTAAAGGGATGAAATTGTGATTTTGTAAGCAGGGGAGGAAGCAGGGGCATCCTAAAGATGCTCCCGGTTCCCCTTTCCCCGTGTGCCCAGGTCCTTGGTCTCTCTTACCCCAAGAGTGATTGATTTTAGACTTTGATACCAGATTGGCTACTTGGTCCCCAGTAGAGGCCCCTCCTCCCAGAGCTTTCGGCTTTTTGAACAAAGAAGCTCACCATTTAGCTGTGCCTGGGAAAGTCAGACAAAGAACTTTTAATTCCCGAATGGGGCATGGATGGAGGCGTGGCACTGGGAAGCTCCTGCCTTTGAAACCACGCCCTTTGTGGACCCAGGAAGAGAAGTTTTTTTCCTTAACACAGTTTCTCAATTTCATTTAGAGCTACAGTTTTATGAACAAAATTAAGGCACATAAGCAGAATGTGAAAAAAATATTACAGAAGGTGAAGAAGGAGGAGAAAAAGAAAAGTAGGGTGAACAGGAAGGGAGAAAATTATTTAAAAAATTTTCCGAACTCATAATTTTATAAATCAATATTGTAATTAGATGGAACATCTAAATAAGTATCATTTATTAAAAATTAAAATCATAAAAGAAAAAAAGAGGTTTATTTTATTTTTAATATGAGCATAAGAACAAACTAAGCTACCCCCAAAAAAATGTGCAGATGATTCCTGAAGTTTTTGGAAGTGTAAATCCTGAAGGAAAGACATAGGCAACCAGGTGGCCTAATTTGGTGTCCTGAATCTGACTTTTCCTGGCTCTGTGATCTTGGCAAATGAGAGGACTTCTCTTTCATTTGACTTTTTTTTTAATCTCTACAAAGGGATAATTACAGTACCTAACTATAAGAAAACTGTAGGGTTAAATAAAGTGGTTACAATATTTTAAAGTTTAAAAGAGTTGAAACAAACAGCTTAAAACAATGTCTAAAACATAATAAAAAAAAAAAATCTGCCTCTGGCTTCTTTTTTCAGGTCAACACATCTGGCATACATTGACAGGATTCAGAGTGAGTCCCTTCAGCCCCCTGGTGTTTGTCTCTGAAAGTAGTACTTGGTAGCCTAATAAACTCTGTCTTCAAAAGCCCCATTGGTTGTTAGGGGTGAGTTCTCCTGAATTCGGAACTCTGACTCTAGACTTTGTTTGGGCTGTTTCCAAACCCTGTCTTTCCTTTAAGAGTGAAAGCTTTGATCTCTGTCTCTGGATATGATATTCAAGTAAAGAGCTATGTAGGGAACTGCCTTTTTTCCCTGCCTTTCTGTCACAGCAGAAGTTCTAGTCAAGTCTGGTCAAGGTTTTTCCACCTGTCTCATAGAAGTTTGGATCAAAGGATTGATAGGGACTACCATAGCAGTTGCACAGCATTGCTTTTAAAATTGCAGCTGTTTTCTATCACTTGAAAATTCAGACTTAGACTTTATTTGTGATCAATCTTCATTAGTTTCTAACTGAAGTATACCCCTTTTTGCTCTTCCAGACAGGTACAATATGAGAGTCTGGGTCCCCCATACCTTGAGCACTCTGCTATCACTTGGTGGTTAGAGATAGTCCAAGACACATTTAACTTCAACCTTAAAATGTTACAGTCTCACCAATGCACCACAATGTAGCAGTTTCTCATTGTGAGATATCACCCACTCATGATCAAGACAATTAAGGAGTGTGGACACAAAGAGTGAGGTTGGAGTGGAAGTATAATAAGCAAAAGAAGAAAGCTCTCCACCACAGAGAGGGGACCTGGAAGAGGGTGCCGTTTTTACAGTTCAATGCAAAGGCATTTATAAGAAACTGATGAGGGCTGGGTGTCTTATTTGCATAAGGCATGAATTTCTGGTAACTCTACCCGGTCCTCATAGTGCACATGTGGGCCGTTAGCTTGTGTTAAGTTACTCCATATTGCTTTGTTCCCCTTACTGCGCATGTGTCAGAGGACAGAATTTTCCATTGCAGGCATATCTGTGCAAGTCATCTGTGTAGCGTTTCTTATCTTGGCAGTTGTGGGCATGTCTTAGGTAAGCTCCCCTGTGCAAGTTCCCTTATCTATGCCTATAGACTATTCTTTCATTTGAAAGAATTTAACTGAGGACCCACCCTAACTGCCTGCCTGACTGGTTTCTTCATTTCTCCTTTCTCAACAACACATTCTCAGTTCTGTCGACTTTTGAAAAGTTCCCAAATTATGGAAAATCAATCTTCAAAATCTGAGCACTCTTTTTAGAAACACCAGTTGGATTTATATATAATACATATGAAGTACCCTCTTGTAGATATCTAGGAAAATAAATCTACCTAACCCAGGATGGTCATAGACAACAACAATGAAAAATGGGGATTTTAAAAATACCTAAAATAATTTGATTTTGTACACCATTGTAAAGAGCTGGTTTTAGAACCAGACAAATTGGAGACTTCCAATGGTACCTAAAAACCTCTTTTTAAAAAAATAACTTTTTTTCTTTATTTGGGAAGCAGAGGCACTGACCAGTACTTGGCTTTAAAAACTTCTAAAAGAAATCATGAAGAAATTGCCTCCATTCAAGAGGTAAACAAAAGGATATTTGAAATATTAAAAAGAATTCAGAGGCTTTTTCTCTCTTCTAACAGCTCCTTCTCCTTCTACCCCATGATCTGCTTGTTCCTTTGGCTCCCATGCATCTCTTAGGCAGAGAGGTTTTAGGAAATTCACAATGCACATATTTCTTCTTTTCAGAAAAAGGAAATAAATTTAAATCTAGAACAGAAGAAAAGTGGAACAATGAGACAGGATAGGAATAATATTCCTGTTGTAAATCTCAACTATCTGAGACAGGTCTCAGTTAATTTAGAAACTTTATTTTGCCAAGGTTGAGGACACGCCTGTGATATAGCCTCAGGAGGTCCTGACGACATGTGCTCAATGTGGTAACAGCATAGTTTGGTTTTATACATTTAGGGGGACAAGAGACATCAATCAACATATGCAAGATGAGCATTGGTTTGGTCTGGAAAGGTGGAACAACTGGAAGCAAAGGCCAGAACAACTTGTGGGGGAGGAGACTTTTAAGTCACAGGTAGATATGAGGCAAATGGTTGCATTCTTTGGAGTTTCTGATTAGCCTCTCCAAAGGAAGCAATCAGATATGCATTTATTTCAGTGAGCAGAGGGGTGACTTTCAATAGAATGGAAGGCAGGTTTGCCCTAAGCAGTTCCCAGCTTGACTTTTCTGTTTATCTTGGGGGAATCCAAGATTTATTTTCCTTTCACACTGTGATTATGTAAATGCCAATTCAATAACTATTTTTCTAAACCAGAACAAATGAATGACACTAATTTATTGACTCAGTATCAGACAATACTATATAAATAATATAATATCATTGAAATGCTAATGTCCAGGAACTTAGCTAAGCAGCATTCCAACTGAGATCAGGTCTGAAACAAGTTAAAATCCTTAAGATGCTGAAACTACCTACTTTGGACCCCTTATAGAATTTATTTTTGAAAAACAAAACAATAACAACAACAACAAAAACTTCAACCTGTGATATAGTGGCTGGGATTCAGCACTGTTATCACTGCAGTTTGGGTTCAATTACTGGTAAGGAAATAAATCCCATTTGTTTGAAATTATTTGTACAATTATTCACTTTTAGAGTTACCTATTTGTTATTGATTCTTTTCCCTTCCATGAACAGCTTTTGATTTCCTGTCTTTTTTTTCCATATGTGAGGCATATGGGGCTTTTGAGCCTTCATGCATAGGTGCTCAGATGAGAAGGTGAGATTATAGAAAACATGGCTGGACATTAATGTAGGTTGTACTCCATTTGCAGCAGTGGCAAAGTTTCCTTTCTTTGACTGTTTTGGGAGTGGTTTTGGATGTTGTGAAAACTGCTTTTCACCTCTTTGAAGATGCCTCATGCATGTTTGGTTAAGTTATAACCTTGGCTAAGTCTTATTGGTTTTGATGAGTTGTTCGAAAGGGGATCTTTGATTTAAAAAAAAGATCAAGAGCCAGGAATATCAGCTGTTTGTTCTGGATAAAATCTGATAAGAGTTTTGAAACAAATGTTTTCTTAAAGAGTGTTGTGGTCAAAAGTCACCTTAATTAAAAACTGATATTCAAGCTCCTCTTTGTCTGTGCTATCTTTGGTACCACATGAAAAGAGCTACAGGAGACTTCTAATGACTGAGACTCCTTACAGGGTACAGAAAAGGAACTACTGACCACTTTTATTAAGGACTTTTTTCCTCCTTGGAGTCTGAGGAATCATGGACAGGTTCCTTTCAGCTCTAAAATCCTGCTAGTTTTTGTATTGCACTGCCTGATGTCTTTGGCTTTTGAGGTAGCAGAGATTCCGTCGTACTATGAGAGAGTACTTGACCTTTGTGTATGTGATGGCTAGTGAGCTGTAGGTGAGAGCTGCAGTCTTGTCTTGGAGGTGGCTAATAACAGTTGTTTACGATAAATGGTTATTATTACAGGGGGTTACTTTGTGGTTTTTTTTCTTTGCATGTTTAGATAAAGGCATAAACACTTAGATACATGTCTTTGTAGTGAAGCATACTATGACAGCATTGCATGGTCTGGTCCTATGGCTTTTCACTTTTTGTGGGGGACACGCTTTAGTGTAAAAGTGGAATCCCTGATTTTTAAAGATCTACATGCTTTGCCTTCGAATGGTGCCTGCTTTTCACATATTTAAATTATTAGGCCCTGAAAACTGAACATATATAAATTATTAGTCTCTAAAAACTGCAAATGCTTTGTTAGCCTTCTTCCTTAATGGGCTCCACCCTAAACTCAGTGGTCTAGTTGGAAAATAGACTAAATTAAAAGCTACTAACTTCAATAAGATGGGTCTTCTTATGAAATACTATGGTAAATCCTGTGATTTTGTACTACCTTGGCATTTTTTTTTTTCAGATGGTTTTGCTCGTCACTCAGGCTTGAGTACAATGGTGCGATCTCAGCTCACTGAACCTCTGCCTCTGAGGCTCAAGTGATTCTCCTCCTCAGCCTCCTGAGTAGCTGGGATTACAGGTGTGTACCATGACACCCAGCTAATTTTTTGTATTTTTAGTAGAGACGGAGTTTCACCATGTTGACCAGCCTGGTCTCAAACTCCTGACCTCAGGTGATCCTCCTTGCTTTGGCTTCCTAAAGTGCTAGGGTTACAGATGTGAGCCACTGCACCTGAACTGGCATTAATTTTTAATCTTCTTCTACCTATCACATCCAACTCTTTCTTGAAAAAGCTTAAATTCTGTCAGTGCTTTGAGATGTAAATTTGCTACCCTATTTTCTCTAAAAGTCTGTAATGACTTTGCCCATGTGTGACAGATAAACTTTAAACATTTCTACTTATAAAGGCACAGTGTGACTACAACTATCCTTTTAAATTAGTGAATTGCTGGTCTCAGGGCTAAAATTTTAAAATTAAAGCTATAAAGTCTTCATGTGTTTCTGTCTGTATTATGAATGCATGTGTAAATGTCTGTTTATATATTGCTATATGGCAACATTGATTTATAATACATACACACTCATAAATTTAAAAACCAACTCAAATGCTTTTCAAAACATTTTAAGTCAAATTTATAACTTTAATAACTTTTGGTAAATATAGCTTTAAAATTGTTGGTACAGTGTAATAGAAATGGCTTCAGAATTTCATTTAGATATTTTTGCCTAGGTCTATTGGTAAGAAAAGTTTATAAAGTCTCTGTTAAATATTTTAAGGTTGTAAAGCTATTGCTTTTTTGACATTTTTAGAGACTTGCTTAATTTGTCTGTGAGGTTATGCCTTTTGATTTGAGCCTTTAAATTCTAACGCCTAGACAAGCGGCCGTGGTGAGGCCTGGGGCAGTGCCTGAGCTCCATTTTCCCTGGACAAACTTTGCCACTTGGCCATGCTGGGATGAGTCAGATACTCCATTTGGCATTGTCTCCAAAACTTTATCCTTTGTCCTAGGCTCTGCATCTGATACATAATTAAAATTTCTACCTTTCTAGGGTTTCCACTGGAAATTAGGGTAACTAAGAGTTAACATTGTTATATATATTGTGTGTGTGTGTGTGTGTGTATCTCATACATATAATATATATATAATTAAAACTACTAGATATAAGAGATACAATTTTATATAGAGAACATATAGAGAAAGTAAGGTGGAGAGCTAGTCGTGGTGGCTCGTGCTTATAATCCCCTTTGGAAGGTCAAAGCAGGAAGATCACTTGAATCAAGGAACTTGAGACAAGCCTGGGCAGCATAGTGAGACCACATTTTTAGAAAAATTATAAAAATGAGTTGGACATGATGGTGCATATCTATAGTCCTGATTATTTGGTAGACTGAGGCAGGAGGATCACTTGAACCCAGGAGTTCAAGGTTACAGTGAGCTGTGATAACACCATTGCATTTCAGATTTTACCTCTAAAAAAAAAAATGAATGAATGAAAAAAGAAAATGTGAAAGCTGAGAGAATATTTTTTTTCTTTTTAAATGAAAGAGAATGTTGTGTGGTAGTCAAAATGATAAGGGAGAAGAAATATAAATTTTGTCTTAAGTAGAATGCCAATGTGAAAAAGAGAGTACAGCACAAAACTCAAGTATTAAGCAAGTTGTATAAAAATTGTGGGAAATCAATGTACTAAAATAATGTTGTGAGTGATCAAGTTGGCTAAAATCAGAAGGAGATTATTTAGCTTTTCTAAAAGTTGAACATTAATATCACAATTACACTGATATAGAGCCAGAGTCTGTGCTTCTATGTCAGAATAACAGGGTTTTCTTAGAGCATTGATTTGCTCTTTAATAGAAAATTGTCAAAGGTTATAAAAGGTTTATAGATAACATTATTTTGTGTACTCAAAACTAGATTGGACAGATATGTTCACAAAGTTTTATTAAAATTAGCTTTAGCATTAATAATACATGGATGAAAATGTAAAATTTGGTTTTCTCTTTAGAACAAAACTTTTTAAAGTATTAACAGTGATAGTAAAAACATTCTTCACCTTTTGAGAAAAAAGAAGGAAAGATTCTGTTGGTCTCATGCTATCTTTATTGGGTCTTCTGACTATTTGGAAAACAGTGTATGTTCTCTATCAAAAAGTAAACATTTTTGCATTTTAAAATCTTTGAATTATCACTTTGGCTAAATAAATGACTACTTTTTTTTACAGTGCCCTGTGATCCTATTGTGATCAACTGTTTTAAACCTTTAATATTTAACACATTTCTCCAAATCAAATTCTAATTCTAAAATTTTATTTTCAAAACCAAACCAAAAAACCCTGCAAGTCCAAGACAGATGTATTGGGTTATTTGGGATGTTGAAATCATATGGAAAGCATTGTTAAATAAGAAATGGTGTTTAACTTTATTTGATTTATATTTGTATGGCTATTTTATTAATATGTGTTCCAAAATTGTATGAGATTCCAAAAATTCTGATATGTCTTTGTTTATTTTATTAGTTACAATGAAACTGTTGTATGCAACAGGAATAATCAAATTTTTCTTGTCAATTCCATCTTTAAACATGGCTATTCCAAGTCTTTTGTCATCCACAGAAAATCATTGCTTGGCTTTGGATTCTTCTCAAAATCCAAAATCCAGTTTACAATCAGCTACAGTCCAAAACTGGCCTTTTCTTCAAGGAAATTTATGGAAAATAATCCTGACGAATACTCTTAAATACAGGTTTCTGATAACTTTGGAGATAATATTATCAGACTAGGTAAAAACTTTCAGATATCTAATAAATAGGTTTGTTCATAAAGAATATGATCCCACCATCAAGCAGAACAAGAGTTGTTAATTATATGGGACAGAAATGATAGAGTGTTAAATTGATTTTCATGATTTTTTATTTGCAAGATTGCTGATTATTTTTATATTTTGTTTTCCAGAGTCAAGAAAACATTTTTCTTTTGAGCTATAACAATTATAGCTTATGACAATTGGGAAATGTATACATTTGTGACTGAAATTGCAACATCTGTATTCTCTCTACCCGATCTCTCTAAAATTTGCAAACTATTTTCAAGTATTCTTATGTTACCACAATCTTGAAGTTGTTTGCATAAGTTCAAAAAGAAGTTACTTTCCATAACAAGACACAATTGAAGACTTTGGCTATTTTACCAAGGCTTTACTGGAATGGCATATTTTCAGATATGACCAGACAGTTTTGAGGAATTGAAGTTGACTTCATAGAGCTGATAAAAAGCATACTGGAGAGAATGCCCTTGTATCTTGTCTACATAATTGCATTTCAAAGGTTCTCCCCATGCAGAAAATAGAAAATATCACTTTCCAACAGGTGTGGAAGCCCCAGGGTATTTGAGGAACTGATATGGTTTGGCTGGGTCCCCACCCAAATCTCATCTTGAATTGTAGCTGCCATAATCCCCACATGTTGTGGGAGGGACCAGGTGGACATAATTGAATCGTGGGAGCAGTTTCCCCCATCCTATTCTCATGATAGTGAGTTAATTCTCATTATACCTGATGGTTTTTCAAGGAGTTTCCCCCTTCACTGAGCACTCATTCTCTCTCCTGATGCCCTGTGAAGAGGTACCTTCCATCATGATGTAAGCTTCCTGAAGCCTCCCTAGCCATGTAGAACTGTGAGTCAATCAAACCTCTTTTCTTTATAAATTATCCCAGTCTCAGGTATGTCTTTATTAGCAGTGTGAGAATGGTTTAATACAGGGACCTGGATAAGAGAGGAATTGACCCAATTTATACATGTATTATAAGTCCAATCTAATGGTGAATCTTCAGTGGGGATTCCTATCCTTGAGACTTTTAAAAGTCAAATCTGCAATTTCTTATAAGAGTTACAGCAAAGTCAAATAAAAAGAGTCAATATGACCAATCACTATCTTGCTGCACTTAATTATGGAAATAATCAGGCTAAATATAATAACAAGCTGGATTATGCAAGTAAATCAATCCTACTGAAATTAATCTTTGGTAAAAATGGGGGCTGGAGAGAGAAAAAATTATTCTTCAGAAGAAAACTATAGTAGATCAATTATTGGATTCTAGCATTATACATTGTTTTTGACTTACTATTTTCCAGCAATTTGGGTTAAAACCTGAATTGTATCCTGACTACAAGTCTCTAAAAAAGGACCAGTTTTTAACTTTATTCATGATGTTTCTTAGTTGACTTCCCCAGGGGAATTTTTAACTCTGAAATATGAATTTGCTTTTTATCATAATTCTTATATATAGAATATTTCTACTATGCATCTGTTTTACTTTTGAGAAAACTAAATTCATGCTACTTCAACATATAGAGATGAATCCACCAGTGACTGCAGCTATAGATCAAATACTTTGACAGGACTATCCAGGATCGAGCCTTCCCAGTGATGAGGGACACCTTGACACTCAGATTTTGTTCATCAATGATTTCAAGAAGAAAGATTTTTTTATCAAAAGGGGGATAATTTGAAAATAACTTTTATCTGAGTAATGTGAGTCCTTTTAAATTACTAGGTTCAGAGAGATGTTAAAATGAGAGAACAGTTCTGTCCTGCTTTCCCCCATTTTGAGCTATGTATTCATCTCTTGAAAACTGCTTGCAGTTGCCAGAAGTAGCTATAAGTTAACTAGCAATGCCACACCTGATACTACAACCCACATCTTATAACTTAACAATGTATAGCCAATGAATAGCTTATATAACTGTAATATAAATTCTTGGTAAAGACATTAGGAATTGCCTCTTCTTCTCTTTAAAAATTCACTTGTAACTGCTGCTAATCAGAATGTATACTGAGAGTAACTTCAATCTATGCTCCTGGCAGTCCTCAAGCTTAGCTCCCCAAATCTCAACTTACATTAATTTTGCTTCAATTTCTTCCTTTTAGGATGACAGGGTGGTATAGTAACCTTCATATAACAAAAAGGAAGTCCAGTGCTTTTCTAGCCAGAAGTTGCAGTCTAGTTAGTGGTCAGCAGTGTACCAGCTAGAAATGTAACAAGTGATCATTAAACGAGAGAGCCATAGAAAGATGAGGTAAGCCTTGGCTGAGCACAAATCTATACACATATGCAGGAAGATGCACAGTAGTCTTGCAGAAATAAAAGACAAATCAAACTTAAGAATTTGCTGAAGACTAAATGTGCTCTTCAAACTCACTGATCTATCAGCAGGGGGATAGGAGTCTTATGGACTTGGAGTGTTTGAGCACAGTCTTGAAAAAAACATTGGATTATGCAGACCCAAGGGTGACCCCTTGGAAGGCAAGTTAAAAATAAAAATATGAATAAAAACTGAGAAGACACATTCACAGCCACATAGTACAGGGCAAACAGATGCTGCATTTTAAAAAATCCCCAAAAAGTTACTGAAACAACAAATATTCAGAAACAAAATCAAAACTCATAGTTACTATAACATATTGTCTAAAATGTCCAGTATTCAACCAAAATATTAAAAACCATGTACAGGATCAGAAAAGCATAAATTATGTAAATAAAACAGTCAATAGACACCCACTCAACTCAGTAGGCCCAGATACTGAATTTAGCAGGAAAATAATTCAATGCATTTATTATAAATGTGTTTAAATAATTAAAAAAAAGTATATTTGAAGAATTTAAGAAAAATATGATGACAATGATTCAACTGATATGGTATCTAAGTACAACAAAAGAAGTTAGAAGTATGAAATTTCTAGAAGTGAACAATATAATAATAAAAATAAATATTCACTACATGGGATTAAGAACATGTTTGAGATGGTAGAAGAAAGAATAAATGAACCTTAAGATAGATAACTGGAATATCAAATCTATAGACTAGAGAGACAAAAATAACTGAAGAAAAATTAACAGAGCCTCAGAAACTGTAAAATACTACCAAATGTGCCAACATATGTTTAATGTGAGTCTCACAAATCAAGGAGGAGAAAAAAAGGCTACAAATATAACTTTTTGGAAGACAAAATACTTCCAAATTAATATTGAAAAATATTAATCTACATATTTAAGAAGTTCAAGTAGCACCAGTTAGAATTAACACAAAGATATACACCTAGACACATAATCAAATACTTAAAAGCCAAACAGGAAGATGAAATACCAAAAATGGAAAGAGAAAAAAAGAATTCATAAAGTAAAAGTAATCAATAGTACAATTAATAGCTGATTTTACATCAAAAACAATAGATGTAAGGGATAGTGGAATGAAATGTTGAAAGGAATTGATAGAATAAAACTGGAAACCAAAATTTATATATCCAACAAAAAGCTATTTTTCAAAAGTAAGTGCAAATTAATGAAATTCTGGAAGATATTACAGAGAGTAACACTTAAATGCAGAGGGAAGGAGAAATAGCACTGAAAAGTATAAATATGTCTATGAATATAAACAAATGTGCCATACACTTATTTTCTTTTAAAAACCAATGTTCATCATGGATATTGGCCTGATATCTTCCTTTCTAGTTGTGTCTCTGCCAGGTTTTGGTATCAGGATGATGTTGGTCTCACAAAATGAGTTAGGGAGGATTATTCCCCCTTTTTGTACTGTTTGGAATAATTTCAGAACAAGATTATTTAAAGTAATAGTTATAGCATTACATTGCTGGATTTTAAACAACAATATATGTAATATATTCCTAATAATAATGGCACAAATAAAGAGGAGTAAATGAAGCTACATTGAAGCAAAGTTACTATAGTTTAACGAATTAAATTGACATTACTAAGAAGTTAATTCTGATAAGTAAAAATGTATACTGAAACACTTAGAACAGTCAACGATAAAATAATTTTAAAATATAGCTGAAAATCAACAGAATAATTAAAACAATATACTAAAAACTATTTGTTTAACACAAAAAAGGCAGTAAGGGAAGAACAGAATAATTAACACAAATGAAACATACAGAAACCAAGTAGCAAAATAGATGTAACACTAATCATGTAATATGTTACACTAGTCAACAAAAGGCAGGTGTGCTATACTAAATAAAAAGCAAGATGTAGGAATTAAGGAGCCAAGATAGCTGCCTATACACAGCCATTAAGAAAGTCTCCCACAAACAGACTAGGGCATTAGGAAGACTGGCATATTCCAAATAGATCTTTGGAGGGTAAGCATTAAGAGTAAACAAAAGGAAGATGCAAACCTTGGGCTGAAGGAAGAAGAAGCTGGAGACCCTGCACAAGGCTGCCAAGCACCAGGACTCATTCCTTGCCCTCAGTATCTCTTGTGGAAGGGGTGAGTTGAACAGGTGAGGAGCGACCTGCTCATGCAAGAGACCGCTGGAGTTCTAGGTGCAGGAAAACCCCTTGACCCCTATGAACATCTAAGCTGGCAGGGGAGAGCTGCATGGAGAGATGGCAGGGGCAGGACTATAACCTGCGTGTAGTCCAGAGGGTTTGGTGTGGGCATGGCTTCAGTGCAGCATGGCAAGGGACACTCATACCCAAGGCTCACCATGCTCCTCTAGGTGACTTTCATCTTTGGTGACTGTTGGACCTGCACAGAGTAGGGCAATATTGCCTGTTGGGCTGGGCCAGTTTGGTGTGAGCACTTCCCTGTTTAACAGCCTCTCCTGGGGGCCCAGATAGCTGTGCCCACATGCAGCACATCCTCAGATGCCCAACAAGGTGACTCCTGGGATCATCATCATGGATTCTTTACTGGCAGACTGCACCTAGCCATCTGACAATTCTAGCAGATGGCCTCAGCTGATATGCACCCACCTACCCACCCATAGCCTCCCCAAGGACAGTTTCCCTCCACCATTTTGCCAGTGCACACTTGATCATGACTCACCCTAACTGCTTTGCTGACATGCACCTGTGGGTGAACCTTGCCTTCCCTTCCATGCAGCTAGTTGTGAAACTGCCACTGGTGTGAACATACATACAGACGCAGACCATTCTGTATCATGCCTAATGGCATGTGTGTACCCCTCCACACTGCCACTGATGTTACAAATAAGTGCATGGACTCTGTCACCCTGCCCCTATCAGTGCCCTCCCCCCCACCAGCGTGTGGGCATTCCACTTTGCCACTGCCACCAGCACAAGCACACACATGGATGCTGCTGCCCCAGCCCACCCAGCACTCCTTCCCAGCTGATGTGCACGTACTCTGCTGTGATGCTGCTGCTGCTGGCCCATGTGAGTGAGTATGGATCCTTTTGCTACTGAGGTGAGAAGACACTTTGGCCTGCACTCCTCATAAGAGTGTTATTGCCAGCAGACTGGGAACATCTCAGCCCCTCCAGTACAGCAGATTCCTAACCTTGAGAGGCCAGAGAAGAAAGCTGAAGGGAGGCCTGGTACCAGACCTCAGGGTTACAGCGCACAGTCCAGGATTTTGAAGCTAACCCTTGGCTCCTTAAAAATTTTCATAAGCAAATACAGTTAACTGAACTCACCTATACCACAGCAAAATGATTAAGGCATAAATGAGTATAGAAGCAAAAAATCCCATCCAAAGGACAGCAACTTCAATGATTAAAGAACATCGGTTCACACTTATTAGAAAGAATCCGTGCAGGAACTCTGGCAACTCAAAAAGCTGGAGTGTCTACTTACCTCCAAATGACCACACTAGTTTCCCAGCAGTGGTATTTAACTAAGCTGAAATGGCTGAAAGGACAGGCATAGAATTTAAAATCTGGTTAGGAACAAAGATCTTATATAAAGATTCAAGAGTAAGTCAAAAGCCAATCCAACAACTCTAAGAAATCCAACAAAATGATACAGGAGTTGAAATATGAAACAGCCATTTAGAGAAAGAACCAAATTGATCTAATAAAGCTGAAAAACTACAAGAATTTCACAATATATTTCCAAGTTTTAACAGCAGCACAGACCAAGCTGAGAAATAAATCTCAGACCTTAAAAACTGCTTTTTCTAAATTAACTTAGTCAAATAAAAATGAAGAAAAATGAATCAAAAAGAATGAACAAAACCTCTGGGACATGTGAGATTATGAAAAGAGACCAAATCTATAACTCATTAACATCCCTGAAAGAGAGGGAGAGAAAGCAAGCAACTTGGAAAATAGATTTCAGGACACTATCCATGAAAATTTCCCCAACCTCACTAGAGAGGCCAACATTCAAATTCAGGAAATGCAGTGAACCCTTGTGAGATACTATATAAGACAACCATCCCCAAGTTATCAGATTCTCCAAAGTCACCATGAAAGAAAAACATGAAAGGCAGATACAGAGTAGGGGCAGGTTATCTACAAAAGGAACCCGATCAGGCTAACAGCAGATGTTTCTTGCAGAAACTCGGCAAGCCAGAAGAGATTGGGGGCCTATATGCAGTATTCTTAAATAAAAGAAATTCCAACCAAGAATTTGAAATCTAGCCAAAGTAAGCTTCATAAGTGAAGGAGAAATAAGATTTTCTCAGATAAGTAGGTCAAGGGAATTTGTTACCATACCTGTCTTACCAGAGGTCCTTAAGGAGTGCTAAATATAGAGACCAGATTTGGGAAAGGTTAACTCACAGGAGAGAGAGATTGAGTCTGACAGCTCTGAAGATCTGACAAATCTTCAAATATTTGTCATAGGCCACTATCTATTCTTTTTGTGAGCTGCTATCTGTGATGTTTTATCTCCATAAGAAGAGAGTCTTTGTTAGCCATGCCTTTTCTCTTGTCTCTCTTACACAACCTATTTGCCATGCTCCAAGACCCTATGTTTTCTGTAAACTCAAGGTGGCATAAAGCATCAACCATTTGCCCTTTCTTTCAGTTTTCATATTTTGTATGACTCTCATGCACACATATACACATTAATGTAAATCTTTTAACTAAGAAGGAAAGAAAATTATAAAAATTAGTTTGAATTATTTGTTTTAAGTTTATAAGTGTATGACTTAACCTTTGGGGTGCCCATTTGTTTTGTAGTTCTTTCTTCTCCTATGAACAGCTTTTGTTTTCCTTTGTCTTAAGCACTGCAGAATATGACCAGACAGAAATATGCACTGTATGCCATTTGAAGCTAGGAAAACTTTCTTTAAGTTGTCCATGAGAACGGCCTGAATTTTGTAAGGGTTCTAGCTTTTGCTCCCTCTTAGGAGACCTTGGTTAAAACCCTATAGGTTCTTGGTTTTAGTCTCACGTGTGTTTATTTGTTTTGGTATTAAGTCATTTGCTTAGGTATAGTTTTGATTTAAAACTTTCGTTTGGTTTTAGAGTGTAATGGCAACTATCAGCTTTTTAAAATTTATCTTACTTCTTCTAGTGGGCTAGAGAGACATACTTCTTCCCCCATAGCTCAGAACCAAACCAATCAGTAGGTGAGGCAAGCTCCTCCCAGGCAGCAGAGTCGGTGGGAAAGGCCACTCCTGCTGCTACCACTGTCTTCTCTGCTTCCATGAAAGTCCCGCTGCTCAAAAGGCAAAAGGTTTGCTACTTGTATAGTTAAAATAAATTTTTAAAAAGAACGATATGGTCAAAAGTCAGCTTAATTAGAAGCTGATATTCTTCTCTTTTCTCTTTTAAATCTTATATTTGTCATGGGGACTTATGCAATCACACATTTTTTTCTCAAACTCCTGCTAACTAAAACTTCATTTTTGTGTGTGTGAAACTTAAAATCTCTCATAAATTGGCTTTGCTAAGACTTGTTCTTCCATTTCCTTCCACTTCAGCTCCTCTTTCCTTTTTCCATCTTTGATACCACATGAAGGGATAGAGGGGACTTCTAATGACTCTGAGACCACTTTAGAAACACACATACACACACGCACACGCACACGCACACACACACACACACACACAATATCTCAACCTAAAATATACTCTGATATCTTTCTAGGTAGATGGCTATTCAGGGAATCTGCTGAGTGAAACAGCCCGGCAAAGCTGCTTTTTTCTGGAGCAGATTTTTATCTGTAGAGAAAAGTCTACATTAGCAAAATAAGCAGACAGGATTTCTCTGAGATCTTCCTTGTCCAGATCTAGAAAGATTAACTCACAGGAGAGAGACTGAGAGTATGACCTTTGAAGTTCTGACGCAGAAACCATTACCACAGGCTACCATCTACTCTTGAGTGCTGCTGCCTTAGAGGCATCATCTGCATAACAAGACAGCATTTGGTAGCCATGCCTTTCTCTTCTCTCCCTTATATAACCTGTCTTAGCATGATCCAAGCCCCTTTGCTTCCTGTAATCTCAAAATGATATAAAAGTGTCAACTATCTGGCCCCTTCTTTGAGTTTTTGTATTTTTTGACTCCCATGCACATGTATTCACATTAGTAAGTTTGTATGCCTTCTTCTCCTGTTAAGTAGTCTATTATCAGTTTGTTTTATAGACTCAAATTATTGAACCTTCCATGGAAAAACTTTAAACTTCTTTGCAATGTTAATTAAGTGGAGAATGATATCTTTAGGTAATTAATGACATGAGTATTTCACGGAAGGAGAGATTAGTTCAAGCTGGAAGGAGGACGAAATCTGGATTCACCTTAAATAATGGTAGTTTATAGTAAAGTGGAAAGCATATAGAATACATTAGAAGAAATGAAATGGTCTAAGGTGCAGAAGAAAGCACAATGGCATGTTCAAGGGAGTTTCAAAGGTCAATTACATATAGTGGTTTCTACTGTGATGGAGAAATAGTTATTAAGGGGACTTTAGATCAATATAGAAGGCTGAAGATGCAAAGTATGACAACTACTCCAAGCACATACAATAGCTAGTCAAAAATGCAGCAAAATTATACTTAATAAAGCTGAACTTTTAAACAAAAAATGACAATTTCTAGGTGTTAGAAATGAAGAGGAATTTCAAATATGTGGTACGTTGGTAACTGTATCACACTTGAGGCTTAGGAGCTGGGATCATTAATAAAACTTTAAAGAGATCTAGGCCACAGTCATTGTGCAGGGCAGGAAACTTAGAACTGGTCATCCGAATAATGCTGAGAAGCAAGGAGTGCCTGTCCCATTAACAGTAACCAGAAATACTCTTGACTCTCACATTAACAGATCAAAAATACTCTTCCACCAACTCAGGAATTTAGACCAAACCTAAGTATTCCTCTCTCCACAGTGGCAATCTGCCTGAAGATAGAACCAACTAGGAGAAACCAGTGCCTCAAATCCAAGTTATATGCAGATGTAGGACACTAATTCATATCATATATACGATCCTAGAAAATAACTTTGCCATTATTTGTCTGCCATTCTCCGTCTTCTCATCTCCTGCAAATTCTATTAGACATACACTGGAGTTAGTCTTATATAGAATATGTTTTAAGTTTTCCTTCATACACTTTATTTTGAGTGATAGTCTCCATTTTATCTTTGACTATTTATGCAAAGTATGTAGTTAACCCTTTGACTGAAATATTGAATGTTTTTTACAATTCAGTTAATATGTGCTTTTGTGTGTGTGTGTGTGTGTGTGTGCATAACTACATATACAATTGGCCCTTGAACAACACAAGTTTGAACCATGTGGGTCTACTTATACACAGATATTATTCTGCCTCTACTACCCCTGAGAAAATTAGACTAACTCCTCCCCTTCTTCCTCAGCCTAATCAATATGAAGTTGATGAAAATTTGAGACATACAAAGACTTTAAAGCTTTGCTGCTAAAGACTCTTGCTAAAATTACTAAAGGATGTACTCCAAGAAAGAAATCAAACCCAAAGGAAAGCATAGCAAAAAACAGTAGTGAGCAAAGAAAAATAAAAAAAGATAAATGGAAGTTAGATGAAGGCAGGGAATTTTCTTATTTGCCAGTGTGTCACCAGAACAAAGAAGAGGGCTTATGTGAGATACTATGAATACTTGCTAAATTTAACAAAATAAGTATTGAACTTCATATAAAAATAAATTTTATTTTTAGAAACAACATGTAATAACAGTAACATAAAAGATGACAAGTTTGGGGGGGCAAGTTAAAGTATTCCAGTTTAAGGGAAAAATAGAACTATTGATCAGTGTTAGCCTTTTTGAAAAATAAAAAAAATTGTGTACATTTATATATTTTTACATATTTAGGGAAAGCCATTAAAGCAAAAGAAATAGTATGCATAATTTTGAAGAGGAAACAAAGGATGTGAATAAAACTCCATTAATCCAGTGCATTCTGGAAAAAAAGCCAATAAATAAATGAAAATAAAATAACCCAAATAAGCACAAATATATCAGTACTCACAATTAATAAAAATGGGCCAGTTGTGTGTAAATAGGTACATTTAAGGAAGATTCCCTTGGAAGAGTAGAGCTAAGAATCCCAATTCCTCCTCCCCAAATGTGTGTATGTGAGGAGGGAAGAGGTAATATGGGGAATTCTGACCTTCATTATTTTAAATCTTTAGGAATTTGGCTTCAACAAGACACCAAGAGTATCTCTTTGCCCATGGACTGAGACATGACTCCTGCCTGGGACTTTTCAAATTTGCAATTTGGCCTGAATAGTGGTGATGGTGTAGCCAGTAGTGTGTGGTCGTCCTGGAACTGGACTGCTATCTCAGGGTTTGTACAATAACAGATTTCGTCAGTATTTCTCTTGTACTGAATATGGACCATGTGGACAGAGAGCAGAGCTAGGGCCATTTAAAATCCTACCCTAGAAAACTGCGTTAAGGGAGAAAGAATACCTGAGCTGTGTGGTCCAGACTACCAGGGAAGAAGAGGCTGTGGGAGGACCTATAAGCCTAGGGAAAGGAATGCATTATCTGATGAGTGAAAGTTACAGGTAAGAAATCCAGAGACTCAGATTCCACACAGTGTCAGCTTTAACTATCTGCCAGATACAAAGAACGCAATGGCATTCAACTGAAAAGAACTGCCCCATCTTCTTATTTTTATTCCCCACTGATCTCCCGCATTCGGTGCTGGAAATTCAAACTAGCAGCTAACAAAGATAAAGCAGGCATCTTTTAATCAAAAGACAATGGGTTTGTATAAGTAATGGAAAACAGAATTTGAGTAAAAAGCATTAATGAGGATTAAAGAAGGATATAATATAGTGATAAATGAAACAAACTACTAAGAAGATGTACTAATCATAAACTTTTATGCAATTAACATAAATGTGATATTGAAAAACATCAAATAAAATTAATACCATCACAAGGACAATTTGAAAAATAAAAAATTCCAGTAAAGCTTTTTTAGAAAGTTATAGATGAAAATGTAAAATATAAGTATACAGAAGAATAACTTATTCCTCTATCAACCTAATAGTTGTATGTGGGATTTTTGTCCCCTAAAAAATAAAGAATATACTTTCTTTTCTATAAGTGAATAGTTATAAAAACTTGAGGAAATGCCAGCATAAAAATAAGGCATTAGCAAAATTTAGAGATAATATCATTCAGATCATATATTAATATATAAAAGAGAACAAAATGAGTAATGTTACTTATATCACCTTTTAAAATTTTGAATAAATCATGGGTTAAAAATTAATAAAGTTAGAAATTATTAAATATCTAGAGACAAAATACTTGAAATAATTGATTAAAATTCATGAGATATATCTGAATTATGTTTTAAAAGGAAATATATAGCCTTAAATTAATATATTAGAGAAAAAGAGAAAAGCAGTGAGCCAACATTAAATTCAAGAGGCTAGATAAAAAACTGAGTAAAATCAATGAAAATGATACTAGAAAATAAAGAGAATGGAAATTAATAGTGTCAAGTAACATTAGAGGTTTTTTTTGTACCGAACTTTTGAAAAACTCATAAATCTCTGGAAAGCTGCATTAAAGGAAAAAGCAATAAGAGCGAATAAATATTACAAATGAAAAACAATGTAGCTACAGATAAAGTCATGGTTAAAAAATATATGGGAATACTATAACCAACTTCATGCCAATAATTTTGAAGTTTTGGACAAAAAAATAGGAAGGACTATTCAATTTATTTTTGAGACTAGCATAAACCTGATATTCAAAGCAGAATTAAATAAATTGTCACATCAAATTCAGAAATGTTAATATAAATCATAACCAAGTGAGTTTTCTAAGTAAGGTATATATTATTCTAAATTAGTATATTCATTAATATAAGAAACATGAATGGATTAACATGGAAAAATACTATGACCTTGTAAAAGTTTGCTATCTAGCATTTAATAAAATTACTAATGTATGATTTAAAACAATTTTAACCAAGAACAAAAAGACTTAAGAGTGCACATTGCTTTTAATGGTGAAACTTTAAAAGCATTCTCAATGAAGTCAGGAAAAATTCTTTGTAGTACTAATTAGACTGAAATAAATAAGGTTAAGGAAACTGGATTTAACAATGAAATAAAAGGACATTTCCTTTTTTCAGAGGTTCTGTGAATGGGCAGCCCATACTCAATCCACATACAGACTTTCTATTGATGGCAATGGGATTAGTGTGAGGTTTAAGTACAAAACAAGCAATTGGGATCTACCCTTTGTTTAAAAGGTTTCCTACGCAGAATGTTAAAGAGAGGCAAGGGCCCTGTCATCCTGCTTGAGGGCCAAGTCCTCCTATTTAAAATCTTATGAACTCTTTGGTTGATCAAACTTGTTGCAATAATAAGTCAGTCAGGGTAACAACATAAGCACTGAACATAAAAGTTTTTCAATTTTAAAAGCTTTCTTATGGTCATTAAACATTTTAGACAAATCCTCATTATGAACTAATTGGTAGCAAATGTTAATTTGAAAACTTAAGCTGGCTTTGAGTTATAGTAGTTTGGTTTTGTGATTTAAAAACCGAGAAGTTGTGTGAGCATTTTTCCATGCTTAAAATTTCCAATCACCAAACCCTATTGTTCTCTAGATACCAACTCTGAATAAAATGAGCCTTCTAATCCCAGAGTTAACTTCTCTAAATTCTTTATGTCATGAAAATAACTTCTCAACTGTCTCCTGACTTTTTTCACTGTCATTCTCTAGATCCACTGAGACATGTTTGCATAATTCCCATAAAGTTTTGAAATCTTAAAGATAAGAGACAGGCATTTTCTATAGAGATGTCTACCCCTTCTTAGAATTCCTTTACCTTTTTCTGTTATTCTATAACATCAAAATTTATGGAGCATCATGATAGGGACTAAGCTAAATATCTCAGCAATTTTCTTCTCTTACTAATCCCAGATTCCCCAGGCTGCAGGATTATATTTTCTTTCACAGACTCTACATTTCTTGTTCTGTTACATAATAATGCTCTTACCTTTTATCTTACCAGGGGAGGCTGGGAAAGTTGAGGGAGGGCAGGGAGGCACACCAGAGCCAAATCTGTCCTATTACACATACTTATGTTTTTTACTCACACCAAATTCCCTCCTTGCCACTCCCAGGCTTTTCTCGAAGCCTTTTCTCTGCTACTCTATTTTTGTCAACTCCTTTAAATCTTGGGTTAAAACTCACATCTAAAAGTCATTTTTATGAGCTCTACTTGAGCCGATTGTGGCTTTATATTCCTCAATTTAAAATGCAAGTTATGAATTTTGATTTTTAAATCATTTTTATAAATATATGTTGAAGAAATATATTTTACTTCTGCATATTCTTTCATACTTTAAGCTTATGCATCATGCTTTCTTCCCTCTTCTTTTGTTCTCCCTTCCTTTCTTCTTCTCCTTCCTTCCTTCCTTTCTATTTCTTTCTTTCTTCTTTTTTTGTATCCCCATTCTTTTCATTCCTTTCTATACTGTTTTATTTTAGTCTCAAAACTGGTAGTTCTTTAAAAATATTTGACCAACTAAGAATTCATTTTTATTAGGGGCTATAAACTTGATTCTACTACACATGAAGGTTGGTCAGAAATTATTCAGAGGCAATATAGAAAAAAGAGCTTCCACTGATCTGTTTTTACAGTTTTTATTATATAGGTGTATGTGTGTTTATATCAAGGTGAATGGTATAGCATTTTGGTTATACTATGATATAGTGTAACCACAGACTGTGGTGCCATCCTAAGTGTAATCAAATCCTAACATGGATACATCCTGGATGACTCTGGCTAAGTTAATTTACTGCTCTTCCAAGTAGATTTTCAATCTGTAAAATGGAGATGATTATAAGCATCCACTTCATAAGATTGTTGTGAGGATTAAACAAATCAATATATGTAGAGGACTCAATATAAAAACTACACATCTTTTAGCTATCAAAGCTTGAGAGTCCCAACTTCAAACTCCAAAGAACTCTGAAAACAAAATTATTTCTATGATTAATTTGAAAGCACTGAACTTAACTATGACAAAACTGTTTATGATCTTTCTTATTACTTTTAATGTGACTACACTTACATTACCATACAGAAACATTCAAGTATTTTTATGGACTTTGCTGGGGGGATGTAATGTTAAATTCAGTGTATAAAACATACTACCTTTCTTTCTATGCTAATATATATATGTAACTGAACTACATCTGGCCCCAAGAGTTTTAGATAAAGAATGTTGTATTATTATTTGCTCTACATTTCTGCCTTGATAAAACATCAGTTTAAATTTATGAATTTGAACTTGGCATATTGCATTTGATACACGAGTTGGAAATGAGTGATTATTTCTATTTTTGAATGTATATCACTCCAGAGGATGCTTTTCACCTTCTCACATCATGATCTTCCATCTCTTTTCTCTGCTTTTTATTTTGTGCTCCTCTTATTATCCTATATCAATTATAAATTGCATTCAGAGATGACTGGCAATCAAGTGAAAACTTGACTAGAGAGTTTCAGGTATTTTTATGCTGTGCTAAGAAGTCTAGTGATGGGAAGTGCAGAGCTAGTACAAGTAGTCCTTAGTCTCATACCAGTGTCAATGTCCAAGGGAAGAGGCAACCCCAGCAGACTTCCATTTACCTCCTGTTTTCTGAACTATGCACATGCTTACTTGTAGCTGCAAAGAAGGTCAGAAATTCTAGTTATACTTTTGTTTAACAGATTTAAAACTAGAGGCAACAAAGAATAAGGAGATTGAGATGGACATTAGTCAACCAACCCACAATATCTGCCACTCTATCCACATGTAAAATGACAGGTGTTGTTAGAATCAAATTAGAATATATTGTCATCATCAGTGTACCAAGATAAAGAGACAATGTTTCAAATGTTTAGGTCCCCTATGTTATAATACAACCATGTTAGTAACCTTAGTTGCTTCCTTGAATGAAGAATTGTATCTTTTAATCTCCTCATGCAACTATATCTCCAAGCTATTAGCCTTGTAACCTTCCTTTCACCTTCCCTATGTACAGGCTACATTCAGAACTCTTCTTTATTTTCCCATACCTATAATTAAAGCATATGCATATGAATATCCATGATTCTGTGAGGGTATCTATGGAGATATTTTTCACAAGCATGAAGAATGGGAGTAAGAATGTTGTTGTATGTGTAAGCATGTGTTGGTATTCACTCCTTCAGTACACCTCAATCTTAAAAAAAGGTAGTATTACCAAGGAAAAATGAAAACATAATATTCTTTTCCATAATCTCTTCTCCCTTTGTATAAACCTTTCTCTGAGAAACTGCAGTGCTAAGCTGTTATTCTCTATTTCTTCCATGATCCTTTCTTGGTGTGGATGTCTCCTTAGCAATAAGTAAAAGACTGATAGGAACAATCATTAAGTTTGGAAATTCTGTGAATTAGTGAACTATTTTCTCTACATTTTTTCTTAAAGTAAGAATCAACAAATACTTTATTGGCGTATTACCAAGGCCTGCTATAGCTTCTTTCACACTTGTTTTATAAACAAATATTTCATCCAATCCTCTTGTTAGCCTTCTTAATAGAGTGGTTGCTTTTATTGAATTGACCACACAAAGGTATAAATGTTTGCACTGAAAGGTTGCAGAACATTAAGAAACTATCAACATATTTAAACTTTTGAAATAAGATTTTATTCTTGCGATTGTTTTTCCTGATCCTTGTCTGTGTTGAAACTAGCTGCTATTGTGTTGATCAATTATAACTTTTTATAGACCTTGGGGATATTTTTTCCTTTACTCCTTGTTAGGCTAGTTTGTCATCAACAAATTCTTTCACCTTGCTACTCATGTTTTTAATATATTTAGCTTATCTCACCCCAATTATCCCCATAGGAACGCTACTAGAACATCTTTCCATACTCGGAATTAGCCATTCATTCTTACTCTTCATTCCTTATTTCCTAACAACTACAAAGTCCATAATATGATCTCTATTTCTTGTCCAATTGCCACCAACCATCACTTCTTCTAAGGAAATAAATTCAAAACACTCTTTCGACATTGTAATATATTCTACTAATGAATATTCGGTAGTCATTAATGTTTATTCTTATTAGAAAATTCTAACACCTCGTAAGAATAACGGGGACAAAAAGAGCTCCTCTGAGATTATTAGTCCATGTTCTTACTCAGGAATTGAGCTATCCCAGAGTGATTAATTCTCACATGTTTTTAATTTCAAAGAAAGAAATAAATCTATTTTCAATTACTGTTCGGTTTTCTAGTTCTAAGACTCTGGAAGAGTGTGGCAATGAGGACTACTGTGTATCATTATACAACTTCTGGTGCTGGGGTACTGATATCAGCACACTGGATTACCATAGCTATGATTCTAACAAAATAAAGTCTTCTAGGTTTTCTAAAGAGGAATGCAATTGGTGATAACAACGCTTCACTTCTATAAGTAACGCTGTCAATCATAGTCAAAAGCACAGTTTTAATAAGTTAATCAACTAACCAAATTGATATGTACGAACTAATTATTTTACTTGTTTTATCACATTTTTCTACACTTTCCATCAGTGTTCTACTCTTCTCTTTCATTTTGTGTCTCCTCTGATGCCACCATTTGATAAGTAACAACGTTTGTAGATAAGATGGAGTTACACAGAGAGATTAAGTTCTAAAGTCAACACAGAAGATAAAGATGCCAGAGTCAAATTTACTACAAACCTGTTAGAAGAAGATTCTTCTCCTGCCTCTCTATAAATTTATCTCATCGTTTTTTTTCTCCCAAAGTTGAAAGGATGGCTCATTTTGTTTTGTTTTGGCTGAACATCTGATATATAGGTGAGGTATTCTCGAAGGTGTAGGGCCATTATATACAAAATTATAAAAATATATTTTAACACAAGAATTACATACATGACAAGATTCTCAATTTTGTAGAACCAATATAAAACCAAAACTGATTGGGAGATCAGCAAAGCCTTATCTCTTCTGATATTTATTACTGGAATCATATACATATTCTCATTGACTGAAATGTCAGAATTGTCCACACTATTTAAATTATTATTATTATTACTACTATTGTTTTGGCACAGACCAAATAACTGAATTCGAGTAGGTGTGATGCACACATGATGCATCTTTACATCACCAAATTGCCCATGGTAGAGTTACCAATGATTTCTAAAGGATATTTTCTGTTACCAGAACTCTGTTACAGTTGACACTACTGACCACTTTTTCCTTCTTTTTATTAACATTATCCTTCCTTGGTTTCTAGAATCCTGTTATCTGTTACTTTGGTCTTATTCCAAGTTATTATGGGTTGATTTTTTTTTTTCTTAAGCCAACTCTGAAATATTACTATTTCCATGATTCTTTTTTCCTTTACTTCTTTTACTTGCTCATAGGGTCACTTACCATCTTCATTTTCCTGAGTTCCAAATGTATAATCTCTAACCTGAGTTTTAATTCCTGTTTTATGGTCCATTTACCATGTGGACTGGGATGTCTCACAGGTATTTTAAAGCTAAGCAAATGATCTTTGTTCAAACTTTCTTCTACAGCATTCCTTTTTCTATTAATTATTCTACAACTTGTTCAGTTTTCCAGAAAACTCGGTCATTTCAGCTTCCTTTTTTTGCCATCAAATCCTATGTAAAATTAGTCAATATATTCTGTCAGTGCCCCATCCTAAATATCTCTAAAATGTGTTCTCTCTGTGGCTGCTATTATAGTTCAAGCCAACATGTTTTTCTTTCTTAGATTATGACATGAGATTCTTTGCTGGTCTCCCCGATAGCATCTTTGTTTCCAGTATGTCAGCTGCAATAATATTACCAGGATAATCTTTTGAAAATGTTTACTACATTTCAATTATTATAGATTACATTGTAGTCTCTTCAAAAATCATATGTTGAAGTCCTAACCCCTAGTACCTCAGAATGTGAACATATTTGGAAATAGGCTCACTGCAGATCTAATTAATTAAGATGAAGACATATTGGAGCAGGGTGAGCCCCTAATTCATTATGACTTGTATCCTTACAAAATGGGGAAATGTGAACACATACATGAACACAGGGAAAATACCACGTGAGCATGAAGGCAGGGATGGGAGTGACACATCTACAGTCAAGGAATACCAAAGATTTATAGGTAACCACTAGAAACTAGGGGAAAGGCATAAGGCATATTTTTTTTCTCACAGCCTTGATAAATTAACCCTGCCAATACATTGACCTCATATTTCTAGCCTCTAGCACTGTAAGACAACAAATTTCTGTTGTTTAATCCACCCAGTTTGTAGTACTTTGTCATGGTAGCTTTAGCAAACAAACACAGTAATTATTACATATTTCTGTACTCTAGATTTTAAAATTTTCCAAAGGCACCCACTGTTTATGGTATCAAACACAAATGTCTTACCATAATACAGTATAGAAGACTTAGTATGACCTTGGCCATATTTACCTCTTCACTTTTCTTTCTCATGGCTTGTTTCTCTACTATACTTCATTATTCCTATTTGTGTGTGTTTGTGTGTGTGTGTGTGTGTGTGTGTGTGTGTGTGTGTGTGTTTAGTGACCTTCTACCTGAAATGGCTTTTTGGCATCATTGACTGGGTAATTTCAACCTGTTCATTAGGGTGCATCAATGGCATCTCATTTTCTGTAAATTATTTCAAGGCATAGTTAGATTTTCATTCTCTCTGTTCTCTTGGAATTCTTTCTCCACTCTTTTGCCATGTTTACCAGGACATTTTCAAATTTCACTGACTTTTCCCTGACCACCCACTAATTTCTCGTACATTGAACTCTTTATGGGAAGAGATTTTGACTTGTTCATCTGGCACCAATGGAAGTTAAATATTTTGAATAGAAAAATGAGGCCAGACAATCTTCAATCCTCTCTTTACTCCTTCACAAACCCTTTCTCTTTTTCGGCAGGGTGCCTAGATACTCTATGCATCCTTTTATAGTTCTACTTTATAGTTAAAAGTCTAAATTTTTTGTTATTATTTTAATCAGATGATATGTTTCCTTCAAAGTTGATATTTATTTACAAGCTGGGGAAAGAACATGTTATAAACAGCCTTTAGAACCCTGCTGGCCAGAATTCACAAATTTTTGAACATTCAATGTAGGAAATTATTGGGCAAGGGAATAAAGTGAAATGGTTTTAGCCTATCAAATGTCTTTCCAGTTCAGACTTATGGTTTGGAGCTTAATACTTCACAAGAGTGAGGAACACTTAAAGTTTAAAATGAAATTCAATAACAGGTCCTTGGCTAGAAATACACTGCTATAGAAGACAATATTGTCAAGTGGAAGAGGAGAGATGAATTATTCAGTACATTTAATATTTGTTTAGTAATATTTATTTTAGCAAATATGTGTGACAGTTAATAGATACAATTCTGATCATAGTTCATGATAATTTTTCCTTAGAAATTTAAATACAATAATAATTTCAGGAAATTGTGAACTCCACTTGCTGAATTTTTTGCACTGTGATGCTCAACTATGATTATATTGTATTTTAATATTCCACTTAATGTTCAGTTGGAATCATAAATTTTCAAGTCAGAAAGTACAGCAAAGGTTATCTTGTTAAAATAATTTTTAGACTAAATTACTAAGGTCTGGGTAGGCTAAATAACTTGTCTAAGTTCATGTAGCTATCTGATAAAGTAAGAAAGACTAGGACCCAGATCTTCTAACTTCTTACGAAGCGTTCTTTCCTTTAGTGTATTACTTCTGTTGGAAGAAAAATCCAATAACAAAAATTTTAAGAGTAAATATACTCTATTTTTAGATTACATAAAGGACACCAGTGTGTCATAAATTATTTATTTTACATAAAAATGTAAGTCCATGATTGCACATTTTACTAATCTAAAATTGTATTAGCCATAATAAACAGTGAGCATGAATTTGGGAAATATGCTTTGGTTGACTCATGTTTATTTAAAATGTTGCTTAGAGTAGTGTGAACTATGGTGTTTTCCTTTTGATTATCAACCATGTAGAAAGTAGAGCCCCTCTCCCTCTGCAAACCATTTCACTGACTGCCTTATTATAAAACAGTCATTGTAGAATACAAATATGTGAAGACATCAACACAATTTTAGGTATCAGGATTTAAATGTCTGGCATTACTGTGAGATGTAAGATTGCTGGAATTTTCTATTTCTCTATTGTTTTTACATATCAAATATGAAGTTCTTTACTTTCAATATTGCGTGGAGTACAGGAACATGAAAGAGTATGTCACATAACGTCCATGTTCAATAAATATATGTGTGGTTAAAAAGGTATATGTATGCTGAAGAAAACACATTAGATCCTTTTTAGAATCAGGAAAGAAACAAATTATCAACATATTATTAAATAAAAGCTTTTGGCAATTACTATACAGCTCTCTGTCAGTGATTGTTTTCTTTGGCTCCGTAGAGTAATAATGTACACAAAATATTAATATTTGAGGTTTCAGTTCTAAGAAAATTGTGTTACAGTTTTGCCCACTATTGTGTTTCATGCTGTGGCCTACCAAATAATTCACCATTGAAAGTTGAGTTGCCTTTTGTTATTAATAGAATTTCCATAGAAAATGCCCTTTAAGAAATAAATGTTCAAAATAGTATTGCAGTTAGAGTGAGGATTCCTAGCTTCTGTTACCAACAAGCTATCTAGCTGTAATGGGTTTACCCTGTGGGGTACGACTGAAAAAATGTTTTAATGGTTTTTCCAGCCTCTACCCAGATCTCTATTCCATACAGATTAATCATATTTTGAAGAGAATTCTTTGCTTTCTAGTTTTTATATTATATGAAGAATCTCAGTTTGGTCACCAAGACTCACGTTTCTTTTACAAAGTTTAGTCCAATCCTATTCAAATGTCAGTTCTCATCTCAAATCCAAATAAAATATTTCACTGCTTTCCAACTTCAGGCCTGGACTGCCCTGATAAAGAGAGAATGGTGTGATCTTGTGCACATTTCCACCTTTCATTCTTTGTTTCTGATTTTCTACAACTTTCATTCTTTGTTTCCGGCTCACTCCTCTGCCTCCAGATCTCTTTTTCAGTTGTATGTTGAGGAAAGAAAAGAATGTTAGAGGAAAAAGGCCAACAGTCTTATATGGCTACCTTCCTGACAGCCGTGTGTAACTCTTATGGGCAGGCACCCAAATGTAAGCTCTTTTGTGAGATACACTTGTGAAGTCTTTAGAGGCCTACATAGAAAATGTCCATATTATTCACTCACCAGGCCCTTTCTAGTTGTATCTATTGTATTTTCCTAAATTCTGTGGTGACAACAAACAAACCCAGGCCTTAGTGGCTTACAATAACAAAGGTAGTCATATTGGAGCCATCTTAAAAATACTCCACCCAGGAGCATGGCTTGCCAGTATGAATGTTTCTCAATTAGCAGTAGGGAATATGAAGTATATTTCCAGGGGTAGAAGCTAAAGATGGCTAGGTTTAGATTTAATTTATATAGCAAAGATTTAGATTTAATTTATATTACATGTCCCCTGCAGGTTGGCCTTACCTTTTCTCCTACTTCTTTATTTTGGGGTTTGAAAGAAGAAACCAGCCTTTATCTGAGACCTGCTGCTGTTATTACAGAAGAAATCACAAGATGGTTACAACTTTAAGAAGTTTTTGGTTTTTTTGAGACCAAGTCTCACTCTGTCACCCAAGCTGGAGTGCAGTGGCATAATCTCAGCTCACTGCAACCTCTGCCTCCTGGGTTAAAGCAATTCTCCTGCCTCAGTCTCCCAAGTAGCTGAGACTACAGGTGTGTGCCACCACACCCAGCTAATTTTTATATTTTTAGTAGAGACAGGGTTTCACCATATTAGCCAGGCTGATCTTGAACTCCTGACCTCATGATCCACCCGCCTTGGCTTCCCAAAGTGCTGGGATTGCAGGCGTGAGCCTCTGCACCCAGCCAAGAAAATTTTAATTGAGAGAGTTATATGCCACTTCTGCTTATATCCCATTGGCAAAGCAAGTCACACAGAAAAGCCTGAGTCGATAGGGCAGAAAGTATAATTTTACACAGGGAAAGAAATATTTTCAACAAGTTAAACAGTCTTTCACCATGATCTCTTGCACTTGACCATCTCTTCATAAGCCCTGGCAATGATGTTTGGTATCTTCTTGAAACTCTGTAAACTATGAAATTTCCTAATGGCGCTTACCCATAACTTTGGGAATTTAGCTGATGTCCAGACAGACAGACAGATACACACACACTCGCACGCGTGCAGTCTTCTTCAATGCCCTTTTTATGTAATCATGGACAAGTCAATTAGCCTACACAAGACTCAGCCTTCTCATGTGGGAAGAAACATTATTTACTGTAAAGAACTCTAACCAAATATTATTGAAACCGCTATGTCAAGTGGGGGAGATACTTTGAACAGGAGGTGAGAAGGACACTTTGATCCTGGACTTATTTCTACACTAATAACTAAGAGTAAAATTTGGTACTTCTTTTTTTAAAAGCACAAAACATATTTTGAACCATTAAACATTTGTCTTCATTTTAGGTTGCATTTCTGATTAAAATAAACATGATTCCAATTGTAGCAATCAAACATGTAGGTCCCCATTAGGCCAATTTAAAAACACTTCCTATTTTGTAAAACTTGTAATGCTTACACTTTAGAATTTTCCATCCCCAACTATTCCTTTCACGTCATAGGAAATCTATTTCATTTGAAATAAAGAAAACGTTTTAAATTAAGACACAAAAGGTCCAGAGAACTCTCAATTCAGTCCAGTTCTTCTTTGAAACTGCAGCTGATGAAAAATATGGCTTTGCTGACCTCAGTTTGTGTTACATTCTTAATTTTATTCAAAAGTAGATATTTTGTAATGTCTGCTTTATTTCATTAAAAAGAGCTGTTTCAGGGGATTATGGACATAAAGCTTCATGAATTACATGTATCCTGTGGAAGCTGGTTTGTACATCATGCATGCCCTTTGTGAACAGTGCAAGGTATACCTAATGTGCTGTGGACACTCTGGACCCATAAAGTTGTGGGTATAGCATATAAGCTAAAGGAATTCATAGCTTTTCTGTTACAAAGGCCACATAAAACAAAAAGAAGAATCAAATTTCCACTAGAACTGCACATAAAAATTTGTTTCACACATTGTTAATCTTATTTCAGATTTTATAAGGGTTTTTTTCTACTTCTAGAACAAAATATTGTAGTAAACTGGTGTCTCAGTAGTTAAATATTTAATAATTTTGACATGACCCATGGCACCTACTGTACTATGTGAAATTCCCTTTTAAGGTATCAGTTCTCAATTGGGAATATGTAATTTTCAATCACATAGTTGTTTGAGTGGTTTATTAACAGGCACCACACACTAGAAAACAGCACTTGAGAGTTAAAAGGAATTCTTAATGGTCAGCTAAAAGTTTATGCAACAGGTACTAGAAAAGTAGGAAGAATAAAAAAGAGGAATACTGGTTTTTTTCTTTTAAAGGTTATGTACCTTGCTCTACTTGCCAGTTGCATCTGATATCTAATTCTAGTATTGGATAATCTAAAAGCTATCATACTAGACGTAAATAATGACCAAATTCACATGGAGAGTCTAGAGGTGAGAAAGCACTAGGTAGGACCTCCTAAAAAGAGCTCTATATCCTTCTAGCTTGCTCATGTAGCTTTCCTGCTAGGGAGAGGGGAGTAATTGGTATAAAAACTGTGTTACTCTTCTTTCCAGAAGCAATCACAAATCATATTGGGAGCTGCAAGGTGATAAACCCTTCAGAGAAATTGAAATACCAGAATTAATGGATTTTTATTCTTTCCCACATTCAAGGAGAAAATGGGTTCTTGTATAACATAGAAAAGCAGCCAAAGCAATAAACTGAAAGGGAAGAAGTTTTGAGAAGGCAGAGGGAAATCAAACCAACTCAAGTACAATGAATAGAAGAATATTACACAGAAAAAGATAGGAAGAAGAAAATTCGATCCATTGGAGGGGATCCTTTAAGAAGAGATGTATAGTTTCTGGAAAGGAAGCAATATGCTCTATTTCTTTGAAAATATGGAAGAGTCTACTAGAGTTAAGAAATATGAAGAACTTAGTTACAGGAACCACAAAAATGAAATGGAATGGAGATAGCCATTTGTAGAGCTTACATGGACAATCTGTAGTGGTTCTCTCTTCCTGAAATGAACAGCTTAATCTTGATGGAGAGTTGCCTGGGACTTATCAATTTACTGGCCTATTACTGTACCTGGAACAAAGTAGTCAGTAAATAAATGTAGTTTGAAGATGAGCAAATAAATTAATGAATTATCTAGCTTACCACCACTTAATTATCATGTTGAATGGGGATAAAGGATATAAACTGAAGAAATCTGAATTTCTTCTAGGAATGATGAAGATATTATTAAGCCTTAAGCAGGAAACTAAAGTATTTGTTGGTAGCATGGTCTTATCTATATTTCTATTTTAGGATTGGAAATTTTGTAGATAAAAGATTAGTAAAATAATGGCTAGTTAAAATAAATACAGAACAGGATATGGTTGCTGAACCAGGGATTATTCTGCTAGACTGATGAACACCTGGAGTATATTGCACAGAATCATCTGGAAGTCTGCCAAATTTATACTGTAAAATCAAAATCTAGGAAGGGGGAAACTGTCAGTAAACTGTAAAACTGGATATAATGAAGGACATCAGCCATTACAGGAGAACAAGTTATGCAAGTGATACAGATTTTTTTAAAAATTCATAATAAAAATCACTAAAAATAAGGTCAAAATTACTATTATGTATACAAAGCTCAGAGTATCAGCAACATTTGGGATATAATTCAACATAGTCAAACACTAAGATTTGTCATGGAAATGTACCATCATAACAATGAAATGTGTCGTTTGTTTAAGTAAAGACTTGGAAGAGGTAGATGGAGTCCACATGTCATGAAAATATAGGATTTAGTGGAACTCTTCAATTTTGCTTTAGCTATCATGAAAGAAAGTACCTCCATAAGATAAAGAAGAGAGAATGAAGTTAAATGGTAGAAAGAATGTTTCGTAACTGAGCTTCTGAAAGATCTTGTTTTTGCTCTTAGAATGAGAGTGAGCTTGGACCCTGTAATTGTGTCTAGAGATGCTCCAACACAGGGGTCCCGGGCTAGGTATTATTAGAACAGCATTCACCTAAGAATGTAAAGTCCTTCTAGTTGGAGAGGTAACCTGGATCTTAGTTGAAAGGTAAACAGTACTGAATAGCAGATTTAAAGATCAAGACATGACAGAAAATAGGAGTTGTCAACGCCGGAAGGATTAAGGGTGAGCTAGTATGTTATGGAAAAGTTTGTGGCAAGTAATTCATGACTAAAGCAATAGACAGAGAGCAAGAGAGTGTTTGGGTTACCCTCCTAGGAAATGTTTAGTGCATGAGAGGTGACGGTAGAAATATTAACAGGTGACAGTAACAACAGCGTAGAGGAATCAGAGAACGCAGACCTGAAAAGAAAGACAAATATCAGGGTGTTGAAATTTTTAACTTCCTTGCAATCTGTTAAATTCTCAAATGGGAAAAGGGAGTTTGATCTTATCATGTAAAGCAAAGATTTTAGAAAAAAATAGGCTTAATATGAAACCTGGCTCTGGAGGGCTCTGTGACCTTGAGCAAAAAAATAATCTCTACACTGAGCTCAAATTCCTCATCTGTAAAATGGGAATTCTAATAGTAATTGCTTTAATATCAGGAAGATTAAATAAGATGGCAAATTCAAAGAGTGTACCTTGCACATGGAAATCCCTATATAAATGTTAGTTTACTTTTAGCATTAATATTCAGCTAAAAGTAAATTATCCGATACATCATTTTTTTTTTTCTCACTCTGTCACCCAGGCTGAAGTGCAGTGGTGCTATCACAGTTCACTGCAGCCTCTACCTCCCGGGCTCAGGTAATTCTCCCATCTCTGCCTCCTGGGTAGCTGGGACTAAAGGCACACACTACCATTGCACAGCTAATTTATTTTTTCTATTTTTGTAGAGATTAGTTTTCACCATGTTGCCCAGGCTGGTCTCAGACTCCTGGGCTAAAGCAGTCCTCCTGCCTCAGCCTTCCAAAGCCTGATATATCCTTTATTTGCCTTGAAACAAACTGTTTTCGCCTAGAAGTCCATCAACATGACTGTCAAGGAAGTCTTCATTAAAGGGGTGGAAATGAGAGGACCTCGTGAGAAAGTAATTCTACTGTGTGATCTTAAAATAGTGCTTCTCTGATTAAATGTGCTAACAAAGCATCTGAAGTTCTTTTAAATGTGCTCCTTCTGACTCAGTTGGACTAGCGTGGGGGCCTGAGATTCTATATTTGTAACCAGAACCCAGGAGATTTCATCCTACTGGTCCATGGGCTACACTTTGAGTAAAAAGGCCATAGAATACACAAAATTGAGTAAAGAAAACATGGCAGGAAGCCAGACATGTAACATGGGTTTCAAAAAGGCAAATTTCAGAGGCTGCAGAAAGCCTGGTAAGATTGGATCAAGGCCTGAAAAGAAAATGGCTCAAATCCAAACCAATGATATAAGACACAGTTTTCAGAAGTAAATTTTTGACTTTGTAAGCTCAAACAATCCTGAAGGGAATTTCCACATACCCACACTGACCAATTAAATAAAATAATAATATGTACAGAAAGTTAGATAAAAGAAAATAATTAAGGAAGAAGTAAAGAGTGACCTAAGCCTGAAAGAACAATACTAGTAAGTTGATAAATCTTAAAATAGATTAAGGTTTATTAAGGCATCTAAAATTGCTTTTAAAAGTCATTTTATTAGAAATAGAAATACTGTATTATAGCATAGAATTTCTCTAAATGGGTTCAAATGTTTCTATTTAGGTAGATTGTATTTCCTACTAATTAGAGATTACTGAACAGAATCTTTGCAAAACGATGATGAATGTAAAATTTCTGAAAGACCGTAAGTGAGCAAACATTTTATTTAACAGTAGTTTCCATGTTGTAATGAACATTTACAGGTAGTATCATGTTCACTAGAAGCAAAAGTTTAATGAACATGATGCTAATTCCTGATTGGATTTGAGATATTGTTTTTAAAAGATAATTAATACAGACAAAATAGTTTGCCAATATTGTTTTCTTTAACCAATGATCCTCTTCATCTTTAAAGAACATATCCAAATGTAACTTTGTTGGTAATTTATTATTATCTTAGATAAAAATTAGTTACATTCTCTATGTTTGCATTAATCTTAGAGTGAACTTCAGTCACTGTACTTAGAACAGTATATTTTGGTTTCTCATTCACATATGTATTTTCTAACTTGACAGGGAATGGCTTATGTTTATCATTATAATCCTTCTGTTCAGCACAGTACATGATATTTAAAATTAAAAATTTTTTAAATTAGTTTAATTAGAGCCCATTTGTCAGCTTGTTGCCATTGCTTTTGGTGTTTTAGTCATGAAGTCTTTTTTACAAAAGACTGGGTAACAGATGCAACAAACCACCACGGCACGTGTGTACCTATGTAACAAACCTGCACGTTCTGCACATGTACCCCAGAACTTAAAGTATAATAAAAAAAAAAGAAAGGAAAAAAGGAAAAAAATATCTAAGGACAAAAGTGTGTGAAGCCGTCAATGTTTACATATAATAAGAAAAGAAAAATTTTCTTCCAAGACTATTTTGATAGATGTAAGGAAATCATAATATATGTATTTAAAAAACAAACAAAAAAGAATCAAAAGGGATAAAACTTTCTTTAAAAACATAATTTGTTTTTTAAAACTCTTGCTAGACTCAGGGATGTTATGACCTATTCCGTCATGTTTGTGGGTGTGTTTGGGATAAACCCTAAAACCATTTTTAAGTGTTTTTTATACTTTATTATTCTCTACTTGGAGGTCATCATGGATGTTGCTGCTGGTGGCAAACATGGCCTTATACTTTTGAGCTTTACAGTGTAGTCTCAAAGAATTATTATATTAAAAGTAAAATAACACATTGATTCACAGTGCCAAAACATCAATCAGGAACTATATTATTCACTGACGTAGAGAAGTAGATACTTGAAAATCCTTATGGACTGCCCTCTTACTGATCCTTGAGTGCTCAATTTAACAATTAGAAAAAGTGAAAGAGATATTATTTGTGAAATCACATGTCTCCCTAATCATAAACTTCAGGAATATTAAGAACCATATATGAAGCATCTATTTCTTGTGTATCTGGAGTTTAGCATGCATTCTAGTAAACAATAAGAACTCAATTATTGATTGAAGGAAATTTTAGGACAAATGAAAGAAACATAAATAAGAGCGTCAGCATCTTTTCTCTTTTATAGTCAACTTCTCATCAGTTTGTTTTTCTGTTCTCATCAGTATGTTTAAAGAGTAAATGAATGAAACTCTGGTGCCTGTTTCTTTATCTGAAATATAATAATATACCTATGCAATGATGTTATGATGATTAAATCAGTTAATATGGGTAAAGTTCTTAGAACAGTGATTGATGCATAGTAAATTTTATCTATCAGCATCAGCAGAAGTGGCAGCACTTTTATATTTGGACCTTTTTCTAGTAAGAGTTTCAGACTGGACTTCTTTTGTCCTAATAGTCACCCCTCCAGTTAGAAATCTGGCCTTGGGTTGGATAGACTCCTCTTTGAGATTTTAAAAGAAGCGCCACTCCTTCTAGATGAGCCTACCCTAAAATGTTTCCTTGAAAAGGGATGTGTCCCCTGCATGTTTATATGATTGTTTATTTTTCTTCCCCCCTCCCTGCTTCTTTAAAATTCAGTCCTGAACATTGATAGTCATAGTTTAACTGTTTAACTGTGCTCTTGGTGCCTGAATATTTCCCTTTTATTCTAATAAGCCTATTGTGATGTCATTGTCTCAGCTGTTTTTCATTAAACCAATTCAATGGATAATGGAGAATGGTTCTACAAACTGGCTTTTAAAGTACAGATCTGTTCAACACAGAATAACATGTTTTATACTATGTTGTCTATTTACCCGTTTTATTAGAACTCCCTATCATCTATTGCTTGAATAGACTTAGATTAAGACTTAGATTAAATATGTTATAGCTTGGAATATCTAGTATACTAAGCTAGTTAATGTTCTTTCTGTATATACAATCTTTCTCCAATTTTCTTAGACCAGAATTATATTAATAATTATAATGAACATAAACTATGTTTAGCAACATTAATTTGTGATTATTATACAAAGTTGTTAAAATCTTCTTCCTCCATTGCCAAAATCACCTTCCTGAATCATCGTGCATAATGGTTGAAGACAGGAAACTATTTCCATTGGGCTTTATTGCTTCAACAACACAACTTTCTGAGGAGATCATGTTTCAAATCTGCCAGAAACCCCTATTCCTTTCCCTCTTTGCTACCTCCTGGAATCCAGGGATGGTGAGCCACCATCAATTTGCAAACTTCACTTAATTCACTTAGCCTTTACTCTGTTTCACAAGTATTTTCTATTGTAATAAATATGAAATATATGTCTAATTAATTTTTAAAATATTTGTCAGTGCTAATAAAACTATACTTTTTACAAAAATGTGAAACTCAATGCATCTCTTAACTTTTTACTTATTCATGTCTTAGATAATCTAACCCAGTGGCTGTCAACCTTGGCTCTTGAGTATTTTAAAAACACAGATGTCTTCCTTTACTTCCAAAAAAGTGAATGGAAATGTTAGGGGTGGAAACAAAGTATTATATTTTAAAATAAACTTTATAAGACATTCTGATGCTCACCTGTGAAATTCTTCCCATTTCATCCTAATTGAAAAATAATTAATCAAGCTAGTAATGTTATTATTTATTACAGGCTGAAAAGACTTCTTAAAATATACATAGATAATAAATAATAAATTCAATATCCAAGAATGAGAAAGAGGCATATATTAGTCTTATTTCTTTGTATCTTGGCACATTATTTTATAATTGGGAATACCTCCTTCTTGGAAAGTCTTGGTCTCTAGTCAGGAACAGTGGAATGGTAATGTTAAAAAAAATCCTTGGGGTACTCATTAAAATATGCTCTATATGAGTAACATTAGAGTCCTTCATATTCAAATGCTTTTATTCTTCCTTTTTTGTTTTTTGCCTATTAATTCTTACTGAAAAGGGCCACATTATGTAAATAAAATCACATTATATAAATAAAGTCCTTGGAGTTAATTATTAGTAATAATTTGCAATTTGATTGAAATATGTATTCATTTGAATTTTAATAATCAGTTTTTATTCATACAATTTCAAAATAACTTGCAGCTTAAGGAAAATAGAATATATAAGTGCACTTTAGAAACTTTTTCTTAATCCCAAACATATTGTATACATTTTAAGTAATGCTAGACAGAAGATACCATATCATGATGCTTCAATTATCTATAATATTAATAAAATTCAGAAAATTTGCTAATCAATATGCATCATGATTAAACAGATAAATTATCAAGTAGTTTTGTAGCCAAACTTTCATAAAACTCTTAGTAGAGGGGGAAATAGCCTTTCATGGGAAATGTTGTACTCCTAAGTTTGAATAACTATGACTTGGTCTCTGAGTTATATAATGTATATTGATTTCTATATATCATAATGATACCTTAAAATGGAATGTGGTCTAATGATTCCTAATATCTATTCAAATATATGTGAATAACTCAATTACTCAGAGGCCCATTTCCCAGGTTATGAATTATTTATTTCTTTTGTTTTGAAGAGGTTATTATAGCTGTCAGGGGCAAGATAATAGTGAAGTTCCAGAACCTGATGACAGTGTTTATAAGATATTTAAGCATGGAAAAGAGGGATTAGTTACAAACCAAACAACTTTTAAATTAAGGAAGAGTCAAAGCAAAACGCTTCAGTATTTCTAAGACTCTGTCCATATGGATTATTGAACAACAACATAACCCTCCAAGAATTCCCATGTGCTTTTAGTTTGTAATGAAATACAGAAGATAGGATTTTTGCCAACATTAGATCTAGGAAAGGGACTGATATCAAGAACTATAGCCATGGTATTTATTTGATACTACTAGCAACCCAAACCAAAGTTCTGACTGCCATTGATTGTGCTTGGCTGCCCTGAGCTCACTGAATTCCAGGATGATTTAAGTATTTCCAAACAAAGAGTATTTTATTTGGCTTTTCCCCATAGATTAAATTGGAGCATAAGCAATAGAATAAGGCAGTGCTAAGGGTAAATGCTATTAATGACAAGTATTGATGTGACTCGGGTAAATTCTATATGCCTAAGACTTCTGTGAACAATGTTCCGCTAAAAGCTATCACTAATTCAGCTCTTTTGAGTGTCAGAAGGTTTTTGGCTAGATTTTACTGCCAAAGTGGCAAGCAGTGATCAAATAAAGAAGCTGTGAGATTAGTAACTACGCAAGATTTTACATCTTTTTTCATTAAGCCATTTAATCAACATTCCCTGAGTTCCATTACACATTAAGAAGGATTTGTAACCACATATGCCTATGAAAATGTATTTTCTTTTACACAATAGAATTGACACATTCATTATTGCAATACGATTTCCTTAGACTTAACTTACATAATGAATGGGGAATAAATTAATAGCTGACACAGTCCTGTTTTGGAATATTCAACACCTTCTTCATCATCAGGAAACCAAGCCTTTATGGCACTGATTTACGTACATTAAAAAGTTACTTTAAACGATCTTGAAATCTCTTATATTTTAGTTAATTTCACTTAAAATATTTACTTGTGAATGATACAATGCTATACTACCTCATAGAAAGCATTCTTCCATGGAAACAATAGTAGAATGGCAATAGCTTGCTTATGACATGGAAGGAAAACTCAAAAATAGGTCACTTACCAGCTATCTATAACAAATTTTATTGCTTGGACCAAATTAAGCCTAGAAAACATCTGTGACAATTGTTCGATGCAGTCTGGACTACTCCTAAAATGTCTGATTATTAAAATTCTTGTTCTGGCAATTATTCTATTAAAGTTGGTGTACTAAAATTAGAGATGAGTTTTTGCATCTTTTATACCTCTATCACCCCAACAAAAATAATACTTAAAGTCTAGAGTTAGCTATTATTTTAAAAAAAGAACTTCAGCAATAAAATGTTAATGACATCATTGCCTAAATCAAACAATTATCAAAGTTCTCTGGACATTTTAACTAGAGTATTTAAGTAAAACAACATTGTGACTCTAAAGCTAAAAATGTTCTTTCTCCCAAATTTTAAAAACAGTGAACACAGACATACTTTGGAGGATGGGAGCTGGATTACAGACCCTTATGATAACTTAGAAGCATCAAATAAAAAATTAAGAAATTAATAAGACACTTAAGTATTAACAAGAAAAATCAACTAGATTACATTTCAAAACACCTAAACAATTACAGTATCAGCTGTGTGCTCTTTTAATGCTTAAAGACACAAAATTTACATTCATCATTCAGGTTCTTCTTGAAGTCTTGCCTTTTGGAATGATCAGAATCATCAATATTTTCCTAAATTCCACCCTGTCTGGATTTGAATGTGCTCCTCATGGACTGCCAAATGCATTTCCCAACTTTCATGTCCTTATTCTTAGTCCCTCTACCTAGAGTCATAATATATATTTGATGATAATACTTTACAGTCTAAAATTCAAGGATCATGCCCTTGAAAGCCATTAGAGACATGGAAGGCAATGTTATTTTGTAAAGCAGCCAGGTGAAAGGTCACAGAAAGGAACAGGACCTAACATGAACTGCAAAGTAGGTACCAACCCCAGAGTGCTCAAATTCAAATTACTGAAAAAGCAAACATAGAAACAAACAAAAAACCACAAAGCTAGCTAAAAGCAAGATAGATTAATGAGATAGCTTCAGCCCAACAGCTGCCATGTTGCATCATTTAGCCTAGATCAGTGGTTCCAAGACAAGATGCATATTAGAGTCATGGCATAAATGGAAACAAAATACAACTATACATGCCCACCACTTTCCTCCAGAAATGTGGAACAAAATGATCTGTGGTAGGACTCAAAGCATTGATATCTTTAAACAAGTTCCCTAGCTGATGCTAATACCAAAGTTGGGAACCATTGGTCTAAAAAAAAAAAACAAAAAACAGATTTTATTGAATTACATGGAGAGCATTTATATGTTTCTACTTAGATATTAATCCCTACAGGATAGAAACAGGCTGCTGACTTTCATATTTACAATAAAGCCAATTCATTGAGCTGTTGTACAACTGTCAGTGGGAAGTTTCCCTACACTGTCTTTGGTCACACATTTATTCATTAGATGGTTAGTTGAGGTTAGGGATACAGTCAGATATACAGAACCTCTAGAACTTGGTGTATTAGAGTTACCCAGAAAAACAGAACCAATAGGATGTATGTGTATGTGTATGTGTGTGTGTGTGTGTGTGTGTGTGTGTAGAAAGATAGGTATGGTGTATATGTGTGTCCAAGTGTGTTTACAGATGAGGGGAGGGAGTTATTTTAATGATTTGCCTTATGTGATTGTAAAGGCTGGCAAGTGTAAAATCTGCAAGGTAGGCCAGCAGACTAGAAACCCAAGGAAAAGTGATGTTTCAACTTTAATCTGAAGATAGTATGGAGGCAGAATTCCTTCTTCCGCAGGAGACCTCCTGCTTTTTTCTCTTAAGGTCTTTGGAGCATTGTGGTTGAGGTCTGCCACATTATGGAGAGTAATGTGTTTTACTCAAAGTCTACTAATTTAAATGTTAATCTCATGAAAAAAAATCTTCACAACAACATTTAGACTAGTGATTGACCAAATATTTGGAAGCCATGGTCTAGCCAAGTTAATACATAAAATTAACCAGCATGCTACGCAAACCACCCCACAAATGAAAAATGAAATGACTTGCTTTTTTATTAAACAGAATTGCATTCTCTTACTTACAGATTAAACCTCTTGCTTACCGACGTGTTCTAACCAGCCAAACTAAAGGTCTGAAAAAAAACACAATTTTTCTTATGTTCAGGCCTATGTTTCTTCCTTTATAATTCTCTTCCTTTAGAAGACGTGACATTATCTAGAGAATCCTCTCTAGCTAAGATCCTTAGCACTAGAAAACTTACTTGATTTTATTCTTTGCCTCATCATCTTTCTACTTACTGAGTTAATGTACATTTCAAAGTGATGAATTTGCCTTTTTCTAAGGAGCTCAGAAACTAAAAACAACTTAAATAACTGTTGTAGTAAAACATACAAGATTTGGAAGTGCTATGGTTTGAAGGTGTCCCAGAAAGCATGTGTTGGAAACTTAATCCCCAATTCAACAGTTTTGGGAGATGGGTCCTATTGGCAGTTGTCTATATGAATAGATTAATGTTGATCATAAAAGGGATTGAGACCATACGTTTGATGTCTTGCGCCGTCTCTTGCCCATGCTCACTTGTCCTTCCACCTTCTGCCACTGAATGAAGTAGCAAGAAGGCCCCACTTCCTGAGTTAATGTACACTTCAAAGTGATGAACTTGCCTTTTTCTAAGAAGCTCAGAAACTAAAAATAACTTAAGTAATTGTTGTGCTAGAACATCCAAGATTGTATGGAGATGGAGCCCCTCAACCTTGAACTTCCCAGCCCCCAGAATTGTAAGAAATAAATCTGTGTTCTTTAGAAATTACCCAGTCTCAGGTATTCTGTTACAGTAGCACAGAATCAACTAAGAAGTGTGTTTATAATAGTGTGGCAGTTTTTAAAAATGGTTACAATTTCTTTGTATCTCCTTGCATCTAGAGGTAGAGTCTATGTCCCTTTTTTCTGAATCTAAGATTCCTTGTGACTGTTTCAACCAGTAGAGGCAGAAAAAGTGATGCTATATGACTTCCAAGACTAGGCCATAAAAGATATTGCAGCCTCTGCCAGTTTTCTTGAGATGATCACTCTGGGGGAGGCTAACCTCCATATAAGAAGTGTGGCTATTCTGAAATTGCCATGCTAGAGTGGCTACCTGAAGGCATTGAAGTAGGCAGTCCCAGCTGAGCCCAGCCATCCTAGCCATTCTTGCCAAGGTACCAAACAAGTGAATAAAGTTATCTTTGACTCTACAGACCAGCCTATTAACCGAATATCATGAGTGCCCTCATTTGATACCATAAGGAAAGTTCTACCTAAATTCCTCAGCCACAAAATTAAGGCAGTATAATAAGATGGTGGTTGTTTTAAGCCACTCAGTATGGGGATAGTTGTTACATAGAAATAAAATTGGACAACTAGCAGTCAGGACAGACAACTAGAAACTAAGAGCTGAGACATTCATCTATCTTTTCTCTTGAGTTAATGAAAACATGAATGAAGCTGATACACAATGCAGACTGTCATAAAGCTAAATCTTCTCTGGAAAGGCTAGCAAGAGGCTGATGATAGTATTGTGTTCTGATGCCTACTTAATAGCCATGATATAAGGAAGATACTTCAAAAATATATCTGTTGAAGACCTCTTGATTTTAAATCTTAAACCTGATTAATCTCCAGTCATACTGTATTCATCCATTTGCAATGCAAGAAATACAGAGCACTCAAAATTCTGAGGAAGAGGATCACTTGAGCCTAGAAATTCTAGGCTATAGTGCACAATGACTGTGCCTGTGATTAGCCACTGCACCCCAAACTGGACAACATAGTGAAATCCTGTGTCTTTAAAAAAAAAAGAAAGAAAGAAATTCAGAGTAATCAGCACAGGAAATCCTGTTGAGTCTACCTCCAAAATATTCCTCAAATTCATTTGCTACTCTGCATCTCTACCATTGCCTTCCCAGGTCACTACTACTCCTTGCTTGGTTTATGGTAACAGCCTTCTAACTGGTTACCTCTCTTACTCTCAAATGATTTCACTGCTCTGCTTAAAACTTCCCTTGGGCCAGGTGTGGTGGCTCACATCTGTAAGTCCAGCATTTTAAGAGACTGAGGCAGGAGGATCACTTGAACTCAGGAATTTGAGACCAGCCTGGGTAACACAGTGAAACCTTGTCACTACTAAAAATAATTAAAAAAACAAAAACAAATAAAAAACAAACAGAAAAACTTCCTTTTTTCCCATTACCTTTAGGTAAAAACTCAGTGTCCTCACCATGACCTATTAGGTCATGATTGATTTAGTCTCTATCAGCATCTGCAATCTTATATCAAGCAGCTCCACTGTTTACATACCATGTTCCAGCCACACTGGTCTTTTCCAAGTGCCTTGAACTTCCCAAACTCTTTCCTGCCAGTGTTTTTGTGCTTACTGCGCTCATTGCCTAGAACACTCCTCACGTGTCTGGCTCCTTCTCATTTTCATGTTTCTTAATATTTTCTATTAAAAAACACTTTTTATTTTTCTCACAATACCAATTTCAAGATTTATCATCTTATTTATTAATTTTATGATGTCTATTTTCTCTACCGGCAAATAAGCCCCAGGAAGAAACAGAGATCTTATGGGTCCTAATCCCCTATTTCATCACCATTGCCTAGTATCATGCCAAAGACATAACAGATGACCAATGAATATTTCTGAATGCCTAAGGGACTGAACCAGTACTGCAATTTTGACATTTTAATACATCTATAAGTAATTGAGTCATCTGAATGCCTAAATTTGGCTAAATGCATAGATTATATTGCAAAGTGCTGATCTATTTAATTAGAGTACTCTCAATAAATTATGATTGTATATATAGAAGACCCCATCATCTCAGGCCAAAATCTCCTGAAACTGATAAGCAACTTCTGCAAAGACTCAGGATACAAAATCAATGTGCAAAAATCACAAGCATTCCTATACACCAATAACAGACTTAAAGAGAGCCAAATTAAGAACGAACTGCCATTCACAATTGCTACAAAGAGACTAAAATACATAGGAATACAACTAACAAAGGATGTAAAGGACCTCTTCAAGGAGAACTACAAAGCACTGCTTGATGAAATAAGAGAGGACACAAACAGATGGAGAAACATTCCATGCTCATGGTTGGGAAGAATCAATATCACGAAAATGGCCATACTGTCCAAAGTAATTTACAGATTCAACGCTATCCCCATCAAGCTACCAATCACCTTCTTCACAGAACTGGAAAAAAACACCTTAAACTTCATATGGAACCAAAAGAGAGCCTGCATAGCCAAGTCAATTCTAAGCAAAAAGAACAAAGCGGGAGGCATCACACTACCAGACTTCTAACTATACTACAAGGCTACAGTAATCAAAACAGCATGGTACTGGTACCAAAACAGAGATATAGACCAATGGAACAGAACAGAGGCCTCGGAGGCAACATCACACATCTACAACCATCCGATCTTTGACAAACCTGACAAAAACAAGCAATGGGGAAAAGAGTCCCTGTTTAATAAATGGTGTTGGGAAAGCTGGCTAGCCATGTGCAGAAAGCAGAAACTGGACTCCTTCCTGACACCTTACACTAAAATTAACTCCAGATGGATTAAAGACTTAAACATAAGACCTAACACCATAAAAACCCTAGAAGAAAACCTAGGCAAAACCATTCACGACATAGGCATAGGCAAGGACTTCATGACCAAAACACCAAAAGCACTGGCAACAAAAGCCAAAATAGACAAATGGGATCTAATTAAACTCCAGAGCTTCTGCATAGCAAAAGAAACAATCATTAGAGTGAACCAGCAATCAACAGAATGGGAAAAATCTTTGCAATCTACCCAACTGACAAAGGGCTGATATCCAGAATCTACAAAGAACTAAAACAGATCTACAAGAGTAAAACAAACCCATTCAAAAGTGGGTGAAGGATATGAACAGACACTTTACAAAAGAAGACATACATGAGGCCAACAAGCATATGAAAAAATGCTCATCATCACTGGTCATTAGAGAAATGCAAATCAAAACCACATTGAGATAATATCTCACGCTAGTTAAAATGGCAGTCATTAAGAAATCTGGAGACAATAGATGCTGGAGAGGATGTAGAGAAATAGGAACACTTTTACACTGTTGGTGGGGGTGTAAATTAGTTCAACAATTGTGGAAGACAGTGTGGCGATTCCTCAAGGACCTAGAAATAGAAATTCCATCTGACCCAGCAATCCCATTATGAGGTATATATCCAAAGGATTATAAATCATTCTATTATAAGGACACATGCACATGAATGTTCACTGCAACACTGTTTACAATAGCAAAGACTTACAACCATCCCAAATACCCATCAATGATAGACTGGACAGGGAAAATATGGCACATATACACCATGGAATACTATGCCATATATAACTATGAGTTTGTGTCCTTTGTAGGAACATGGACGAACCTGGAAACCATCATTGTCAGCAAACTGACACAAGAACAGAAAATCAAACACCACATGTTCTCACTCATAGGCAGGTGTTGAATAGTGAGAACACATGAACACAGAGAGGGGAGCATCACACAGTGAGGTCTGTGGTGGGGAACAAGGGACAGCAGCGGGGTAGGGAATTGGGGAGGGGATAACATGGGGAGAAATGCCAGATATAGGTGGTCGGGGAGGAAGGCAGCAAACCACATTGCCATGTATGTACCTATGCAACAATCCTGCATGTTCTTCACATGTACCCCAAGACCTAAAATGCAATAAAATATATTTAAAAAAAAAAAAGGAAAAAAAAAGAAGGAAGGCAAAAATAGAAGAAAGAAAAAAGGATCAAGAAAAATAAAAGGGAGATTAAGAGGAACCATCATAAAACTGGCTTGGCTGGAATAAAGAGCCAATTGGGATTGGAATAGTGTATTTTAGGCAAAAATCCATTGTATTTCTGGTAGAAGATTAAACACAAATACTTACACAAATATATATAGACAGTGAGCTCTAATCTAAGGAGCAAGAAAAACCACAGAAAGACTTGTTATAAACCCTAAGGCATCACACCCCTAATTTGGATGTGAGTTTGATTCCACAAAGCAAAGACATAAAATAAATAAGTAATTAGATGTCACACTGTTTTATGCAAACAACCACATTTGCATGTATCACCAGTGAAGGCGCCAGCTGCACCAAATGTCACCAGTTAGCAACCAGCCTTGGGAAACCTTGCCCCACTTTACAAGGTTCCTAAATCTGGTGATACAAGGGAATCTAAGAAACAATTAGCATATTTGGTAGGCTTCCTTGTCCTGCTGATGCCTCCAAATGACAGTTATTTATGCTACTATTGATGACTTGGGAAACGTCTGGGTAGTGTCACTGGACTTATTAATATTTGGCTGCACAAAGAACCTTAGACATCATCTTAGTTCAACTGACTTTTGCAAGTGAGAAATTGTGGTACTTAGATTCTGCCTGTTGAGGGGCAGAATCATGACTTGAACGTAGACTTCTCCAAGTAAGTTTAACACCCTTTCTCAAGAAAATCTTGATATTCACCTTGAGGATTCTGTCAACATGTCTAGGAAGAAGCATAAGACAGTGAAAAAGAACACGAGAGTGGAGTCCAAAGACCTGGGTTCAATTCTTCTAATCCCTATGAGATATGAAGGAAGTAAGTTTCTTTCTTTCTCTATCAGTGTTCTCTTTGAAAAATGTATATTCATTTGTTCAGTCATAGGCCAGACACTGTTCTAGAAACTTATGATACATAAATGAACAAAACTGTAATCAATGCTCTTATAGAGCTTACATAAACATAAAAAACAATAATAAAACAATGTAATATGAAAAAAATGCTTTCAGTTGTATCAGCACAGTTCTCATTCATCTTTGATTTAAGCATTTGTCATCGTTCCCCATTGTAGAATAGCGCAATACAATTCCTCAACAATCTGACACATCTAAGGTCACATTATTAGTAGAACTTGAATATTGCTATTTCCAACTTCTCATTTTCTCCTTCAAGAACTCAAATGCCTTGACACTTCCCACCCCTTCAGCAACAAAAACGATTTTATATGCACTTCAATATCAGTTTGAACTGTAATTTCCCACTGTTGTTTGCTAGTCCAAGCACTATCTTCACCATCATTCCTGTCTGGTTGCCTCACACAGGGTTCTTGTTTCATTAAGGTACATATTCCTACCTTTTCATTTGCAACATTAATGTTCTTAGTGTTCAAACAGTATGTCAGGAGTCTTTGCAATGTTTCATCCCACTATATTAAGCTCAATTGAAATGGGTAGGGTTCCATAGCAGGAGAGCTTGAGCATCTGAACTAGAGTAGACTTAAAGTACAAGTAGACACAAAAGCATATATGGCTCAACAACAACAGAAATGTATTTCTTGATCATGTGACAGTAAGAGGTGAGAGAACAGGTCTGCCATCTCTCATACTGTCAATCATACAGAGATCCAAATTTGTGAAGTTTCTGCTGTCTTTAGCAGCAGGCATCCCAAAGTTCCCTGGGAGAAGTTTGTATTACAGGCAGCCAAAACCAGAGAAAAGATCACAGAGGAGCACTTCCATGAGCCAGATCTTGAATAGCAACATCACTTCTTACAGTATTTCACTGGATAGAGTGGAGTCACCATGGTAATACTTAATGACATGGAGAGCTGAGAAATGTAATACTTATCTGAGAAGTCACTTTCCAGTAACAATTCATGAATTTTTGCTGGATAATTGGCTCTGCCTGCCACACCCCGTAAGTATTTCAGAATATAGTGGAACACCTTTTCCAGATCACACACAGAGCCCTTCATGTCCCCAGGATCTCCACATGCTTCTAGGGTAGGTATATTGGGACTAGTTTCAGGACTTGTCACCACACCATACCCAGAATTACCATTTCACTCTTACTTCAGTCTCTGTTGCTGAATCTGAAAACTTCTGCAAGGGCTCAAGATTCTTTCTGCATCCTGGCTTGCAGAGGCTTCTATTGAACCATAAGTTACATCTGTAACACTTTGGATGAGTACAGTTTTTTGTTTTTTATTTGTTTTTTATTGCATTTTAGGTTTTGGGGTACATGTGAAGAACATGCAAGATTGTTGCATAGGTACACTCATGGCAATGTGATTTGCTGTCTTCCACCCCATCACCTATATCTGGCATTTCTCCCCATGCTATCTCTCCCAAACTCCCCACCCCTTGCTGTCCCTCCCCTATTTTCCCCCGACAGACCTCAGTGTGTGATGATCCCCTCCCTGTGTCCATGTGTTCTCAGTGTTCAACACCCACATATGAGTGAGAACATGCAGTGTTTGATTTTCTGTTCTTGTGTCAGTTTGCTGACAATGATGGTTTCCAGGTTCATCCATGTCCCTACAAAGGACACAAACTCATCATTTTTGATGGCTGCATAATATTCCATGGTGTATATGTGCCACATTTTCCCTGTCCAGTCTATCATCGATGGGCATTTGGCTTGGTTCCAGGTCTTTGCTATGGTAAACAGTGCTGCAATGAACATTTGTGTACATGTGTCCACATAGTAGAACGATTTATAATCCTTTGGATATATACCCAGTAATGGGATTGCTGGGTCAAATGGAATTTCTATTTCTAGGTCCTTGAGGAATCGCCACACTGTGTTCCACAATGGTTGAACTAATTTACACTCCCACCAACAATGTAAAAATGTTCCCATTTCTCCACATCCTCTCCAGCATCTGTTGTCTCCAGATTTTTTAATGAATGCCTTTGTAACTGGCGTGAGATGGTATCTCAATGTAGTTTTGATTTGCATTTCTCTAATGACCAGTGATGATGAGCATTTTTTCATATGTTTGTTGGCCTCATGGATGTCTTCTTTTGTAAAGTGTCTGTTCATATCCTTCACCCACTTTTGAATGGGTTTGTTTTACTCTTGTAGATCTGTTTTAGTTCTTTGTAGATTCTGGATATCAGCCCTTTGTCAGTTGGGTAGATTGCAAAGATTTTTCCCATTCTGTTTGTTGTCAATTCACTATAATGACTGTTTCTTTTGCTGTGCAGAAGCTCTGGAGTTTGATTAGGCTCCATTTGTCTATTTTGGCTTTTGTTGCCAATGCTTTTGGTGTTTTGGTCATGAAGTCCTTGCCTATGCCTATGTCGTGAATGGTTTTGCCTAGGTTTTCTTCTAGGGTTTTTATGGTGTTAGGTCTTATGTTTAAGTCTTTAATCCATCTGGAGTTAATTTTAGTGTAAGGTGTCAGGAAGGAGTCCAGTTTCTGCTTTCTGCACATGGCTAGCCAGCTTTCCCAACACCATTTATTAAACAGGGACTCTTTTCCCCATTGCTTGTTTTTGTCAGGTTTGTCAAAGATCGGATGGTTGTAGATGTGTGATGTTGCCTCCGAGGCCTCTGTTCTGTTCCATTGGTCTATATCTCTGTTTTGGTACCAGTACCATGCTGTTTTGATTACTGTAGCCTTGTAGTATAGTTAGAAGTCTGGTAGTGTGATGCCTCCCGCTTTGTTCTTTTTGCTTAGAATTGACTTGGCTATGCAGGCTCTCTTCTGGTTCCATATGAAGTTTAAGGTGTTTTTTTTTCCAGTTCTGTGAAGAAGGTGATTGGTAGCTTGATGGGGATAGCGTTGAATCTGTAAATTACTTTGGACAGTATGGCCATTTTCGTGATATTGATTCTTCCCAAACATGAGCGTGGAATGTTTCTCCATCTGTTTGTGTCCTCTCTTATTTCATCAAGCAGTGCTTTGTAGTTCTCCTTGAAGAGGTCCTTTACATCCTTTGTTAGTTGTATTCCTATGTATTTTATTCTCTTTGTAGCAATTGTGAATGGCAGTTCATTCTTGATTTGGCTCCCTTTAAGTCTGTTATTGGTGTATAGAAATGCTTGTGACTTTTGCACATTGATTTTGTATCCTGAGTCTTTGCAGAAGTTGCTTATCAGTTTCAGGAGATTTTGGGCTAAGACGATGGGGTCTTCTAGATATACAATCGTGTTGTCTGCAAATAGAGACAATTTGACTTCCTCCTTTCCTATTTGAATACCCTTTATTTCTTTTTCTTGCCTGTTTGTTCTGGCTAGAACTTCCAATACTATATTGAATAGGAGTGGCGACAGAGGGCATCTTTGTCTAGTGCCAGATTTCAGAGGGAATGCTTCCAGTTTTTGCCCATTCAGTATGATATTGGCTGTTGGTTTGTCGTAAATAGCTTTTATTATTTTGAGATATGTTCCGTCAACACCTAGTTTATTGAGGGTTTTTAGCATAAAAGTGTTTCTGAATTTTGTCAAAGGCCTTCTCTGCATCAATTGAGATAATCATGTGATTTTTGTCTTTGGTTCTGTTTATGTGGTGAATTACGTTTATAGACTTGTGTATGTTGAACCAGCCTTGCATCCCTGGGATGAAGCCTACTTGATCATGGTGGATAAGCTTTTTGATGTGCTGTTGCAATCGGTTTGCCAGTATTTTATTGAAGATTTTTGCATCTATGTTCATCATGGATATTGGCCTGAAGTTTTCTTTTCTTGCTGAGTCTCTGCTGGGTTTTGGTATCAGGATGATGTTGGTCTCATAAAATGATTTGGGAATGATTCCCTCTTTTGGATTGTTAGGAATAGTTTCAGAAGGAATGGTACCAGCTCCTCTTTGTATGTCTGCTAGAATTCAGCTGTGAACCCATCTGGACCTGGGCTTTCTTTGTGTGGTAAGCTCTTAATTGTTGCCTCAAATTCTGCCCTTGGTATTGGTCTATTCAGGGTTTTGACTTCTTCCTGGTTTAGGCTTGGGAGGATGCAAGTGTCTAGGAATTTATCCATTTCTTCCAGGTTTACTAGTTTATGTGCATAGAGTTGTTTGTAATAATCTCTGATGATGGTTTGTATTTCTGTGGAATCTGTGGTGATATTCCCTTTATTGTTTTTTACTGCATCTATTTGATTCTTCTCTCTTTTCTTTTTTATTAATCTGGCTAGTGGTCTATTTTGTTGATCTTTCGAAAAACCAGCTCCTGGATTTACTGATTTTTTGAAGGGTTTTTTGTGTCTCTATCTCTTTCAGTTCTGTTCTGATCTTAGTTATTTCTTGTCTTCTGCTAGGTTTTAAGTTTTTTTGATCTTGCTCCTCTAGCTCTTTCAATTTTGATGATAGGGTGTCGATTTTAGATCTTTCCTTGCTTCTCATGTGGGCATTTATTGCTACATATTTTCCTCTAGACACTGCTTTAAATGTGTCCCAGAGATTCTGGTATATTGTGTCTTCATTCTTGTTGGTTTCGAAGAACATCTTTATTTCTGCCTTCATTTCATTGTTTATCCAGTCAACATTCAAGAGCCAGTTGTTCAGTTTCCATGAAGCTGTGCGGTTCTGAGTTAGTTTCTGAATTCAGAGTTCTAACTTGATTGCACTGTGGTCTGAGAGACTGTTTGTTATGATTTCCATTCTTTTGCATTTGCTGAGGAGTGATTTACTTCCAATTATGTGGTCAGTTTTAGAGTAGGTGTGATGTGGTGCTGAGAAGAATGTATATTCTGTGGATTTGGGGTGGAGAGTTCTGTAAATGTCTACTAGATTTGCTTGGTCCAGGTCTGAGTTCAAGTCCTGGATATCCTTGTTAATTTTCTGTCTCATTGATCTGTTTAATATTGACAATGGGGTGTTAAAGTCTCCTACTATTATTGTGTAGGAGTCTAAGTCTCTTTGTAAGTCATTAAGAACTTGCTTTATGTATCTGGGTGCTCCTGTATTGGGTGCATATATATTTAGGATCATTAGCTCTTCTTGTTGCATTGATCCTTTTACCATTACGTAATGTCCTTCTTTGTCTCTTTTGATCTTTGTTGGTTTAAAGTCTATTTTATCAGAGATGAGAATTGCAACTCCTGCTTTTTTTTGCTCTCCATTTGCTTGGTAAATCTTCCTCCATCCCTTTATTTTGAGCCTTTCTGTATCCTTACATGTGAGATGGGTTTCCTGAATACAGCACACCGATGGGTTTTGGCTTTTTATCCAATTTGCCAGTCTGTGTCTTTTGATTGGGGCATTTAGCCCATTTACATTTAGGGTTAATATTGTTATGTGTGAATTTGATCCTGCCATTTTGATGCTAGTTGACTGTTTTGCCTGTTAGTTGATGCAGTTTCTTCATTGTGTTGATGCTCTTTACCATCTGGTATGTTTTTGGAGTGGCTGGTACTGGTTGTTCCTTTCTATGTTTAGTGCCTCTTTCAGGAGCTCTTGTAAAGCAGGCCTGGTGATAATGAAATCTCTGAGTACTTGCTTGTTCATAAAGGATTTTATTTTTCCTTCACTTATGAAGCTTAGTTTGGCTGGATATGAAATTCTGGGTTTTAAGTTCTTTTCTTTAAGGATGTTGACTATTGGCCCCCACTCTATTCTGGCTTGTAGGGTTTCTGCTGAGAGATCTCCTGTGAGTCTGATGGGCTTCCCTTTGTGGGTAACTCGACCTTTCTCTCTAGCTGCCCTTAGCATTTTCTCCTTCATTTCAACCCTGGTGAATCTGACGATTATGTGCTTTGGGGTTGCTCTTCTTGAGGAATATCTTTGTGGTGTTCTCTGTATTTCTTGGACTTGAATATTGGCCTGCCTTGCTAGGTTGGGGAAGTTTTCCTGGATAATATCCTGAAGAGCATTTTCCAGCTTGGATTCATTCTCTGTCACATTCAGGTACACCTATCAAACGTAGATTAGGCCTTTTCACATAGTCCCATATTTCTTGGAGACTTTGTTCATTCCTTTTTACCCTTTTTCTCTAATCTTGCCTTCTCATTTTATTTCATTGAGTTGATCTTCGACCTCTGATATTCTTTCTTCTGCTTGGTCAGTTCGGCTGTTGAAACTTGTGTATGCTTCGTGAAGTTCTCATGTTGTGTTTTTCAGCCCCATCAATTCACTTATATTCCTCTCTAAGTTGTTTATTCTCGTTAGCATTTCATCAAATCTTTTTTCAAGGTTCTTAGTTTCTTTGCATTGGGTTAGAACATGTTCTTTTAGCTCTGAGAAGTTTCTTATTACCCACCTTCTGAAGCCTGATTCTGTCGATTCATCACACTCATTCTCCATCCATCCTTGTTCCCTTGCTGGTGAGGAGTTGTGATCCCTTGTAGGAGGGGGAAGCATTCTTGTTTCAGGTGTTTTCAATCTTTTTGTGCTGGTTTCTTCCCATCTTTGTGGATTTATCCACCTGTCGTCTTTGTAGTTGTTGACTTTCAGATTGGGTCTCTGAGTGGACATCCAGTTTGTTGATGATGAAGTTATTTCTTAGTTTTCCTTCTACCAGTCAGGCCCCTCTGCTGTAGGAGTGCTGAGGTCCACTCCAGGCCCTGCTTGCCTGGGGATCACTTGCAGCGGCTGCAGAACAGTAAGGGTTGCTGCCAGTTTCTTCTTCTGCTATCTTTGTCCCAGAAGGATACCCGCCAGATGTCAGTCTGAGCTCTCCTTTATGAGGTGACTCTTTGGATATATGGGGGTCAGGGAGTTGCTTGAGGAGACACTCTGTCCTTTATATGGGCTCAAGTGCTGAGCTGGTGAGCTCCGTGGTTTATTCAGAGCTACTGGGCAGGTACGTTTAAGTCTGCTGCAGCAGAACTCATAACCTCCCCCCCCTTTTTTTCTCCCCCAGGTGCTCTGTCCCAGGGACTTAGGGCTTTAATTATGAGTTTCTGTTGTGCTGCTGGCTTTGCTGAGCTGCTGTGGGCTCCGCCCAGCTGCCATGTGAACTTCCCTGCAGTCCTATTCATACGGGTATAGTTAGAACTGCCTTGGCAATGGTGGCCCACCTCTGTAATGGTGGACTCTCTCTGTAATGGCGGGCTGCTTCAGCAATGACAGACTACCTCCATAGTGGTGGACTGCCTTGGTAATGGCAGATGCCCCTCCCCCCACAGAGCTGGCCCATCCCAGGTTCAGCTGTGCTTGCTATGAAACTCTCAATCCAGAGCATTTCAGATTGCTGTTTTTTTGTGGGGGTGGGACCAGCCAAGCCTGATCACCTGGCTCCCTGCCTCAGAGCCCCCCTTTTTTTTTTTTTCAGTTGAATGGTCTACTCTGTCTCCCAGGTGTTCCAGTTGCCTGTTGAAAAGGCGCCAGGATCTGTGTGATTTCCTGTGTGGCAAACCACTGTGCGGGCTGAAACAGCTGTGCTGAGATTCATGGCACTTTTTTGCCCGGGAATCTCCTGGCCTGGCTCCCTGTTTCAGTCCCCTTTTATATCAGTTGAATGAGTGACTCTGTCTCCCAGGAGCTCCAATTGCCAGCTAAAACGGCACCTGGACCCGTGTATTTTGTACAGAGAACCGCCACACCAGGACACCGGCCAACACAGCCGCGCCGGCCCAAACAGCCGCACTGGCGACCCATGGGGCTCCTCCACCTGGGAATCTCCTGGTCTGTGGGCAATAAAAATCCGTCTGGAAATGTGGCAGCCACTCGCCCTCTGCGCTTTTGCTGTAAGCTGCAATCCTGAGCTGCTCCTAATCGGCCATCTTGGATCCATCCTGTTTTTTTTTTTTTTAAACCTTTAAGGAAACTCTTCAAACCTCAACAAAAAATCACTGGGAGACAAATAGAGATTTTTCTGGTGATAGTGTTACTCAAAACTATTCACCAGTCATACCCATACTGCAACTCCAACCCTTCTGAGATCCTTGGAAGGAATTTGAATTAAGCCTTGGTATTGGTTAGAATTTATGGAGCCATAGGGGCTAGAGAAAGAATTCCAGATAAGAGATAAGACTTCAGTAAAGACTGATAGGAATTCATTTATCATACATTCATTCATTCATTAAATATATATAGCTCTCTGAAGTTCAGAAAAAGAAAATGACTTTTCTATCTATAAACAAATATAATATTCTTAACATTAACCATAAACTACCTTATGGTAGGAGTTATTTGTTATTCCATTAGAATTCTTCCCAAATTGATTATAAATCCTATTTCACTAAAAATTTAAGAATAGATCTTAAAGTTCAATAATAGTTCTTGGAGGTTTTTATGTATGATTTTACTGATAAAGATCTTCTAAAATCAAGATCAGAAATAAGATTAGAATAAATGCAAAAAGTATGGGTATTTTCAAGAAGAAGTTAGAAAGCAACTAAAAATACAGCTGAAAATAAGGTTAATATACTTAAGAACTGTAATTATAGGCAAGAGTCCAATGTTCATAAATTTCAGTCTTCAGAAGACTAGCTAAGTAATGACATTTGGGAAAGTCAGTAAGCGGCAACTCTCCAATCCTTCTTTCTGAAGGACAGCTGGATAGGCCTAGCCTAGCTGGCTTGAGTTTGAGGGGCCGCCTCAGAAGGTAGAAGTGCTTCTTGCTTGCATCTGTGGTGTATGGTGCCGGAGTCCAAATACATAATTGTGTTCCAAGAAGAGATGCCAAGGGTCAATTTGCAGAAATGTGTCCAAATGTGCTGTCAAACCAAAGAAGCCTGAAAGTCAAAGCCAAGACAGCCAATAATCCAGGGAAGTCAACACCAAGAAACAATGGGTCAGAACTGGACAATTACCAAGATCATATGACTTGGGCAATCATTGTTGTAGGTGGCGTATAAAGTAAGATAAACCAGTATCTATAAAGGGCATAGGACAGGACAGACAGTAAGAAAATTGGTTTCTAAAAAATAGCTAGGATAGAAATTAATTCTACGACAGATTTCTAGGAATGTGAAATAAGTGGTAACAAATGTAACTTGATTTGAAAAAAAGCTGATAGATCTTGGCTCTTCCTAAACATATTCTTTATTGAGTAAATTTTCAAATAGAGTTTACAATTTTAACCAATCAAGCTATTGATGTAAAATAAGAAATTATTGGCAAAAGATTTGTATAAAATATTAGAACCCTAAAAGGATGCACTCCATTTGGTAATCTCCTTTGGAAACAGTTTAATTACTTATCACCCAGAAAAAATAAAAAGCAGAGGCCTAAAGGTGAAGGTTTGATTAGACAGGAATTTAATAGCCATATAATTTGAGTGTAACTTAGATTGGGTGTCCCTGAAACAAATTCAGATACAAGAATCCATGTGCAAGTGATTTATGAAGAAAGAGCTCCCAGGGTAAGGGAGTGAGACAAGCAGGAAAGGGAGGGGAACAACCCAAACAAGAATGCAATTTCAGGCAAAGCCTCCTGCCCTAGAGGATAGCTGCAACTTGATTCCACCAGGGTTCTCTTCAGTCTAGGAGGTATGTCAGAGTTATTCTACCCCAGTGCAAGAGAGCTGGCTTTCAAACTCTTGCATTGCAGCAGACCTTCATTAGTTAAGAGTTACCCTGTGTGGATGTCCTCTTTTGAGCAGTCATAGATACAGATTGCTTGAAGCAAAAGTGCAACAAACTTAGAGTCAGAGCTCCGTGAAATAGTGAAAGGCATCAGAGGGAAGCTGGACAGAAGATTGATAACTTTGGTGGTGTTACAGGTGATTTTAATTTACATATGTGTCTCAGTCCTTTTTGGCTGCTATAATGAAATACTTTATGCTGAGTAACTTATAAACAGCAGAAATTTATTGCTCACCTATCTGGAGGCTGGGAAGTCCAAAATCAAGATTCCAGTAGATCTGCTGTTTGGTAAGGACTCACTCATTACTTATAGATGGGGCCTTGTTGCTAAGTCCTTACATAGCAAAAGGCACAAGGAACTTCCCTTGAATCTCTTTTTAGTTAGGATACTAACCCATTCATGAGGATGAAGCCCTCAGGCCTTAATCGCTTCCTAAATGCTCAACTTCTTACTACTATCACATTGGGTATTAAGCTCCAATATATGAATTTTGGAGGACACCAATATTCAGACCATAGCAGCATATAAACTCTGTTCCATTAAAATATGTTTTATATCATCATATGATTAAGTATTCTTTCATAGGAAAATAGTATTTTATTAAAAGTTATAAGAGAATATTTAAGTCAATGACAACAAAAATTGGAAATCAGTTTACTTCTCAATCATAAGCAAAATAAACCCATAAATCTAGAGATATAAAAAAAATACAAATAGGAAATGTAATGAAAGTGATCTGGGATGATGATAAGTTGACCTAGTAACTAATTTTATAATGACTGAACAGAGTATAAATTCATGCATTACCATAAGACATAATAGCATGACTTAGATTGAAAGGTAAATTAAAAGAAAAAAATATAAGGTATATTGGGATGGTAATTGCATTATGATAAAATATATTTTTAATGAAAATATGGCATAAATACAATTTGACATTTGAAATAAAAAAGCTTTTAAAATGTGATGTAAAATCTTTAAGACATTCAGAAAGCATTTGACAGATGAGTTATAGAGTGGGAGTTAAACTCAGCTGTATCTGTTGATGGTTAGCTAAACAAAAACTAAATATGAATATAATGACATTAAATAATACCCCAACACAAAATTATCAGATATATAGGCAAAATTTTTTACAAAAAAAAATTGAACATGGCTTTATTAAAAAACAAATTTTCTCTGGTAACTATTTATTCAAAAGCAATATGTGTATTCTACCATAACTGAAGCAATGCAAACATATATAAAGAAAAAAATCTAAAGCAAAAATCCTCCATTTTTACTTCCTCAGCTTATCAATTTAAAATTGTTAGTTGTTTATTCTTAACATCTCTACCCATATTTATACATACATGTGAACATGAATGTAAGATTTATTTTTGTTCATTTAAAACAGGGACAGTATACACAATACTTTTTACTTTCCTTTGTCCACTTAACAATATTATATGACCATCCTTCCAGATAAATACACATACATTTACCACATTTTCAAATAAGAGAAAAATATTCAATAATAGAGATGACCCAAAATGTATAAAATTATTTCTCTATGAATAATGAATAAACATGATGCTTTTTCTATGTCATTGTAAACATTGATACACTAATAAAGTTTGTACTGATGTCCTTGTATACCAGTGTTTTATTTCCAAAGGATAGATTCCAAGAAGTGGAATTTCTGGGTCAAAGAGTATGTACATTTTTTAATGTACAAGGTAAAAATAAAATTCAGTTGATGACCAAGTTTTTTTAATTTCACTAAAAACATAAAAAGCAATCAAAAGGGAACTCTCAGAAGCTACCTGAGACAAGTTTACCACTTGACAGGATCTATGTCATATACCATGTTCTCTCATTGCAAAACTGTTTATTCTCCTAAATCGAATCCCTTCATCTACACACTATATCTCATTCTCTCTTGCCTACTCAAAGACAGTTTCACTCCAGCATGTCTCCCCTTTTCTTTTACACAAACTCAGTATTTCCATTTTCTCAAGACAAAAAACTTGACTATTCTTTCTTTTGTGCTGCACATACAATATATCAGCAAATCAGGTTGATTTTACTCTAATATGTGTCCAGGATACAATCACTTTTCACCACTTTTAATGTTGTAACCCTTAGTCCAGCTATCTCACTTTCCTGGATTACAGATACAGTCGTCAAAATGGTCTCTTTGCTACTACCTTTGTTCTTTTACAATCTACTCCCAACTCAGTGGTCAGAGTAATTCTTTTTAAGACAGATGATGCCACTATTCTCCTCAAAAATCTTAATAGTTCTCTGCTTCTGTCAGAGTAAAAACCAAAGAAGTCTTTACACACATAATCCCACAGGTCCACCTGCAGTTCTTTACCAGATCTTCGATCTGATCTCCTGTTACTCTACACCTTGCTCATTCTGTTCCAGCTAACTGACCTCCATGTTCTCTCTTGAATGTGCTAGATATGCTTCTCCCTTAGGGTTTTTGCACTTGTCACCCTTGACTATAACAACCTTCCTTCAAATTTCTGCTTACTTAATTTCCTCACCTACTTTAATTCTGAACTTGGATGTAATTTTCAGAGTGAAGACTCTGTAACAACCCTATTTAAAATTGTAAGCACCTCCCACATCCCAATCCATCTAGTCTTCTCTGTGCTATTATTATGCAGCACTTATTGATTTTAAATAAAATGTATAATTTACACATTCTAGATCAGTTTAGATATTTCATAATTGTAAATCATTTTTATTAGTGTTTAATTATTATTGTATTCACTTGTCTTTATATTGTCCAAGATTTTCTTATGAAAAAAGTTTAACATACAACTTAGTGGAACAAATTTTGTAATAAACATCTGAATACTCCTCACCCATATTTGACCATTTATATTTTACTGTACTTGTTTTGTTACATGTATCTCTACATCATCAGCATCCCATTTAGTCATCCAGCCATTTCACTTTATATGCATTTCTAAATAAATTGCACATATCAGGTTTAATTCACATTTTCCTGATGCCAGATAATGCTAAACAATTTTTTACAGGCTTATTATCCTTTTATATATCTTGTGTTGTAAAATGTTTATACAAATTTTTGCCCATTTTAATTGGATTGTCTTTTGCTTATTGAATTATAGGGTATCTTTGTTTATCCCATATACCTGTTCTTTGCCAGCAGTATGTATACAATTTTCTTCCCACCTGTGGTTTGCCTATTCATTTTCTTAACTGGATATTTTGGATAAGCATATTTTAATTTTTGATAAGTATATTTCATCATTATAGGTATTGTTTCTATAACCTAAGAAAACTTTGCTTACATGAATATCATGAAAATTACATTTTTCCTAAAAGTTTGATGATGTGAGCTTTTATATTTGTCAGTATTCCCTCTTGAGTTAATTTTTGTGTATGGTGTCAGGGAATTTTTAATTAATAAATTTTATCTGTTGGAAGAGTTTTATGTTCATGGCAAAATTAAGCAGAAACTACAGAGAGCTCCCATGCACACTTTGCCCACCACCCTCAACACAACTAACACCTCCACTCTCAACATCCTGAACCACAGTAGTACATTTGTTACAATCCGAGAATGACACATCATTATCTCCTAAATTCCATAGTTTACATAATGGCTCACTCTTAGTGTTGTACATTCTATAGATTTGGATGAATGTATATTGACATGTAGCCACCATTGTACTATTGTATAGGATAGTTTCACTGTCCTAAAAATCCTCTATCCTCTATCTAATCCTCTGCCTATTCATCATTTTCTTCTCTTGAACCCTCAGCAACCACTAATTTTTTAGTGTTTCCAGTTTTGCCTTCTCTGGAATGTCATATATTTGGAATCATACAGTATGTAGCTCTTTCGGATTGGGTTCACTTAATTAGTAATATCCATTTAAGTTTCCTCCATGTTTTTTCATGGCTTGGTAGCTCATTTCTTTTTAGTCTTGAAGAATATTTCTTCATCTGAATGTAGCATAGTTTATTTATCCATTCATCTACTGAAGTATATCTTGGTTGCTTCCAAGTTTTGGCAATGATGAATAAAGCTGCTATAAACATTCATGTGGAAGTTTTTGTGAGGGCATAACTTTTCAATTCATTTGGGTAAATACCAATGAGCATAACTGCTGGACTGTATGCTAACGGCATGTTTAGTTTTATAAAAAACTGCCAAACTGTCTTCCAAAGTGACTGTACCATTTCCCATTCCCACCAGCAAGCGAAAGGCTACCTTTTTCCCACTGTAATGCCTTTATTAGTTCCTCTGTCAGATTATATTTATATGAGTTTACTACTATTCTGTTTCACTGACATATTTGTCTATTCTTTCACCAACACCAAACTATCTTAATTATTATAAGTTTATAGTAAGTATTGAATTCAGGTAATATCAGTCCTCTGATACTCTCCTTTAATAATTTGTTGGCTATTCTTGGTCTTTTGCTTCTCCATATAAACGTGGTAATCAGTTTGTGAATATCCACAAATTAATTGGCTAAGATTTTTATTGGGATTGCCTTGAATATATAGATCAAGTTGGAAATAACTGCCATCTTGACAGTATTGAGTCTTCCTATCTATGAACACAGACTATTTCTTAATTTATTTCTTATCTGCTATTTTTCATTAGAGTTGTATAGTTTTTCCTCATACAGATCTTATATATATTTTGTTAAATTTACAACTATTTCATTTTTGGGGTGCTAATGTAAATAAAATTGTGTTTTAATTGAAATTCTCTTTTTCATTGCTGGTATATTAAAAAGTGAGTGACTTTTGTATACTAACTTTGTTTCCTTCAACCTTGCTATAATCACTTACTGGTTTTAGGAGTATTTTTATTTTGTTCATATTGTCTACATCATGTCATCTACAAAGACAGTTTTATATTTTGCCCAATTTCTATATGTTTTATTTCCTTTTCTTGTCTTTATGCATTAGTTAGGACTTTTAATATGATGTTTAATAGCAGTAGTGAGAGGGGACAATCTTACCTTAATCCTCATCTTAGTGGGAAAACTTCAAGTTTCTCATAATTATTACGTTACTGTGGATTTGTGTGTGTTTGTGTGTGTGTTCTTTATCAAGTTGAAAAAGTTTCTCTCCATTCCTAATTTCGTGATAGTTTTTAAAATAAATAGGTGTTGAATTTTGTCAAATGATTTTTCTGTATCTATTGATATGATCGTGTGATTTTTCTTCTTGACCCTGTTGATATGATGTATTACAATGATTGTCAATCAGACTTGAATACCTGAGATAAATCCCACTTGGTCATTGTGAATAATTCTTTTTAGACATTGTTGAATTCAATTTGCTAATATTTTTGGAAGATTTTTGTTTCAATGTTCATGAGTGGTATTGGTCTGTAGTTTCCTTTTTTGTATTGTCTTTTTTTTTTTTGAAATGGAATTTTGCTCTGTTGCCCACGCTTGCAGTGGCAAGATCTCAACTCACTGCAACTTCCGCCTCCTGGGTTCAAGTGATTCTCCTCCCAAGTAGCTGGGATTACAGGTACCTTCCACCACACTCAGCTAATTTCTGTATTTTTAATGGAGATGGGATTTCATTATGTTGACCAGGGTGGTCTTGAACTCTTGACTTCAAGTTATCCCCCCCACCTCAGCCTCCCAAAGTGTTGGGATTACAGGCATGAGTCACCATGGCTGGCCATTGTAATGTCTTTATCTGGTTTTGATTGGGTAATGCAGACCTGATATAATGAATTAGGAAGAATTTCCTGTGCCTCTATGTTATGTAAGAGATTGTAGAGAATTGGTATAATTTATTTCTTAAGTGTTTGGTAGCCTTCATCAATGAACCCATCTGAGCCTGTTGCTCTCTATTTTGGAAGGTTGTGAAATATTGATTCAATTTCTTTAATAGACACAGGCCTAATTCCAATTATCTGTTTCTTCTTGTATGGGCATTGACAGGTGGTATCTTTCAAGAAATTGGTCCATTTTACCTAAGTTATCGAATTTGTGAGGAGAAAGTTTTCATAATATTTTTATTATCCTTTTGATATGGATGGGATCTATAGCGATATTTCCTTTTTCATTTTTATACTAATGACTTATATTTTCTCTCTCTTTCCTTAACCTGCCAGCGTTTTATCAATTTTACTAATCTTTTCATAGAACTAGCTGTTGGTTTCATTGATTTTTCTCTATTAATTTCCAGCTTTCAATTTCATTGAGTTATGCTCTAATTCTTATTATTTCACTTTTTTCTGCTTACTTTGGATTTCATTTGCACATTTTAAAACTATAGTTTCCTAAGGCAGATGCTTAGAAACTTTATTTTTGCTCTTTCTTTTTACATATATGTATTCAGTGCCATAAATTTTTCTCTATGCACTAGTTTACAGCATTCTACACATTTTGGTAAGTTGGGCTTTCATTTTTATTCAGTTGAAAATATTTTTTGAATTTTCTTGAGATGTCTTCTTTAACTTATGTGTTATTTAGAAGTGTGTTGCTTAATCTCTAAGTATTTTGGAATTTTTCAATTGTCTTTCTGTTATTAACTTCTGGTTTAATTCTATTGTATTCTGAAAGAAGACACTGTACAATTTTTATTTTAGATTTGTGAAAGTGTAATTTATGGCCCAGAATGTGGTCAATATTGGTGAATGCTACATAAGAGACAGAGAAGATTTTGTATTTTGTTGTGGTTGGATGAAGCAGTCTACAGATGAGCAATACATCCAGTTGACTGATGGTGCTGTTGAGTTCAACTATGCACTTCATGATTTTCTGTCTCCTAAATCTGTCCATTTCTAACAGAGGGGGTGTAAAAGTCCCCAACAATAATCATGAATTAATCTATTTTTTCTTAAAGTCTACGAGTTTTTGCCTCAAGTATTTTGATATTCTGGTGGTAGGTGCGTATACATTAAGGACTGTGATGTCTTCTGGGAGAACCGAGCTCTTTATCATTACATAGTGCCTGTCTTTATCTCTGACAACATTCCTTGCTCTGAAGTCTGCTCTGTCTGAAGTCAAAATAGCTACTCCCGTTTTTTAAAAATTAGTTTTAGCATGGTATATCTTTCTACATCCCTTTGCTATTAATCTGTATGTGACTTTATATATAAAGTGGGTTTCCTCAGGCAACATATATTTGGTTCTTATTTTTTTATCTACTTTGAAAATCTCTTCCTTTAAATATGTTTATTAAGACCTTGATATTTAAGGTGACTATTGATATTGTTGAATACAATACTATTATTATTTTGAACCAACTGTGATCTGTTAGATCAATTAAGAAAAAAGAAAATTAAAGTTTATTATTTCAATAATTAGGACCTTCAATACAATGTTGACAAATAGTGGTGACTGTGTGCATCTTTGCATTATGCCCAATACCTGGGGGAAATATTAACTATTTTACCACTATAAAAGGTTACCTGTAAATTTTTCTATATGTCCATTATGAGATTAAGAAAATCCCTTTATATTCTTACTTACTGATAATTTTTATTATAAATAGAGGCTCAATTTTCCCAAATATTTTCTCCACATTTCTTGAAATTGCTTGTCCTCTTTACTGTAATAATTTGGTGATTTATGCAGATTTTTTCTAAATGTTAAAACCAATGGACATTCTTGAAATAAACTCTGCTTATTCAAGATTTAAAGTGCTTCTACGTTGCTTGATTCCATATGGTAATATTTTATTAGTTATTTTGTGTCTATGAGGGCTATCTGCCTTTAATTGTTTTTGCAATGTCTTTGTTAGACCTACTCTTAGTCTCATAACAAGTTGGGTAGCAGGTTATCTTCTTTTAATGAAAATATTTTGTGTAATATTAGGTTATTTCTTCATCAGTACTTCTTAGGATTCATCAGTGACAATGTCTAGGCCTGTTTTCTTTTGTGATAAAATATTCTTTAACAAAATTAAATGTATTTAAGACATATGGGGCAGTTATTCATATAAGTTGGGAGTCACTGAACTTCACTAAATCTATAAATTTGGATCTTTCACCTACTTGAGGAAGTTTTGGTCACTATTTATTCTTGGTTTGTGCCACATGTTTTTCTTTCTCTCTTTTGGGACACCATTGTGGTATGGATCCCAGAGTTTTTTATGTTTTAAAAATCTTTTTCACCCTGTTCTTCAGATACGTAATTGCATTGACTTATGCCCAGTTCCACTTCTCCCTTCATAGTCACAAACTCTGTCATACTTCCAGGAGCTGTATCTACATAGGACAATGCCTGGCATAATAAAGGAGACATGTCTTTTTATTCATCAGTAAGGGTGCCAGAAGCCTTCCCCTATGCCAGAACTATGTCACACATCCATCCTAAGTCCAATTGCCAGAAAAAACAATGGTATATTACTTTTGGTTTAGTGAGTTATATGGCCTTGAGGAGGAGAATGGTTCAACAAATAAACTAGAGACTCTGTCACAAAGGAAACAGCTGATTGTAGTTCTTGGATAGGCAGCCAACAGTGTCTTCCATATAAAGCTCTGGATTACAAAATTCCAAAAGACAATTTTCATACAGACTAACACAAGAATCATGGGCCCCAGAATTGTATCATTTGGAACTGTTAATTACTAGATAATTTTTTAAAAATAGAATTGGGAAATTAAAAAAATGAAAACCAGTTTTACTTCCATCTAACTGTAAAGCCACTTAAATAGGAATAAAATCAGTACTGGTTAAAATTGATGATATAGACACTCTAAGCATGGTTTAAAAAAGAACAAGGAGAGTATTCTAAGGTATATAGATTAGCATATAATCATTATTGACAAAAATATGGAAAAAAATTATTAGACTAAGATTTTATAAAAAAATCTACAGTAAGTTTTCTCATGGGGGAGAAAGACAAATAAAGTTATATTAGTCAGAGTTCTCCAGAGAAACAGCATGAATAGGATCTCTATCTATCTATCTATCTATCTATCTATCTATCTATCTACACATAGCTATAAATGTATTTATTATCTTATAATACATCTATATATTGGCTCACAGGATTATGGAGGCTGAGAAGTTCCAAGATCTATAGTTAGAAAGCTCAAGACCCAGAAGCCAATGGTGTAGTTTCAATCAGAGTTTGAAGTCCTGAGAACTCATAGAGCTGATGGTGTATATCTCAGTCTGAAAGGCCATGGCTTGAGACCCAAGAGGAATTGCTTTTCTGGCTTCAGTCTGAAGGCAAGAATTTTTTTTTGTTTTAGACAGAGTCTCACTTCATCACCCAAGGTGGAGTGCAGTGGCCGTGATCTCCACTCACTGCAGCCTCTGCCTCCTGGGTTCAAGCGATTCTCATGCCTCAGCCTCCTGAGAAGCTGTAATTACAGGTGTGTGCCACCACACCTGGCTAGTTTTTGTATTTTTAGTAGAGACAGTGTTTTGCCATGTTGGCCAGGCTGATCTCGAACTCCTGACCTCAAGTAATCCACCTGCCTCAGCCTCTCAAAGTTATAGAATTACAGGCATGAGCTACTTTGCCTGGCCAGGAAAAGATTGATGTCTTAGTTTACACAGTCAGGAAGGAGGACTTTCCTCTTGTTTATGGGAGCTGTTTTATTCTATTCAGGCCTTCAACTGATTGGATGAGGCCCACCCATGTTAGAGAGGGAAATCTGCTTTACTCAGTCTTGATTTAAATACTAATCTCATCCACAAACACCCTCGAAGGCACACTCAGAATAATGTTTGACCAAAATATCTGGGTGCTTCATGGCCTAGTCAATTTGATACACAAAATTAACTATCACAAAAGTATTTCATTGGGTGGTAATAAAAGCAATTATTTAATGATAACTTCTCTGTTTACAGAAGTATTCCTAGAAAAGGACAGGATCAAAATAGGCAGTAATTAGATCCAGTTAGTTTAAGAGTGTCATTCATATTAAAAATTAAGTCATCTTTTCAGATGAAGTGAAGGCCAAGGACTTTTTCCTTGGGATAAATTCCTAGAAATTATATTTTTCTGTTCATTAGTGCAGTTTTTGGTAGTTTCTTGGCAATTAATTCCTTTTGGCTATAAAATTCCAATTGCCTAAAACATCAGTGCCATTAAGAACTTTCAAATATTAAAATGTAAACAAACAAACAGGGTAGTATCATCTTATCAGGGTTAAGTCCTATTACTCAGTTTCTTATCTTTATGCAAGTACCATGGGTTTGACTTCCAGTCCCTTCTCATCATAAAATACCTACATTTATGCAATACCCTTTTATAGAAACTTTCATAAAACTTACAAAATCCATTTAGTCAGAGTTCCCTTTTATCAATCTTTGCATTTTCTCACTATATTACTCATTATCTTTTTCTTCAAAAAACAACAAAATTTTACTGTTTGCTATAAAATACTGGTATTGTAAAAAGAATACTAGAAAGTTGGGGTACATAGCTTCTAAAAATTCTGTCATTAATTAACTAGATAATCTTAGGAAAGTAATTTTTCCTCTATGAACCATAGTTGTTTCATGTGCAACTGTATAAAAAACATGAAAATAGAGCTTCATTTTAGACAGGCTTTCAGTTCCATAATTCCATGATTCTGTGAAATAACCAAGTAACTAGATTGTGTTTTCCATGTTAATGATCTGTCTATTTTTACTATTGCCATTAAGTGGTGCTACTACAATACATACATTATTATTCTGGGCTCTCATAGGTTAGAAAATTTTAGAGCCAGAAAGTCTCTATCCCTTTGCCTAAATATTATCCCTAAGACACAAAATTATGAGTATCAGAACCAGAAATATAATCTAGATTTCTTAATTTTTTGATTTAGCACCCTTTTCCTCTTTTCCCATTCATCTGAAAATATAATAAACTATGTAAGCAGGATAAGTATTTGAATTATTCTTTCCTTCCATGTGACAGAAGATACTAGTGTAGAGTTTATTAAAGCACGGGTTATCAGGCATTAGTCATTCCATATCTCCCTTTCATCCTCAATAGACTTGGCAGTCTTCAGCAATGTGAAAAGTCTACAAGTGAAAGCTAAGAAACTGTATATTTTCTTATAAGAAATAGTTCCAGGAAATACACTTTGTTGGAGAATAAATCCAGAATAACATTCAACAGCACACAGCACACACGTCTACTGAGGAAAACACTGATTTGTTTCCAAATTTTGTCCAGTTAAAAACACATTACTTCCATACTCTATGTATTTTAGGTAATTTCATCATGGAAAATCATTTAAAAATCTACTAGTTCAAGACTCATTCCCAAATAAAATCATGTTACTTGTACTAACTTTAATATTTATAAAACAGTGCCAGAAATAAAACATTATTTTAAAAAAGGTTAATTTAGGTAAAGGGTCTGTATTAGTCTGTTCTTATATTGCTTATAAAGACACACCTGAGATTGAGTAATTTATAAAGGAAAGCAGTTTAATGGACTCACAGTTCAACATGGCTGGAAAGCCTCACAATTACGGCAGAAGGCAAAGGAGGAGCAAATTCATGTCTTGCATGGCAAAGAGAGAGCATGTACAGAGGAACTTCCCTTTATAAAACCATCAAATCTCATGAGACTTATTACAAGAACAGTATAGGAAAAACCTGCCCTCATGATTCAATCACCTCCCACCAGGTCCCTCCCATGGCAATGGGAATTATGGTACAATTCAAGATTTGGGTGGGTGCACAGTCAAACCATATCAGGGTTTTAAATAATGTCACTTTTGGAAAATGTGTTCAAGGTACCCACTCCCTTCTGTCAGGATCTTACTTAAGCATACAACTTATTTACAGGAACCTCACACACTCCTGAAATTGAGGAGAGTGCCTCATCCACTTCTCTTCATCACAGAGGAAAGTGCTTGGGCCCTGGCTCTCAGTCTTGAGATGCTTTGACCAAAGGCAGGGATTTGGATCAGAGTCCCTTCCATTTGCAAGCCGCTGGAGGGCTCTCTGCATCCCTCCCTTCACTAGACCATTATAAGGAGCAGCCCTGTGACAAAACATTCCATCTTCCCCTCCTTCTCTCTGAACGTAATGTTCTGTTTCCAGCTTCTGCTCTTTCCTAATGGAAATTGGGGTACACAGCTTTCTCTTTCCTTTTCACCAACATCATATCAGCCGTAAATGTTTAATTTTTTCTAATAGTCACTCACCGTTCCTCAGTTGGGTAGATTTGAAAAATTCATTTTGTAAGAAAGATAATTCAACCAGGAGAAAAGCTTTCCTCCAAATGACAGAAGCAAATATTTTTGAGACAGAAAAATGAAGATGAGACTGGCTCCCAAAACTTTATACAACAATTAATTTCTTCCTAAAACCTTTATTTGCTTTCATGTGATACAACTGTGTGTATTTTTAGTAGGCCTAAAAGGATAGTGTTTATCAATAAAATGTTCCTAAGTACCAAAACTAATTATACTTTATATTGCTAAATCTAAAAGTTGCTTTATTTAAAAAAAAAACCTCTGAGGTTGAGGTTTCTAACTTTACCAAAAATGTGGTTTCCTTGCTGTCCGTATTTCATTTCCCTTGCTTATTTACCAAAAGATAAACTAGTCACTTTTTCCTCCAGCTTTGCTTAATTTTAATTTTTTTAACCTTAAAAACAATTTCATTTTGGACTTTGATAATCGGAGATTCTGTCTTCAGGTTGACACTTGTTTTACTACTTGAAAATTTTACTTAGTTTAAAAATGCAGTAGCTAAAATTCAACTGACACATTCAAAGTACCAAAACAGAGGGTGAGAATGGCAGCAGAGTTTGTTAGTTAAACTCTAATTCTTAAGTAAAGAGTAAATAGGGATTTTTCTTTTTCTCATAGCCCCCTTGATGTCATTTTAAGAATTTTCACTAAAGTAAACTTCAAATGCTCTCAGGGAATATCATCAACTAGCTTGAAAAGTTTTTCTCCACTAATTATGTAGAATGTATGTGCACTATCTAGCCTTAGGTTTCTAAACAAAATAATCCATTGGATTTTTCATCTTGGTGCAAAAGCAGCCCAGGAGTTAGGTCTCTGACTCCAAAGGAAAGAAGAAGAAGGGTTAACTTGACACAGAGCAGAGTCCCAAGTCTGGGACAAGGGCTCTCTTTACTGCTAGTGCTGTAGTATCAATAATCAAACAGAGCAGGTGGTTCTGCAGAACAAACCTCTACATTTGTGAATGAAACACAGCAGCAGAGGAATTGCTTTCATTTACGTATACATTCAGAACCCAGAACTTTCTATAATAAACAAAATCAGGCACCTGAAAGAGAAAAATGTAAAAAAACACAATGCTAAGTACCACTGTCCTTATTTTTTAGACTCTCTCAACACGGAGTCCCACAGACTTTGAATATGGGTGCCCAGGGCTTTTCTAAGCAGAGGATTGTGTCAGAAGATGGAAATAAATGCTGGTTCGGCCACTTGGGCAAGTTACTTCACTTTCCTGGATGTGGGCTTACGTATCTAAGGTCCATTTTCCTTTCTACTTTCTCCCCCATCTTGTCAGACTACAGGCAAATAACTTACACATCTATTCATAAAACACTTAAATTTATTTGATAAATCAAATGCTTATAATTGCCTTCCAATTACAATGGATACTTTTATTGTTCTACTATGCAATTCTTTTACTAGCATTATTTCTGTCAGTCTAGAAGTTGACCTCTAAAACACAGAATCTAGCAATAATTCATATAAATAACATTTACCTGTTATAGGTAGATATTGAACTGTGCCAAAATTATGTATGTAAGTCTTTAAGCTTTTTAATTTTTTTTCAATCTATTCCTAATGATCTGACAAGCTTTATTTTTCAAATTCAAAACAAGACTAGATGTCTAACAAGAGTTCCTTGAAGGAGTGTGTGCGGGTGTGTGTGTGTGTGTGTGTGTGTGTGTGTAAAATGACAGGAATGAGTTGGGTAATTTCCCACAACTAAGTTTCAAATTGTAAAAAACACACAATTAAAATATTTCTCACATGTATTTTAGGAAATTATATATTTATATACATATGTTCCTATTTTTAGAACAAATATATATATGAAACAGCAAGTATAGGTGAAACACTAAAAACATACCAGCTAAATAAATAAACATTACTACCTAGTGCTATAAAGTAGGAAGAATCTACCTTATTTCACCCACAAATGAACATGGCTTCAGTGGTGTAATGCAAAAGAATGCTTCTTTCTCACAAGTTGGCCAAATAAATATTTCTAAGTTCTTTCTTCCTCTGCCAATATAATTCAAATATTAAATTAAAACAGCCAAACGTCTGCTGATAACTGAATGTATCAGTATGTTTTCATGCTGCTGATAAAGACATACCTGAGACTGGGCAATTTACAAAACAAAGAGGTTTAATCGGACTTACAGTTTCATATGGCTGTGGAGGCCTCACAATCATGGCAGAGGGCAAGGAGGAGCAAGTTATGTCTTACATGGATGGCGGCAGGCAGAGGAAATAGAGAGCTTGTGCAGAAGAATTCCTCTTTTTTTTTTTTTTTTAAAGATGGGGTTTCACCATGATGGCCAGGCTGGTCATGAACTCCTGACCTCAGGTGATCCACCCACCTCAGCCTCCCAAAGTGCTACAACTACAGGTGTGAGCCACCGCGCCCGGCTGGGAATTCCTCTTTTAAAACTATCAGATCTCATGAGACTTATTCACTATCATGGGAACAGCACAGGAAAGACTTGCCCCCGTGATTCAATTACCTCCCACTGGGTCCCTCCCACATGTGGGAATTCAAGATGAGATTTGGGTGGGGATACAGCCAAACCATATCACTGCAATAGGAATATGAAAGCCAGAATTTATACTTAACGTATCAGTAAGGAGACATCATAGATTTTTGAGGAGAAATGAATTTGAAAAGGGCCTACTGTTGAACTATTAACCTGAAAGCAGTCTCCTTAACCCCTAGCTAAGATTCAAGAGATATATCAAGATGCTGTCCTAACTTAGGGATAGCCCAGAATGTTTTCAACCAGAAGGACAGAATCTTCCAAAGGCACACATTGCAATACACCTTGAGAATTTTCCAAACATCATGTGCCAAATGCCCCAGAGATTCTGAAATGTTCCCTCTCTCCCTTCCTGCCCCACAGCCTCAGAAGGGGCCACTGTTATTCTTGGAAGTGCATTATATCCATAAGTATGTAAGGTTGAAGTGTTTGCCATTCACTAGTTTAGTGCACAGGGAGCAGCTTTTCACTATCGGCCCTGTCATCCTAGGCAGTTAACTCACTTTGTGTTCCAGATATATATATACATTTTCACCTGTAAAATAAGGGCAGTAGAACTAAGAGAGTTAAAGTATTTTCCAGCTATAAAGGTATAAAATTATATAATTTCTCAGGGTTATAAGATGAGAGGATGAAAGACTAAGCCCCAATCTGGGCTTCATAGACTCTAGGCTATATTGATTTCTATAAAAAGTCACTTGTTTATGAAATTTGTGGCACTGTCTAGATAGTGAGCAATACACAAAATTATCTGCAAATGTATTTCATCTTGGAGTTTTTTGAGCTATACCTAGCCTTTGCACCTAACTGTACAATTGAGGGCTGCATATTTCTTCGTTTTTAAAAAACTGTCTTTAGTTGAAAAGACAATGTTTGAATAATACCTTTCAGTAGGCTACAAAATAATAATAATAATTTCCTCCATTCTTTTCTACATCAGACTATTAGCAAAGGTCAGTATAACATGTTTGCTTATGAAAACATTAATAATTTTAAATATTAGTGAAGATTAATATTAGGAAATAGTTAAACTAAAAAGAAAAAAGCTGATTTTAATTTAGAACTTTAGATTTTTCCACAAATGTATGTCATTTATGAACATAATTTCTATTTTACTGGATTCCTTTTCTGAGGTCATTTATGTAAATGTATTTTATTGAACAGTCAGCAATCAAAATAAGTTACTCTTTGGTTTTAGACCTCAAAATCATTAGCTAAATAAAAAGCTCTACAATAATCAATCAAAATTCAATATTAGATTATAAATTCTTAGAGGGCAAATGTCATGCAGCATTACCTTTTGTATGGTTCAAAGAATCGTGTACATCACCAAGCAAGCATTAGATGCTTTATAACCTGCTTTGTAATAAGGTGCACCTTCCTGTTATCTTATATATCCAATAAACCACATTTTATGAACTGGTTACTTACTCTGAGGGTATGTACTGCAGTTTGAAGTTAGTGTCCTGACTAGGATAGAATTCTTCCCAGTTGATTTAAATAAAGAGGCTTTAATAAAGTAACCAGTTACAAAGGTGTAGGTAAGGTGAAAGAAACAAAGGATGATGATGATAGGCCAGCAACAGACAGGAACTGCTACCAGTCCTTGAGCTCAGGAAGATGGGGAAGAAATATTATTTTAGGGATGTCAGTGACAGTCAGAGTCCTAGAGGAGGGGTCACCCAGTGGGAAGTGTAAATCTGAAGGGATACAGCCACTGCCAGAAAAGTGTCACTAAAACATAGAGGAGGAGGAGAGGAGAAATAACCGGAGTTCTCTCACATTCTGTGTGCTGATCTAAAGATTCCATTCTCCCACTGACAAAACTGGCTCCAAGCCTTATATTAAAAAAGCACTGGTGATTCAAAGATGTTAGTACCGAGCTGAGCAGAGAAGGGGAAAGAATGGGTCTGCGGGCCAATCCAAGGAAATCCAATACAGCAAACATTGCATTGCCCCCAACACAGTAATTTTTCTGTTAATACTAATTCATAGAAAATACATCCTTTTTGTCATAATTCACTTAACAGAGGCAAAACTTTTCGAATAGAATGGATATCAAGTCAAATTATATTTCATAATAGGAGGCACAGAGGACACAAATGGACTAGGAAACTTTTATCAGGAAGTAACTAAAATAATAATCTAGAAAACAAGACATGTTTCTAGAGTCAAGGAGCAGAAGTAAAGGAGAGGAGGTCAGGTTGAGTTGACAGAAAGGATGCAACCAACATCTCCATACTGCAGGGAAAATCCAGAAAAAAGGACTGTGCCAGGGACATAAAACAGGAAAAAAATCAAGTCTAAATCCTTCATGAAGCCATAAATAGAAGTCACAGTTTCCCTTAGCTCTCATTGCAGAGAAAAGGATAATCAAAGAATTTCGGGGGCTCTTCTTCTTCTCCAGTATCTTTCTTTCCAATATCTGCTTTCTGAATCCTAAGATAACCATATTTTACCCATCGTTAATGGGCAAAATTAAACTGTCCATTAATTTAATTAGGCATTAATTAAACTGCCTCAAGTCATGCATTCAATCTTGTATACACACTCTTTACAGGGTAAGTTTCTCTGTCTTATTTATTGGAAAAACCTGACAGCATTCACAATGCCTACCTAGCATACAGTAGGCACTCAATAAATATTAAATAAAAACCAGTTACATGTCTGTTGTCATGATATCAAAACTTTAAAGAAAATATTATAATCTGCCTACTAATTCAGAAACATAAATGACTAATATCAGAATGTTTACAATTTTGCCACAGGCAACAGGACTAAGATGCCTAGAGGGCTTGAAGTAGAAGGAGGCAGGGATCTCCAAAGGACAGCTGGGAACACAGAAAACAAACAAAACTCTTCAGAAACTTCACAGCTTTGTCAAAGGAAGGTTATGTTTACCATCAGCTGGGAGGGGACAAACAGCAGCTTTGTGAAAATATGTTTGTTGTGTTTAGTGCCAAGATGTGAAGTTCAGTTTCCAGGAATTTGTGGTGATTCATTGTATGTTTTAAACATTCTTATATAGAATTTTTTTTTTTTGTTTCAAAAGATCCTTTTTATCATCTTTGGCCAAATTTCCTTCCCAATAACAGATCACTAAGTCTGTTTGAAAGTGAGAGAACAGAAAATTAACCTTAGTTTCCAACTTTGAAAAAGAATTGTTTAAGCAAACTATGCTTTGAAATATCACACTACTTTATGGAAAATTAATATTAGAACACAGAAACCTGAATCAAATTATAAATCTACTTTTCTAGAAAGTGTCATCAATTTCCTACAGGGGAACTTAAAAATTCAGGTTCTATAAAAAAATTTTGGCTCTCCTGAAAATATGAGGTATTCATTGCTTTTTGTGTTCACCTCAGAAGCACTGATAAACTATCCCCCCCTTGCCAAGCATATATCAATATTTATTTTGGCTAAACAGCTGGTACTTAATAATTCAACACTAAACTATTTTTTACTTTTCTCTGGTTAATTTATTGCAGCAAAGATATAATTGGTTTTCCATAACTAAAGCCCCTGACCCTTTTTATCATTTCTACTCTGGCATCTTAGACATGTTAGAATGATGAGTGGTCAATGGTAAGAAGGGGATCAGAGAGGGAGATAAAGAAAATAAACAGGACATATGTTGCAAAAATTAGGGTAGTAGTCTACCATCTATTACAGGAGTTCCAAATTCTGGTCCACCATGGAGTGACCTGGGTATCAGCTTATTCATCTATATAATGTATGTGTTGGGTCTAGTTACAGCTAAGATTCTCACTGGCTCTGAAGCATTGCACACTATTCTCTGTGGGATAACACCTCTGTTCTGTTCACTTGAAGCTCCTGGTTTAAAAACAGTAAGATATCACTCTTGCATTGCCCAAATGTGAGTGATTCTGAGCATCATTTCTAGCTGCAGCCTGGGAAGTGCACAAGTCTTAACAATGCCTTAAAACTGGCATATCCTATGTCCAAAATGGAAAAATGGGCTGGAACACATACTCATAAGGGCTGCACCACAGGCTGAAAAAATGAGGCCTGCACATGTCTAAATTGTTGAACAGCCTGGCTGACTTTTGACCTGACTTAGCATTATTTGAAGCAGCTTACTGACACTGCCAATAACATCACACATATTAGGGCACACATCTTATAAGTGAACAACAGATAGTGCTGAGCAACATAAAGAATCCAGGCAATACATATGTAAACTGTAAACTGCTCAAACAGAATAGCTACTGAAGGAACTGCTAGTACATACACTGATTGCTTCTCTGAGGTTCAAGAGCCAGGTTTTAGGATTCTTCAGTGGTCTTGCTTTAAAAAGCCTCAATCATTTCTCAAGACATTATGTGTAACAAAAGGCTGCATCTATTTTCCTCAATGCAGAGCTAATCTAGTAGTAGTAGATATGTTTAGGGCATAGAAATAAAGTATGCCTTCCAGAAGTTGGATAAAGAGAAAAACAGCCTTTGAGAATTAGTAGGTACCACTCTAATCTGAAGCTTGTACTGTCCTTTTCAATCCTAGCAAAGAAACAATTAATAAAGGAACCCATTAAGACCTGATTATTGCAGCTAAAAAAGGAAGGTAGAATTTCAGTCCTTTGAAGTAACTGAGAATGATTCAGGCCTCATTACAGAGATATAATCTACATTCATACATTTATGTTAGTGATTCAAATCTATTGGGAGAGATTGAATTCCGTTAAATAGTGCATCTTTCCTGTGGAACTTTTCTCAGGCTTTCTCGGGCTAACCTAAGAGGTGACCTAACAATGCAAAGTAGTAGGGTATTTAGGGATTCAACTGTGCTGTAAAAGAAAGGCTGTACAGAAAAGAAAAGAAGAATGAGATATAATCTAAAGAGCTATGTCAGCTTTTCCTTTGGGCTGTTTTGTAAATGCCCTCTTGTCATCAAGCTGTACAGAAGAGCGGCAAAGGGGCTCTAGAACTTTCGAACACTGCACCTGCTGCAACCAGATTTTAATATGAAAGTTTAAAGATGTCTTTTCCCTCATTTCAGATAGGGAAAAAAAAAAAAAGAAACTCACAGCTAAAAGATCTGAATAGCTTCTTCGACTGGAACATAAAGTTGGTAGATATGTGTAGAGAGAGAGGGAAAGAGACTAGCTTTGGATTGGAGGGGCGCATGTCTAGGGTGAGTTTAACAAAAATGTTTACATCCCAAGCTGGCATCAATAGTGTTGGTTCCTATTGTAGAGAAACCCCAAAATAATAACTTCCTGTGTTTTGTAACTTTTCACAGCAGAATCTTTATTGCATGGTTTCATCAAACATAATTTTAAAAAAACATGTAGTTTTAATTAGTTGTCAATTCAAACATTTGGATTCTTCTGGACCACTGGGCTGAAACCCAAATTCCCTGGAAACACTACACTTACTTTCAGGCGTTTGTCCTCTCAGGTATAAAACTGTGAACTAAAAAATTGAAATTAGCACTGTTGTTTCATTTTTCAAAGCCTAAAGAAAAAGACTTGTTTGACGTATGCTCTTTATTTGCTTAACTTTCCAATTAATATCTACAGAAATTAGAGCTAATTATACTAAACTTAAAAACCTATTGTAATGTTCACCACATTGTTGAAATCTTCTAAATAAGCATTACAATGAGCTATAACTAATGTAATTAAAATCCCGATTCTAGTATTAAATGACTCTATTTTGTTTTTTAATGGTGTCTTGCTCTGCGGCCCAGGCTAGAGTGCAGTGGCGTGATCTCAGCTCACTGCAAGCTCTGCCTCCTGGTTTCAAGTGATTCTCCTGCCTCCGCCTCCCTAGTAGCTGGGATTATCAGCACAAGCCGCCACACTCAGCTAATTTTTTGTATTTTAGTAGAGCTGGGGTTTCACCATGTTGCCCAGGTGGGTCAAATGATTCTATTTCAAAGGCTTTGAATGCACAGAAAAATTTAGGAACATTCATGTAAACTGATTTTTCAAGTCACTAAATACTTAATTGAGCAATCATTCCTAATGCTCATCTCTAAAGCCATTTTTTTAATTTCTTTGCATTTCCTCTGGTTCACAACCAACATGGAGGTCAAACACACATTTTAGGGATCCTGGCTTGTATAAACACAGCCTCTTCTAATTAGTTCCCTCCAAATTATAGTTGCTGTTGTTAAACTCCCAGTTCACCTTGAAGTGTTTCTCTGTCTTATATTGACAGCTTAAATTTAGGTTGAACCATATGAAATTACCACTTTTGTAGGTGCAAAACTCAAAATATTGGCAATTTTATGGGCTTCAACAAAATACAAATGTCCAGCTGTCCTCTGTGACATAGAGACTATTCCAGTACATGTTTAGGCATTCCTTCCAGTTACACTTTCCCTAGTTTAGAGTCATTCTTAAAGAAGTGGTCCTCTAGAAGCTGTTTCTTATTCAGATTGGAATGGATTATCACAATATTTCCTTTTCTGAGCCTCTTAATTCTTGGCAAAGGCTTCCTAGCCTTGGACTTAGTTCTGTCAATACCTGGGTTGTGAGCTAGTTTCTGTGAGCAAGGGAGGAATTGGGGTGGTGTGAAAGAGTGTGAGAAGAGAGGAAGACTGGTAGTGCATTGATATTGTAAGACAGGGCCCTTTAAACGTTAAATGTGAAGATAGAAAAGAAAAAACCTCCTCTTTATGACAAAGTGCAAAGGAAATCGCATAAAAAAGAAAACAGACAGCGGGGATATTCAGCCAAATTGTATGGTAAAAATCTTTGCGATCTCAATAAAGTGCGTTCGCTTTGAAGTGCATGCGTGATTCAGTGAAGGGCTCATGTTAGCAATTAGAAATCGGTTATTTGGGTCCCTGATTTCATTTGCGCAGAGAGGCAACTTTTAAGGGTGACGATAAATCTCCCCTGAGCTTAAAAGGCAGAGAGGGCCAAAGTGTGAACTTTTTTACTTCAGCAACGGAAGCGAGAAATCAGTGATTCATTAAAGCGGGAGACCTCCTTGGAAGCTGGCAGCAGAGGAGGAAAGGACGCTAATTATGTCTTCCTTTTCTGTGCTCGCTCCGACCAGTTTATAATCTGCTGCTCTGGAGGGTTTAAAATCCTCAGCATCTTCTGCTTTTTCCCCAGCCCTCTCCTCTTCTGGGAGTGAGAAGGGGGAAAAAGTCAGCCAAGCACCAGGCTCCAGGTGGCTCTCAAGTACTTCACTGCCAAAAGAAATGGGGGGTGGGGGGAAGAGATCCTAACGCTGGAAAACAAGTGAGAAAGGGGCTCCCCAGAGGGGGACTGGTTCAGGCTGAGAGACAGTAAAATTCGGAAAGCAGTGGGATACTGCAAGCACAGGACGCTTTAGTCGCGAATTAGCCAGGGTTGGGGGCGCCGGCAGAGGCTGAGGCTGCGACAGCCAAGCCGAGGAAGGGACCTGGCAGCCCCCGAGCTCGGAGCAAAGGCACCGCTCTCTCCTCGCTCCCCCTGCTCCCCCACCCCCTTCTCTGCCCCTTTCACCCTCCCTCTCCCTGGCGTTCCCAGCAGCTTAGGGTTTCAGATGTCCCACCGTAGTTTGACCCCCCTCCCCCCTCTTCTCCACCCCTGCAAATGAGGTTTGACCAGCAGAGGCAGAGCCCACCTCTGGCTTAGAATCACTGACATTTCGACTCCAGGCTTCAACCTGTTTACAAGTGGACTCTCCAAAGGAAGGGGGTGGGGGATAGGGCCAAACAAAACACCAGCCGCCGTCCCCCAAAACAAAAAGTGACTTTCAAATCGGCAGGCACCACTAAAAAGAGAAAGGAAGAGAGGGAAGAAAACAACGGCGACTGGGCAGCTGCCTTCAGTTCTGACAACTCCAAAGGGATACACTTCTAGAAGTGGCTCGCAGGCTGGGGCTCCGCAGAGAGAGACCAGAAGGTGCCAGCCGCAGAGAGTTGCAGATATCTCCCCCTGTCCCTCACCCCACCTCCCTTGGGTTTTGTTCACCGTGCTGTCATCTGTTTTTCAGACCTTTTTGGCATCTAACATGAAGAAAGGAGTAAAGAAGAGAACAAAGTAACTCCTGGGGGAGCGAAGAGCGCTGGTGACCAACACCACGACCGCCACCACCAGCTCCTGCTTCTGCGGCCACCCACATCCACCATTCACTGGGAGACTCCAGAGGCTCAGGCAGCGGATCCGAGAAAGGAACGAGGGGAGGCAGCCGGCTTTTCCGAGGAGTTATGGATGTTGGTGCATTCACTTCTGGCCAGATCCGCGCCCAGAGGGAGCTAACCAGCAGCCACCACCTCCAGCTCTCTCCTTGTCTTGCACCAGGTCTTACCCTTCCAGTATGTTCCTTCTGATGCGACAATTTCCAGTGCCGAGAGTTTCAGTACAATGTGGAAATGGATACTGACACATTGTGCCTCAGCCTTTCCCCACCTGCCCGGCGGCTGCTGCTGCTGCTGCTTCTTGTTGCTGTTCTTGGTGTCTTCCATCCCTGTCACCTGCCAAGCCCTTGGTCAGGACATGGTGTCACCAGAGGCCGCCAACTCTTCTTCCTCCTCCTCCTCCTCTCCTTCCAGCGTGGGAAGGCATGTGCGGAGCTACAATCACCTTCAAGGAGATGTCCGCTGGAGAAAGCTGTTCTCTTTCACCAAGTACTTTCTCAAGATTGAGAAGAACGGGAAGGTCAGCGGGACCAAGAAGGAGAACTGCCCGTACAGTAAGTAACAAATGCGTGCTCCCTTCCTTCCAATTATCCACCCCCAGCCCACACGGGGGGGGGGGGGGAGAATCTGTTCCAGATGTGGCCGGCTAAATATTTACGTCCCCAACCCCTGTAAAATGATTAAGTGGAATACTTTCACACTAATTCACCCCCCCCTCCCGTATATACATTGTGCTGCCGCATCCCCTCCCCTAAGTGAGCTCCCTCCACACCCCCCCACCCTTTGCCGCCCTATCCACCCCTTCCCTCCAGCCTGTCACTAGCCGGACCACGCAGGGCGGCCAGAGAGCTGCTGCAGTGCAAAGATGCCTCTTTCTCTCCACCGCCCTTCCCACCTCATCCAAAGAGCTTTTTCCTTCCTTCTGGAAATGGCTCAAGTAAACACATTTTTTCCCCCTTTTCTCTTCTTGTTAAGAGTTTTGGGGCAGGCTCCTCAAGCTGAAAATAATTATCCACTGTCAATTATAGGGGCTTTGTGGGAACTTTATTTATGAAAAAAAAAGTCAATTCCACTCTCTCCCCACCCCCATCCCTTTACCCCACCACCTCTAGATATCAGCGAAAAGCATTTTTCTGGTTTTGATTTTTGTTTTGTTTTGTTTTGGGTCCCTTATTTTAGTTTGAGTGATTGCAGTCCATGAAGTTAGCTTTTCAGGCACCACCGCTGCCATTTGTCTTCTGCCTGCCTTCTCTCTTGGTAACATGATGCTTATGTCTGCATTGTCAATAGCGTATGCGCTGCTTTGTGGTGTCCTGTTGTACTGTTTCTTCTGAAACCTCTCATATTGCAGAGCCATACTACTACAGCATTGTAAACATCTGGGACTGGATTCACACAGACCTCACACAAATTTCATTGTCATTCTTTTATTTTCAAAGTAAAAGTCATAAGTCTGTTTCCAAGGCTATAGTTTATCCCACAGCGTGACGTTTCCTCCTCAGCACAAATTGTGCCTGGGATCCCTAGATTTTGTTCTTGCCTTTGCCCTCTCTCTTTCCTTCTTTCTCTCTTTCCCTTGTTTCTTTCTTGCAGGGGTGTGGGCTGGTTGGGGTAGAGAGAACTAGAAGAGGAGGGGTGGATATTGTGTCTCTTCTTGAATCAACTCTGCAAAGCCAGATTACTCTGTTGACTTCCTTTCTCAGTTACTTTCAAGTGGTGAGACTTATTCATCCCCTATTGATTGTTATTTGAAAGGAACCCAAGGCTCTGTAATGGCACACTGAAGACAGTAGACAATGATGTTTAAACATCTTTAGTGACCATTTAGCATTATCTCAATGGTAAATTCCAAGTCACCTTTAACGGGGACTTTTTTTGTGTTAGTTGTTCAGGAATTGTAAGCATAGATTGTCAGCTAACTTAAATACACAAGTCACACATTTCGGGATTCCTTGGTTTAGAAAGTACCAGGTACTAATGGGAATGACAGTTGAACAGAATTTAGCATTTTATTTTTGAATACAAATTTACAAGAATTAAGATTTAGTTTTCTTCTGTGGGGGATGCATACACATTCAACATTAACTTCTATTCCTCCTCAGCCACTGCTTTTATTTATTGAAACTCACAATATGCTTACAAGTAAATAAAAATATGTGTAGAAATATTTTTAAAGTGTTTCATTTTATGTTTCATGCTAGAGATATTAACTATTCCATAGATTCATAGAAAGTAGCTGAAATCATGTTATAATGATGACAATTGTTTTTGCTTAAAAGTAATTTGTTACTTGAATTCATTAGATCCTATGTATAACTTTTAAGGTTTTTCAATTAAAAATTTTAAACCTTCATTTACCTCTAACATAAAATGGTGTGGTCTCATTCAGTTAGGAAGATGGGAAAGAAGCTGTCCAAACACTGGGCTGGACAGAGTGAGCTGGGAATTAAAAAAAAAAAAAAATTCCCATGGACTGATTTCTTATTTTTCATGGAGAAAACTACAAGAGAATATGATAAAATTTCAGAGTGTTATCCTTGAGCAATCCTTTTTCTTCTTAAAAAATGTTTGTGCTATACTTTAAATGTCTTTATGATGTGACTTAAGGACAAATCTGATCTGTTTTAGTTTACACAACTTAAATTGTTATTTTCTAGAATAATAATCATGTGTGATTAGCTGCATAGTAAAATGATTTCCACAGTACCCACTGAATTTCATCTTTACAATAGGAACTATTTGCATAGAAGGAAAGTATACAATATATATTGTATAAAAAAAGGGGTGTAGAAAAGTTCTATCTTAACTGTCCAAAATATACTAATATTTTATTTTCTATGTAATAAAATATATTAAGCATTTCTTCTAATGACAAGCTAAATATCTTATATGGTAATGCAATCTTAATCAATGGTTAAAAGTGAAAGGGGAGGGGTTCATTTCGCTAAATCTTGTCAAACCATAAATAATTTAGGCTTTCCAAGAATATCTGTATCAGAACATAGCAACTAAAAATGAGAGATTGAAAAAGCCTTAATTTCACATGTGGCCGGGTAATCTAAATGCTGCTACAATTTCCAGATGGACTGATTCAGCTGAACTACATGGTATCATTAAGATATTGTCTAAGTGTTGCATAATAACATGTGAACAAACTTTTGCCATGCCTACAGGGTAGCCAGCCAGCCCATCCACCAAATGGTAGCCTGTTAAATACTCGGATATCTAACCTCCGAAGAGTGTCAGTTCCTTTTCCAAAAACCACATTTCAGTAACATTTTCCTAAACAAGTTATTAATTATTCTCCATACGCAAAACTGTTCTTTTGAGGTTTGCTTATGTGAAGGTTAATTTTCTTTGTTACTTTTGACCTTAGTATTATTGCTGCTAAAATACAGTAACAGCTTATCTAAGAGGTTATATGTTTTTGATGTCCTGGGTAATTTAACAACTGTTTTACTGGCTTTTTGCCAGCAGAATGCTAACAAAAGGGAAGTAAGACAATCACCCTTAAGTATTGCAAAATCATTTTTAACTTCTACTTCCAAAGCTAGTTCCCAGAAATTCGATGGTTCTAAAAATACCACATGTACTAAAGAAGCTCTTCTCTCTATGGGTATTCTGTTTTTGGGGGGGGCTATAGTTTTTGTTTGCTTCTTTGCCATGATATGAGAGTTGAATAAAGAGAGCAGAGATGAATTATATTTCTCCTGCTAGAAGTCTGAGAAAGCTTGAATAATTTAGAATAGCTGTGGTGTATCTGTCACTAGATATGTGCAGGCTCATTTAGGTTTTGTTTTATCATTCTTTACATCTAGAGCTTTGCCCTTGAAACCTTACCACTCGGCTTTAGTTCTGACCTCGTAGGCTGGATACAGCTGTTAGGTATCCTTGCAACTGGGACCAGTTGACTTATTTCTGGATGTGAGGAAAACAGCTGTGGGCTTCTCCCATGGTTGTCATTTGTAGATAAGAGGGATCTATAGTGAAAGGAAAATGTATCCCTAAACATGAGACAACTAAGGATAGATATTCCCAAAAGGGGAAGTCATAAAAAAGGCTCATGGGCCTTTCTGGGAAAGAAGTATGGGAGGCAATAGAGAAATCTGTGAGCTTCTTCCATGGTTGTCATTTGTAGATAAGAGGGATCTAGTGAAAGGAAAATGTATCCCTAAACATGAGACAACTAAGGATAGCTATTCCCAAAAGAGAAAGTCACAAAGAAAGGCACATAGGCCTTTCTGGGAAAGAAGTATGGGAGGCAACAGAGAAATTAATGTGTAATGAGTATGTAGTATATGCTTAATCTTTTTAAACACATACTTCATTTAATAATCATAATAGTCCTATAACTATCCAAACTCGTTCTGAAAAAAAGTAAATTGTCCAAGGTCATTCAACTAGAAATGGGCAGAACCAGGATTCAAGCCCCAACCTATTGGTTGTATCTCTCCTTATTTACTGTACCTGCCTGCTACTTCTAACATGGATATCAATTTATTAGAATTTGACACCCCAAATCTTTAAAAAGACAAATTATCCAAATCCTTACTTGCTTCTTGCTGTGAACACCAGCAGTTCTTTAGAATTAAATTGGAACAGAAATAAAATCACAATTGAAGAAAAACAAATACATGAAAGGTATCATTGCAGGTGACCACATGATATCAGACAAAATTAGTGTATTCTCTAGGTAAACTCTCTTTTGATACTGTTTGGGAATATAATTGTTTATGGAGACACACAAAATACACATACATCAATCTCACTTATGTTAACAGAGGTCATTAGGAATACATGACTATTTAAGAAAAAATCCATGAATGTCATTTTATATAGTAATTGTTTACAGCTAAGGGCCAAATGTTTAATTGTTCCCATGTGTAATAAAATAATTTGATTGTAAATACCTGTGAGAAATTGGACTGTTGCAGAAACTTCTGATACATGACTCTAAAAAGGGTGACATCTTAGAGACTGAAGCTATATTAAGAAAACTTTAAAAGTTATCTGCAAACCAAAAAGGTAGTTTACCATATAAAATGACAGATTCTTGTCTTGGATTAAAGGTTTGGACTATTACTTTTTAATCAGGACTAGAGCTTATTGTAGGAAGCTAAATGAAGTGAGACAAGATAATTGTTGAGGAAAATAGGAACTCGAAAATTATCTCCTAATAAAGACACAAGAGTTTTCTGGGAAGAAAAACTATAGACAATTTATGGCTTCCACTGGTGTCTTATTTCAGTTGTGGTTGTTTCTAGAATCTGGTTGCATAATTTATAACCGGCAGCATTTAATCATGAACATTGAGGATTTATGAAGGTGGAAAGCACTGTATTTAATGTTTACATGACATTGTCCTGTTACCTTTACTGCATTCCTACCATATGGACCCTCCACTTTGATGGCTTTATCATAAATCTATTAAAAATGCACAATTCAAGAGAATTTCCTCTTCATAAACCTGATTTATAACCACCTATGAGGAGAAACCTAAGGAAACAGTTGTCAGGAATCACATGACTGTATTGGAGCCTGAGAATTCAGACACCAAGTTCTACGTCTTGGATATTTCAGTAACCTATTACCTAAAGGTGTGGATGACTCTTTAAAAGCAGGTGTTTTCAAAATGATGTTTAGGCACAGAATTTTAACAAAAGGAAAAGAAGTCGAAGAATCGTGTCTTACAGGATCAAATAAACTCCATTGTCTTCATAGTTTCTTCTACATTTATACTATCCAGTTTAGACTGAAAAGCTTTATTCCACTGCATTTCTTCAGAATTTAAATAACTTATAGTAGAACATGAATGAGCACTTTAAATTCCTATACAATTACTTTAATGTTCAGAAGCAAACCCCATTTATTATCCAAATGTCTAACTTTCCACAGGCCAAAATGTTAAAAAAAAAAGTTGACAGCTCATTTGAAATGGAACTAATGTTCCTCCCATTTATGAGCTGCCTATGAATAACTACATCTTTCCTAAGCCTTAAATGTCTGTATGCTTATCTGACATTGTAGTACAAATAACATTTCTTTATTATGCTTCAGAAAGAAGAGTAATAGAAGTATATTAGTTCAAAGTGATTTTAATCTATCTCAACATTAATTCTGTGAACTTTGCAATGAAGAGTAATTCAGATGACATTTTTAGTATTACTGTTCCAACATTTGTCAACCTTAATAGTTGATGTTTGCTTAATATAAGTAAGTAAAATATTAGAATTTTCCTTCCAGAAATTACAGATCTCTTTTATTTTATAGTAAGATGGGACATACAATTCATATTTATGTAATTTTAATACAGTTTTATCACAATCTAGACATGTAATCAACTTCATTTTGTTCAAGTCATTTATGCAGAAGTGTTCATATATTTCATGGTATATTGCAATGATCTAATATAATTCACATTTGACATTTGACCATGGGTGTTTATTACTTTGTTTGGCAGATTTAAAACATTTATTTTGTAATGGCCACTATTTCTTCTCAGTGCATGTTACCTTTATCTGTGCCAGTCAGTCAGTATAACAAAGAATAACTTAGAAATGTGCCTTTACAATTAGTGAAAGGAAATATATATGTATCGTGGGGAAGCTACCAGTGACACTCTGATATAATAAATACAAAATGTTGATGCTTTACAGAATCGGTTTAAAACCTAGTACTTGATTTGTATAGATTTTACACAAATAGAAAGTTTCAAGATATCTAAAAGGGAGCCAGGTCACCCACAAAATAATGGACTTAAAGGCTCCCTTGCTTTTAAATCAGATCAGTTGTGTTCTTTCTTTGAATGCTGTGTTCTAATTGGCACAATAAATCAAAGAAGACACTCAGAGTAGATTCCCATGTAAGGTGGACAACTGGACAGTGACTTTTTACTGCTGTTAACACGTGCATCCAATTACTATCTGATAGATTCATAGTGTTGGCAGTAAAGCATTGCCTTATTTTATAGTTCACCTAATAATTCTTCAACCTAAACCTGTCCACCTTTACCTATATACATTCTGTCAGTATGTGCGTTATTAATGAGTAATTTTCAAAGTTTTGGCATGCTTCCTGCAATGAATGCTGTCATTGAGCTATTAATGAATCATCTAAACCTAACGGAAGGCAAAGTATTAAATTGATATACCCCAAATTTCAAAGAATTGTCAACTAAACAAACCTAACAATTTCAATACAACTGGAATCCAATTCTGAATAGGGTGGGTTAAATGCCATCTAATTCTGAATAGTGTGGGATTGCTGCAAGATTTAGAACTTTTTTAAGAAGGTATTTTTAATGTTTTTCTATAATTATTATTACTTAAGAGGACCTTGTGTTAACATGCTTTACTGATAAACAGACATGTTATTTCATCCTTAACCTTTTTTGCTCCTGCGTTGAGGACAACTTGACATATTCATGGAGTCTTTACAATTCAAGGCTCATTGACTTCTTCCTAATAGTTTTGCTCTGAGTCAGTCTGTGACAACCCTAATTCTGAGGTATTGTAAATCCCTAATAGTTTATCATCTCTTCCTCATTCCATCATTTTCACCTCCTTGGGTTTTTTGTTTTTTATTTCTTTTCTCTGGTTGCTGAACTGGCTCCATACTTTTCAGGCCAGGGAAAGTCATTCATTAGTATTACTTGGCACCCAAGGTAACATTCAGGGCCAGAGGCCTAGACATTTTCAGATGCATGTCATCTAAAACTGATAGTTTTAATTTTGCATAAAAATCTTCAATGGCATAAATTCAATGTACTCCATCAGGACTGTATTCTCATTTTGATTCTGCAGTGAATTCCTTCTTATCCCAACATTCCAAGTCAATTTCTTTTAAGCTCTGCTGTAAGTGAAGTGGATAAACCACAGATAAGCACCCTTCAGAATGCTGATTATCCCATTACTTGATCATCATTCTGCATTTTTCCTTCAAGTTAAATTTTTGCTCCCAGTAACCCTCCCTGCTTTTCCTATTGTTTTTAAAATTTTTTGCATACACAACACTTACTAGCTACTTTGTCATTTTTCTTACATTTTTGCCTTTGTCTGGATTATCATAAAAGAAAGAAAGTGAAGATGGTTTTGGAGACAGGGTCTCACTCTTGATCACAGCTCACTGAAGCCTTAACCTCCTGGGCTCAAGTGATCCTCCCAAGCAGTTGGGACTGCAGGCATGCACCACCCTGCCTGGATAATTTGCTAATTGTTTTTTGTTTGTTTGTTTATAGAGACAGTGTCTCACTATGTTGCTGAGGCTTGTCTCAGATTCCTGGGCTCAGGTACCTCCAGCCTCGGCCACCTGAAGTGCTGGGATTACAGGTGTGAGCCACCACACCCAGCCTGAACACTTATTTTTTTTTTTCCTACTTTAGTCATTTATTTTAAAGAAGATGAATGCTGATTTGGAGGTCTTTGATATTCCCAACTTCCAGAATGTCACTTAGATTATCAAGCTTCTCTATGTACCCCTGTCAAATATACGTGGCTTTTAAAAATAAAGCCTAGCTTCTCAATAAAACTGTTTTTCAATCAGGAAACAATGTAAAATATTTATATATGTCAGGTGAAACAAAAATAGAAATGCATATGCCTTTACTAGGAATTTTTGAAACACCAACAGGAGTTAGAATCTGAAATAATTCTGTGTTTTCATATATGTCTTCTAAGAAATAATTTTTTGGCACTGAATGATGAATTAGATTTATGTTTATCATGTGCAGAATCTGACTATTGGCATATCTTAAATTATCTGTTACTGGAATAATGATAATAAAAGTCGAGCTTGTTTTTGCAATTGTTTTCAAATTTTAAGTAACTAATTTATTGATAGAATTATTAAAAGAAGAATATTCTGTAACATGGAGTAAATGGTAACATATGACACTGATTTGCATACTATTTATGATCTAAAGTAAGACATATTCATAATGGTATTCATAGCAGTAATTATCAGATTTGGGGCAGCATTTTTTGGGAATATCTCTGCAGAAGGATATGATTCCATAAATATGAGAGAAAAGCGCTAGTGATGTTAATCACATTATAGTATAAAAACCTGATAAACAAAAATAGCGTTTTAGAGCTCAAATATGCTGACGTCCAGGAAGCAAGAAGATGGTAAAGATCACATAATGAAACTTTTAGAAGCCAGAGGGAAAAGTAGAAAAGGAGAACAGGTCCTAGAGTGTTTAGACACATACTGTGAGAGGAGGAGGAGATGCTTTGCTGAAGTGATGAAGACAAGGGTTTTGAACTCCCAGGAAAGAGATCAAGCTAATGAGTAGCACTGCAAGAGGGCTGACATGACAAGAAAGGTGTGAGGGAAATATAACCCAAGCCCTGGCATTCGACTGGATATTAAATTAACTGAAATGAGAACTTATGATCTAAGAGGAGTCCCACAGAAGTCATCGCAGCCAGGCTATCAAAGTAAGGAAAGCTAAGTCCCAGTTCCTGCTAAAGAGGAGGTATGAAAGAGTGATTAAAAGTACAGGCTTTTATTCAAAGTATTAAAAAATATAGGCCTGGAAAAAAGCAGGCTTTGAAGCCAAAGACCTGTAGTCAAATTGTCAGATAAGAGTGGATAACTTTGGGCAAGTTGTCATCAGTAAAACAAGGATATTAACACTACCTACCTTTTTCCTACATGGTAAAGATTAAATGAGACCGTATATTCATTCACTGATTCATTCAACTGAAATTTCAGTGCTTGCTTTGTGTCAGATAGTGTGTGAGGCACTGAGTAAATGCATTGTTGAAAACAGTTGGTCTTTCTGCTCTCATAGAGATTACACTCTCCACAGATAGTGTCAAAAGCCAAGTTAACCAAGCCAAGTTATCAAGAGATGATACGATAAAAAATTGAGGTGAGTGCTATCAACGAAACAGTATGATATTTTAATAGAAAACAACTGGAAACTACTCCAAACAGCGCTGTTAGAGAAGCCTTTTGAAGAGGTGAGAAGGGAACTGCAAAGGGAGAGTTTGGTGCCTCATTCAAGAAGTACAGAGAAGGCACATTGAGGCTGGACATGACAGAAGTTTGAAGACATCTGAATTGCCACATACACACAGCTTAATGGTACCTGGCACATAATAAGCCTTAATCAAAAGGGTACTATATAAAGAAAAAGTAAATATGATGTTTCCTCTTATTTCAGGGGAAAACATCAGGAAAGCAACAACTATATTATTTGATGAAGTGGGAATTAACAATGCTGGAATTGAGGAAAGAGGCAGGAAGGAAAAATACACCTGGCTTTTGTTTAAAAAGGAAAATATTAAAACTACCTGAAATTTGATTTGGAATTGTAATATTCATAATGTTCTGAAGCTTGGGGAAAGAGTGGAGGCTTCGTTCTTTAAGACATTGGTAGAAGAAACAGATCAAGTACTCCTAATCCAAAAATCTCATATCCAAAATGATCCAAAATCCAAAACTTTTTGAGTGCTGACATGATGCCACAAGTGGAAAATTCCAAACCTGTCCTCATATGACAGATCACAGTCCAAACACAGGGGCACAGTTTATTCAGCATCCCCAAGAGAAAAAAGACCCTCCTGTCCCTCTTCAGCTGTCGCTGCTTAACAGTTGATACAGGTATTCTGGTGACGCTACTTTGCTGCCTAGTTACCCCAAACACATTATTTTTTCACTCTAATAGTGGTATGTCATGTTGTTTACTCTTAAGTACTTATGTCTGAATAAGTGTAAGAAAATGATTGCTTATCAGTAGCATTTAAATTCAGAGTCAGGAATGATAGTGATGCCAAACACCCACAGATTATTTACATTAGTGGCTAAGATAGTGACATCTTTGCTTTCTGATGGTTTAATGTATATGATCTTTGTTTCATGCACAAAATTATTTAAAATATTTTTTAAAAGTTATTTTCAGGCTGTATGTATATAAACCACAAATTAGTTTTGTGTTTAGACTTCGGTTCCCATCCCCAAGATATCACATTATGTATATGCAAATATTTCAAAATCTGAAAAAATCCAAAATCTGAAACCCTTCTGGTCCCAAGCATTTCAGATAAAGGATATTCAACCTTTATTTGAAAACTGAAGGTAACTTGAGGAGAGAGCAAGGTGCTGAAAATAAAGAATAGAAGATGAATATTTTCAAGGACACAATCTGTAAAAGGCTAAAAGAAATAAAAGAATAGCAAAACAGGTAACCATAAAGATTTTATTATTATAGAATAGAAGGCAACAAAGAAAAGTAATTCTTAATTTTTTAATATTTCAGAATAAATCTTTTATTTCCACTTACAGTTTTGAACCAAGATGACCACCGATACTTAGTTCTTAGTAAACTTGGTGGTTGTTTCTTGTTTCTCATCCTGTTACTCTGACCTTTTTCATCCTATGACTGTGACCTTGTACCCTTAAAGCATTTGCAATCTAGAACTAGAAAGAGGAGATCATCACAGGGAGTTGGAAGAGCATATAAGGCAGTTTCTACTCAATGCTAAGAAGTGGGGCAGAATTTGAGTAAACAGCAATCTCTAACAGGGAGGGATGCACGACATCAGAGGGTCACACTGACGATAATGGACTCCAGCTAGACAGAGATAAAATGAGAAGAAGAAGAATATTCTAAAAGAAGACACAGAAGTATGTGGATGCAGAATCAAACATGCAGTTTTCAGGAAACCACAGGCAGGGAACAGAAAGTTTGCATGCAGGTAGGCATTTTCTGACAGACAAAGCAAAGTACAGTAGAAGGTGCTATAATGTGAGAGGGAAGTATGTAAATTTATCCTTATATTTGAGGATCTAAACCTTCTAGCAAAATATTACATTGACATGAATTATATTTAAACTCGGCCTTTACTTTTTTTTCATTTTTACTTTCTGAAGTAAAAGAAAGAGAAAGCAGAAGAACATTTGAAAGCAGTATTATCTATATTAAAATTGACAATCTCAATATAAATAGTAAATCGCAAGGAATTGTAGCTTAATGAAAAGAAAAAAGAAGCAGTTCTTCTGCTCTTCACTAAAATGACATTACTCTTTGTATTTCTGATTTGCCAAATGATCATTATTCTAAAATTTAAAATACTCAGAACTTCAAAGGTTCTTAATATGTATATTTCACTGTGAAGAGGTTTTGTAATTTCCAGCAAATTCCCAAAAGGCACACCTGAAGCATCAGTATTTCTTGCTGTAGTTGTGGTTTTTATTTTTGTCATTTGTATTCTAAATTATCTTAGATTCACTTGGTTTAGATGATCAGAAAAAGAAACAAAGTACACTAAACTTTTTTTTTTTTTTTTTTTGAAAAAGAGTACATGTAAATATATTTTAAGCAAACTAGGAGAAGCATACAGACAGTATATGTACAACTACACCCCCTATTGAGACCATGAGCTCTTGAGTCAGACTTCTTGGTGTAGAATCTGGGTTATTTATAAAACTTCATAGCGGTGTGATCCTGGCCAAGTTAATCCCTGGGTCTTGGGCTTTGTATCTTTTAAGTTTAGATAGTAATATCACCCATCTCACCACTGTTGGAAGAATAAGTCATATATTTATAAACGAGATGATAAATGTAAATCATATTAAATATAGGACCTAATACCATTTAATGTTAGTTCTCATTACTCTTTTTTGCCATGACTACTTATTACTAATTATTCCATTATGTGAAAAGATCTCTAAATAATGGAATAATAAAAAATTAGGCAGATTAATGCTTTCATCAGTTGATTCTAGAAAAAGTTTGTAATATGGGTAAGATAATCACTGTTACACCCATACTATGTTTAGATGAAAAAATGAGGCCTAAAAGTTACTGTGCCACACTGACATTATATACTTAGTATAATTGAGGATTAAAACCAAGTCTTAGAGACAATGATCTTCTATGTTTGTTTGCCTGCGACAGTCCCAGTAAATGTCTCTTGTTCTGGCATTTTATTATTAGTCCCTGTTCAGTCTCAGTGTACTATCACAAGACCATCCTAGTCTTAGTCAATATGGTCTACGTAAGGAAGGTCTATGGTCTATCTACATAAGCTAGTTCCCTCTCAGATACTAGTACATTCCACTAAATCACGTTATATGTCATATAATATCATGTAATCTCTACACTCCTTCACATGTCATGTAAGACCCTCATGATTTACTCCCTACCAACTCCCTCACCTCTTTTCTTACTATGGTGCCCATTATAGCTGTTTTACATTGATTTCAGTTCTAGAACCTGCCTTGTCCCTTCATGTTCAGCCCTGCCAGCCACTGCTACGTCTGCCTGGAATGATGTCCCTGCCTTCTTTCTCAGATCATCTTCTTTTCAGATTTCACTTAGATGTCCTCTCTGGGAAACATTCCTGCTGTCCTCTCAAAACCCGTGCTTCCAAAAACCCATACCTAGTATTATAACACAATACTACACTTGGTTAGTTGACTGTTTACCCATCTCATTTCCTCATAAACAGAAAACTTGTTTAGAGTGAGAACCATAACTCATTGACTTTTACATGCAGGCACTTAATATAGTATTTGTCATATAATAAGTCCTCTTTCTATATATTATTAAGTAAATTACTCCTTTTAACTGCATGGTCTTGATCAACTTACTTGGACTCTAAAAGTTTGGTCACCTGGTCTGGAAAATGTGATTAATATGCTACCTACCTAAAAATGATGGTCGAAGTAAATGAGCTCTTAAAATTTCATTTAGTTTTAAGTTCTACAATTCTGAAACTTGAAAAATAAGTTAGTAGGGCGGTCATTATTTAAGAGATTGTTAAATACTTCATTCAACTTTCTGAATAAAAATGTGTAATCATGAAATGAATCAATTTTCATGTTTCTCTAATTTTCTTATCTAAGGTTACTACCACTAATGTTCAGTAGAGATAAAAAATTACTTTATTCCCTTTAAAATTCCTGCTATGACATGGTTATTTCTAGTTTCAGAGTTGTGTTTTTGGATTCCTGGATAATTTGGTGGCTATTGAAAAATTAGCAATTCTTAATTATTTTAGAGAGGAAGAATAAAGTGCTGTAAAGAGAGGAAAGGGAGTGGTCTTGTATGTGTCAAAACATTTACTGTTGATCTTAAGTAGGTCATTTGCTTTATCTCAGCCTCAGAGACTTAATCTATAAGTGTTTTGAACTAAATTATTAAAATATTTTAGTTTAGTATATTTATTTCATAGACTAAAGACCAAATTCCTTGACTATACCTATATTAGGAAATATAGCTATATGATTCTGAATAATGGCCACCCAAAGACATCAGGTTCTAATCCCTGGAATCTGTGAATGTTACTATATTTAGTAAAGTTCTTGCAAATCAAGTTAAGGATCTTGAGATGAGGAGATTATCATCATTGTCCAGGTAGGCCCTTAATGCCACAATAAGTGCCCTTATAAGAGAGAGGCAAGAAGATTAGACATACACAGAAGAACAGAAGGCAGAAGTCATTTTGACTATGAAAACAGACAGATTTAAAGATACCACGTGGTTGTCTTTCTTTGAAGATGGACAAAGGAGTGATGAAGCCAAGGAAGCTGGAAGAGGAAAGGAAGAGTATGCTTCCCTAGAAATTACAGAGGAGTTTGGTCCTGCTGACACCTTGTTCTAGGACCAGAAAAAATTGGTATTGGACACCTAGTCCTCAGAACATTGAGAGAATAGATTTATGTTAGTTTGAGACACCAACTTTGTGGTAATTTGTTGCAGAAGCCATAAGAAACCAATACAGATATGGTACTTAAAGCAGGGTGCTGCTATAACTCAACCTAAAAATGTGAAAGTAGCTTGGGAATTGGGTAGTGGACATAAGCTGGATGGATTTTAAAGCACATGATAAATAGCCTGGATTTCCTTAAACAGACTTCTGTTAGAAATATGAAGATAAAAGGGGCTAAGGTGAAGATTTAGGAGGAGGTGTGAGGCACAGTAGAAATGACTACCTCATTTAGAGAATATGTATAACATCATAAACAAATATTAACAGTGATTTTAGTGAGGACTCAGAAGGAAATTTAGAGTATGTTATTGAAAAATAGAAGAAAGGCAATCCTTGTTACATAGTGGCAGAAATGTAACTGAATTGTGTTCTCCGTTGTTTGAAAAACAGAACATGTAAGTGATGAATCTGGATATTTAGCTGAGGAAATTTCTAAGCAAAGTGTTGAAGGATCAGTCTGGTTTCTTCTTCCTGTTTGTAGTAAAATACAAAAGGAAGAAGATAAAGTAAAAAAAGAACTATTAAGCAAAATCAAAACAGCACTTGATGATTTGAGAAATTCTCAGCCTATCCAAATTGCAAAAGATGCTGAGTTAGGAGATTCACTGTTAGGAAAGCATGCTCTGAAGAGAAGGCTCAGGGTACAACTAGATAACCTTATGATAGTGCTGCAGAAATGAAACATGTGCTGGATGGATTCCCTCAGCCATCTCAGAAGCCAGGAATAGAGATGAGGTTATCTAGGAAAGATCTGTAGAGAACCCTCTCATGGCATGAATCCCTGTGACACACGTAGGAAGACCACAGAGGTTTTGAGAATGTTGTATTAGCAGAAACACTGCCAGCTTGCACTAAAATAGACAAAGACAGAGCAAGTTGAAGGAAGGCTGTTAGACTCCCAAAATTCTACAGGCAAGAAATAGGTGGATAGAACTATTCAGCTGCAAACACATGATAGCTTTAAAGAAAAAGGATTACCATGAGTGCAGAGCCTTGGATACAAAGGAAGTGCAGAGGCATAGAGGCAGAGACTCTAGCCATGTATACAGAGGCAGGACCCTCAAGTCACAGAGGATGATTCCCAGGCCTTGAAACCTAGTGGAATTTACCCTGTTGGATTTTGAAATTGCTTTGGACCAATGACTTCATTCTTTTTTACATTTTTCTCCTGTTAGAATAGGAATGTTTATAACTGTTATATTATGCTTGTTCTACCATGGCATTTCAGGAACTGATAACTTGTTTTCTAGGTTTATGGATTCAGTAATGGAGAATAATTTTGCCAGGATGGATCATACTCAGAGTCTCATCCATACCTGAATTCCATCATTTACATTATACTATTTGAGATTTTTGAGCTGCTGTCATTTAAATGATATTTTGGACTTTAATTTAGGTAGGATATAGACGGCTGAATAATGGCCACACAAAAATATCTGGCTGTAATTCCAGGAATCTGTGACTATTATCTTATAAGGTAAAGTTTTGTAGATGTGATTAAATTAAGAATTTTTTGAGGTGAGATTATCCTGGATTATTCCAGTGGGCCCCAAATACCATGACAAAGGTCCTTATAAAGAGAAGCAAAGGGAGATTAGATGTACACACAGAGGGCAGAAAGTGATTTGAGGATGGAAGCAGAGATCTGAAGATGCTACACTGCTGGCTTTGAACAGTGGTAAGGTCATGAGCCAAGGAATGTGGCCAAGGAAGGTGGTTTCTGGTGAAGCTGAAAGAGGCAGGCATTGGATGCTTCCCTGGAGAGCTTCTAGAGGAAATGCAGCCCTGCCAACATCTTAATTTCAACCCAGGAAAACAGATATTAGAGTTCTGGCCTTCATAACTCTGAGAGAATAAATTTCTGTTGCTTTAAGCCATCAACTTTGTAGTAATTTGTCATATTAGCCCTAGAAAAGTAATATGGAATCTATAACAACTTTGTGCAGCCCAAATTAAGGATAATTTGACAAAAACAAAGCAGTATCTTATGGTAGATAGCACTAAGCATGGACTCAAGTAGATGTAAGTTCCAATACTTTATCTACCCCTTATGAATTGTGTGAGTGAGAAAAGTCACTAAACTTTTGTTTCCTCATTCCATCTATGAAGATTAAATGAAATAACCTATGAAAAGTATCTAGCAAAGTGTCAGGCTTATAATGGAACCTCAAATTTTAGTTGAATCTAAAGGGATAACAAGTTTTAATTGACTATATGTTTGTAAAACGTTATTTTAAAATATAGTTTATTTGTTTACAATACCTTGACTTCTAGGCACTACAAAAGCAAAGGGCTTAAGTTGTGTGATACAGAACCTGTCCATAAAAGTGGTCTGTTTTTCCTTTGGGCTATAAATTCAATCTGGCTTGATTTAAGGGTTTCTATTATCCTGGCCCAAGAGCCCCTTTTCTGAAGATGGGTGCTAAACCAATAGGAACTTTTCCTATTTAAAGAAGTCCTTTTATAGTTAAGGGTGAGAGAGAAACCAATTTTCAAAAATGGTTAATTAATGCTGTCTTCGTTAATTTTCTGTTGCTTAAAACAGACTACCTGAAAGTGGGTAAAGTATAAGAAACAAAGTTCATTTCTTATAGTTATGAAGTATGAGAAGTCCAAAGTCATGGGGCCACATCTGTTGAGGGTCTCGTTGCTCTTGGGGGACTTTCTGCAGGGTACCGTGGCAGCAGAGAACATCACACATCAAAGGGGCTGAGTGTGGTAGCTCAGGTTCCTCTCTCTCTTCTTATAAAGCCACCAGTCCTACTCCCATGATAATCCATTAATCGATTAATCCATTAATGAATTAATCCACTCATGAAGGCAGAGCCTTCATGACCCAATCACCTTTTAAAAGCCCCACCTCTCAGTGCTGCCACACTGGGGATTAAATTTCAAAATGAATTCTGAAGGGGACAAATATTCAAACCATAGCAGGTGTAATTAAATTTTAGTAACTGGTACTTTCTGAAGGATTTTTCAACATTTAAATATGTGGAAGTTACTGTGTATTTACTCTTTGAAACTAACATCTTTTATCATCTATCTTCTCTCGCTATGTACAGAATTCCTTTAACATCCTACATTTAAGCCTCTCATATCTCAAAATGTTTCCATTATACATAGTACAACTCTCTTAAAATTTATTAGCATCTTTGTTTATATCACTTGAATTTTTATGGCCTGGGAAAAAACAGGATTCTAAAACTGGCATTTCCTCTTACAGAAAATTTGTTTCTCTCACAGTAATAGGGACTATGAAGTTGCAGACAGCAGATACGTGTTTTGTTGTCAAGTCTTAGGGTAATGGGTCTTTTATGGAGCTGAGGCTGACGAAACAGCTGCTAGTTTAGAGTGTTATGGAGTTACTTCTTTTTCTTCTCAACGCTCATTGTCTACTGAGTGCTGGGACTATAGTAATTTGAGAAGAGAGGTGACGGTTGTGATATTGGAAAAGGTGGTGCAATTAGGAATGGGGCTCTAGCGCAAGAGAGCTAGATAAGAGATGTGACCCAGGATTACCTTGAGCATAGAGAGCACACTAGCATGAGAATCAATTCTACCAACCCTGGTGCCATTCAAGGATTTTTACTTATATTTTCTAAGACTAGGCAAATAAATGCATATGTTCATTCCAATCCCCAGGAGGTTTCTGAAACTAGAATGCCCACAGATAGAGTTGTACATTGTGATTTGAGATCCATCCCCTACCTATTTCTCTTTATAAGAAGATTCCTTCTAATGAGCACTTAGAAAAGAGGCTTGGAGCAGGAGAGGAAAGCCAGATTGGAAATAGGTAGTAATAACAGGCAACAATAGATATTTCTCAAACCTGGGTCTATGGACCACATGCTCAGAATGAACTGGTATGCTTGCTCAAAATGTAAATTATAAAAAGGCTCATTCTAGATGTACGGTGCAAAGTTGACAGTGGAGGAGAGGGGGACAAATATGTTCACACACAGAAATCTGTACTTTAATAATCTCTAAAAAACAGTAAAATTAAGAGTGACACTTAATTAAGTGTTGACATGATGGGAGGAAAGGCCAAAGGTCTTTTGAGCTTCAGATAATCTGAAAATTTTGGCAGAATGAATTTCATGCACATATTCCAGGTTTATACATTTTCTGTTTTTGCACATATTCTCAAAAGGGAGAAAGTACCAGTATATTCACTGAATAATGAAAAGGAAGTAATTTTTAAAGTAAGTTAAAATATATGCTTAAGTGTAAATGCTCCCTGTTTGGTAAAAGAGATTTTCTGATAAATCTGAGATTAGGTCTGTTTTCAGCTTACTCTCCTAAGTGTCTGAGTGCATGTATGATAAAGCTGGAGGAAGGGGAAGAGAAGATATGATACTCATCAAAGACTGGCTGTTTTCTTACCATGTCAGAGTGCTCCGCCACTGCTATTTATGAGGTAGAGCTGAGGATGCTACACCAAATGACGATCCTATAAACAAACTTTTAAGGATCTAGAGTTCTTCCTTTCTTCTTCTTCTAAGCCACAGGAATTTGTGCATATGTGCCTCTAACCCCAGGAGTGTTGGCAGGAACCTAGTCCTCAAAATGATCACTTGAATTTGCAGCCCAGCCTCCAAAACTGGAAACACGAAGGAATATTGGCAAGATTCTGTAGTTTCCTCAAGAACCATCTTTTGAATTCAAACAGTTCTTTAATGTCTTATGGTTTATTTAGAAAAAGTCCTCTATTGTGAGGAATTCTTTCTTTCAGCTGTGGAGATTATTTGAGCTTCAGTTCCTGCAGATGGCCTTTTTCTCATATGACTAAAACTTGGACTACAGTGAAAGCTGTGACTCTGTCCACTTTGGATGTTTCATGAGTATGCAAATTATAGGCTCATGTCTATGTAAGTGACATTTCTTTATACCTACAAAAGACACCTAATGCCAGATTCATATTCCATATAATTCATGGAATGTCTTCTGTAAAGTCATAGGAAATATGAATATGAAAATATTAATAAAGAATTGACAACATGGGATGGAAGCAATGGCTCATACCTGTAACCTCAACACTTTGGAAGACTGAGGCAGGAGGATTGCTTCAGCCCAGGAATTTGAGACCAGCCTGGACAACATAAGGAAACCTCATCTCTAAAAAAAAAAATAAAAAAATAAAAATTAGCCACATGTGATTGTGCTTGTTGGTAGTCTTAGGTACTTGAGAAGCTGAGGCCAGAGGATCCCTTGTGCTTAGGATGAAGCTGCAGTGAGCTCCAATTGTGCCACTGCAACCTAGCCTGGGCAAGAGTGAGACTCTGTCTCAAAAAAATGAAACAACAAAAAAATTGACAACACATAGCACATAGAATTATTTTTTTCTATGAATCTTTAAAAAATATTCTTTCTTCGTATTGAAGGCTTCAAAGTCATTTAATAAACTTAACCAGAATAGTTTCAGCTGAATTTAGCAGTTTGTAGCCACTGACAATGACTATAACTTATTAGTCTGAGATCATTATTGTACTGAACAACCTAAAGCAGTGTGGTTGGGTTTTTCACAATCCCAAAAGACTTCAATAGGGGCGAGGTTGAAATTATTTGTTACATCCTGCTGTGCTAAGTTGTATGAGGCACTTAGCCAAAGATATCTTTGCCCTAATGTTTTGTGCTCCAAAGAAGGCATCAAATTATTTTTAATTTAAATAATCTGAATGGCAAACTTTCAATTTTAGACATTGGAAAATGCCATCCATCAATTGTCTTATTATATATTTTTCCCTTCCCCTTTTAGTGACCATGATTATAGAATAGAAACATATTGCCTCTGTCCTAGACCATCCTTATCATGTCATTATTCAGTGACTGGTACTTTGATTGAATTAATAAACTTCTAAATTAATAATATTGACATTTTGTGAAGAAGTACACTAGGGACTAGAAAGAGAAAAATGAGAATTTGGAATAGGTTGTTATTAAAGTTATATTCTTATAATATGTTAGATTGACTACAAAAAATCCTTGTTTCTCTATGTTGATCTTAGGAAAGGTTTTAGGGCAGTTCAGTTTTAATCAACATATGTGTTCTTATATAAGCCATTGTGTGGTTTTTTAAAAAAAAATATTTTGTGTATCAGCACATTACATTTAAAAAACAGGTAGACTTTTTTTTAAAAAAAGAGCATACAAAATTATCTTAGGCAGCATTACCTGATTAATGCAAACTGGGTGAATGGTCTTTACTGATATCTAGCTCCTGGTTTTAGATATTGTTTCAGTGCTGTTTTTAGAATAGGATAAAATATTAATAACTAATGATATTGAATGCTTAGACGTATGTACCTTATATGTATATTCATTTAGTGTTCAAAACAACCCTAGGGTGTGGATACTAGGTTATCCTATTGTACTGATGGGAAATTTTGAAGCTACTGAGAAGCTGAGTAACTTCACCAAAGGCTTTTAGTTAATAAGTGATGAGACTAGGATTGGAACCCAGGTAGTGTGGCTTCAGTTTCTGTACACTTAATCACTAAGCTATTATGCCCTTCAATAAGATGCAACTAGTCTAATTTGAAATCCTTCAATTAGGCAGAGGCAAATTAGTCACTATGCTACATCAGCAAAATTAAACTTTATAGCTAGAGGAAACTTCTGGAGTGTATTCTGTGCTTTCTTAACAAACTTTGCCTACATAAACAACAAAAAAAAAACATCTCTTTTTGCCATCTACAAATGTTTACCTGCAGTTAAAAATGTCTGGCTCCTGACCACTTTTATTTTGAAATTCATGATGGCTAAAAAAGAAACAGATGAAAAAAATGGATATTTTTCAAAAAATAGTTATCTTTTCAAAGAGTAACAAATGAAAACATTTAGGAAATACTTTTATAGTATGAATTCATTTTCTATCAGTTCTTTCAGTTTGAAATTTCTTATGTCATTTATTTAATATCAAAGATTTTTAACCTTCTCACATATGAGGAAAACTATTTGTTTTCTTGCAGTTTAAGAAATATTTGTCTTGATGCCAAACTGCCTGAAGACATACTCTTTACAAAGAAAGCAAAATTTTAAGAGAAGTTAACTTAGGATTGCTGATATTTATTTTCCTCTTTATTTAATCTTCCCATAGTTCCTAAGTTCAGGACTTGAAATATTATCTTTATTAAAGAAAGTCATACATATTAAACTCCCACATCTATATTTAGCCATTTTTAAGTCTAAAGTATAAATTAAAAATTATCCAGACACTATCAAATAAAAGCCCCATCTTGGCAAATACTTTTCCCAGTGAATTTCAACCAAACTAACCTAGAATCAACTTTTGGTATACCTTGTACTAATGGTAGATTTGCTTTTTGCTTTTGAAGGCAAATTGATATTCACAAATCATATGTCACAAGCCACTAAAAGTGTCAGAATCCCACAGCAGGCCCTTGGTGGCTTGTTAATCTCTCCTGTTTAAAGGAAACAGACTAATTCACTTAAATATAATGAAAGCCATGCCTCCTCCAGTCTAGTCCCTCAAAGCGTCAGCCCGTACAAGTCCTGCCTTCTTTCTTCACCTCCTCCTTTCCTGGCTCTGACAATTAAACATGAAACTAAGAAGCAATGATTTCCTTAATGTTGCCATGTCTGAGTTATTTCAGATGTCACATATGTGAAAATTGTGAAAATGCAGGATTTTTTTTTTATTTGCATTGACAACATACACAAGGAGTATCCCTGCCCACCTTTCACCATTGTTCTCAACAAAGCATAAAAGATAAACCAGGATGTTAAATGCAGGGACCAGATGTATATATAACCTTTTGCCCTCATTATTCTAATTGGTTTCCATTAGGAGGAGGGAGGGAAAAATAAAATAGCAAAAAAATAGGAAATAATTGATATAGAGGTAAGTAAACTTTTAACATTGGATTGCCTAAACTCTGGGAATATTATAATCAGAATGACAGAAGAGCAATTTCAAAAGATCAAATCCAAGGTGATTAATAAAATACTAACAAATGGGGAAGAAATAATTTATCTTAATTTTATGCACCCAGAAATTGTTCAACTGTGGCCAACTGTGCCCAAGCTATATTATTTTTTAACACTTCTCATGTTTACATTTATTTTTGTACTTTGAAGGAAGAGCCAAATGTTCTCTGACTCTTATTGCCCAGATACACATAATCAGATATGTGGCTAACTTTATTTGTAGTTAGTTCTCCCCCCTCTAACCATGTGCATGTCCCCCTTTTAGTAGCATTAGTTATTTGTGGTTCTCCACACTGAAATGAACTGTAATATGCAGTAAGGTTAGATCTTCCAGTCAAGGACTTCAGTGGCAAAGGACCTTAGACTGGGATGACAACAGAGTCTTACTTTCAACATAAGTCTTAATCAAAGCTTAGAGTCATAAGATTGAAAATCTGGAGATAGGGCATTAGGGGGAAAAACCATTTTCATTTCAAGCATACTGTACATGTTAGTCATGGCTCACAGTGGAATAAGAATTTTATGGAGCAAGAAAGGGGAGGTGCAAGAATAAGGTTTTGAGTTTCCTTCCAAATGTATTTTTAAATAGCATTACAGTATCAGGATTTATGAAGAAAGAAACAATAACAAAAAGGAAGCTTTTTGTTTGTTTCTTTTTTTTTCTTTGCAAATTATTTGAGAATCAAATTGACCACCAGGAAAGATACATGAGGAGACCAAAGGAGCTGATTGATTAAAGAGTGAGCTCCTGAATGTGGCAAAGTCTGGAATCCTACAAGACAACCTGCCAAAGCCTGTTGACAGCTAATCTTGGGGTATAAAGTCTGAGTGGAAGTCTTCGGTATGGAAGGAGCTTTCACAGGTCATTTAGGTCATTTCAATCTCTCTCCACAAACCACACTCTTTGTTATTTTAGACAGCTCCCGCCCATGCTGACATTTGACAATCTTAGTTATAATTGGAAAATTGACAGGATCCATTAATTTCCAATTCTAGTGTTTGGCTATACCTATTTTTAGCTATATATTTTTAAATTCAAATCCCTTATTCTCTCATTTTAGCTCATTTTGCCTTGGTTTCTCCTCAGTAAGCATGAGAAATAATTGGGTCTAAATAACCTACTCAAAAGCTTTACATATTCTATGGAAAAACCACCTACAGAGATAATATTATCAAATTTCCACCTTGGTTTCCTTAAACTCAAAGGATTCACATTGTGTTTCAATTCATTTGGATACTTTATTTGGTTTACAAGATAATTTTACATGTGTGATGTTATTTAGTTTTCACAATAACACTGTCAATTAGGCAGTGTATATGGTAATGTCTGCATTATGTATGTAAGAAACCTCATCATATTTCACTTAAACTAGAATTCTCTTTCTTTGATTTCTAATTAGTAATCTTTACACTGCACTATCATATTCATCTTAGATAAGGATTTTTTTAGCCACAGTACTATTTTGAACAAGGTAATTCTTTGTGGTAGGAGCCTGCCTTGGGTTTTGTGGGATGTTTAGCAGCATCCCTGGTCTCTACCTACTGGATGCCAGTAACACTTCCCTCCTAGCTGTGACAACCAAAAACTGTCATAGGCTGAGGAATTGACAATCTGACTATCTTTGCAGAATAACTGCATTTAATTTCTATTAAGTATCATAAGATTCTCTAAATATAAGATGTGCAGCTTCCTCTTAATGTACATAAGATTGTTATCATTTTTTTTATTTTGACAATGCCTGTCACCTCACAGAGGATATAATCCAATACCTTTTCTTAATACTTCTAAGGCCTTTAGTTCTCCATCAAAAGGTAATTTTCCACTTTTGCTTTAAAAAGAGTCACAGTAAGAAATGCTATTTCTTTTTTTCTTAGAAGTTCACTTTTCAAAAGAAGAAAATGTAACTCAGATGAGCTTTGAAAATCTCTTAGCCAGGATCTGAGCCCTGAGATTTTCTTTCTTTTTTATGGTGCTCCCTGAGGTTGTGAGTTCTGAAATATATAGTGAATTCTATAGTGCAATTTAAATATAAGGAAATCATGTTTATTACCAGGTACAAACTTGTCGCTTCATTACCATGTGACCTAAGGCTATCTTATTTGTGTAACTAAGGTTATAGGAGAGAAATAAACTATGAAGGAAAATGTTCCTGGGGACCAAAAGTGTATATGAAATTATGAATGATTTCAAGTGAATATGTACTGATTGCCCACCCTCTAACTTAAAAATAGATTTTCTAATGACAGGATAAATACCCAGGTTGCTAAAAGCTACTTTTCCATATTGTAAAGAGGCTCTTTCAATGAAGGAAGGTATTGTCAGTGACCTTATTGAAAAGTCACATTTAAAGTGGATGAATCCTTCATGCTCTATTTTTGCTTTTCAACAAACATTTTTTTTTCTTGGTGCTTCTTGAGTGTACAAGACATTTCATGTGAAGTCCTAAACTCTGTGAAATTTGCTTGTACAAATAACTCAGAAAATTTAGAGCATCAAACTTTGAAATGTCTTTAAATTTTCCAATCTATATTTTTCAAATTACTGTTGATTTCAAGAATGCCTAATGGCTGAGTCCTGTTGCTTAACTCTAAGTATAACTGAACTTCCTTATGAAAGTTTAAAATTCCCATTTCATTCCTTCCAATTATCTAGGTTTCCAGATGACATTCACAATTAGCCATTAAAAATGATTGTGTTTAATTGAGATTTACCACAAGTTTTCACTTAAAGGGCATTATGTTTTATATTGCAAGTTGAAAACTGTATTAACAGTGAATTCAATGAAGGAAACTCAGAGATCTGAGGCTAGCGAAACAAAACTTTTTAATGACATGTAATACTTAGGAAATCATATTCATCTGTTGTTTTTCACAAAAATTAACTCCAGGAAAGTTGATATTGTTGTGGAACACTGGAAAAGTTACAGAGGGCACTATTTAGAAGTACATTCATTATTCAACAACTACTTGAGTATTTACTACATGCCAGGCCCTGTGAAATATTTTGGGGACAACATAATTAATAATTGCTGTCTCCCACTAAAACCAGAGACAGACACATAAACACATAATTATACAGTACAGTAAGTGGTGGAATAACGGGCAGCAGAGGCACAAAAAGAGAGGGGGAAGATACAACCCTGCCTAGTCTGAGTGGGGCAGGAACACTCAGAGGTAAATAGTGTCAATTCAAGTTTCTCCAAGAGGGAATCTCTTTAGCAGAGGGTAAAGGATATATAGGATTCCTCCAAGACATTAGGGACATTGTGAATAGAGGAGGGAAAGCAGCATCTATAAGGGCAGATAAGATTACAACAATTTGTCATGCTAGGGGAGTATTTGTTCTCTAACATATAGTATCCATTGATACTCTGATATCTACAGAGGATAAGAGGACAAAAGGAATACAAGACCAGTTCCTGTGAATAACACTAGTATTGTCAAATATGAGGAAATATAACAAGGTGTTTTGTGCTGTTCACTAGGTTATAGGAGTTGTTCCTATGTCCTAGTTAATTTTATCAAAAATAATAACATTACAGTAAATGCTAGAAATAACAGGGCAGCAGAGGTCCAAAAAAAAAAAAAAAAAAAGAGAGAGAGAGAAGCGTTAACCCTACCTAGGTTTGCGTGTTTAGAGCAAGAACACTCAGAAAGGAATGGTGTCAATTCAAGTTTCAAGAGGGAATCTCTTTAGCAAAGGATCAAGGATATATAGAATACCTCCAAGACACTGGGAACATTGTGAATAGAGGATGGAAAGTAGCACACATAATGGAGCAGATGATGTTATTTTCATTTTTCAGAAGAATTAAGGAGTAACCAGTCCAAACTCATAAAGATGGTAAGTAGCAGAGCCATGATGCCAAGCTAGGTCTGCTTGACTCTGATTATTATGAAATATCATCTCTCTTCTATGTGTTTTATCTGGTTTGACAAGGCTTTTTGAAGAGTATAGTCTCTTCACAGATCTTCAGGAATTGAAGCAGGAGCCATAAAGGCATGAGATTTGTTTGGGAAAAATAAATACGGATCAGCTTTCTGGTAAAGGGAGCAGTTGAGAGAGTGGTAGGAGGTAACTGTGTGCACATGTATTCGAGAGACAGACATTTTGCAAATGCAGACAAAGGGAAATGAGAATGGTATCTAGGTGCTTAGAAAATGGAGACTACAAAACTGCTGAATAGACAAACCAAAATCAGGGAAAATTTTCAAGCAAACTTACAGAAAACAGCAAATGCAGATTTATTAAGTGAAATATAGTAATGAGTTTGTAAGGCACAAAGAATCTGTAGAAGCCCAATGTTTCCAAATCTTGCCAGACTATGCAAGACAGACTTCTCTCTCCTCCCTGGCTCAGCTCCTAAACACAGCTATTATCTGCAGAGATAATTCCAGATGCTCTGACCCCTTCCAAATTCTTATTTGATGATCAATCATCTGGAGTGGAACTCTTACTCCCTATTGAGGTTTCAGAGTGATGCACCAAACTTTGCTCTCCTAATTAACACTGTGGGTCATCCCCATGCACCCAGTAGTTCTTAGAGGCTGGACTGTCAGACTCATATCTATGACATTGCCTCTGGGGAGGAGAGGGATGGGTTGGACCCCTTGAGTGGCCTTCAAATGCCTCAGCATTAAAATAGAAGGCTCTCATGAGTGCCTGAAAAATCTCAGCTGTTATTTCTCCAGCTTAAAAATGTTTGAACTCAGAAAGCAATAAATTACAAGCTAAGAAGACCAAGGGAGCTTCTGTGGGGCAGCAGAGCTGCTTTTATCTGAACTAGCAAACCCTCTGATCGTCATCATTCCAGTCAAGATTTCAGCACTGAAGAATCATCTTGACCACAGAGTTGCTGCTGCAAGGCAACTGTTATCGTATAAAATGTTTACTATTGCTTTTACGTATACAGAGTACCTTTTAACATAGACATTTCTGGGCACTTTGGTTTGAATTCTGTATTGGGTCAATGAGATAACTAGGAGGACATTCATTCAGAAAAGTTAGAAAGAAGTTGAAGTTAGGAAAATTAGAGAATTTACCTATGCTTTGTGCAGCAGCAGGCCTCTTTAGAAGATTCACATTTTGAAATATCATTAAGACAGAATATTTGCTCAATAAAGAAGTCATGCCATTAATATTTTTTCACAATTATTCAGTTGGTGATCGTGTTGCTAGAGGTAACTTGCTTTTCTTAGTAGTAGTGTTAATGATTGTCATCATGCCTTGCAAATATTCACTACATCCTTGCAGACATCATATAAAGAGACACAAGATTTCAGCTCCGATGCTTAAAAGTCTTGCAATTAAAGTTAGAAAACAAGGCAGGTAGTATTCTGATAAATACCTATAAAAATTCCTAATTGTTGAGTGCAAATGAAATGGCATATAAAATTAATACAGAGGTAGGCACGAGAAGCCGTGAGGTAGACAAGAGGTATTCTTTGAATGAAGCCTTTAGTCTAAAGAAGTGGCTGCAAGGAATTCAAAGTGTTGGCCTTGACTTAAATTACAAACGTGGCTGTTATGTTCAGGGATCAAGGACCAGATGCTTATGGCTGAATGAATGATCGCCCTCGGGAAGGGAGTGTTAAAGATTAGCAGGGAAAGCTAAATGGGAATCTCAAAAGCCATCAGAAGGTATCAAATGTCAGGATAAGTAGGAAAATTCATTAACACATTAAATGTCTTGCCTTTTAAAACTACTTTTCTTGATGGAGTATATTTCAAACAATTAAGTGAAACCTGTTTTAATTAAAGATGCTTCTGATGTGATTAAGCTGTTATTTTACAGTGGCATAATGAATTGTAACACTTGGACTTCAAAATTCTCCAAGTGCATTTTGGCAAAATCTATCCCATGAAGTCACAATCTGTCATCAAGAACCAAAGCACTGAATGAATACTGGTCCATGCAGATTTGTTTCTGCCTTTCAGCAGAAACAAATGAGGATTGGGATGAGTTGAGGGACAACTCTTAGGGTTCTTAAAAGGATATAGGTATTCTAAGGTGATTCAGGAAGTTAAGGAAGGTGGCATTTTCTAAACAATCACAGGAGTAACCCTGGATCACATATTTTCAAGCTGTAATTAGATTTTCTAGTCCAGTAGAAAGCAGAATGATAGAGAGTGGAGACATGGAAGAGTTAGGGGTTGAAAATTGTGGTGGATGATGAGAAATTACATAGTGGGTATGATGTATGTTATTTAGGTGATAGGTACCATAAAAGCCCTCGCTTGATGACTACACATGTAACAAAATTGCACTTGTACCCCATAAATTTACATAAATTTTTTAAAAAGAGATTTTTCCAGTCCAGTCAGGTCCCTACAGTAAGCCATTGAAGAAAGTGGCATTATCACCATTTCATAATGAGGAAAAAATAAGATTTTAAGACATTAAGCCAATTTACTGAAGTTACCCCACTAATAAATTTAAGACTTGGCCCAGTCTATTAGACTGAAAAGTCCACGGTATAACACCCTCCCTTGGATTCAATCTGCAGATTCATTCAGAAAAGATTTATCTAATTCACATTTTCCTTCTTCCAGGTAGTGTGGAAGTTTTTGTGATTCAGTGATTTTACTGGAAAGCTATGCGATGACAAATCTCAGGAAGAATAATTGTTTTCCCTATGGGATTCAGAATATCATATATCACTATTTTGAATATGCATGTGATTTTTGTAATGCATTCTGTATGTGCCAATTTAACTTTTTCTTAGAAAATCTTTTATGCAAAAAGGTGCAAGTTTAGAGCATACCTAGTAGCAATCCTCAAAACTTCACTGGCACATAAACTAAATATAAGCACTCTGCAAGGTGCTATAGATGGTAGAAAAAAAGTACAAGATGATAACTTGACTTTGCTGGACTTCAGGTCTTGTTAGGAAGCTCTCACCAGGGTATAACACTGCACATAATCAACTGCTAAAAGGATTGAGCTTTTGTGTATGCCAAGGATAAGCATGTATGTATTGCATCACATAGAGAACAAATGTACCATAAAAGCAGAGTCTTTCTTGGAGAATGTTACTCTGAGATTTTTATTTTAGAAGGGTAATCCTATTAATTATCTAATTTACATTATTCTCTTGGCTTTTAAAGTAGACATATCAATTTTAGATACAATGTACTGACTTTTTGTGTTGTCATGAGTAGAGCATGTACCATTAAAACTGATGTGTGGAGATAATATGCACCACATGGTTTCTTACTGTCTATATGTCTGGCTTTAATCACAGATTCTTCATGAAATGTTGCAATCCTGGGGTGAGCTCGCTGTTAGATTTTTCTGGGGTACAGCCTGGGCTGTGGATTATTGGTGAAACTGCATTACGAGGCTACTGGGGTTAATTATGTCTGAAAGTTTCCAGTACAATTCCACATCAGCTGACACTGTGCATACTACATAAACAGTCTGGAGGGAGACCTTTATTAGCAGAACAAGAAAGCAGCTAGCTGTGTTCTATAATGTCCTTTTGTTTTTTAGAGCTTCTGACTCACATAGCCCTTCTGTTTTATTTAATGTATTCTTAATCAAATGTGCACTTACATACTTATTAAGCCAAATAGTGAAGAATCAAGAGATTCAAATCTTGAATATGAATTCTCTGTATCTAAGAACAATTCTTAATTTAAGATTATGTGCCCCAGGATAACAGCCCATTGAATCTAGGGGAAAGCACGCCAGTGTTTACCCAGAATTTCAAAGTCCATGCTGGCACTGGGAGCCATCCTAACTTGCAGAAGTGCTATGAAGAAATTAGCCAATGAACATACGCTAAAGATCTTCTCCCTTGCGTATGTTGTATGTTATCTGTTGGAACTTCTGCCATGTAGAAACTTAATTGTCAATGAACCATAATGTTCTTATCTATAATATTCTTTCTGTTCTTAAACAAAAGAAGGGTAGTAAAAGACTAGTCTAAGCTAATCCAGGAATGCCTTTGCCCCTCTCAAGACTCCTGACTTTGAAGTCACTCAGCCTATTGGGTACACCAGTTCTACTTTACCTGACGTGAACTCTGCATAATCTTATAATGTGGTAGGTTTGGTAAGTTCTGGAGGAGACAGAGGGAAATACATTATTCCAACAGGTCTTCCTAAGAACCTTCATGGCAGAAAAGATTAGGAAGCTTGAGGGTCCTGAGGGCCTTTTAAGTGAAAAGGCACTTACTTGACTATACTTAGCTATAAGGAAAAATTCTATATTCACCAAGATGTTGAAAAATCAGGAGAATTTTGCCCCCAATTGGCATCTTTGTCTCCAAACTACCTAAGCACCTCACAAAGAGAGGCAAAATAGCATAATGGTTAAAGAGCAAGGACACTGGATCAGATGCTGAGTTTGAATCCTGGCTTCACCACTTAGGAGGTGTGTGACCTTGGGCAAGTTATTGAACCTCATGTGCCTATTACCTCTCAGTAAAATGTAAAACAGGTACTCATAGTACCTCACTCAAGGCTATCGTGATGGTTAAATTACTTGATATTTGTCACCTGGTAAGTGTCAGACAGTTTTAACTGTGAATTCTCAATTCCATCAATTTCTCTGATAGAAAGTTCATTATTAGTCATTTATGTATAGGTCAACTTTTATATCTATAAACTAACTAGAAAAAAACCTGGGAAACTACAAGATAACTTCTTGCTCTTAGCCCAGCACTGGCAAGCTGTGACTTTGTGCAATAACATGCTTTTTGGGGGTTTAAAATTCCTCAGCTTTGCAAAACAAAGAGGCTGAAGTAGGTCACTGGTATGGCCCCTTTCAGGTGTAACATTCAGTTTTTCCAACTTTAGGGTTTTATTATTGCTAAGCCAAAATAACTCACTGTATTTCCAAATTGCATTAGAATTTTTTTTTTTTCATAAAAATCTTAGGAAATTACAGGTAGTGTTGTTGATCTAAATGGCATCTCTTACCTATACATACATATATTTTCTTTGTAATAATCTTTTTTTTTTTCAAACAGTTTTGGCAGTTGAAGCAGGAAGAAGTGAAATATTAGATTTTTGAAAGCCAAGTGTACCGGGGGAAAGGGATGTAAGGTCACCTGGTTAGTTTTAAGTATGTAATTCTTTTCTCTCTCACCTCATTCTGGCTTCTTCAGAATGGCAGTTGGGTAATACTGCATCAGTTTGATAAGGCTCCCTTGCCCTTCCTAACAACTAAAACCATCCTAGACACCTTTTCATGGACATTTCCTCCATTAAAGCACCAGAACTTTATAACTGCTTTTAAAAATAGCAGACAAATTAATGATTTTCTTGAGTAACACCTTTCACTAGAAGAGTCTGAAAAACCCAGCTGATAATGCTGTATGATATTCTTATATTGAATAAAGGCATGGAGTCTTTCTGCTTTGAGAAACATTGTTAGAAAATAGCCTTGGGACACCGATATTAGAAAAGGAACAGATACAAACTTCATTGCATTTGGCTGCCAGTAAAGAGCTTATTTTGTTTACATTATTACTCTCCAACGAAGACAAGATGAAATTGTCATTATCCAAATGTTGTCTAGTGTTTTCCAACTAAGTTCCTGAGCTAAAGTAAGAGATTGCCAAAAATCATGTTTACAACACTGAATGCATTGTGTAATAAAGTGTTAGGTAGATCAGCTAATAAAATTACTTACTTTAGACTTAAACCTAAGTTGAATTTGGGTTTAATTCACTACCCAGTGGGGACAAAGGGAGTTGATTTTCTGATAAACTGAAACATACCCAACTTTTTGTTGATAATAGAGTGTAAGAGCCTTTAGATATTACCCATGGGAACCACTCCTTTTCAGGGGTAAAAGCTGGCCAATCTCAACTGAATTGCTAATGGTCATCTATTTAATTGATTTTGATTCTCAAATTTGTTAAAATGCAGTTGGCAAGGAATATTTTTTATTGTCCCTGTTGGCTGACCTATGGACTATGAGCTGGAATGGAGTTGGTGAAAGTTTAGGAATGGGGCTGAAATTAAATGCTTAGATTCCCATCACTTTTTTCCTAAGGGAAATTGTAATAATTTCACTTCCCTCTTTTCCTGACACTGAGAATTGTATGATCAGCATTCTCTTATTAAAGTATTAGTGGATCAAGTCTTTTGGGAAAAGCTGCAATGTGGTTTGAATATTTGGCCCACGGTATCACTTAGGATAATTTATCTGAATTTTTTATTTATAAGATGCAGCATAGAAAAACTGAATCATGATGCTTTAAATATAAATACACCCTGCTCTCAGCATAGTCATGTGGAGTCATATGAAAGAGGTCCTCTCTTCCATGCTGCATTGTGCTTTGCTGTTATCATTTTAGTTTTGTTTACATGCATAAAAATATGGACCATTATATTCTCCCTGTTTGTATTATACCTTCTGTACACTAACAATCAGTCTTTGTTTTGCAGTATGAGTCTGAGATGTTTGTTATCTACTTTCTTAGTAAATGGTATTATTTAAAAATAGATTGTAAATATATATATTGCATGTATATTTAAATATATATTATAAATATACAGAAATATATATATATATATATATATGCATACTCAGAGTCCTGTATAAGCTCTGTGTTCTACTTGAGACTTTTCATATCAGATCACTCTAATCTGTTTTCTCCTTGTGTTTGATCTGTTCTTTTATCATGTCTACAACAAAGATGTTTAACCTATGTACAAAAGGAATACAATTTGACTTTATATACCCCCTTTAGAAGATCATTTTAAATATTAGTTTGGAGCCACATACATCAAAGTGGTTTGGTAAGATGAGATTTTACACATCTTGAAAAATCCAGGAGACAATGGTTATGCTTGGTGAATCAAATTATCTTCTTTCCTACCCCATTTTTCCAACTCTAAATACAAGTGAAATGAATGTTCTTGTAAATTTTATTTTCTTTTTTATGCCTTTTAGACCATAGTTGTACATACTATGTGAACACATAATTTAGAGACCAGGTACATGCGAAGAGGAAAACATCACTGCCTTTTAAAGCTCTGTGTTCACATCAACACTACCTAGTTAGATTGAAAGCCTAATGAATGAAAAAGGAAACTGGTAGCACAATGGTAGTGAATTATGAAAGCTAATAAAACTAAGATCTGACCAAAGCTGCATCTGGGAGTGAGGTTTTAAGAAGCAAGCAGGACTGTGCACTAATTGTTGGACTGTTAATATATTACATGTGTCTTGGAGAGGAGACAGTGTGATTCAGGGTAGGCAGTAGCTGACCCAGTAGCACTGGGTTTTATCCATCACAAATTTAGTATTAAAACTTCAGCTGCATTGTAACCTTCCTTATGGAGCAAATTCTAACACATGCCTTACTGCTACAGCCAAACACCCCTACCACTGCTTTTAGAGATTTTAACACTGATGTGAGGACAGGTTCTATTTGGATACTTTCTGACAGTGAATAAAATTAATGGCTCTGAAGATTTTCAGATGCAATTAGATTTAAGAGTAAAGTGATTATTTGACCTAAAAAAGCTCACATAACTGTCCTTTAGTATGAGATAGTTGTAGAGACAGGGAAGATGTAACAGAGTATTAACTATAATATAGTACTGACTATATTATTTTAATGATTTCATAAGTACTTTTAGTTAAAAATATATCTTCCTCTTAGTTCATGTGAGAAATGCCATTAATTATAATTTAAGGCAGCATATCTGCTAGACAAAAGTGTTTTAGTAAGAACTAACACAGGAGTGTTCAACAAGCCATCTACTCTCTACTTTCTATTTAAGAGTTTTACTTACAAAGGTGTTACTAGAGAGGTAACTTAAGGATCTAGTATATTCTTTGTTAAGGGGTCTGTTGTATTCTCTTAAGAAAAGGGAATATTTTAATATTCAAAGGGTAAAGTAGAGCCAACATATTTTAATTCACCTAAACTAAGAACTCCAGAGAGTTATAGCTTATTATTCACTATCTTACTCTATCTTTGCATTATTACTTGGTTGTATGTATTACCAATAAGAAAGACAAAAATGGAGGGGAAAAAATCCTCAAATTACTTATGACATAATAAGTACACTTTTTACAAATATATTTTATTTCAGAAATGGAAGCATGTTAGCTAGCTGGATAAACTTGAAGTACTCAATCAAGTCTGGCTGTATTCTAGCAGAGAAAACAAGAGCCCCTTTTCTTTCATGTTAAATTATTGAGTTTTCTCTTCCCATTGATGGCTTAGCAGATAGTTCACTTAATCTTAAAGCAAATAGGGAGAGATGGTAGAACTTCTACCACTTTCCTTACTTACCAGCTACTTTTGCTGAGGAAAAATTTTCTAGATACAGTCTAATTTTATTAAGAGGCTCTTTTAAATTAGAAGGTATCTGAACTCTTATTATAATGTTTAAAATGTACCCTCAGGATTTACTTTCTAAAATTTATTATTTCTACATAATTACCAAGGGGTTTGAGGCAATTTAAAAATACAAATGCAAAGCAAAACGAATAAATGGGAAAATGAGAATAAAAGCTGACTACTGAGGGTTTAGTTGGAATAGTTTTATTGGAAACTGTGAGGGAGGTTGCTATAAATCATAACATTTAGCTCCAAGCTTATTGAAATGTAAAGAAAAAGAAAAAGCAGAACAAACCATATCGTTCTTAACAAAACACAAAGCATAGTAAGCAAAGCAGGAAAACTAACAACAATAAAAATAAATAGGTCATTTAGACAATAAACAAATATATCCTGACATTGGATTCTTATGTAGAAACTGAGGAGGGGGTGTCGACTATGCATTAGGAAACTAGTATTAACTAAGAAGAAAGTGTTCACCAGACATTGTTCTAGGAAATTTACCTGCATAATTTAATTCATGATCATCAGAAGATTGCTATGAAATAAGTTGCATCTTTGTAAGAAAAATGATAACAGAGACTGTTCGGTTTCATTGCACCTACAGATGGCACTATGTCATATTAAGAAATCTTTTTCAATTGGAAAGCATTTTCTCTAAGAAAGTATCTCAACAATTCTTGTGACAAGCCTAGGATATAATATAAGGAAGACTGAAAGTTTTTATTTTTAATAGTGTCAAAAACAACTTCTGTTAGCATTTATTGAGGACATACTATAACTCATTCAAATCTCAGAAAAATCATTTTGTTAGGTACAAATAACATTTTACCGATGACAAAAAAGAGTCACAGAGAGAATCCTGGGGGCACTTTCAACTACTGTAATGAGAGCTTCTCAGATAGCTTCTAAATTGGAAGGTTCTCTTGGTAGAATCAAAATGTATCTGGAAATTTTTTTCTTAGCACAAGAAGCCTGGGTACCTGTAATTGTAGAACTTGGAAATTTCCCAGGAGAATGTCCAAATCATGTACTCCCACTGATCTAAACTAGCACAGGGGTGGGTTTTAAGATACTTTGATGAATGTTTTTGAGCTTTAGGCTGTTGATCTCAAAAATCAGTTGTTTCAAGCAGAGTTATGTCAGCAGCTGAGTAGGACTCAGGTGGAGCTCCTGATATGCACAGTTGAAATCTGTTCCCAAAATGTAAGAGCCAGGCTTGTACCCTGGTCCAGGTAAGGATCATGCTACCTCTGTATTGGTGTTCCCTTTTAGAAGTATGAAGGGCCAGGCATGAGTTCCCTCTGTGGCAGCTTTTGCATTGTATAAAAGCAACTCTTTGACTAAACCATTGAAATCTATTGTCAGAGCACAAGAGTTCAAAGAATTGCATCAAAAGTCCCTCAAATCCTCACCCTGCTAACTGGGTAAGTGGCATGGTGTTATCTTTGTTTATTAGTCCCATGTTGAGCCCAATGCTGAATGATGGTCACCCATGCAATGCATCCCCATAGTCCTCTTTCATGGACTATGCTTCTAATTAATTTTTGGCTCTACATAGTCTGAGATAGAATTACTGATAGTGGAATAACTGATTGATTCTATAAATATTTATTAGTTTCTTTACTATTGAATCAAAATTAAAATATAGTTAAAACTTGTTGGAAAACCCAGAACTTAAAAATCAAGAGATAAATCAGTAAATATTTAATTCTAGGGGTGGGGGTGTGTGTGTGTGTGTGTGTTTAATTTAAAGAAAGGAATGTACCTGTTTATCTTTTGGCACAAATTATTAGATTGAATCATAAACTATTGACTCCATCTCTCCAAATTTATCCTGCAAGAATGGATAAATTATCCTACCATTATTTACTGCTAATAATGGTAGTAAAATATTAACAGAAGTGTTAGCATAGAAAGTAGTCACAGGTAATCTGGAAGTTTTCTCCTTAACCAGATAAGATTCCAATGATGGGCTGCCGTAAAAAGCACTGACTTTTAGTTTTCAGAGGAAAAGTTTACAAAGTGGCATGTTTCTCTGTTTAATTAAACAGTAGTTGAGATCAAATATCTAACTGAAGTTTTACTTACAGTTCACAAATCCTCAGAGATATTTCTAAGTCTTTGAAAAACAACATAACTGCTTAAAAAAAGATTCTATCAAATGGAATAAATCAGAGAATGTGACATATTTTATTGCTATAGGACCTCTCGATATAATCTCTAATTATCAAGAATGTGAGAGTGAACTGCTGATTCATTTTGCCAGTTATATATCTATCTTATTATCTGTTTATTGTTGGGTGACAAATTAAACTACTTCTTTATATAAGAAAATTGATACATACTGTCATGTGTTTAAAACATGTCTTGTGCATCTGATTAGTATATTTTGAATGAAATGAATAAGACATTCTACCATAGGTTAGCATTTTCTTCCTAAAGAAAAAGGAAGGATAAGAGAATAAGAGCATTTTTAGATGCAAGAGAATTCAAATTTTGATGTTCATTTTTCTTCATTTAACAATGCCAGAGTAAGCAATCTTACCCAAGAAGGTTAATTTTAATTAATATGTATTTACCTACTTTAAGTACTTTTAAAATTCTTAACCATGTGAAATATAATATATATAATTATTTTCACTGGGCATTTACTAAGCTATCAAATGATACAAACAAAAACAAGTTTTCTGAACTTGGAAACTTTCAACCTGGAAGTTACTAAAATCGCATTCTTTTAAAGAAATCACCAGGGCTGGGAGGGGTGGCTGACACCTGTAATTCTAGCACTTTGGGAGGCCAAGGCGGGCAGATCACAAGATCAGGAGATGGAGACCATCCTGGCTAACATAGTGAAACCTTGTCTTTACTAAAAATGCAAAAAATTAGCCAGGCATGGTGGCACATGCCTGTAATCCCAGCTACTCAGGAGGCTGAAGCAGGAGAATCACTTGAACCTGGGAGGTGGAGGTTGCAGTGAGTCGAGATTGTGACACTCACTTCAGCCTAGGCAACAGAGCAAGACTCCATCTCAAAACAAAACAAAAATAACCGAAGTGCCATCTAATACATGGGGAAAAAACAAAAATAAGCCATAGTAATGTGATAAGCTCTTTGCTAAACCTAGATACTGATTTTTTTTTATGAAATGAATTATGGATAGAATAAAATGATTTTATTTTAAAAAATTTTATACATCATTTTAAATTGGATACATTTATTTAAAATAATACACATGAATAATATATACAACTTAAGGACATATATGTATATTATATATATATACACACACACCTATATGTTGTTATGTGTGTATATGTTATGCGTACTTATGTTTATACATACAGACACATATACTTTTTTATCACTAATAGTATTGCATGCCCATTGTTAGAAATATGTAGATAAAGAGGTATTAAAATAACTACTCATAATTCTACTACCTAGAAGAACCTGTTGTTCTATTTTGGTGAGTTTCTTTTATTTCTTTCCCTGTATCTATGATTATATAATTATATATTAAATTGATAATCTGAGGAGATATTATACTCTATACAGTATATTTTATCCTGGGTATAGTCTTTTCTCATGGATACTTTTTCATATCATTAGAAATATTCATATGTATTAGTTTAAAATTCTTATTCTGACTTCTAGTTATGTCAGAACTTGCTTAACCATTTATGTATATAATATATAATATATATTTATTATATATTTAGAAGATACCTATATCAGTAGTTATAATATTCATAATAATCCTGTTAGATTGATATTCTGATTATCTCATTTTTCAAGGTAAAGAATTCAAACTCCAGATTGTGTACATGTTTGTGTATGTGTGTAATTTTAAAAAAGGAATGAATCTGTTGTTCATCTTTTGCCATACATTATTACATTGAGTCATATGCTATTGAGTATACTTTTCCAAATATATTCTAGAAAAATAGAAACTCACTTGATTCAATACAGTACCTTCAAATAACAAACTAATGAGACTTAGACTTTTCACAGGTTGTAGGTGGCAAAACTAAGATTTGAACCCAGATCTGTAGGAATCCAAAGACTATGACCTTAACCACTCAATCTCAATGCTTTCAAATACTTGTCTAGAAACCAACTTTTTAGGTCTAAGAGTATTCAATTTTTTAAAGTTATTGATAGATATTCCTAAAGAGCTTTTTAGTTTTCTATAAAGATACTCAGCCTTAGCAAAAGTAGAATATCAAGCTATTTTCAAAATGATGTATGAATCATACTGATATGACATGTACATCTTGGCCAAATCCTAAAGAGACTAAAGTCTAGCAGAGCAAATAAAATGACATATATATAGATATATGCATGTATCTGTATATTCTGATATATATATACACATATCTGTATATGCTGAGATATATATACATATGCATATATATATATACACATATGCAATATATATATATATACATATGCATATATATATATATATATATATATAATGCTTTCCCTTTTTCTTAGGCAAGAATTACCATTGTTAAAAGTATTAAGACCCTTGTAAAGTGATGGTAAAAAAGAAAAGATAGCTAAATTGCTTTGCATATAAACTTAATAAAGACCTGTCTGCTGGGGTAAGCAGCAAGATAGAGGCAATGGCTGAAGAAATGAAACAGGAGGTGAAACAATATAGAATGAGGCAAAAGATTATAGAACAAGTGCCTATGGGAAATTTTCTCAAAGTAGAAAGTGGGAGAGGGGCAGGGAGTGTAACCAAAGTATCCTGGAAAATAAGCACATCTTTCATTTAATCTTAAATTATTTAAACTGGCAAAGTCTGCTATGTACATAAATTTCTTGATCAAGTTTTGGAGGGGAAATGTTACAGAAGAGAAACCCTGGTTCACAATGCAACTAGTTCAGAGCATAAAGAAGAAGAGTCATAGAAAATGAGATTAGAATTTCAGTGGACACTTAAGGTTGAGCATTTAGGCTAAGCCAGAATTTAGAATCATAGGTGATGAGCATAAGTCACTACTTCCCAGAATTCTCCCCATGTAGAATTGCCAGATAAAAATTAAATATGGATTTGTATTAAATGGTTTCCAATTAAATATGGACTTCAGATAAATAACAAATTTTCTTTTTATAAGTATGTCCAAAATATTGCCTGCACTTAAAATAAAAAGCCATTCATTATATATCTTAAATTCAAATTTAACTGGAAATTCTGTATTTTTATTTGCTAAGTCTGGCAACCTGCTCCTAAGAAACTCTAGAGATAATGGGAAAGCTGGGCAGTTCCACCTTATCTGGGATGGGAGTGATAGAAACTAGCAGTGAACTTTCTTTACAACTCAGAGGGTCTGGTGAACACAAATATGCACAATTAGTGTCAGAATGATTATAAAATCCAGATCCCATGTTAAGTGCCCTTTCTTCTGTCCCTAGTTCTGTTCTCAGAACTAGGTAACACTATCCCATTAGTAAGTTGTATTACTGTGGCAAGTGAGTATGGCAAGACTATTCCATTAGTAAGTTTTATTAGTGTTAACTTTGCTTAATGTTTATGGAATATTTCATCCTACTATTGCCAGTGGTTTCACAAAAGCATATTATATTTTTAATAATTCACTGCTAACCCACCTTTATATGCTCAACTCTTCAGAACATTTGAGACATTTCTTTTCAAAAAAAGCTGCAAGTCTACATGTGTCTTATTAACTACTTCATCCATGGTATAGAAAGAAGGCAGGTAGAATCCTCAGGAGATTCTGTTAACCGTCCACATATTTGTCAAATATTTTTGCCCACATTCTATTTACATTTTATACCAAACTGTGGCAGTCTTAGGAAAAAGCATATTCCAGAACAATTGTATGGAAGGCTCCTATACTGACTTTCTAAATTAAATAAAAATATAGCATGTTCCCAACATAAATAAAATCATATTATCCAGACACTAAAAACATTTGTTCTATATAAGACAATTGGTAGAAAAGAAAATAAATAGTTTTTCTACAGGAACAAGAAAAACCTTGAGACAGGGCCATTCGGTCCCTCCACCAGCACAGGGGGAACCCTACTATAAGGGCATGAGATGAGTTTAATTAGCGATTATTGATTGAGCACTTATTTTGTGCTGCAGCTAGACTTTTTGCTCTGTGCTAAAAAGTTACAAAGTATGTCACAGTCTATGCTGCCATGTATAATTTATTCATGTGGCAATCAATATTTGGGCAAAGTATAAAAGGTGTCCAAGAAAAAAACAAAACAAAACAAAAAAAGTGATTCTTAGCAAGAGAAGAAAGATTTTCCAGGGAAGAAGCATCACAAAGAACAGTCTTCAGGGTTTTTGAAGGATGGATAGGGATTTGCCAAACAAAAAGAAGTTGATTCATACTACCCTGTGATGTGTGAAAAATGGCAAGTACATCAAGTATTGCTCGAGTAAAACATGAGGTGGACAGAGCCAGACTAGGCAGAAGTGACCATATTATAAAGGTTTGCTCACACTTCTTCATGATGGTGACATAAAAACCAAAGTGTTTTAGGCAGAAGAGTGTGACTTGATCACATATGTAACTCAGAGTGATCACTTTGACAGTGACCTGAAGGAGAGATTCGAGTGAGGCAGGAGTCGTGCCAGGGAGCATAGGGAGGATGCAGTTATACTAGTCTGGACTGGAGATATTATGACTCATGCTTAACTTCATGAGGGAGGGATTCATCCATTCATTCATTTATCTATTTTTTCCTACAAATATTTATTGAGTATTTACTATGTGCAAGTACCTAGTTCTTCTAGGTACTGATTATATGAAAGCAAATCAACAAAGACATCCACACTCTCATGGTGATTACACTGTAGAGAGGAGAAATAAATTTTTCAAAAGTACATTAATTCATTTTTTTAAATTTATAATTTTAAGTTTTATTTTTTAAGAAACAAAAGAAGATGTTGTGCTAGAACTGCATTATTCAATTCAGTAGCCACTAGCCAAGTGTAGCTATTTTAATTAGTTGACATAGTAAATGAAAACGAAATAAAATTATTGTTTCTTAATATTATTAGCCACATTTTAAGTGCTCAAGACTCACATACTGAAGAGCATAAATTATCAAACATTTCTATTATTGCAAAAAGTTCAAGATGGAGCTACTTTGAGACAGACTATTTCTATCAGATTATTTACTTATGAGGAGATGATATCTGCACTGAGACCCGAATGATAAAGTAGAGTAAGCTATACAAAATCAAGAAACTAAAGCTCAAGCAGAGTGCATGAGTTCTGAAGAATGAAATCAATGTGCCCAAGAAAAAGAAAGAAAGCCAAGTAGGCTGGAGAATATTGGGTGAAGGAGAGAGTAGTGGGAGAAGAAGTTTGGAAAGTAGATTGTGGCCATGTAGGCCATGCTAGGAAGTCTGACATTTATTTTAACTAAATAGTGATCTTATCTCCACAATTAACTGATGGGTTAATTTGGGAAGCTAATGAATGGATTAATGTAATTGAATAACAGGATAAAATTTTGTTTATTTTTTAAAATCACTTTGGCCATTTTGGGGACTGGGAAAAATGAAGGAATTATACAAATGAGAAAAAATGATGGCTTTGGACAGCACTGACAGTGGAGCTGTAGAGAAGTAAAAGAGTCAAGACATTTTGGAGGTAGAACAAATAAGTGTTCATGTTTGACTGTAAATAGGGGTGGGAGGTACATAGGTAAGAGAAAAAGATTAAGTGGGGTTGCTTTGTGCTGAGATGAAGGCTGTGGGACAAGGAACAGCTTTAGGAAGACAAATCAGTTAATTTTGTAGATAAGATCACTATTAGAATTTCAAGGGCAGCCATTAAGTGATTAGAGGTTTGTGAGGTTAGAGAAGAGGTCAGGGCTGGAGATGTATGTCTGGGCATCACCAACATATGTATGGAATTTAAAGTCACGGGACAGAAGTGCCTGGGAGGCAGCATAGAACACTTGGGCCTGAGTCTAATGTCAACCCAATATTTTCATACTGAGTAGAGCAAGAGACGAAAACAGAAAAACGACTTAGAAGTACTAAAGGGATGAAAGAAAAATCAAGAAAGTGGTATCTCAGAAGATAGATGAGAAAACCATTTCCAAATATAGAGGGCCAGCTACATTGAATGCCATGGAATTGAGCAGCATTGTTGGTGCCTGATGAAAGGCAAGTAGATCCTCAATTTTTTGTTTTTTTTGTTTTTTTTTTTTGAGCTGAGAAAGAGAATGAACAGTAAACAATGAGGAAAAACTTTCTTTTTCTGAGAAGGGAATCAAAGAAAAAAAAGGAGAGAAATTTGGAGGAAAGCTTGAGATCAACATAAGACTGTTTTTGCGAAGAGATCCCCAAGCATGTTACAGAGAATGATCCTGTAAACCGTCAGACATTGATGATGGTAATGGTCATTCACTTAGGTTAAGGTGAATGGAAGTTCAATAATAATGGAAAATTATAAGGTATTAATATTCTTGTCAACAGAAGAATATAAAACCTAGCTGAAATATGATATTCTTGGTTAAATACTATTTGTTCAGTTTTATTTTACTGATTTTTTCCTCAAGGTATCTTCAAATCAGGTCTTCCCATTTTCTCATTCTATTATTCCTTATTTTCCAACAGTATATTGTTTGTTTTGGAATTTGAAGACAATTTTTAAGGTGAAGATATTTTTCAGACTCCCACATGGAGTCATTATACCTACACTTTGATGAAAAGCTAGTGTGGATGCTTTAAAATAAATTTTATCATTTTGTCACTAAAAATATTCATATATATTTGAAAATAGTGTATATACATAAGATATGCTGACTTAAGTTATAGACAATGTCTAATGTGACTCTCAATTGTAATAACTGAAGTTTTTTAGGAACCCAAGGCCACAGATTGGTGGTCTATATGCAATATGAAAAGAAGGGAGCTAACAAGTAATTGTATATACTGCATACAGCCTGAATCAGGGAAATTATAAGTAACACACAAGTGCAATTATCCAAATTCAAAAAGTTATTTTTTCAAATGAAATCTTTTGAAAGTTCCAAAACTTCCTTTCTTTTACTGACCCCTAGAAACCACTGACCCAGTACATACCATAAAATCAGGACAATACTGAAACTTACTGTTATTATTAGCAAATGTTCCACAGAAAATCATCATGAAGGAAAACTTGTACTCTCTCAATCCTAAGTATTGGAAATACAAAATATTTGACCCTGGAAGCAGAAGTGGGTCAGGGAGTTGGTTTAAAAAGCACACACAAACACAGAAAACAAAACAGTAAAACTCTAATTTTGGTAAAGGAAAAAAAATAGTTTAACTTTTGTCCCAACTATAATTCATCTCAAATCTGATATTTTTACTGTTTGAAATTTTGTAATCAAAAAACATTCATTTAATCTTTTTAACAACTTTCAAATAACACATCTTATGGTTTTATAGTACCCTAGTAACAAATACAATTGCTTCAGATGCTATTTTTCTAACAGTTGTCTTTAATCAGACATGGTATTATCATCTGCCTGAATGTATCCCTATTCAAGCATGAAGCCATAAAATTACACTGTGGCAATGGGATGCATTACAGTACTTGGGCTGGACTAGCAGCTTGCCTCAGCCTTGGAGCGGACAGCTTTTCTGTGTTTTCAGTCTCACCTGTCTCATTGTTCTCTATGAATGACTCTTCGTTTGCACTCTGATCAGATCTCTGACTGTCCAACTTGGCTTGCTCTGTTGGCCCCCTATGTCTGAATTCACATTTGCTCACCTCTAGTTGTTTAATCAGAATGGTGCAATGATCTGTCTGCATTCAGTAAGAGCTTTTACTTTCCTGGATTGTTAAACCAACATTAGCAGCATTTTCTCAACACCAGTCATTCACATACTACTACAACAAATGTTGCCATATCTGTCAGGACCATATCCTATTATTTCCTTAATTTTTTCCTTTAAATTGACTCATTTTGTATACTGAAATTAATTTTATTTTTAAAAAGAAATCATATCACTCTAATAAAGGGAAAGCCAGTATCTGTTGCCATAAATAGAAAATGATCACAGAATTAAATGTAATTAAAAACAAGACACCATGGTTAAATTCTAGCTATATGCTATGTTTTGGCAAAAGATTCTAAGTCTGAGGCCTCAGATTTCGTTTGTTAGAAAGGGAGATAAGAAAGCTTTCCAGCAGTGTTAAGGACATATTAGAAATAAACTGAGATTTTTCTTGACATAATCAGAAGAATTGAAAAACAGGAAGTGCTTCATTTTATGATTCAATGTTATTTCATACTACGTGTATGTGCCACTTCAGAAGCATCTTATATGCCCTCAACATAGCATGTAACATCTAGAATGTTATGTGTCCCACATTTTAGAAGATAGAATTTTAATGTAAAATTAGCTATCAGAGAGTTTTTGCTAAATGTGAATAAAACTGGATAATACCATCAGCTAATATATGATCTTCAGTCATATTTCCTATGGTTGAACTATAATATTAGTGTAATCTTGGGGTTCAGGAGTTCAGGGTGCCCTCAGCTCCCCTGAGAGGACGTTTCTCCAGGTTCTTGGTCTCCTGCCCTCTCAAGAATGAGAGAGGGGACCACAGTGCAGTGCACAGCAAATGCTGGACTCAAAAGTGTTTGTAGAAAGTGATTTATTTAAAGAGAGAGAAAAACAGGAGAAGGCGAGAAAAAGAAACAGCTAACTCTCACACTGAGTGAGAGAATCCAGAAAGATGGAATCCAGGAGAGGAAAGCAGCTTCCACGAGAGTTTGGGGAACAGAGGGAGATGAAGTTTAGAAAGAGATGACAGGCTTCCACGAGAATGTGTGGAAGGGGACTCCAGAGGGAAAATCCAGGATAGAGAAAAACAGTTTCCACGAGCATGAGAGTGTTTGTGGAAGGGGATCCAAACTTGGAGTCCGAAGGGGTGTAGAAGGCGGGGACTTTTAACCTGGGAGGAACCCACACCTTCTCTAAGACACCAGGCCAATGAAAGGAGTTCCTTAGAACTTCTACTGGAGTGACTGACTCTTAGTTTCTTCCCGTGCCCACGAAATTTAAACGCAAACCCTTAAATCTCCTGGATGGAGAGAGAGGGGAGGGGGGCATGGTGCTGCGAAATTCTTGCCCTTAAAACTATGCCCCCTCATGGACCCAGAAAGAGAACACATTCCCTCATTAGGAATAGACTTTAAGGATCTTTAGACTTAAGGTATCCAAGATAAGTTAGGATTACAACGATTTTTCTTTTTCTTGTCATTTCATAAGACTTTAGGCTTCACAGCATAGATTTCAGTGGGGAATGAGTAATTGTACCTAACTTGTATATAAAGTTTTTACGTGCAAAAAATTTTTAATTAGGGCTTTTAAATGAAAAATTATTTTTGTAAACAAAATGCCTATCATTATCTATAAACTCTAGACTAGTTATTTTTATTTGTTCATGTAAGGGTACCACACACCCACCCACCTCTATTTGACTCTACACGCACCTCTGGAGATGTTTCTTTCCTAAAGTTTGAAAACTTTGATGGAATGGTGAGGAAATTATTATACAACTAATGAGATCCTACCAAATTATGTGATGCATCTGGGGAAGCATATTCGTGCTTTGGAACTAGTAGACAATGCCATAAAAACTAGAGACTAACTTTACTCCACAAGAATTGGCTTGCTATTCTAGATTCTGTTAACTCATGTAAAACAGAGAGATTGACATCCCCAAATTTGGAGACATCATGGATCTCCTTTAGAGAGCAACATTCTCTAATTTAAATTACTGAAATATCTCAAAGCAAGAAACTTATTTTTTTTTAATGTAGATGAACGTTAGTGTGGGCAAGGTTACAAACTTCCTAAATATTTTCAATCCCTTTATGTAAGGGTACTCTGGCTTCCTCCTGCCTATGGTTTACTAGAGGGCTTAACCTAGAGCTGGCAGTCAATAAATACTACACTTTGAAAAATGAATTCTGGTTGTTTTTTTTTTTCCCTAAAATGTTCTATAAACTTCTTAATCCAAAATCCTTGTTCCCTTCAACTCCAATTGCAGTTATCTTTTATACAATTTATTCAGAAACTCATATATTATAAAAGGACTTGTGACATCTATATCAATATTTATTAACTTTCACAAATTGTTTTGTCCCTTGACAGATGTGCTTGACACAATGTGCACTGAATTTCAATGACTGAAGTTCAAGTAAAGTCTAGATGCTGGCATATGACTTCTGCTTTTTGGGTCCTATAGTTAATAATACATATGGGCTACTTCACAAGTGGCCATTGATTTGTCTGTGATACTCATGAAGATCAAATTTAAGACTAAAATAATATAATTTTATACAGGAGACAGCTAACTAAGGAATACACGGTAACATGGACTGAAAATATAAATTTACTAACTTCCAGATAGTTTTAAATTCACAAATGATATTGCCCAAGTGAGGTTATTAAGATATACATACATTCTTTTTAAAGAATATTATAGAAAAGACAATTTTGCTTTCCCATGTCTACCTTCGATCATCACCACATGATCTTTCTGCAAAACATACAGGATTAGGTGGGATTTAGAAATAGTCACTATTTGTTGAATACTTTCCATATCTTAAATAATGGATTACTTACATAGATCCTATGAAGTAGGGTTGTTCAAAATCACTCAAAATCAGGTCACTATAAGGCAGACCTGGTTCAGGTTTCTCTGATTTTAAATTCTATGATGAACCCACTATCCCATGATTTCTCCCCAGTCACTTTGGATCTCATTCAGAAATGTTTCTGGTATTACATTTAGGTCCTACAGCAGTACTGAGCAACCAAACAGTTCCCTAGTGATTTTAGGTTTTCAGATAATGGGTGTTAAATCTCTTTCAAGATGATTACATTATATTAGGTTGGTCTATAATGTGGACATTATAGAGCTTTCATTGCTCTGCTTCAAAAAATAGACTAAAATAATTTACCTACTTGAAAACACTAATTTTTTTTTTTAAATAACAAGGCAGTGAGTGATGGAAAGAGCTCAGATTATTATCTATCTGAATATATAAGATAATAAACCACATTATATTTCTTCTTCACTGTATTCAGTAAACCAGACACATGACCTAATAAAGTAGAAGTGAAGGTTGTAGTTTTATTTTTTACATTCTTGCTGCTAAGAATTCCCTACAAGCTAAATTTTACCAATTTTTATCCAATGCAGCATTCCTTGTGTATACTACATTTTCAAGAAGACATGTTCAATGAATCTGCATAATATCTGTAGGAAAGAAGCAAACTCCATTATAAAACATTATGCTCTAATAGTTATTAGATTAACAAGCATTTATTTCCATTTATTTCACCTAGAATTCATGTGCAAACTTTTACTCTAGAACCGAGAAATCAGATAGACTCCAGAAATGCTAAAAAATAAGAACAAAGGAAGACTTGATTAGAATATATTTTTCTCAAATTAAATGAAAAGTATATTTCAAGTCATTATGTAAACCAATCCTTAACTGGGGACTGGCTCTCAGGTTAATTTCTAATGTTTACACATGGACATGGTTTTTCTTTGTTTTGTTTTGTGTCTCCCCTTCCACCTTGGGTTTATTCTTCCTTTGACTGTCATTTCTTTTTTTTTTTTTCCTTTTGGGTAAAGGACAACAAATACACTCCTAATTCTCTTTTCTTCTTGACGTTTCTGAGTTAACCCAAGGTGATAGATTTTAAATTCCTAGAAAGAAAAAGGTTAGCTATGTATAAAGAAATTTATTCCACCAGAGTCTAAATTCTCAAAGGCATTTTCTTTCAGAATTTCATGTCTAGTAACACTCTGCTGTCCTAAAGTGAGAGCCAGGAACTATCAATCATTTATGTCAATATTGTCAGAATAATAAAAATTAAAATTATCACACTGAAAAAAGACAATATCTGTAGCCTTCATGGTAAATAAACATTTATCTGTGTCCTGTTACTAAACACTTCCTTTCATGCTGCATATAATGTCATTGAACTTTCAAAATTTTATTATATCTCATATTATTTTGCTATTAGGTTGGTGCTGTATGTTTTTTTAAAGACCTAAAGGAAAGTATACCAAGAAGCTAAAAATTTGGCACTTTATGGATACAAGGGCAGATTTCAAAGGCTTATAAACCTCATTCAAGTGTATAACTTTTGGGAAATTCTTGAAGGGACAGGGAAAGAAGGAAGTCCAAGGAATGTTATTCCTATTATTTGGGCTACTTTCATTTCACCTTCCAAATTCTGTGTTGATACCAACTCCTGCTCTTTCCCTCCACCACTATCTCAGTCTCATCTGCTCCTGTCATTTTTATAGCCTCCTCTCTTCTTTAACTTCATTTCTCCTTAACTGTCCAAAGTGGTAGATGTGTGTGAAATGGAAAATTTCATGGCCACTTTGGCAGTAATGGCAAGTGGTCACTGGGGCAAAGACAAGGCTACATTCTAAAGTTCTTCACTCTGGTCCCTCGTAAATCTTGATTTCTTCCCTTTTCTGTCCTACTAACTAACCAAATAGTAGAGAAATAAAGTTAGTCAAGAGAAATGAGCAAAGCTCTACCTTAATTCAAAGCAATGAATAAGAATGAAGAAGACCTGAGTCTTCAGATGCAAGAGATGGATGTTGATAGGAACATGAAAAGAATAAGGGCAGAAGGCCTGAAGTGCCAGTCCTTTGTCTGAGATAATAAGGACTGTGAAAGAAGGGAAGAATTTAACCAAAAGTGGGAAGCTGAGGAGCTGAACAGCAAAGAGCAAAAAGCATGACATTAAAGATAGGGGTCAAATGGCCAGAGGAAACCTTGAAGATAAGAAGACATCATTCAAAGAATCACAAAGTGGAAAAAGAAGTGGAAATTTCTCAGTATGGGCCTAATAGGTTACTGTTTCACAAATAGAGTGTTGATAGGAGGTTATCATTGCATTTTAGATAATCTGCAAATGCACAAGGAAAACTGTCTTCCATACCAGAAGAAAACCCACTTATATAAAGAAAGCTAATATCCCCAATAGAATGCCTTATACTAAAGTTTTTTAAATTTGTGAGGTTTTTCTCTTGTCCTCAACTCTAAATTTCTTTGATATACTGTGAAGACAGTTATCATTTCTACATTCACAAGTTAAAAACCAATTAAATTATAATACGTGTAACATTTTTTGAGTGGTGGGTTAATGTATACTTACTAGTACTACTGAACTCTAAGATAATTTAACTATTCTAGTCATATCTGTACAACATTTAGAACCCGAGATATGAAGACTTCAAATAAAAATAAGTTTAAAATGTTCTTTGTGCTTAGATTTTAATCTCTATTTAAAGATAGATTAGATAGATAGATGAGATATTTTGGAAATTTTCATAAAGTACCCTCTAAATCACATTCCTTGTGTGCTTTGATCACTTTTAGAAAAAAAAAAAAACAGTAAAAGGAAAGAAGCTGTTTAAAATTAAATATAGTTGGTTTTAAATGAACAGGAAATTAGATTCATTGATTTGGCTTTACATGACCATTTATCCACATTCTAACTGACGTTCTTAACATGCTTTAAATTCATTATTAAGTAGCTGGATAGACAATCTCAATCTAGATATAGTTTGCTTTTCTACATTAATTCTCTATGTTATCTTCTTACGTTCCTCGCCCAATAACAATAATATGTCTCATTCTTTTGTCTTTGATACTTAAAACAGAACATATTAATCACAAACAGCTAATGAAAATTAATAGAGTACTCAGCTGTTGGGGAATTTCTGATAAGTTATAGAGAAACTTTAAATTGTAATTCAAATCTGGGGGAGAAATGTTTGTTACAATTTAGCCTTTTCATAATAAATGTTTCTTTGAACTTGTGTTGTGATGAGGGAAGACAAGGGAAAAGCTCTGCTGATCTTTTAAACACATCAAAGCCTTAGGAAGCTAAACATGCTGGACAGATACTTTTGTCAACCTGAATGGTATCTGTGCCACATCTTTCAATGTAGATATGGCATTTATCTCCTCTAAATGGCAGAAGACCTCCAGTCACCGCAGGAACTCTAAACCAGGAGGTCTACATATAATTTCTTTTGGTATCCTTCAAATTTGATTATTGTCATATTTTCTGAAAATCAGTTTTGTACTCTGAAAAACAAGCACTAAATACTGGTTATAGAAAATACAGGAGAGTATAAAGGAAATAAAAATAACCAATAATGTCATCACATAGAAGCAATCATTGTTATTTTAGATTATCTTTCTTCTTTCTAATATGTAAACGCTGTGTTATTTAAGATAATATGTTAAATTGCAGCTTTTATAGAATTGCAAGCATCAAATGTCATATTTAAAGCTTACATTATTAGCAATTCCTCCACTCATTAATGCTATTTTTAACCATGCTAGAATAATAATTTATGTAACACATACATTTAGCTGGACATTTAGATTTTTTTCAGTTTGTCATTATTACACATAATAATTCTAATGCACCTTTTTTTTTTTTCTTCCCTGAGACAGAGTCTCACTCTGTCACCCAGGCTGGAGTGCAGTGGTGCAATCTTGACTCACTGCAACCTCCGCCTCCCGGGTTCAAGTGATTCTCCTCCCTTAGCCTCCTGAGTAGCTGGGAGTGTAGGTGCATGCTACCACGCCTGGCTAATTTTTTGTATTTTTAGTAGCGATAGGGTTTCACCATGTTAGCCAGTATAGTCTCGATCTCCTGACCTCATGATCCACCTTGGCCTCCCGAAGTGCTGAGATTACAGGTGTGAGCCGCTGTGCTCGGCCCTAATATGCTTTTTAATATCTAAACCTGTTCTTGGCATCTCTGACCATTTTATTTTCTAATAGTGGTTGGCACATAGAAAAATAATGATTTAAAGTACTTTGAACAAAATTAAATAAAGGTTTTCAGTAGATTATTCTGTGTTTTAGTTAGGCAATTCTATCATCAAAAGGTAATGATGGTATGGTTTCCTCTTATGTTTCCAATTTTTGTTTAATGTTACATTGCATTGACCTGGACTAGTGAGTTAATGTTAAATACTAGTTGTGTCAGTGGGTATAGTTTACTAAGAGTAAACCTCATTTGAATTCCTGGGATATATCTCAGTTGATCATAATGACATCTTCTATAATAGACTATGGAATTCTTGGTGTTATTTAGGATTCAATAGTATCTTTCTTTTTGTGTTATCTTAATTATATTTCAGTATCAGAGTTAGGCTACTCTTTTGCAAAATAAATTGGGATCACTAATATAACATAAGCTTACTTACTTTAGAAAATTTAATAATATTCACAAATAAAACCATTAGATTTTAAAGCCTATTTTGGGGATTGAAGTTTGTTATAACAGTAGTGGTAGTAAGTGGTACCCTATCTTAAATAAGATAGCTCTCATTCTCAGTTTAGTCAGCTGTTGGGGAGGATCTAACAAAATCTGAAGTTCATCTTTGGTTATTTTCGGGTTTACCATTCTGCCTTGCCACTTCTTAAATTGGTTAGTAAGCACTCTTCCATGTCACTTCCTCTATCTAGACTTCACTTTAGATGGAAGATAACTCAGATGAAAAGTTGCTGACTTCCGAAATATGCAAAACAAGATTAATAATAATAGCTGTCATTTTACCATATCCTTTTATCATTCTTCTACATACTTTTAAGGCATCATCTCATTTAATCCTCACCACAGTTCTAAATTCTATTATCATCTCATATTACAGATGAAAAAACTGGGCTTAGCAAGCTTAAATTTATTTATCCAAGGTTACAAAAATAATAAAGTGGTGGAGCCAGGATTTGAACTCCAGGTTTCCAAAGTTCAAATGTATAAGCATTGCTCTATATAGTCTTTCTGTCACTTATAGTACTCATTAGAGAACCTTTCCTTGAGACAGTTGTCCTCCACAAATGAAGTAATATGATTATAACAAAACAAAGCAGACAAACATAGAATGTGACAATCAGTACTTTTGATCACAGTATTTGAAGGTGATTATCTCTCAATATTATGAAACCAAACCACAAAAAGATGAGAATAAAATACATAAACTAGCACAAAATTATGCATTTAAATACTACGAAAGAAATTTTGAAAAATACCAGTATTTCTTAGACTATTTAAAATCACTTTTCAGAAAAAAATTTACATATTTTAAGAAACTATCACTGAAGAGATAAAATGAATTAGAAATAAAAAATGAAAGAGAATCAAACTCACACACAAAGAACTTAATAACTGGCAGTTATAAGAACCACAGCTCTCTAAAACATTAATGAAATGCTGATGAAAATTTGGTTTTAAAATATGATGAAAAACATGCAGGCTCATTAATATACAATGATAAGGATAAAACAATTATATCTTATTCATCTACAAATTTGTGGTCCAATATCCACATAGAAATGGTACATGTTTTATGTTACCTTGTTTCAGTTTTCTTTCCTTTTACTTTCTAGTCTGTCAAGTATTCGAATCCATAGAATTGTCCTATATTTTAGACTTCTGTTGAAGTTATTACTTTTATTAATATTTACTAATTATATTCTGATATTTTAAATATTCAATAATATGAATGGTTATATGAGTTACTAAAATGGGTATGCCTAGGTAAGTAGATTATTTTTCATTTTCACAATCTGTACTTTTCCAACATGTATAGTCAATAGAGTGGAAAGCAGTAAATTAAAGCTAGTCAAGGAACTCTAATCATATGGCTTAACTGCTATATGAATTGATACAAAGGATTTGTTTTCCATAATTAGCATTCATGTGCTAAAAAATAATTTAATCTAAATAAATAGAATGTAATTGACCTCTCTTAATGCTCAGGTTGTAAATCAATGAACATGTTTAACATGAGAAAAATTATATTTGTCACCTAGAATTGGGAACATAAAATCTAAATGATTCTTACCAGTAGAATTCTCAAGAGAACTTTTGTTTAAATTTTATTTTATTTTTATAAAGTGCCCTCAATAATGAAAGGATGTTTTTTTGTTATATATTAAGATACATACTAAGTAGAACACTAGCTATGAATAGGATGGAAAATACAGCCACTAGAGTTTAATCTGACACATAAAGGAAAATCTGGAGCTCTCCAGTCTACTTGGGCACGCTTAAGGGAAGGGAAGGGAGAGTAGGCCATTTCCTCTCACCAGTAAGAAAAGATGCACGAATGCCTCTTGGTGCATGGTCATTGTTATGAATGATTATTGTTATGTTATGATCCACATATTCCCACCTGTAAGCCTAGTTTTAAAACCAAATTTCATTTATAATGGATGATTAGAAAAGACAATCTATTCGGATTTATACGTTCATATCTTGCAATTATTCATCAGTCTTTCATGATGAGGTTAAATTTTTAGTCTGGAAGTACATGGAAAAGATTAAATTAAATCAAATACAGTTTTATATCTTTTTAAAATACTAACGTTAGTAGAGGAAAATGTTTACATGAAAATGATTAAGAGAGACAAAAAAAAAAGGGAAAAGTTCTTCTGTGATACAGGGATTTACCTTATGCTTATTCACGATTTCCTCCCAACTTTCATGATCAGTTTCCACTGAGCTCTTCCTGGGCTTGTTTATGCAAGTATCTTTATTTGTCAGCTGGCTAAACAATGTCAGACACCAGCTTTCTTGTTCGCTAGGCATTATCATATCAGGTGGTGGCTACTCTGCAATAATATCATTTTTCTAGAGCTAGAAAAAGAGCATTTGGCAGCTATTGAAAAAAATGTAAGTTTGAATTTCAGCTAGCCTAACCACCAGTTGTGTTAAGCTAGGTAATTCATTCAACCATTAGGACATTCATTGTTTCCAATCCAAATTACTGACATTCTTTAATATCACCTCTAAAGAAATTTCCATTGGTAAGCTTCAAAGGCATTTCTGAGTTAAATTTTTCCTGTGGGAAGTAACCATATTCCCCTATGTAGTTGGGATAAGAAGGTGACTGGTGTTTCTTTTTTAAGTGACCTGGGAGAGACCTTATGTTGGTTTTGGATTTCAAGAGATCTTTGTAGACAATGCCTGAGAATATTTCAGAAACAAACTCAGAATATTCTCTGAAAGAACTAGAAGAAGCAGTATTTTCAAATGGATTCTCACTCTGAAGTACAGGATAATATGGTAAAACAGGAACAGATATAAGGCCTAAAGTTGTAGACATAGCATAGGGCACTATATCCTCATTCAAAATGGGGCATAACAAGGTTTTAAGACAAATAATTGAGGCTTGCCTAGGAACAGAAAACTGGGAAGGTAAATTTGGAGTAATATTTACAATTATTCTAAGGAAATGGTACTCCTACTAGTTGTAGCGGCAAGAGAATCACCTTTTACCCCACGTGCCCATTTGTTTCTGAAAAGAAAGAGGGTGTGGGCAAGAAGATTTAGTGGAATAGGATGAAAGCTAATGAAGGGGTAGAGTAGGGAACCAGACTAAAACAGAGATACTAGTTTCAGTCTCTGCTTTCCCTCCTCCTGTCTCTTCCTACAAGCCACACTCCTCACACATTGAATACAAACGAAGAGATGCTGAGATACTAACACATTATTTATTATTCAAACTGGCAACCTCACATCATCTCCTTCCATTGTACTAATGAGGTAGCTGTTGAAAATATGGAACACAGAGGGGAAGGATTCCTATTCATCTGTTGATTAGGTGGAGTTAACATTTTGAAAATTAACAAAATGCAACACGATCTAGTGGCTAAGGTTTGATGTCAGACATGAGTTTGGACCTTGACTCTAACCTCTTTTAGTTTCAGCTTCCTCATGCTTATAATGGAGAATATAGTGGGGGCCATCAAAATAATGACCAATGTTTGCTTAGCACAGGGTCAAGGACATAGTGATGCCCCATAAATGGGACTATTATTAACCTTCCATAAATTTTGTTATACTTTAACATAGTCATTTTTCTCTTCTTCTCTGTGGAATGAACTCATGACAAAATATCACTGCTTGGTTGGCTTCCTTGCTTTGGTCTATATTCTCAGTACTCAGAACAGTCCTTTGAATATACAAGTTTTTGTTGCTTAACTTTGAGCATTCTACTGTCTGGTAAGAAATCTCACTATGCATCTGGGTATATATACTCAGTGTTCCATCAACACAGCTTACTTCTGTAATAAAATACACAGAAGTAGCGAGTATTTTCTGTCTAGACTGATTTTAATGTATATTTTTACACAATTATAGAATTGTAAAATCTTAACTTCAGTACAACTAGTAGTAATTTTTTTTGGTCAGGCCTACATTTTAATTAAAATTTACTAAAATATAATAAAATATAAGAGGGACACAATGTAAGTCCTAATGCATATACTGTCATATTAAGCCTAGACATAGAAACTTTCTAGAGATTGCCAGTGGTGAAGAACTATGCAGTTTTGCCACATGAACCCTTTCAATCTGGTGGATTTAATTCCTTCTTCATAGTCTTCCCCTTCTCCTTCTCTTGCTCTTATCTCTCCTCCTCTTCATTCTCCTCCTCCTCTTCCTCCTCCTCCTTCCCTTTCTGTTTCTTTTACTTCCTCTACATCTTCTAACTAGAAACTTCTTTCATATCATATGTGCCACCTTTCATATCATGTGCCAAATATGTTTCCTTCCTTAATTATGTACCAAAGAAAATCACTTAAACTCATGCTACTCAAAATGTAGTCCTGGGACCAGCAGAATTGAAATAAACTGGGAGTATGTAATGCACAAGCTAAGGTCACCTCAGGTGATTTGTATAGTTTGAGAAGTGCTGTCTTAACCAAACTTGTAACTATTCCAGGGAAGATACGGTTTTACCCACTAGAGGGCAGTAGGACATATATGCCACTGGCATTGCATTTTTTTTCCCCCAAGTATAATTAAAAGCTCTTTTAAGAACCACTCTCAGTTGCCAAATGGATAGTATGCTTGGTTTCTTTAAAGGAAAAAACAACAAAGTCAAACTAGGTTACGTAGAGAAATTCAGCATGTGAGATTAATGAAATAAGCAGTTCCATGGCACTAGCATAGTATAAAATCAGGTGCCAAATCCTAAATTGTGATTTAGGCTCTTGTTCATAGATCATAGAATTATAAAGCTGGAAAAGGCTTTGATAATCACCTCTAGGGCAAATGACTTATTTTACAGATAAGGAAGGAAACTCCTAGACATTAACTGTCTGTTTCAAATTCATACAGCTTCCAACTTGCCAAGCCAAAGCTGGAACTACTACCAACAAAATTCCTACCCAAAGACTGAGAGAGAGAGAGAGACTTTAACATGATGCTAAACACCTCTTTGTATTATTTAAATGGAAAAATGGGGTTCATACTTGTGCTTTACACTTCTATTAGGTTTAATAGTATTAGCTGTTTCTGAAGAGGTGGAGAGATAGGGGAGGAATTGGTAGGTTTTTTTTTTCCTTCAAGTTATTTATATTCAGCTACACTACCATCAGAACACAGCTTGGATGTCTCCATCTCAAGCCCAAAGTGTCCACATGTAAATATCAACCAATCAGTAAGTATTAAGTAACCACAGTATTCATGGTACTGTTCAACATTCCTTTTAGCATGATGCTACCATGATTTCTGCTCTCAATGATCTTTGGTTTATGTGTTATTAACAGCCTGGCTGGTAACTGCTTTTAATTTTCAATCCCACATGTTTTTTGCATGCAAAATAGGATCAACAACATTGTGTCAGATTCAGAGACATAAAAGGTGATGAAAACTGAGCTGGTGGATTCTCATTCATCTAAGGAACTGGCAAGGCTTTACAGAGAAAAGAACCCTAATTGCACATACAACACCCTCAGTACAACTTGCTCACATGTCTTCAAAATGACCTTTTAAAGAATGTTTTAAATGTCAATGCTTTTTTAGAAAACATTGAAACAAACATGAAAATTGCTTGAGAAAAATTTCAGAACCTCCAATTAAAGCCACAGTCACATTTCCAGTTTCCTTTTCCTCTTTCTCTTATTACCAATGGAATTATTTAATAAAACCTAAAATCACATGAAGTTTATGGGCATAAGAATTTGGATACTGATAGATGTTTTGCAAGCAGTTTCTAAGAAAGAGTCTGAAATGTTAAGCAAAGCTCCAAAATGAAAAATATAATAAGCAAACTCTTGGTGGAGTGGCCCCAGAAACAAAGGAGCTCCTAAAGAAAGTATGCAAAAATTTTAAGGACTATCTAGTCTGGCTTAATTTGTAACTTGACAAATGGAAGAGGCTTGTCAGAAATTTAAATTTAGCTCCCAAAGAAATTTTTCAGAACTATATCTTCAAACCATAGAAAAGCACTTCTCATTTGCCTCTCTCTCCTTTACCGTTAACTTTAGTATATAAATGCTGTCATAACCAACTGTCAAAATTTTACCAGGAGTCACTATTTATAATGTCTTTTCCCCATGATCTCATCTTTAATTATTAATAATATGAATGCAAAATACTGTCTCTGAGACAGTCTGAAGAAAACATCCATGTGTTTTTTTTTAAGTAAACAGTCAATAATCTCATAAAAAAGATGTCTGATCAATTAAGCTGATAATCCTTAGTTTATATTTTGAACAGTTTAAATTGTAACTTTGATATTTTTCGAAGAGACAGACGAGGCTTTATATTGCGTATACAGGCTATGTATGCTGTCTGCCATAACAAATAGTACAATAACCATGAAGGAAAACAGTAGCATTTAATATGCTTTATTTTTAGCATTCATTACATACACAGTTATTTTAGGAGAGTAATATTACCATTTGGACTTATTCTACCTATTTCATCTGAGAATATCCTCTGTTTTCCCCTCATTATAATAAAAGAACAGCTCTCAATTATTGCCAGTAATATTAGTGGCACACTCATGTTTATATCTCAAATATGCTTTTAATTTTCTGAAACAGAGGCAAATTGCTGGTGATATCTTAATGTTTTAAGGTAGTTAATGCCAAAAGGCTTGGATCTGATCTTAAACGGAATATTTCCCAGATGTTTGGTAGGGTGAAAGGTGGAACTGCTAACAGAAACCAACTTCCTATCCCTGTTAAACTTACTTAGCTGAATTTTAAGTAAGGATTAATTAGACATTGAGACCTTATGAGCAGTCAACTTCACAGCTCTCAGAGATAAAAGCTGGGGGCTTGCTCAGTTGTAACATAAGCCATATGTTGAGAAAGAGAAGTCTTGACTGCCACTGTCTCCTTGCACCTTGTTTATAATGCTCCTTTAACTTTCATTTCAAAATGCAGTACTTTTGTAAATGTTGAAAAACTACTAAAGGATTAAACAACTTACGGTTTTTGAATAAGTATTGGATAAATATTAAAGTAGCAGAAATACATCCAAAATATTTAACTCACAAGAATGAGCTCATAAATATAAAAGGACAGCTTAAGAATGACAAGAGGAAACTGCTATTAATGTGGCTTATCCTAGACCAGCTTTGTACTGGCAGATACCCTGGGGATACTAAGGCTCTGAAAACTCTATGTCTCCATGGGAAGCCAGGCTGCCTATTATAAGAAGAGGAATTTAGCGCAAATTCACAGTTGTTTGCCCAGATTCAGTAGAGACTAAAGATAAATTGGAACAAGGTCTTGCCAATTACCCATTCTTAAGGTGCTTCAGCTTGACAAGATTTTGCCACCTAGAACAACTGCTTTGTGTTGGAGACTAGATGGTAATTTTGCCAAAACGACTTAAAAGGTAGGAGCCATCAATTTCAAAGCAACTGTTTCTTATATTGGGTACATGCTCATTTTTATGATTTTTTTCATTTAAATTTTCATGTGAATATGAGTTTTAGTTTAGGTTGGAGGCATTGATGAAGTAGCAGATAGTGATTCCAAGTTAAGAAACTATGACCAGTCTATGCCAGCCAATGACAGATCTACTTCTACAATATAGAAAAGACTATACTTAGTAAAACCAAAAGAAGTCAATGAAAGGTACCTCTTTACTAACAATAAGAGCAAATCTACATTAGTAATTCTTCAAATATGTCAAGTAGTTATTCCAGGTTGGAATCTACTTTCTTACATGATTTTCTTCTTCTTAGACTATTTATTTATTTAGAGACAGAGTCTCACCCTGCCACCCAAGCTGGAGTGTAATAGCACAATCATGGCTCACTGCAGCTACAAACTCCTGGGCTCAAGCATCCTCCCAATTCAGCCTCCTGAGTAGCTGGTACTACAGGTGTGTGCCACCATGGCCAGATAATTTTTATTATTAGTCCCCACTTATGAGTGAGAATACATATTTGTCTTTCTGTGTCTGACTTGTTTCACTTAAAATAACAGCTTCCTGTTCCATCCATGTTGCTGCAAAAGACACCCAGGCTCGAGTGCAGTGGTGCTATCACAGCTCACTGCAGCCTCGACTTCCTTGACTCAAGTGATTTTCCTGCCTCAGCTCCCCCTGACTATCTGGCCTTACAGGCATGCACCACCATGCCCAGCTAATTGTTCAGTTTTTTTGTAGTGATATGGTCTCGCTACGGTGCCCAGGCTGGTCTCAAATTCCTAGGCTCAGCAATCCTCCTGCCTTGGCCTTCCAAAGTGCTGGGATTACAAGAGTGAGCTGACCATTAGACTTTTAAAAAGTATTTTATGAAAATACATGAGATTGTCAGTATGGGTTAAGATCCCATAGATAATTGCAAGGGTTAAGGGAAATGTACAGAATCTGAGAAATTAAGTATGTTATAAAGAAAACAACTAGTTCTAGGTTTTTCTGCCTGTAATAAATTTGCCAGCAAATTTGCTACCTAAAGAATTTGTGTGTCACTATTTTGCTTCAGTTTCAAAGTCAAAAATATTTCTGACTTTCCAATGTGATTACCTTGCATAGTAGTTAGCCAGCAAGGGCAACTGAAAAAGAAAACTATTGATTCCAATGAGCAGTATACTCCTCACTCAATATCTATGCTAGTATTTTTGGAGGGGTTAAATAAAGGTGAAATTAAAAAAAACATGAAAAAAATTTTCAAGTGCAGCCATTTAACAGTACAGTATGAACTTCCCTTGAAGTTTGTGAATGGGAAGACATCTAAAGGAAAGTCTCTGTAGCTCTCCTTTTGGAAATCAAGCTTAACTGGACAAGATCTCTGGCCACAAGCCTGTGCAATTAGATTTCTTATCCTAGTACCACAAATTCAATTGTTAGCAGCTGTCTTTGTCAACAGGGAAGCTGGAGAAACAATAAAAGAGGAGCTGGTGATGATCAAAGAGGAAGGGTGTGAATTGGGTGTATGCTTCCTAGTAGTCTTCAAGTCTCCACATACAGAAAAGAATTTGTCCTCCTCCCTGTAGTTAAAGTGTTGAATGACTGAGAAGGCAAAGAGGGATGAGAAAGCTGTTTACTGTCTAGAGGAAGAAGATAGGATCTCCTACCATGTCAGAAAGCTGTTAAACACTCAAGATGAAAACACTCATCAAGGTTTAGAGTCAACAAGCAGTTGTTTATATTTGGATGTTTGCAGCAGACCTTATTACCTTAACATCCTTGACCAAGTTTCTGAGACAAAGAATATCCACGGTGTGGACTGAGATATTGGACTTTGTGGTTAAAGGAGTCTTTTTTAAAAACGTTTTAAAAAGGTTATTATGACTGCAAAGTTGTGTAAGAGAACAAAGTGGTCCTTGGCTTTTGTTGTGGTTGAAGCAAGTAAATTTAGAAGAAAAAGACTGAGCAGAATAATTCTGATTTAGGCTTGGGACTCCTATTTGTTCTCTTCCTGTAGCATACAAGGCACAAGAAATCCTTTTTTATGCTTGGTAGATGGCTTTTACATGCAGTAGACATCAAATACTGTCAGTGTGATTTTCACAGGGTTACATTCAGCAATCAGTCCCTCAGGGTACCAGTTCATTATTTTGAGCTGAGAATGCATATGTAAAATAATGTGAGGATTCAGCCTCAGGCCGGAAACCACACTAAAGACTGAAGAAAAATTGGGGCAATGGGGTAGGTAGTGCTGCTCTACAGTCCTGCCTGCCCTGGAAGGACTTTTGATTTTACCCCACTGAGTACCCTGGGCAGAGCTGAGAGCACAGTTAAATAGGGAATATCTGCCAACAGAAGAGCAGCTTCCCTTTTCCTGTAGTGTCCCTTTTCAACTTGAGAATTGAACCAAGGTGAACAGAAAGAACACCCAGCACTTCTTTCTCCTTTCCTCTTTCTAGGAAAAAATGAGTTTGCCAAGTTGAAACAAGTACTTTTCACATGAGTTTCTTCAAATAAATTTATTATTTGTTTACATATATATATGCACACATGAAATATGAACCAGGTGCTGGTAGTACAGCATCGAGTAAGAGACTAGATGAGGCCCCTATAAAGAAACAAGCATTCTTTCAGTAAACTAAGGGGGATCTCAAGACTTTGGGAGGCTGAGATGGGAGGATTGCTTGATCCCAGGGGATTAAGACCAGCTTAGGCAAAATAGTGAGACCCCTGTCTATAATAGAATTACAGATGTTTCCATTAATTTATTAATCTGACTTGCTAAAAAGTTAACCACTTTACCTAGAATTATGTTTTGCCATTTTGGTGTCAATTTGAAAAGTTGTTTTCAAATGTGTCGTCTTTTCCAGCTTCTGTTTTCCCCTAACCCATTTTTATGTACCAGCATTTTGATCATCACGCATCATTGTAAATTAGTTATTTTATTTCAGTTGAATTTAATAATTATCTGACAATACTTTAGAAGCTAGTCAAATGTGAGAAAATCAATTTAAAGTCCTTCTTACAACTCATTATATGCAATAAATAATATTAAGAGAGTCTTTCTTCTGGAAGGAATGCCTTCAGATTTTGACAAATAAATGTAAATGGAAATATTTCTTCAAGATATGATATTGGGGGCTTTTATGTAGCTGAACCCAGGTACATCACAAAGAAGTTTAAGATAACATTTTTCTGAATATCGTACTTCTAAGTTTTAAAAGTTTTAACAGTTTTGGTTAAAATTTGACTTGAGGAAAATTAGACATTTACAGTTAGCATGGCTTGGATATATATTTTAATAATGCATTTAATAATGTTACAAAGTCAAGTCAGTCCAATAATTTTCTTTTTTTAAGCATTTCTTCTCTTAACTTTTAGATTTTACCTTCCCCTTTATCTCCCTTGTCCTTTAATCTGGATCCTAGCAATATTTTATATGCACAAGAACTCAAGTACATAGTAGTTTTAATCTATCTTCTAGTCTTAAATAATGAAATTTCAACATATTCCATTCAGGAATGTGGTTAAGGGTTAACCACATATTGTCATTGTGGAATGTTGTTTACTAAGACACCAAGAGAAGTATGAAGTAACACTTGTTAGTGTGTAGACAGGTAGATAGATCAAGATATACATTATTTTTTTCCACTTATTATTCTCTTTACATTTTTAAAACTCTCTTAATTTTTTTCTGTTGATTATGTGGCACCAATTCCCACATAAAATGTTTCCTTTACCCATCAGTTTTTTTTTGCAAATTGGATCAGATAGATCATATTTTTTCTTAACTATTTTAAAACCATGTAAGCATTTCTAAAAAGCAAAATGGGATAACAGTATAATTGCTGGTCTTTTCTATCATGAGGAAACAGATCATAATGTGTCTGGTTGTACTCATCCTCTAGGAATTTCTTTATACATAGTTTGTTAACTCAAGACTTAACACAAGTATTTAATGAGCTTTAGAAATAAAATCTTACCTAACAATCCATTTCCTATATATAATTACAAAAAACAGTAATAGGTATATGTTGGATTCTAATATCAATCCTTAGTTGCATCTCACTAAAGAATGAGTAATGCTCCCTCCCCACATGTGTTTAAGGTAATAGTATCTGTTCTTAGACCATCTCTAGCCCAATGTTGCTTTTCCTGTATTGTCTGTAGGAGAGTGTCAGATTTTTATTCTGAGTTCTAATATTTGTTTTATTACTTTCTTAAAATACTATTTTTAACACCATCATTTGTGATCTCAAGCAGTTGATCCTCTTCTAGCATGGACAAAGTCTATTCATCTGGCTTATTTATAAATGGGTCATGGATCCATTCCTTCCCAGTTTGGGAGTCTTTTGTGGTTGGGAAATAATGCTCAAACTCTTTTGAAAGCTGAGATAGGTGATCATGCACCAGCTGGGGAGAAAGAAGGCATGGGCTCAGTCTCTAAATCACTGCTCTTTAAAAAATGTCAGAAATCCCAATGTTCACTCATCTCCCCCATAATTCGAGTGTGGCTTTGAATGCAGACACTTTATCTGCTGACCTGAACACAGTTCTCATTCTCCCCTGAAGTGACAGATTGAGTTCATTGACTCAATATGTCACCCAAGTAGGCAAGTTTTGGGACCCATTCTGTGTCACTGAAATATGTTGCCAGTGGTGATTGTTTTTCTAAAAGAAATCTCTGGGCTGGGTGCAGCTGCTTATGCCTGTAATCCCAGCACTTTGGGAGGCCGAGGCAGCAGATCATGAGGTCCGGAGATTGAAACCATCCTGGCTAACACAGTGAAACCCCATCTCTACTAAAAATATAAAAAAGTAGCCGGGCGCAGTGGCATGCACCTGTAATCCCAGCTACTTGGGAGGCTGAGGCAGGAGAATTGCTTGAACCTAGGAGGAGACTGAGGATGCAGTGAGCCCAGACTGCGCCACTGTAGGACAGCCTGGGTAACAGAGTGAGATCCTAACTTAAAAAAAAAAGAGAAAAAAAAACAAAACAAGAAAAACTCCAAAGACTTGTCTTTTGATGCAGAGTGCTCAATCTCCATGTGGTGAAGCAGTTTTGAAGGTTTTATGGCTTTGTTGGATAACCAGTCACCATGTATTATACAAAGTGAGCTTGCAGAATGTGAATCACCTGTTGCAATGAACCCATAATTTATGTAGAACTCTTGTTATTTTCTTTTAAATGAAGCTTTATTTTCATAGGCAGTCTTAGAGTCTTTTGCTGTTTTATCACTGGGTCGTTCCCTCCTTCAAAGAAGCTCTCCAGTGATGTTTGTTTTTTACTCATTTTGCCGGGTTAGCTTGTGGATTTACCAAAACTGTGACTGAGACAAGTGCATAGGGCAGGAAAGAAGCATGGATGGAAGTGGTAAATACAATAATGAATGGGCCATGCATGGACTGAATTAAGTGCTAGATTCTGACTTAAAGCCTGCCACCAGATGTAGCTGTACAATCGAAGTACAGCAACTCACTTGCCACTATAAAGTCTGCCACCAGATGCAGCTTAATTGTCACTTGCCACTCACTGATAGGGTTTTTATATGAGTCTGCAAGCAACTGATTTATTATGGTCTTTGCGCAGTCAAATATCTCTGCTACAGTTCATCTATATTTGCAACTGCTCCTCAGCGCTAGCATCGCTACCTCAGCTTCAACTCAGATCATCAGGTATTAGATTCTCATAAGGAGCGTGCAACCCAGATCCCTCGATTACACAGTTCACAATAGGGTTCGAGCTCCTCCTATGAGAATTTAATGCTGCTGCTGATCTGACAGGAGGCAGAGCTCAGGCAGTAAGGAGTGATGGAGAATAGCTGGGGAGTAGCTGTAAATACAGATGGAGCTTTGCTCACTTACCACCGGCCACTTCCTGCTGTGCATCCTGGTTTCAAAAAGGCCAGGCACCACTATCGGTCTATGGCCTAGTGGTTGGGGACCCCTGAGTTACAAAAATATATAGTTAGATATGGTAAATAAATCAATGATGTCATTTGTCAAGTATACATAAATAAATTGTCTTTCTGCACAATCAAATCAAAATTCACATATCACACAGTGGAATATATATTTCTTATAAGTATTATGATTATCCACTATCTAAGTAATTATGGAAACAATTTTTGAAGGAGTAAAGAGGCCAATTATGTATTATTCCATACCATGTTGGAAGCTTGTCAAATTTACAATACACATGTTCAAAGTGAGCCTATAGCTTGAACCCCTCAAACTTGTTCCATATTATTTTAAACTACTTAGGGCTGTTCATTATTAGCTAATTTGTGAACACTTTAATGCATCAAGTAAGACTTTTTCTTACAGGAAACCCAATATCAAGATATGCTCTACTGACACATTTTATTCTTTTCCTTAAATTGAGGAGAAAAGACACTCTATATTATAATTAGTCATATTAAAGAAATTCATAAAATCTTGAGTAAATGTGGTAGACAGTTTATAGCAATGTCTTTAGGGCAAATGTCTATATTAACATGTTGATCATTTATTAAAATATGCCATGCAGTAATTCTTCTAACCCTCTATGTTGGCTTTTTTTTTCTCTCTTTATAAATAAAATGCAGTGGTCAAGCCCAAATCGAATGAATTGTTTTTGTGTAATGAACAAGATATAAGATACCTGCCTGGCTGCCAATTGTTTATAAATGTTAGCAGGAGCCTCATGGTGTGGCAGACTAAGTATTTACTTAATGCTCTAAGTAACATTTACAGATAAGTCCCTCAATCTCTCCAAATTTCCCAATGTAATCTATTATGAAAGAGAATTGAATATGAAACAGACAGTCTCTAGATTTCTTCAAACTCTTCTCTGACTCTACAATTTGCTAAGACATAGCCTTAAATGATCTGAACTTTTCTCACTAAAATAATAACCACTATTTTTAAATGTAGTAATTTTTAGCTCATTTTGAGGCTCTGAAATCCATGCTTTAAATTAGATTGATCAGAGGTTTTAATTGAACATAGAGGATATCTTAAAATATGTATAATAACTTAGTATTTTGGGGAAAGGTCTGACAGTTGAGATGCTTGCCAAAGCTTCTGTATCATAATACATCAAATCTAGGCAGTTGGTTGGCTTCTACTGATGTATAAAATGTTTATAATATTATTTTGCATTCTGTATAGATTTTCCCAGAAGTGATAACATGCAGTGATTGTCCCTTATTTTTGCACAGTCAGTATATGCAACTTTTTCTATACAGCATGGCAGACTTTCTGTCCTTCCAATGATCAGTGAGAAGACACAAGCCGCACAAAGATTCCCTTGGGATTTTCCCTAAAATGTGAAATGCAGGAAATAAGAATAGGGACAGAAGTGGGATGTGGCCATCATGCCTGGGCAAAAAGCCAGAATCTTTTAACTTTTCAGAATTGTGGAAAGGTTGATTTATCTACTAAAGGAAATGAGGGGAAGGCAAAACCAAAAAATTGCTACATAAAACCTTATATAGAAATATATTTTCTGATACAGAAATGTTTACCTATAGGGAAGAAATATTTTCAGTAATTACTCTTGGCCTTGCTCATGGCTTTGTTAACATTCAGAGGAATTGTGCTAGGCTTTTCTAAGGCAATCTTCAGCCTTCCTTTCTTAACTCTTCTGTTTGTACCATTTCCCGCAATTTATCCCATTGCAAAATGGGATCAACGTCAGTTATCTTGGGTCACAGCAAAATGACTCAAACATATAAGTGTTTCCAGTAGTAGTTGTTTTTTTGTTTGTTTGCTGGATTGCTGGTAGTTTGGAATAAGGGTAGAGTTTCTATCTCTAGAGGCACACAAGCTTTTCTAGATCTTTATTTCACCCAAAACTAGCTATAGAATAATTTCTCACTTTGTGAGTTAAATTATATCAGCACATATTATGGACAATTCTCAAGAATTACAAATCTGTTTCTGTCCTAGACACATATCATTTCTGTCTCACTGTGAATATATCCTAAGAACAGAGAAGCTAATGTTTGAAAACATGACATTATTACAATATTGATAAGTTATTGTTTCCTGAAGTATTTCCATAATGTTGAATACATTTTAAAAATCTCTACCGGTGAGGAAAAAATTTGAAGGAAAATGTCAGGTTTACCAAATCTATTGATCTAGCACAGTGTTGTGAAGAAACGAGTTAGATGACTATCTGCAAATATTTGTTTACTTGTGATCAGTGTGAATGATCTGGAGTCACATTTCATTTGTAATAAAAATGCAGTAAGAAATTGATCTTTCACTCACTTTAACAATTAATTTACCACTTGAGAATATTGTCCCTATATTGCATTGAAAGTTTCTGATACTTTTAATGTTAGGTCAATGACAATGTTTAAATAACAATACAAGTTAATTAAATATAGCCTTAAATTGACAAGTGTTTTAGGATTTGCCACTGTGCTCATCAATAAGGCTAAGCTAAGCACTATATTTATGCTATGACTTGAATTATCGGGAGAGAATGTAAAAGGTCGTTTTGGTGTTTTAGCATGCTGGGAAAGATATAATATCTTACCTAGAGATGGAAAGGATTTTCTGCTAATTCAGATCTCATTTCTATTTGTAATTCTAAAATGCATGTCAAGTGTATTGACAGAATTGTGACAGACAGAGAAACTAACTCAAATACATTATACTGAAAAGGCATCCAGAGGTTATAATAGTACAAGGTGGACTAGACCTAGATTACCGATTAGCCCAGTCTGATACTCTCCTTTTAATGGCAATGAGATCATTGTAGAGCAAGTATTAATATATGTCTTCAACTCTGCGTGTAGGGTGAGGGATAAAGTCAAGCCCCATTGCTTTGAGACAATGTCTTGACCATGTGCATATCTTTAAGGGGTCGTATAGTCCTTTAATTCTTGATGTTAACACAATTAGCCCTTTGAAAAAAACCTATAAACTTATTAGCTGAAGGCACTTAAGTTTCCACCAACATTTCCACACTTTAAAAAGGAGAAGAAAATAAAGATTCTGGTCATCTTTTGTTAAGTCTTTAAAAACCTGACTATCAACAACAAGACAGCATATCTTTACACAGATTTTAAATTCACAATATCACAGTTACGTAGATGTTAAGAATCCCATACCTGTTCAAAAATAAGGTTACTCATTTTCCACATTGTTTAAAGTTTTTCTTGTTCTTAAGCTGCTGCTATTACTTGTATCTATTCCTGTTTGTGGTTCTGCTTCTATGCACATGTTCTGTCAATACTTTTTTGCATCAAAGCTCCACTCCATCTCTGAATCATAGCATATAGAACAGTGTGTGGTCCTTGGACAAGCAGAATCAGCGTTGTTTGGAAATATGCTAGAAATTCTAATTTTCTAACTCCAATCTAGAATTACTAAGTCAAAAATTCCAGCAATCTGTCTTTAAGCAAGTCTTTCAAATGATTCTAATGAAGGTTCATATTTGAGAACCATTGGTACAGAATTTGCTACTATTCTGATTGAGCAGACAGTAAATATATTTAGCACCCACTCTCTGAGACTCTTTGCAACCCTATGAGCTATTGGCCAGTGATTCCCAACCTTTTTGGCAGCAGAAACTGGTTTTGTAGAAGACAATTTTTTCCATGAATGGGAATGGGAGGGATTATTTGTGGATGAAACTGTTCCACCTCATGTCATCAGGTATTAGATTCTCATAAGGAGCGTGCAACGCAGATACCTTGCTTGCATGGTTCACAATAGGGTTCACACTCCTATGAGAATCTAATGCTACTGCTGATCTTATAGGAGGCAGTGCTCAGGCAGTAATGCTACTGATGGAGAGTGGCTAAATACAGATGAAAACTCACTCCCGCTCACCTATGGCTTTCCTCCTACTGTGCAGCCCAGTTCCAGTACTGGTCCATGAGATTACAGTTCCATGCTTTGAGGCCTCACTTAATTTAACTTTGTTTCATTTTTTAAGAGAGGTAAAACCACATTTAGAGCCATTTGGACTCACACGATGATATGGCCATATAATCCCAGAGGTATTAGTGAAAATATAACAACCCCAACGAGCTCCCTAGGACCTTCTATGCTAGGATGTAATAGATCAGCTTAGGATCTTGACAAGAATTCTTGAGAGAAAGAGAGAGATTTCATTTAGAGAGGTTAGTATTTGTGTCTTACATTGTGCTAACCATGATATGTTTCAGCACATTGACTAAAACTATGAAACTATATAGCATTATAATCAATTCTGAGTTAAAATGTTTAGAGAAAAATAGATGTGACTGATCCTGAATTAATGAGACTTTCCACGTTTCATAATTGTTTCCAGAAAGTACATTCCTCACCCAGAAAAGCACCACTGCCACTCAATGAAGCAGAACCCTAAGTTTTAGCTAGCAGCCACCTCAAAGTGCAAAGTGCCATTGGGGGAGGTGGGGGAGAAATGTGGCTTAAGCACTTGAGCTCTTTCTTTCTCCATGCCTGTCTTTATGTATGCACTTCTCTCCCTGGAATGTTCCCTCTCAACTTTTTAAATCCCCCTTATTAAAACCCTACTCTTGAAAGGTCACCTCAAACATCACCTGTCTTCTTCAGGATGACTTCCCTATTTAAAGTCATGTATAACATATTTTATCTCATACCACACTTAATATATTTTCACTCTCATTTTTTTTTTTTGTATTCTCATTACTTATTTTGTGTCCTTATCTTTTTTTTTTTTTTTGAGACAGTGTCTCCTTCTGTCGCCAGGCACCAGGCTGGAGTGCAGTGGCGTGATCTCGGCTCACTGCAACTCCGCCTCCCGGGTTCAAGCAATTCTCCTGCCTCAGCCTCCTGAGTAGCTGGGACTACAGACGTGCGTCATCATGCCCAGCTAATTTTTATATTTTAGTAGAGACGGGGTTTCACTATGTTGGCCAGGATGGTCTCGATCTCTTGACTTCATGATCTGCCCGTATTTGTGTCCTTATCTTATGGAGCTTTAAAACTCCTTGAGGCAAAGACCATATCTTATTTGCCTTTGTAACCTTCAGTATGAGAGCTAATACCTACCCTGCATATTAGTGCTTAATACACATTAGCCAAATTAATTTACTCAGTCTATAGGATTCCATTATATATTTGGTTCCATTTACCTGGGAATGGATAGGAGGATTCTGCATAATTTTTCACATCTAGTTTTCCTTGTCTATATCCATTCTATTAAAGTTTTATTTGCCACTTTCTCCTTTTGTGCTTATGAAAAAATATTTAATGAGAAAGTCACCATCCAGACAATAGCTTGTTTATTCTAATAGCACCAAAACAGAAGTAGCCTTTGTCCAACATAATTGCTAGGGGGACAATAGGTTAAATGCTCCTCTTCTGGAGAAGAATGAGAAGCAGCAGCTGGGAAAGATGCTTGTGAATGGCCCCCTTCTCAGATTAACTATTTAGTCACTCATCAAAACATAACCAGCCCAAACAATTACATACGTGGGTATTAAAAGAAAAAATGCATTTACACGAACATTGTGACTTCAAAGTTATTCCACTCAGAGATTATCAGGTCGCAACATTTTCTCCATTACTAAGGTGATGATGCATCGTTAGGGAGCATCTGCAAAGTAACATGAACTGATTTTTGTCATAATCACTTTTGTAATATAGACCATCAAACTTTATTTTGTAAGATTTTAAATATAATCTAAAATAAGCTTTAAAGATTGCTACTATTTACTTTAAGAACTTTGCTAAATATTACTTTTTAGTGTATTATTTAAAGAATTTTCACATTTGTAGACAAAATCTTTCCCAGTTGTCAAAATTCTTATAATCTGCACAAGACGTTTACTAAACTGAGTCTCATTCTCTCCCAACTTTGCTTTTCCTAACTTCCTGCCTTGTTCCTTGTACTCTAGTTGATAAATCAAATCTCTTAGGATATTGAAAATATACTGTTTCACTTTAATGATTTTGCTCTTGCCTTCCCATCCTTCCCCTGGACACTTCTTACTCAACCTTCATGACTCAGTTCAGGTCTCATCTTCAGCAGTAAGTTGATCGTGGAGCCCCAGTCAGTATGACCTGCCTTTATCTTTGTGCCATAGTCCCCTTGTCATCATCTTAAGTCATCACTTACTGTCATGTAACATGTTTCATTGTAATTATCTGTGTATTTGTCTTTTATTCCCAATAGTACATAGACTTTCAAGAGAAAAGCCATTATGTATTTGACATTATATTTTCATTTTTCTAGAAGAGTATCCTTTTCCTGCTAGGTCTTCCTAAGTGATTGAACTAAATTGTCCAAAGACCCATAAATAGATTTACAATACTATTTGGGCTATTCATTTTTTAAGATACATAAAAATTAATAGAGTTACAACTTAATATAAATAATAGAATTTCACTATAAGAATATGCCTATAAATTTACAAAATATCTGATTTACATGAATGGGAAATATAATTCATGTGTCCTTTCATTAATAATATAATTTTCAGGTGTTTGAGTTAAAAAAAACCCACCTTTTAAAAAATAACTTTTAATACTGAGATAATAGTGGAGTCATAAACTTTTAAGAAATATGGGGAGACGCAGTATGCCCTTCACTCACTTTCTTCCAGGAGGCTCTTTTTTGAGTCCGACCTTATTTATTTGTTACTCAAAAAATCTTATTTCTGACTGGAGTCAGACTAGAAGTAGAAGCTCACAGAGAAGAAAGTCTGCATCTCTTCGCAATTTGTTCCTGGTGCTTCTCTTTAGCCACCTTCATTCTCTTGGCCGAAAGTTTAGCATACTCTGCAGCCTCTTCCTTATTTTTCTTAGTATGCTGCTTCTTCAGAGCAATATGCCACCGTTTGTGCTGCAGGGCACACGGAGTAACAAGATGCTGAATCTTGGGTGCTTTGGTCCTAGGTTTGTTACCTTGTTTAAGGGCTTTCTTACAACATACTGGCAGACATCATCTTCTTTAAAAAGTTTGCGGATTCTGCTAGCTTTTTGTGCCCCAGGCGACGAGGCACCATGGTATCGGTCAGTCCTAGAATATCATTCTCTCCTTTTTTTTTAGAATAACCAAGTTGAGAATGCTCAGATTGTCATCCACAATGCAACCATGAATTCATTTTCTCTTTCTTTCTCCAGTTCTCCTTGATCTGTAACAGGAATGTCCCTTACTCAGTAGCAGGCGGACACGGCCATGGGTCAAGCTTCATGGGGAAACCTTGTTTGTCGTTCCCACCACTGGTTTGGACCACATAACCCTTCCGTTCTTCACCCAGAGCGTCAGCAGCAACTTCTGTGGCCATACACTTCTCATAAAAAGTACCAAGTTTGCATTCATCGTCCACTTCAATGCGTTTCTGGCAGCCAGTGGCTGGGAAAGAGATGTGTAGCTTCATGTTGAAGCAGCTTCCAGGAGGATCTTTGAATTGGCATTTAATTTTCCTTCAAAATATACACATATAGAAATATAAGCTACTGATTCAATAATCCCCAAACAAAATTCTGGAGCTTCTTCCCAAAAATAATTTGATAAGCAAACTTGATCATCCTCACCAAGGAACAAAAAAACTGGAGTGACCCCTTATGAAATGTAAAAAAGCCCTCTAGGCTTCAGTCCGGCAGAACTCTCCTTTCACATTCCCAGATGTTTATAATAGGTGTAGTCATTGTCCATTACCCACAAGATGATCAAATTATAACTTACTTGACCATACGCTACGTCCAAAAAATTATTTTCAAAATTTGAAAGGACCTTAAATCACCTATGTTTTCCCTCTATTTTCAAACAACAATAACTAAATAATGTAAAAATAATAACTAAAACTTTTTAAACTTGCCTAAACTAGTTGCAGAGTGGGAAAAAATGGTTGATTTAGTCTTTGAATATTGAGTTCCCATTTCAGATAAAGCAGAAAGAAACCAAGGGGTATCTAAGCTAAATGTAATCTATAATACCACATGCAGTGCATTCCTAGAAATAATTGATCAAAAATTTAGGAATATATATTATACTATTACTATAGTTCAGTCTGTTACTATAGTTTAATCCCACGACGTTACATGCACCTTCAAAAATATTGGTTTATTTTTTGCCTAAAAATCATCCTTCATTCCTCTTTGCTCTATTAATTTTCAGTTTTAAAAGTATACATTAGGGAATATTTTTCAGTTTACTAATAGTACTTATTTGTCTTTTGGCCAAAGTAAGCAGCTGCCTAATCTTTTGTCCCCCGAATTCTACCTCCTGCTCTGCTTTGTATCTTCTGCTTGTGACATAAATAAAGTATATTAGATTTTGTTCTCTAAAATTCAGACATTATCCTCTGTGGCATGCCATCATCCTTGGGAGGAACAGCACATTAACCATTAAAGAAAATTATCTTGAGTCATTTTGTCAGATGGTTTGCAACAGGATTCCCTTGTAGGAATGGGAGAGAGGGGGAAGATGTGATGGAGAGGCAAAGCAGTCAGAGATGAGAGCAATAGCTTCTAAAAGTCAGAGGCTTACATGTTAACGTCCATTATCACTGACTTTTATCATCTTACCACCTGTGTGTGTATATGAGTTAAATAACCTAAGTATCTTCCATTTTTTAAAATTTGTAATCTAGACTAACAATACCTCCTTAGAGTGCTATTGTGTGAATTAAGAAAATACTTCTCAGAATATGCAAATAAGTGTGTGTGTGTGTGTGTGTGTGTGTGTGTGTGTGTGTGTGTGTGTGTACACCTTAGGGCAACTACCAGCATAAGGGAAATGAATGTTAAAAAACAAATACGTCTCCTTCATCCTTCACAATCTTTCCTTGGTTTTGGCTTGCAAATAGAGTGAGATATATCTCTTTTCATGAAAAGGAGTGCTGTGTTAGGCCAAAGACTTCCTACAGATACATGGACAGAAGGCGCTCTGACATTTAGTCTTGGCAGTCTCTGGTCATGTCAACTTTGCCATAGGGAAACTCAAGCATTTCTATTAGCCTCCACAAGGCTAACCTGTGAAGGAATAGGAGTGAAGGTATGCATCTCTTGAGAATAAGCTAAGCCACTCTATGTCTATGGGCAGAGTGTAAACATATAATCATTTAGGATCGTGTTTCTCATGATACATGACAAATGATAACATGCTCAACTTTCAGATTTTATGTACTAAAACAATGTGAATTTGTATGTATTGTTCAGGATTTATGTATCCCACTGAAGAATTTCCAAAATCTAGAACTATCGGAGAAAACTCCCCTCTAATGATAATTAAGAAGATACTAAGCTCCAGGCAAATTCTAATAATTTTAAAGGTACTATATCATTTAATATTCAAAACAAAATTATGAGGGAGGTACTATTATGTTGCCTATTTTACAAATAAAATTGAGTCATGGGAGAGTTCAGTGACTTCTCCTGTGGTAATTTACTAATAAATGTAGAGCCAGGAGTTAAACCCGGACATTTTGGCTCCAGAGGCCACATGCTAATCACAGTTCTACTTCTCTACCCTGAACAAACTTTGCTGAGAGTTATGAAATAAGTAGTTTTAGTTCCTTAGGTTTTCTTGAACTAAAATGAGTAAGCACTTTGAGCAGCCTACAAACTGCCTTCCCTATAGTGATCTACAAACTTTTCCAAGAAAATTATCTTTAAAGGCAGCAATCAAAACTTGTGTATAAGGGGAAAAGGAACTCTTGTCTATCTCTTACTACTTCCCTCGAATTTCATTTTTGCTAGAAAAAAAAAACTTTAAAAATCCATGTTGGTGGATTTCTTCTAACACAGAGCAGTGATTCTGCTATTTCAGAGACACTGTAGATGTTGGGATTAGTCTCTGTATCTCAGAATGTCAACACATTTGCCAAAAATGAATTTATCAGTTAAATATAGCCAAGATATTTAGTTTATCTATGTACTACAAAGAAGAAATAGTTTACCACTGCTTTTACAGATTGAGGTAATCTGGCATATTATTGACATGTGCTATAGATTTAATTTAATACCATAGTACAGATATGGGCTCTGATAAGTTATTTTGAAATCTAGGCTAAGATGAGTAGAGTTGTTTTAATATTTATAGGGTTGAAAATGCAGAGTTAGCAAAGGAAGCATTTTAATTAAAACAATATTTTTCTATGTATGCTCAGAGTAAAATGAAGGGGAATTCTTTTAAAGCCTTATTACTTTTTTCCATATATTTGCTGGAAATACTTTTGCTGGGTTTTAAGACACATTGAAAAAAGGTTCGCTTGTTTATTTCCCAATGTTTTAAGCCTTTTGATTTTAGAACCACCAAAAACAAAAACAAAAACAAAAACAAAACAAAACCTCTATAGTTTCTTTTGATTTTACATTTTTTTTTCAAATGTATTTAGGATTCTTTATATTTACCCTTTTAAAATTGTATTTTTTAGGCATCCTGGAGATAACATCAGTAGAAATGGAGTTGTTGCCGTGAAAGCCATTAACAGCAACTATTACTTAGCCATGAACAAGAAGGGGAAACTCTATGGCTCAGTAAGTATTCTGCTTTTGTTTTCAAATCCACTGCAGAACATCATTACCACAGTTTTGGAATGTTTCCTTCAGACATTGAATAGCTTTGTTATCCTTCTATTGCTAGTAAATAGAGCCACAGTGGTTCCGTCACTACCGTTTCAAGGGCTGGCAAAGCAGCTCTTCCAATTCTGTAATCTCCTCTGTTGTTCACCCATTAGTCTACCACACAGGTGGCTGCTGGCATTTGTATGTGAATGTTCTAAACTGCTAACCAACTCAGGCTCTCACGGAAGCATCTGGTCAGACTGGCACGGGAATTGCAGACAACTTGGAGAAAAAATAATAAAAAAAAGATCTTGAATTGAGTAGAAACCCATGTATTATGTGTGTGTTATGGCTAAAGATAAAACAAGGGCTCAGATGTTTTGCATTTTGTTAAAATCTGAAATGGGGAAATGTATCAAGAAACACTATTTTGCATGTTGTTCAATCAACTTTAGAATTTTATTTACCTAGACAATAACCATTAATTTAAATTATGCCTCAAAATCACATATACATATATGTGGAAATATTCCTTGCAATAGGGTCCTTGTGGAGCAGGTATACCTGCAGTGCTTTGGACACATCCACACCTGTATTCCATACCAAGTGTTAAGTATTTGGACTACCACTTCTGCAATCTTGAATCAAACTCATTTAAACCAATTTCTTAGAAATTTAAGATCTCACTTAAAATAACAAATAGTTGTTTTATAATTGCAATTGTAATAATAATTAAATTACAAGCAGTGAGAATTTATCTTGTTCAGGTCCTTAGAAAAAAACACAACAGTCAATCATATTAAAATCTACAATATGCCAGATACTGTTTGGCATATCAAAGATGCACAAGAAAGAAGTATAGAAATGGGCCTTGACTTCAAATAATTTATATTTAGGGGAAAATGTTAACAAATATGAAATAATTATAGCATGATTGGTTGTTACATGTAAGAAAAGATCAGGTATAGTAAAGTAGCCTTATGATAAAGCTGGGAACAAAGTTTCAATCTCTTAGGTGTCATTTGAATGATGACAGGAGTATATTAGTTTGCGCGTGGATACTTCTCATTGTATCCCTCCCAGAGGCAGATCAAAGGGATGCTAACTGAATTTCATTTTTTTCCTCTGGATTCTACTCCAGGGGAGTATATTGAAGGCAGCTATAAACTTGGAAAAGTTTCAATTGCAGTTTTTGGAGGACATGCAATAATATATATGGCCAGAAATAAACCTGTGACACAAATCTCTTAAATAATTTTATATCTTTTCTAAACAGATCCTGTCATTTTTACACTTTTATGTAATCAAAAAGCAATTTCACTTTAAATTTGTAAATAAACATAATATGTTAATTAGCATAATGCTGATGGTAGTGACCATTTAGAGCTAGCAGCTCTCAAACTTGAGTATGCATCAGAATCAGTGGAAGGGCTTATTGAAAAGACAGAATAATGGGAACCACAGCCATATTTTTCTGATTCAGTAAGTCTGTGGTAGGGTTCAAGAATTTCAGTTTCTGACATGGTCCTAGGTGTTCCTGATGCTGCTGGTGTAGTAACCACACTTTGAGAACCACTGGTCTGGACATAGAGTAGCCTTGCATTTTACTACTATCAGGTCCATTTTTAACTGGGGGAGTCAGGCATGCTTTGAGTTGGTCACTGGGATTAGCATGGGAGTCAGAGAAATTTTACTAAAATTTTTCCATTACCATTGCACCCCTAATGAGCCTAGTGGAATAACAGACAGATTATAAAAAGTGGTTCCATTTAGGGGTTCACATCATAATCACTTTTGAGGCATGTTTAATGTTTTCATTAAACATGGCCAGGTTCTTCCTTGATCTATTACATCAGAATTACTGGGGAAGAGAACCAGGTATACATTCTTTGAAGAGATATCAACACACATACTTAGTCTAGATCCAAGGTCTTAAAGCCAGCTAACACTAATTTAGATGAAGAAAGAAAATGTTAATTGATATAAAAGATATTAAATAATTTTAATTGATAAAATATACTTACTTAAAAACATGACATCAAGGAGAAATAAATAACTTTCAAATAAACTCTGACATAAAAATATTTAATACTTTTCCTTACATTTCTCTTCTTTTCTTCTGCCCCAACATAGTTCATGGACTGTGCTTATGCTTCATCTTGAGCTTTAAGCTCTGTGAATTATTTCATTCGAATTCTTTATCTAAAGTAGAGTCCAGTTGCTTTCTAACACATCACCCTATTTTAATTACCTGCAGTGGCACTTACATAAGATTTCTCTCATTAATGTGTTTGTTGTTTACTGTCTTTTCCCAATAGATTGTGACCTTGGAGAGGGTGAGGTCAGTCTTGTCTCTCATTATTTGTTCAGCACTTAGAACCATGCAGAGCACAGTTATACACCACATAAACCTAACCACTCCTAGTAGCTCAGCCAATTACAGAACATGCTTTCTACTTCCAGCCTGTCTCAGAAAGAAACTCATTCTCTAACCACAACGTTCTTTTTTTTGTGTGTGTGACTTTACATTTCTACTAAGAATAATGAAAAATTATGACTTGTTCAAATTAAACAAAAAATTTACTGAAGTTTAGTGTTCTGCTCAGAGTGCAATAGGACTAACATCAAAATTTATGAGTATATATCTAATATAATTCTGTATATTAGGTGACAACTCTTACAATTCCTACCTTCATTTTTTTTTTTCATATAGTATTCATCTATTCCATAAGCCCTCCTAAAAACTGATTTGGGCAAACATGCAGATTGACTGATTAAACCACTTTCATATCTATTCTCTTGAATTATCTTCCTCTATTCCTTTTTGGAAACTGTATACCTTTCTTGTATTTTCATTATTCATTCTCTGAGCAATGTATCTATGGTATTTTGAGTTTTCTCCTGACTGATAGGATTCTGTAAATAAATTATAAAACTGAATTAAATGGAATACACCTTCATAGAGGATGATTTAAGGACCAAAGAAATTTTTCAGGTAGCTGGAAAAAATCCAAACTTCTTTTAAAAAACTCCCCAAACCCTGCTTTGGAGACCTGGCTCTAGGCCTGAATTTCCTTTTATACATTACTGTTTATGATTTGCTTAGATCCTGTAAATAACATATTTCTAGGCCCCTCCTCTAGAGATTTTGTTACCTTTGGACTATGTCCCAGATATTAAAAATACCCTGAAATAAAAAGGCCGATACGTGTGCACTTTAAGAAACATTACTCTATAAATTAATTTTGGGGACAAAAATTAATTAAGCATATACTCCCACTTTCCTATACATAGCTTCTTCTCAAATATGAAATCACTTCAAATAATCTCAGTCCTTCATTAGTCTCTAAACTCTATCCGATTTATTGAATTGAATATAATTATGCATATTTTAAAAATCATCTCTGCTTTGAAAACTATAGTTTTAGACAAACTGAGATAAATAAAGAAAATAAAAGTAAATCCATACTAAGGATTTATATTCCTTTCAAATGCAGAACTATTTTTGTTTTATCAAAATCCTTACCTTAAATAATTTACCTTTCCTTCTTATTTTGAGCCAGTTAAGTCATCATTTGGATATTATATTTAAATATTACTTATAGAAGAGAAGCATTTAAGACTAATACATTGCAGGATCGGTAACTTAAGCTGGTAACATTAACATAAAATATATCTGCTTCTTATGGTTCTGATAATGTTCAAAATTATGATCAATCCTACAGACACCTGGGTACATAAACGTATACATTTTAAGGAATTTGGAATCTTGTAGAAATTTCAAAAAGTCTCAAGGTGAGAAAAACTGCCAAGTAGAGGCCTCAACTGAACTATCTCCACAGAGCCCTTGCTTTGGATGAAGAAAGTAGAACCAGAGGTCAAGTACTCCAATTCCTTAGCTTCTTAATTACTTTAGTTTGAGAATAAGAAAAGAGGGTTACTTCTAAAGCCAGAGTCTTGAGATCATTGAGTACCTCCTCTTTGTTATTAACTCCAGAGTAACATCCTGGATTTGTGGAGTGAGGGTTAGTGAAGTCTTGTCCAGGCATATCTCCTTAAATCCAACTGGCCACCTGAACAAAACCAAAGCTCTATGGCTATAGAATGAAACTTCCCAGGATCAAAGTCCTTAGGCTTATACAATATAGGCATTGCTATTTACCATGCTCATAATTTTTTAACATAGTAGTTCACAAAATGAGGAATTCCATGTCCTAGTTTTCAATCATTCCTAGAGTTCAGAGCAAAATCTGTCAAAATTCCAAGCTATAGAACATTGCAAATAATTTACTGAAATTAAGAAATTCGATATTTGGAAGAAGAAAGCTATCCCCCCCTTTTTGGTTATGTAGAACTATTGTGGTTTTACTATAAGATCTGCTTTCTTATGAATCTGTGTGTGTATTTATTGTAGATTTGTAGGTAAAGTTTGCAAATGTGATAAGCCCACATTTCTCCTTTAGTTCTATTTTTTTTCACCTGGGGCCCCTGGTTATTACTATAAAAGAAGCACTGTAATACTATCTTTATTACTGACTCATCACAAATATTGTTAGTGGAATATCTACTTCTTAACAATCATTCTAGGCACTGAAACCATGTCATATTCAAAGCACATCAGCTTTTAAAAGGGCTTTCAAAAAGTGGCTATGATGATCAATTAACATCTATCATGTGCTTTCAAACAGAATGTGTTTTGTGGTTCTGAGATTTACTCTTCTATTGTTGACATTATGTATTAAGTGCACAACTTAGGTACAAATGGCAACTACAAACAGAACCCTTGGACTGGAGTTCTCCGGATGGTTTGTAACAAATGAAATCAAGTACAATCACCATAGGAATAAGAGTCCATTTTTTTCTTTGCAGAAAGAATTTAACAATGACTGTAAGCTGAAGGAGAGGATAGAGGAAAATGGATACAATACCTATGCATCCTTTAACTGGCAGCATAATGGGAGGCAAATGTATGTGGCATTGAATGGAAAAGGAGCTCCAAGGAGAGGACAGAAAACACGAAGGAAAAACACCTCTGCTCACTTTCTTCCAATGGTGGTACATTCATAGGGGGAAGGCAATGTTTGTGGATGCAGTAGAACCAATGGCTCTTTTGCCAGGAATAGTGGATATTCTTCATGAAGACAGTAGCTCGAAAGGCAAAGACACGTTGCAGATGTCTGCTTGCTTAAAAGAAAGCCAGCCTTTGAAGATTTTTGTACTCACTGTTGACATATGATGTTCTTTTAATTAGTTCTGTGTCATGTCTTATAATCAAGATATACGCAGATCGAATGGGATAGAAGTTATTCCCAAGTGAAAAACACTGTGTCCGGGTTTTTGTTGTTGTTGTTGTTGTTGTTAAGTTTTTGTTTTTAAACCTCTGAGATAGAACTTAAAGGACATAGAACAATCTGTTGAATGAATGATCTTCGGGAAAGTTATTTATGGAATAAGAACTCATATCAAAGACTTCATTGCTCATTCAAGCTTAATGAATCAATGAGCAGTAATACATGCAAGCATTTACTGGAAAGCACTTGGGTCATATCATATGCACAACCAAAGGAGTTTTGGATGTGGTCTCATGGAAGAATTGAATAGAATTTAAAAATATAAACATGTTAGTGTGAAACTGTTCTAACAATACAAATAGTATGGTATGCTTGTGCATTCTGCCTTCATCCCTTTCTATTTCTAAGTTATTTATTTAATAGGATGTTAAATATCTTTTGAGGTTTTAAAGAGTATCCTCAACAGCTGCCTTCTGATTTATCTTTTCCTTTTCTTCAGCACACCATATGCATGTTCATGACAAAGTGTTTTTAAAACTCGGCCAACACTTCAAAAATAGGAGTTGAGATTAGGGAAGCAGTATGAGTGCCTGTGTGCTATCAGTTGACTTAATTTGCACTTTTGCAGTAATAACCATCAACAATAAATATGGCAATGCTGTGCCATGGCTTGAGTGAGAGATGTCTGCTATCATTTGAAAGCATATATTACTCTGGAGGCTTCCTGTCTCAAGAAATAGACGAGAAGGCCAAATTCTTCCCTTTCAATACATCAATTTGTCTCCAAGAATATACTGAAAAAAGGAAAATTAATTGCTAAATATATTTAAGTAGCCTAACCTCATTATTTACTCATGATTTTTTGCCGTATGTCATGGTGGTAAAGAGGCTGTCTCATTCGTAAAAAATCTCTGTAAGTCCCGCATGATGCATCTTTCCCAAAGAAACTATCAAAGCATTTGGTATGAAGTGCGACTCTCCCAGGGGCTTAAACTGAGCAAATTAAATATATACTGGTATATGTGTAACCATATACAAAAACCTGTTCAAGCTGTATGATCTAGTCTCTACAAAACCAAATAAAACTTGTTTTCTATAAATTTAAAGAGCTTTACAAGGTTCCATAATGTAATCATATCAAAATTCATTTTGTTAGAGCAGGTATAGAAAACAGTACATAAGAGTTTACCAATCATCATCACATTGTATTCCACTAAATAAATACATAAGCCTTCTTTGCAGTGTCTGTAGTGATTTTAAAAATGTAGAAAAATATTATTTGTTCTAAATACTTTTAAGCAATAACTATAGAGTATATTGATGCTGCAGTTTTATCTTCATACTTCTTGTTTTGAAAGTGTTTATTTTTATTGTTTGGACACAGTATTTTGGTACAAAAAAAAGGCTCACTAAATGTGTCTTTTTACTAAAGTTTAACCTCTGGAAAGGCTGATGTTCTGTGATTCTCTTACAAACTTATTTGTGTCAATGCTTAACCAGTCCTTCCAAGTAATCTGTTATTTTAAAAATTGCTTTATTTAAGAAATTTTTTGCATAAAGTAATCCCATAAAAGGTTGTTATTTCTCCTATGCTTCAAAAAAAAATTGTATTTCAGAAGAAACATATTTGAGGCACTGTGTTTTGGCTTATAGCTTAAATTGCATTTCATCATACTTTGCTTCCAACTTGCTTTTTGACAAATGAGATTCTAAAAATGTTTAATTTTTGTGGTTGGAATCTGGATGTTAATATTTAATTGGTAACTGAGTCTGTGAGCTATAATGTAATGCATTCCTATCAAAACTAGGTATCTTTTTTCCTTTATTTTAAAACAATAATTGCACCTGACACATGAACATAGACCACCCACAACCAAAATTAAATGTTTGGTGAGATAAATACACATTGGATAACCACAGTGACAGCAAATAGGGCACAGACTGGATTCTTATTTTACATAGCCATTTAGATTACCAAAGAGACTATGTGTAAACAGTCATCATTATAGTACTCAAGACACTGAAACGGCTTCTTGCAAAATGTATTAAAGGCTGCAGAGGCCAAAAATAGAAAACATTTCCCCATCTCTCCCACACCAACGCCCCCCCCCCCCCGCTGCCCCCACTTACAAAAAGACAAAAAACTGGCCTGGTACGGTGGCTCACACCTGTAATACCAGCAGTTTGGGAGGCTGAGGTGGAAAGATGGCTTGACCAGGAGTTCTAGACTGGCCTGAGAAACCTAGTGAGACATCCTTCTGTTAAAATAAAACAAAACAAAACAAATGTGGTCATGTGTGGTGGCATGTACCTGTGGTCCCAACTACTCAGGAGGCTGAAGTAGAAGGATCTCTTGACCCCAGGAGCTTGAGGCTGCAGTGAGCTATAATCTTGCCACTGCATTCCAGCCTGGGTGAAAAAGAGCCAGAAAGAAAGGAAAGAGAGAAAAGACAGGAAAGAGAGAAAAGACGGAAGGAAGGAAGGAAGGAAGGAAGCAAGCAAGGAAGGAGAAAGAGATGAGAAAGAAAGATTGGTAAGGAGTAATGACATTATTTTGCATTTAAAAGTGTCATATTTGCTTGATATTGAAATAGAATTCTGGTTCCTATTGCAACTACTGAAAAAAAAAAAGTTTCAGCCCTGAATGTTGTAGGTTTAAAAAAAAAAAAAAAAAGGAGATTTTGAGAGCTCTGCTGCTGCAGGAGTATGGCCCCTAGCCCACACAGCACACAGTTAAGGTATATTAGCCACAAATATGTGTCCATTTGAGTTTTGGTTCTGAGAATACTCCTGATAAAGATATAGAATCACTCCCTCCTCCTACCTCCCAAAAGGCTACACAGTGTATAGTATGTTACATTTAAATAAAAACAATAAAAATGCTTGGAAAAGAAAATTTAAATATTGTCCTTGTTTGTTTTATTAGTCAGAAACTCTACCTGGTAATAAAGAGAGATGCTCAACTGTTGTGTGCATGGCAGGATGTGGTTAAATGCCCCACAGCCCCAAACAACAACAGAAAAAAAAATTACTCAAACATTTGTAAGGTTTCTTTAATGTTTCACATATGTGAGTTAGCTATCCTTACTCTAATAACAACCAAATGCTTTCAATCTTTTCTGAGTATTCAGGTCCACCTAATTTACACAGTGGATAAGAAAAATGAATTAGAAACGAGGATGACTCGTGAAACAATGGAAGACTTCTGGAGGAAAGCCAGGTGGTTGCAGAATCTGATTTCAAGGGGATGATTGACCAATGAATTTGATTTGAAAATCAGAGAGAAAAAATACATAATAATGCAAGTTGTTTCCAGGGCCCAAGCAAGTTTATGAATCCAATTTACATAGATCAGCATTAATACTGCACAGTTCTAATAATTTCGATGTTGCTAATTCAAGGCTTGTAATTATTCAACGAAGTAAAATTTCACTTTTTCATATTAGTGAAGGGTTTGGCTAGCCCAAACTGTCTAAATAAATATATATATATATATATATATGCATACACACACATATATATACATACATACATACATAGAAAGCTCAAAATATTTAAGAGAAGATGTCTAGTACATTAGAAGTAGGATGTAAACATGCAAACAGATACCATATTGATTAAGAGTTCTTATTTATTTCATGAAGCAGGACTTTTACAACTTAAACTAAAAAAAATATATAAAAGGAAGAGAAGTATCTTTGAAGGATATCAGGAGAAAAAGGAACTCTGAGTTCTATGAGTACTTAGAAATGAAGGGACAAAGATCTGCTTCCTCTCAGACTTCATTTTCTCTTACTTACCCTTTATTGGTTTTATTTAGCTGGCTACTGATTGCTTCTAGTTTACTTCTTTCCTACTCCAAACTGAAAACCCCAAACTCCTTTACTACAGGATCCAAAAGGTAAACATCCTAGTTGTAATTCTTATTGGCCAAGTTTGAATAACATAACAACCTTTAGACCTATCAGTATAAGAGATTTGGGCATTATGATTGGCCAGTCTCCAGTGACATGACCACAGAGAGGCAAGGTGCAGATTTTGGCAGCCCACACAACTGCAACTAGTGAAGAATAGTACACCAAGGAGACAGCAGTGCTGGGCAGGTGCAAAAACCAAATGGTTGTTTGCTACATCTTATTAAATGAGACTTAACATAAGCACATTTTCTATTTCCCACCAATTCCAACTATTCTTCACCTATTTGTCCAAATCAGAGAGGTTTCAAGATCTTTCTCTTCCATATGTTCTTTACCATCAAAAGATTATATTTGCTTTGCTTTGTTTTAAGCCAAGAGTGGGGCCCTGGATATAACTAGGCTCACTGTGGTTTTGCAAACTTTATATTGGGATGAATGCAAGTTTTCACTGAAAATCTGGTCCTTCTACTTCAGCCTGTATCACAACATGATGTTATAAATGTTTCTTTCAGTTTATCCCAAGAGTATGTGCTAGTATTTTCAAGTATATCAACATATAGAAAAAATCTGAAACCCTGATGTCATTCATTTGTAAAATAAAAAAAGAAAAAAGACAAAACCTGCTTCATGCCTTTTACTACATTCAACATGTGACAAAAGAAAACTTTATCACCTAAAGTTTATCAATCCTTTTGCAGAAGAGTAGGAAATAAAACACAAAATGCACTTACAAGTGAATAATCTATGAAAAACACCTTCATAAATACCATGTATTAGTTAAAATGGAATAATCATGATCAAGCTAATGATGTCAAAGGAATTGGTCTGGTTCCTAAGTGGCTAATAATGATACACATCTTATATACATCCTAAAGGCCTAAATCTTCTTACAGTTTTCCATGAGCCTGTTCCATGATAGCAACTGAAGGCAACAATTTCATACACAGAGAAAAGCCACATGCCAACCATACATGCATGTGGCATGTATTATCTTACACATTTTTATTATCCACCACAAAAGAGCCCATGTTCATTGTTTAATTCAGGCAATTGCATCCTCTAGAGATGAGCACACCAAATGAAGAATCAAAACACCCCATGTTCCTCATTACAACTGTAAATTGAACATATGCCTTCATACAACTTAGGCAGTGACCCTAGATATAGAATAACCAACTGCAGTGTGGCCTTAGCCCTCCTAAAGTTTGGTTTTAATTACCTTATACACATCTTAAATGACTAAATCATCTTACAGTTTTCTAAATTATTTAGTTATTATCTCCGTGGTCAATTTAAGCTGCTGACAATGCAAATATTCTTAGTGAGGTCTTTCAAGGAGAAGTAAATTAAAACCAGTGTTTCATGAGGTATTACAATTTTTAAAAGACTGCCTTTTATGGTTACAAGAAGTATTAAGGCTGGGGGTCACCAATCAAATCAAATCAGCATTAAAAATATTTTAACATCAGGTATATAAACACTAAATGTCTTGACAGCCATTTGTTTCAATGACATATCAATATGTTCAGATATCAACGGTATTTAAGTCAATACCTATAAAATGTTATGAGAAAAATATCTGTTTTAGGGAGCTTTTCCACTGAGGAAAACAAAAGAGAAACACTGAAAAATGGCATGCATGTAGATAAAGATACAAACAATATCTATTTGCTTTCCTGACAAATTAGATACTGGGCATGAAACGCATTTTACAATTTGTGTTTACTGTAATGCAGCAAACCATGAAACTAAATGTGATTTTCAAGTCAGTGTCAGCAATCATTTTTCCTCATCTTATAAAGTTCTGCATTTCATCCTCCAAAATCTCCTAAGAAATAGTCAAATCAGTATATTTCAACTGCAGCAATTAGTTTATCTTTCTCTTCTCCTCATTTTCAGTGCCAGGTGATATTAAATAACTATGTGATATATATTCCTCTATTAGACTCACAAGAAAGTGATAGACTTTATTTGGATCAATCATCTACTTCGGCTGCTTCAAATGAGCAAAGACCCCATAGTAATGTTTGTGAAGATCATTGGAGGCAATTAGTAATGAGAACCTGGAATTATTGTTACATTCTCCCTACCAATTTTTAAATATTTCTGTTCCTCTCCACATATCAGTATTCCCTAGTGATAACATTAATTATCCCTAATCATTTAAATTAATTAATCCTAGTATTAGAAAAAAAATTAAACAAGGACTATTATGGGTTGAAGTCCTAATTCCCAGTACCTACCAATGTGGCTTTATTTAGAAACAGGGTCAGTGAAGATGCAATTAGTTAATATGAGGTCAGGCTAGAGTAGGGTAGACCTCTAATCTGAATGTCTTTATGAAAAGGGAAATTTTAGACACATGCTTGCACACAGGTAGAACTGTCTTAATCCATTCAAGCTGCCATAACAATATTATTATAGAGTGGTTTTTATAAACAATAGAAATTTATTGCTTGTAATTCTGGAAGTCTAAGACCAGGGTGTCAGTTTGGCTGAATTCTGGTAAGAGCCTGCTTCCTGGTTCATAGATGACTGACTGCCTTCTCAGTGTATCCTCACAAGACAGAAAGGAGGAAGAAGCTTCCAGGATCTCCTTTATAAAGGCACTAATCCCATTTAAGAGGGCTCTCCCCCTCATTACCTAATCACCTCCCAAAGGCCCCATCCACCTCTTACTACCATCGCATTGGGGATTCAGTTTCAACATAGAAATTTTGGGGAGACAAGCATTCAGTCTATAGCAAGAACACCAGATGAACATGAAGGCAGAGACAGGGGTGGTGAGTCTTCAAGCCAAGAAACACCAAAGCTTGCCAGTAAACCACCAGAAACTGGGAGAGAGGTGTGGCACAGATTCTCCCTCAGGAAAACCAACTCTGCCCAACACCTTGATTTCAGACTTCTAGCCCTCAGAACTGTGAAATAATAAATTTCTGTTGTTCAATCCATCCAGTTTGTGATACTTTGTTATGGAAATCCTAGGAAGCTAATACAGGGCCTGTAACTTAAGACCACAGAACTCACAGTTGGGAAGTGGTCTGACACACCTGGAATCATAAGGCTTTCAGTCAGTGCAGGAGTTGTTTGTTCTAACCTTCATATTAACAAAAAATGTTTTTGTTGTTAATATGAACTTCCTAAGGCATGCATGTACAGTTTTGCTCAGTAAATCTTTAATCAACCCATAGTTTTGGTTTTTTTTGTAATATCCCCATAGTCATGGGGATGGCATATGACCATGGTACACTTTTCCCTCAAAGTTTTTGTATGCTTTTCCCAATGGCCCTACACATAATAGGTTTGAATAACTACATTTGACCTATATCTCAATATGCAAATTAGGTGAGTTTGGTGTAGGCCAGAAAATTGAGTGTGGAATAGACATGCTATTGAGGGTCTGATTTTTTAAAATTCTTGACCTTATCTGTTTACTAGAGAAACAAGAAAAAACATAATCAAACCATTATACACAATATAAATCTATTCATGGCAGCCTACATTAACTTCTGATAACTTATAATAGTTTCCATGGAGTAACATATCTCTTAATAATGATTTTTTTACACAAAAATGTTTGAAATTACACAATCAAGGAGACATGACTACAAAATAATTACACTGGCCAACATATCAAAATTTATACATTCAAATAAATATTGCCCACTTCAGATTAGAACATTAGACTATTGATATTATTAGTCTTCATATTAGGAATTAGATGCTCTCTTAACCAACTCTTACATCCTGCCAATGGATGTGTTTGATCCCAGTGACTTGCATCCTATCCATGGAAGTTTATACCAGGGATAGGTACCTGGTCCCACAATCATTTACAGTCCTAGTTTCTGTCTTTTTTAGTCTTCCTTTTCCCAAAAGAATTGCAGAATTAACTTCTGAGTCTAAATGCATTACTAAACTGGTTCCTTTCCTATGTTCCTACTGCGTGCAACTACAAGATAGGTAAATAATAAGGGTTTCCTTCTCTGAACACTTCAGTAAATTCATCTGGAACAAACAATAAAACAAAGGAATGCTTGTGTTATGTAGGCAAAAACTACAAGGACCTTTGTAAGTACAGTCACATTTGCCTAACCTTCTCTCCTAATAATCTTATTTCTTTTTTTTTTTTTTTTTTTTTTTTTGAGACGGACTTTTACTCTGTAGTCCAGCCTGGAGTGCAGTGGCGCAATCTCAGCTCACTATAACCTCTGCCTCCTGGGTCCCAGTTCAAGCAATTCTCCTACCTCAGCCTCCCAACGCGCCATCATGCCCCGCTAATTTTTTTACTTTTTGTAGAGACGGGGTTTCACCATGTTGGCCAGGCTGGTCTTGAATTCCTGACCTCATGATCTGCCTGCCTCAGCCTCCCCACGTGCTGGGATTACAGGCGTAAGCCACTATACGTGGCCAATTACCTTCTTTCTTAAAAATGTTATCGATCCATTAACATCTACTCAGGTTTAAGCACCATAATTCCTTAATCACCACCTAATGTTTCACAGACTTTCAAATCTATTATTCCTCTTTCATAAACACAAAAATCTCAAACTGTCCTTTAATGTTATAGGAAAGTAAAAGCAAATTTAATATCTTTTTAAAATTATTATTATTTTACTCCTTTTTTTCTTTTTTTTTTTGTTTTTTAATTGTTCTTTAGGTTCTGGGGTACATGTGCAGATCATGCAGGATTGTTGCATAGGTACATACATGGCAATGTGGTTTGTCGCCTCCATCCCCATCACCTATATCTGGCATTTCTCCCCATGTTATTCCTCCCCCAACCTCCCCACACCCCGCTGTCCCTCCCCTAGCTCCCCCAGCAGATGTGTGATGTTCCCCTCCCTGTGTCCATGTGTTCTCATTGTTTAATACTCACCTATGAGTGAGAACATGCAGTATTTGATTTTCTGTTCTTTTGTCAGTTTGCTGAATTTAATATTTTGACTAAAAATCTAAACTATTGGGCCAAGAACCTTTGTTTTCAAATTATACTTGACCCATGAGAGAGTCTATATTAATGATTTTCTCTGTTAAAAACATTGTTCAAGGCAAGGATTTCACAACCTCTGTGCTATTGATATTTTATGCTGGACTGCCCTGTACCTTGTAGAACATTTAGCAGCATCCCTGGCGTCTACTAACTAGATGCCAGTAATGCTCTACCAGTTGTGACAGCTAAAAATGTCATTAATTTGGGGTAAATAAACATTTTTATAATATTGAGTTTTCACCAACCACATACTTAATTTTTCATTTCCTCAAGCCTTGTTATATGATCTGCACATTCCTCATTAGGTTTATTGCTAAGTATTTGATAATCTTTACCATTTTGATTTCTGTTTTGGTGGTTATCTTTGTTCATTATATATTTTGACTAACCATGAGTTTGCAATTTTAAGTTCACATGGGAAAATGTATTGTTTAGTGGATATTTGAGGCAAAAATCCATCCTTCACTGATAACTTACTGGCGAAGCCAATAATATCTAAAATACTGACAGTGCTTTGTATCTTATTCTCCTATCTTCACCATGTGAAATTCCATCTCCATTGAACTGTTAGTAGTTAAATAAGCAAAGAGATATCAGACCTTCAACAAATTAGATCTCTGGAAAGGAAATAAAATGATGGTGGGATAACCCAATGCTAAATGATTACAGGAGGACTCAGCATTCAAAATACCGTAAATAGACTTTAAGAGACAACACAGTTTTATTACCAGAAAACTTGTTTAAAATTTGGGTGCTGTATCAAATGCAGCAAATTAGTTGAAATGTTGATCGCTCTCCTTCTACTTTATTTATTTTATTTTATTTTATTATTTTTCTGGAGACTAAGTCTTGCTCTGTCCCCCAGGCTGGAGTATAGTGGCACAGTCTTGGCTCACAGCAATCTCTGCCTCCCAGGTTCAAGCAATTCTATCTCAGCCTCCTGAGTAGCTGAGGTTACAGTCATGTGCCACCATGCCTCACTAATTTTTGCATTTTTAGTAGAGAAGAAGTTTCACCATGTTGGCCACGCTGGTCTTGAACTCCTGACCTTGTGATCTGTCCGCCTCAGCCTCCCAAAGTGCTGGGATTACAGACGTGAGCCACTGCACCTGTCCTATCCTTCTATTTTAATATATTAATCTTATAAATGAGAAAACTGAAGTATATTTTACTTCCCATAGCTTACTGCTAGATAATGAAGCTGGTGTCCTGACTAAAGTCATTCTTCTTTCCATTACGTATGCACTTTCCAAAATATAAAACAAATCAGAACTATATTCTTTATAGCCCAATGTTCAATTTTCAGAAATGCAATTCTAAGGGTAATGAAGGTGTTTCATTTTAATGACACATCTTACATTGTGGATACTTTGGGGAGGAATAGCATATACTTTTGAATTAGAAAAACATAACTTTTAATCCCAACTCTGCCAATTTCTAGAAGTAAACTTGGAAAAGTTACCTCATTTAAGGTAAAAAATGAACAAAGATCTTGGATAACAATTCCTAACACTTGGGACAGTCATAAGGACTGAATATTACCATATTTGTTAACTGTTTTGTATAACGCCTGGCCAGAATTAAGTGCTCAGCACATGTTGGTTTTCTCCCTTTTCTGGTCAATTGTGAACATTTATTAAAGTTTCCTTATGTGCTAAGGTAATGACTGGGTCACCCTCAAACTCTCCACATTTTCTCAAGGGATTACTTTATTACACAGATTTCAAGTTTGATTTGTGTAGTATTTCTTTTCCAGAAAATCTTTTTCTGACTATTGACTAGATCATCATTTTATATTAAAATCATGCCTCTCTCAGCACTGTTGATTACTGGGCATGGCGCCAGCTCATTAGGTGGTAGTTTGTTCCTGAACCACAATTTTTCCTCTTGGGAAGATGGCCTTTCTAAAACATCAGAATACAAGAGGCAAAGATAATGTGAAAAGAACCAAAGCATGAACAAGGCTTTCTTACCACAGGAGGTGGCAAGGAAGTGACAATCTCTGTTAGATTATTGGTTTAAAGATCAAGAGAAACTGGTATTTCATAATGTTCATTTCAAAGGAAGGGTGAGCCCTACTATCAGGAATGGTTCTAGAAAAGTTACATGTCTTAGTAAAGCAATGGGTTAACAATAATGTAGTTTTTTACCCAACACAAAGCATCACTTTTATAGAAAGTGAAAGTGATAATTGTCTAACCCACAGGGAATAAGGGGCACAAGAAAATGGACAAATCTACCTTGAATATTATGCTCTGTATAGCCACCTGTCTTCTGTTACATTTTTAATCCTTACATAAATAAATTGGGAAATGAGGACAAGCATACCTATCCTCTCTAAGTAAACAATTCAAATTTTAGAATCCTGGGTGGTACATGGGTAGAGCACTGCCCAGATCCTATACACGAGGCATTATTCCCCCAACTGCTAAAGGCAAGTTGCGTGTCCCCAGCAGGACGGTGACATCCAGTGAAGGCTCATAAATCGTGCCCCCTTGCTCAGTTGGGGATGATTCTATAAAGTCATCCCCTGGGTGATCAGCTAAGACATTTGTTGTGTCTTGGTCTCATGTCAGATCTTTCCTTTCCTTAAACCTATTTTTTCACTCCCTCCCACATACTCCCAAGACACTCCTCAATAAACTTACTACATGAAAATCTCCACAAAAATCGACTTCCTCTAGAATTAGTTCTAAGACATTCTATAAGTGTATTTTGTTTTTAGGAAAAGGGTTATTTGAGAAAACTGTAGCAAATAAGTTTATCCCTTCCTCTGAATCATGGTTGCCTCAGTTTTAGCTTAATAGCATCTGAGTTTAATAAGCCTCCTGGAGAAACCTGAAATCACACAACTCTTTCTAGGAGCAAATAGATGAGGAAAGCAGCAAGTTTTAGGACTAGCTTGGAGAGATGCAACAGTATTGGATAGTAAGAGTGCATTTACAATCTGGTTCCAGAATATGAATTAGAGGCTCATGGGCACTGAGCTATGTGCCAAGTTAGGCAGAGGCAAAATGGTAATTCTCTAAGTTCTTTCCTACTTTATTTTACTGGAGAAACAGCAAAGAGACCCTATGAATATACAAGTTATGGTGCAGAAAACCTAAAGGTTAGAAAAATATACTCAGATATTCCAAAAGGAACATTCCTAAATGTTTCTTTACAGAAAATAAAAAGTTCTACAAAGGGACAATAAAAGGTGTGTAGGTATATAACTTCACTGTAAGAGAGTTCATCAGAATTTATCTTGAGTCCAAAAACCAAAAGGTAATATTTTCGAAACTAAGAAAAGTTCCAGAGTAGCCTCTTCAAACAGTTTTTGAGGCCTAATTATATATTTGTATTTTTGTAAAGAAAATTACTGATAACAATTTGCTAATTTTTTCCCCAATGTTTCCAATGTGCTGTGTTGAAATTTCATTACTGGGAACCTCAAACATCATTATTCAGGACAATTCCCTATTATTATGTTGGAAATGGAACTTAATTTTAGGTTTCCAATTCCTAGTCCCAAGTGGGACCTAAATATCACAGAACAAAATGTCATGCAATGAGATCGGATGCTAAAGTATGTGACAATAACCAGATGTTTCCCTAACAATTACCAAACAGCCAAAGCCAGTCAAAGAAATGAGATACAGCACTTCTCATAAGTCAAATGGCATGCAACATTGTCATTAAGCATGTTGGTATTTGCCAGTTTATGTTCTGATGAGCATACCCTGGATGTTGCTGAAGAAACATAGAAAATGCAAAGTATACTTATTTTTATGAAAAATGGTTTTTAAAGTATATTTTAATAGTTCCTAAATAGGATAATTCATATTATCAACAATATAACCCAACTTCTAATCAAAATACGAAGTAGAGAAAAATAGGTTTTTGATTATTCTGCTAAAACCTCCTTGTCATTTTTCCTGCCCCAAATACTCACATTAACAACTTTGTCATCTGTGAGACATCTGACAAGGCTTTTTAGAAGAAAAATGAGAAATATGAGAGATTTTCAGCTTAGAGATGAAGAAGCAAAATTAAAACTGACCAAGGAACTATTGCACCACCACCCTGCACCTTCAATACTATTTATGACACAGATCAGAGTCTTAGTTCATGGAGGGGTTCCTTATCATCAACGCCAAATCGCCAATCTCAGAGAGCAGATGACTTTTCTCAGGACTGATGCCTCTATTGCATTCTGATATTCAGTTTTAACACCATGCTAAGCTGATGGCCAGTGGTGAAACCAAAGTTGAAAAACAGAAATATTCTTCAACCCCAATGGAGATAACCAAAGCTCCATGAGGCAAGGGCAAATATTAATTTAATAGATTAGGGAAAACACTTCAACAGCCAAAAGTCAGAAATATAGATAGAAATTAAAAAGCCTTTTAAAGTAAAAATAATCTTAGATTAAAATAAGTTTTAGAGGTAATCATATGGTGTAAATAACAGATTGACCCAAGAAAAGTGAAAATAATATATATTTAACTTATCTTCCATGTGTATTTTTTTCTGGGAGCTCCAAAGTTTTATATAAACTAATATGAGATATTTATTTGTTTAATATAGGATAGGACAGCAATTTTGGAAGTGTTTTAAGTTCTAAAATGTATCCTTGAACTTTTTTCTAAGATCACACTTTTCATTACATCTAAGACATCACTTGGTGGCTAACACACAATGTTCTATAGACAGGCTTTACAAAAAACATTCTGTTCGCTAAGAAATTGTAAGCTCTAAAAAAAAAAGTCTACTGTTCCTTTTTTCCCCACTTTTACAGAAATAGTCTTTGATGATAAGTGCATTTGCCTTCACCACTCCCTGTGTGCAGAAGACAGCAAACAGGTGACCCAGTTTGGAGAGTAAAGGGTCAAGATCTGTCCCTATAATTTTGTGCAAAGTTTTCTTTGGTTCATTTGTTTTATCTGATGCAATGCATTCCATTTTATGAGATACCATAATGTATTTATCTTTCTTCAAACTGATACATATATAGGTCATTTCTAAATATTTAGAAACATTGAGGTAGTAAATTGTCTTGTAGAAGTCCCTTTGTGTACAAGGGCAGAAAGTCTCTTCAGTGTGTAACAAAAGGTGGACTCAAGGGTTTGAGTATATTTGAGCTTGTACACAAGTTGTCACATTGCTCTCCAAAGTGTCTCCAAAGGGAAGATTTAAATGTTAAATTTTCCATGGTTTGTGTTTTCCTATAAATAAAAAAAATTCTTCCCCATCTTAAAGTTGTAAATGTTTTCTCATAATTATTTTTGAAAGTTTGAAGCTATATTTTCACATTTATATTTTCAATTCATGTGCAATTTATTTTTGTTACAGTGTAAACTATGGATAAAATTTTATTCTTTTTGATATGGATAACCATGGTACCCCTATTTATTTTAAAGACTACTCCTGTCATACATAGAATGACCATATATATTATTTCATCCAAACTGAAAAGTTTCTAAAATTGAATGGGGACTTTATTAATAATTACAGTTGGACAGCTGGCATAAGTGGGAAGTATCACCAGCAAGCTAGGACATGTAGTCATTTTACTTATAAATCAGATTCATATATATATACACACACACAGACACACACAATACATATATATATATATATATATATATATATACACATATACATATATATGGGTCTATTTTTTGAAACTTTAGCCTCTTCTATTAAAATTTTTGTCTATTTCTACTGCTGTACACACAGTTTGGGCGACTAAAGGTTTTAATGGTTTCAGGTAAGCTTTAGCAAAACATTTTCTAAAAAAGACAAAACCACATAATATAGAAACTCATATACATTTTAGAATGGGAAATAATATTTGCAGCACATTTCAGTGAGAAAGATTAGTATTCAGAATATATCAAGAAGTTCTACAAATTCCTAAAAAATAAAACAACATAAAAGACTACTTTTTACCCATCATGTTAGAAAAAAATCAGAAATTCTGATAACATCAAGTATTGGAGAAGATTTGGTGAAGTGGAAAAACTCATGCACTGCCGTTGTCTTAGTAGAAAGAGGCGAAGAGGAGGACAATCAACTTAATTTCTTCTCCTTCTTCACCAAAATGTTCCAAATGTTTCATTCTTTACTATCCTATAAGAGTTTTGGATCAGCTTATCTGGTTCCTTTAAAAACTTTTTTGTTCATCTGAGTGTTTTTTCTGCTTTCAAGTGGCTATACTCATAAGCCTCAATATACAAAGCTCATCCATCACAGTTCACAGCTTGCTTGCTTAGGAGAGTAGATTTCATCAATTTAAATTATTGGCAATGATAGTTTACTACACTAGGGATAAACATACCAGAAAATATTTGGTGCCAAGGCAGCATTAGCAGAATATGATAGGGGAAGTATGTTGTGAGTGAAGGAGTTCAAAATGTCTTCTAGTATCATTATGCTCATTATTTAAAATTAAACTTTTATTCTAAGATATTTGTAGATTCACAAGAGAAATAATACAGAATTTGTCTAATTCTCCCCAATGGTGACATCTTGAAAAACTACAGTATGACATCAGGAACAGGGTATTAGAATTAACAAAGGTACAGAAACATTTTCATTGCCCTAGAATCCCCCACTTTGCCCTTTTATAGCACTTGTTTCTCGCCCATTTCCTCCCCCCTCAACAATGGCAACCACCAAGCTGTTCTCCATTTCTATAATTTTTTCAAGTCAAAGATGTTATATAAATGAAATCATACATCATGCTATCTTTTGGGAGGGGAAGCAAAGGGATGCAAAGAAAAGCAAGAAGACGGGTGGGAAGGAGAACCAAGAAAAGAGAATGAAAAGGAAGGGGAGGCAACACAAGGCTTGGAAAAGAAAGAAGAAGAGGAATAAGAAGCACCATTTGGGGAGTTAGATTGAATTATTCAAAATGCAGAGTGTAAGTAGGGGAAATTTTTGCCAGTTGCCTTGTCACGTTTCCTCCATTTTAATTACATTCCTAACAATTGCCTTCACCAATTTGGTGTGAAGTAAACTCTGCAACTCTAAAATCAAGTATCAAAGCCCTTTCAGCTATGGTCCTGTGTTGCAACAGAATAGCAACTTTTTAGTGAATTTGCTGTTTACGATTTCTTTCACAAGTATGTACTCTGGACTTAGGAATTCTGTTTGTTTCTTGCTAATACTCTGAATAGGTCCTTTCCCATTCACTTTACCATGCTCACTCCTCTCCACTACACTGACTGCTTCCAAAACCCACATATGTGGGGCATCTCAGGATTTTCGTACATGCTGATCCTACTTTAGAGAGCTCTTCCCCAAGATATCTGTATGGCTCACTCACTCATCAGGTACCTGCTTCAATAACACTTTTCAGAAAGGCTTTTCCTAAACATTCTATAAAAAATATTTCTTACATGGATTCATTTTTCTGTATGTTACTTAATACAATCTAATATACTACATATTTATTTGTTGATCCACAAGAGCAGATACTTTTTATGTATTGTTCTATCTCTAGAACTTAGACTCCTGGAGTATACTTGGCAACCAAATGTATAAATCAATGAATTTAAGATCCATAAGAGAAAACACCTTTTATTTATTGTTATATCTCTAGAACTTAGACTCCTGGAGTGTAGTTGGCAAACAAATGAGTAAATGAATGAAAAAGGGAATTTTCACATCCTTACAATGCTTATATATTTCTAGTGACTGGGCATGGTGAGATTTTTTTGCTACATATTTTTAAAGTAGGAAAATTCAGAGTAAATGTTTGAAAACATCAGAGAATTAATGACAAAGCAAAGGAGAAGACCCAAGCCTCAGGACCCAGAGCTTAATACGTTATCCTTTATCCCCTTGAAGCCTCTAACAATTCCCTACTTTTGTATGATAATCTGTATTTTTTTTATTATCTGAAATTCTTGCATTTGTTAAACCCACTGGAAATTTCAGGGGCAGAGATTTTTTTTTTTTAACATAAAAAGAACGGCGCGGCGGGCGGGGGGCGAAGAGCGGCCCCCCGCGCCGGGCGCGGGCCCCGGGGGGGCGGGGCCCGGGCCGCCCGGGGGGAGAGGGGGGGCCCAGACTAAAAAAAAAATTTTGGCCCTGGGCTCGCGCACGGGCGCCGGCGCCGGGGGGAGGGGGGGCCCCCGCCGCCGGGGGCGCCGGGGGCCCGGGTGCGCGGGCGCTGGAGGGGGGGGCCGGGGGAGGGGGGGGGGGGGGGAGAAAAAAAAAAAAAAAATTTACAGTAACATTTGCTTCCTCAAATCAAGTCTAAATTACCCTAAGAACAAGCCTTCCCTATAGTATTTTGGCATTTCCCCTCCTGGCTAAAAGTGTTTTTAAAAGCCTAAAGGTGTTCCACAGTGAAAAGTAACAGGAAGGAAAAATTAACTAAACTCCTGAATCTTCTGAAATGATTGGTTTCAAGTTGCATTTGTGTTTTGGTGTGGAAGTCATGAGAGGTGAAGGGGAAGGGTTATTATTTTATTGAATCTAAACATTCAGGTTTGAGATATTTCTCTTTGCTAAGGTTTTCTTAGAGTTTCTTTGTTTAAATATCTCCTGTTTCTTGCTGATAATTCATTTTTAACAAGCTTCTCCTTCATGTATATGTAGAAAATTTTCTTAAAGGGAGCCAGAATACATTTCACATAATCAGGATGGACCTAATTAAATAGGGGACAGATGGTGATCTTTCTGTAATACATAAAAATCTCATAAGATTTCTTTTTAATTGAGCATAAAATATGCAACAGATTTGTTGCCACCTAGATGGAATTTCAGATTCAAGAATAAATATACATGATGGTGTATCTACACACATGATAGTTTTCAAACATCCAGGAAAATAAAAAATAAACACATGTAGAAAATATTTTATAACCAAACCAAACTTTGTGGCTGAGTTTGAGAAGGAGGGCTGTTCTCCATTCCTTCCAGTAATATAAGAGTACACCCTACAATAATGAAAATCATTATCAGTCCTCATTTCTTTTAATTATTGCCCTCACCTCCAAGGTAAAATAATATAATACATTTTTTTTTCATAATTTATTTCAACAAGCAATCTCACTGTGGTAGAGAGAATATAAACACTGGGGTCAGACATACCTACATTCAAATCTTCACTCAGTCATTTGTTAGCTGCATTGATGGTCAGTTTACTTATGACAAAATAGAGATTATAATTCATCCTTGAAGGTTTTTATAAAAATTTGAAATGATACATGTAAAGTTCCTATCACAGTTTCTGGCCTATGGAAAATGTTCAATAAGTGTGAAACTATTTGTACTTGAAGAAGAAAAATATGAAAGGTTTCCTACTAATATTTGTTTCAAATGAAAAATTGAATTGCCCTGCAAATTTTCCAGACACATATACCTCACATAATGTTAGCACTGGAAGGGATTTTAGAGATTAACTACTTCAACTCACTCATTTTAGACACAATGAAACCGAGGTCCTGAGAAGTTAAGTGATGGAAAGGACATGTCTTGGGCAGCCTGGCCTCAAATGTGCCGCTCTTCCAGAGAGAAACTGCCTTCTCCTCTGCTGGTGTGTTGGATACACCTGCATGAGTATATTTACTTTTGTTTTAATATAAAATTTGATGAAATAGATTTTTATGAAAGTTTCTTATGAATTTTTCTGTTTCCTACAAGGAATTAAGCATAAACTCATGTTTAATTTGATACACTGTAGTTTCCAATTTTTTTAAATTAACAATAATCATCAAAAGTTCATTAAAATGAAATTCATAGTTCTATGATCTATAGCTTTCATTTTCCTGTTTTCCCTCCCATCTCTTCTCACTTGATACTTTTTTCCATGTGTTGAGATTATAGCCTACACATAATTTTATTACATTTCTTTTTTAACTCTATGAATTAAGACATGAGGGAAAGAGAAATGGAGTGAGAAGAAAATACATATAAAAAGTCCTGTTTGGGGAACTGCTGTTGTTTGATAGCCTTAAACTCTGGCCCAGTCATTTGTCTTCACATTTATGCTCATTTCATTGGAATTTTCTTTTTCTTGAATTAGAGTAAAAGACCACTATAACCTAATATGATAGTCCTTAACCAGGGGTAGGGAAGAGGCAAAAAATTTCTTGTTGATCCTTCATTTCCCCACCCTCCATTGACAGTCACGAGATAAATTCATAGGGGCTCAAAAATGGGATGTACAGAGCCATATAATTTGTGTGCCACAAGAAAAATTTTGTTATATATTTTAATGAAAACACAATACAGAAACTAAGTTTTCCCAATATCTAACAAACACACAGACATTGTCAACTTTTGTCTGATCGTCAAGAGCAATCGTAGTAGGTGAGGCATCTCAAGGGAAGAGGAGGGTGACTGTCTTCACATTTCTTTGCTTTTAGCAGATTAGTATACAGTGGAGTTTACATATGGCCAATTAAGTAGATTTATAAGTTATAATATCTATTTTTAATTAAACAAATCCTAACAAGTTGGCTTTAAAAGATTTCTATTAGTAGCCACAATAAAAAAATTACATTACTAATAGAAGCAAAAGAAAACATCAAAAAAGTTGTAGAACTGGCACTTTTACTCCTAGAACAAGTTCTTAGCTGTACTACAAGGCTGAAAACAATAAAAATAATTTTACAAAAGTTTTGAAAATATAACACTATTTCTTCAAAGTAGTTTTATCAATAAGCTTGAAAGTAAAGTTTTTAAAAATATATATACTAATTTTGTGAGAATAATTTGAAAATAAAGTGTTTGGAAATGCTTATATTGTTACATGATTTTAGGTTGAAAAGGATACACATTTATTACCTATGCACACATACATATCCATACAGTGAATCCTTTTTCCTAATTCCATTTTCACTATATTTACTTTCATAGCTTTGCATCTAAAACAATTTCTCCCTTTACATTTCATTTAGACTTTACAAACACTCAGCAAACTGTTTCTCTACCCTAAAACCTCATTATGAAGCTTGCTAAAGGTTTTTACAACAAACTGACTTTAAGTCTAAGTAGAATTCAGACAAACATGTATGTTTGTAGCATATGCTAGACACTTTGCCAAAAGTTGTAAGATTGTAAAAATAAAGGCCTGTAATCTCTGTCTTTGAGATGGTTGCAATATAAAATTAGTAACAGACAAGTAGATAATCTTGTAAAGATATAATGTGATAAGTAACATGGAAAGTTAGCATTACAGAAAAGAAAAAGAATCATAGAGAAAAGGCATTTAAATTTTGATATTAAAAATGGTAAGATTGAAACAGGAATATCAGATGAAGTAGAGGAGAGGAGAAGCAAAAAGCGGAATAAATAGTACTATCAAAGGAAGACAGGACAGGATTATAACAAAAAGGAATGTTGTGATCACCAACAGCTTATTTTTCATAATACTTATATTGAAGCATCACTAGATGACTTATAGCTTAATTCAGCTTGATTTTGACTTTTATGTATAAAGGAATCAAACTACATGCATTTTTTATGGACTTTTTCCCAAGATTGGATTTGAGGCTCATCCATATTGGTAAGTTTGGCTGTTAACTCATTTCCATTGTTGCATGTTTTTGTAAAGAAATTATTTATTAATTCTGCAATTAAAGAACCTAAATTTTGTTTGTTTGCTTGCTTATTTTTGTTTTGTTTTGTTTTTCATTTTGCTATTGTGAACACATCTAGTACTCATACATTTAGGAGTAGAACTGTTGGGGTGTATGCATTTACTACTTACAAGATGATATAAAATGAGTTTTCATAGTGATAATAGTTATATTCCTATGGTGTTCTTATTACAACACATCTTCACCAAAAATGTATTTTCAGAACTAAAAAAACATATTTTTAGCAACATAACAATGTGAACACATAACTTGTTTTTAACTATTTTGCTCTACAATTAATAGTATTTTCTTTCCAGATTTTAAAATTGACACATAGATGTGCACATGATAATTTGATTAATAGAATGCAGAAAGATCAAATCAGGATAATTATTTATTACCTTAAATATTTTTCTTTATGCTAAGAACATTTGAATTACTCTCTTTTAGCATTTTTTTTAAATTTATAGTAGATTATTGTTAACTATAGTCACCCTACTGATCAATAAAATACTAGGTCTTATTTCTTCTATATTAGCTGTAATTTGTACCCATTCATCAATCTGTCTTCATGTTTTAACTTTTATTTCCATAAGTATTAATAAAGATGAGAAGATGGCCGAATAGGAACAGAGCTGGTCCACAGTTGCCAGTGAGAGCAATCCAGAACACAAGTGATCTCTGCATTCGCATTTCCAACTGAGGTACCAGGTTCATCTCACTGGGACTGGTTAGACAGTGGGTGCAGCCCAAGGATGGCAATCCAAAGCAGGGTGGGGCATCACCTCACCCAGAAGTGCAAGGGGCCAGAGAACTCCCTCTCCCAGCCAAGGGAAGCCATTAGGGACATTTTCAACACTCCTGCACTCTAGCTCAGACACTGCACTTTTCCCATGGTCTTTACAACTCGCAGACCAAAAGATTCCCTCCAGTGCCTACACCACCAGCGCCTCAGGTTTCCAGCACAAAACTGGGTAGCCATTTTAGCCACGGCAGTTTTTTTTGTTCTCATACCCCAGTGGCACCTGGAATGCCAATAAGTCAGAACCACTCATTTCACTGAAAAATAGGGCTGAAGCCAGGGAGCCAAGCAATCTGGCTCGGCGGGAATAAGACCAGCAAGCTATAATCCACTAGCTTGAAATTCTTGCAGCCAGCACAGCAGTCTGAGCCTAACCTGGGACATTCAAGCTTGGTGGGAAGAGGGATGTATGCCATTGCTAAGGCTCGGGTAGGTGGTTTTAATCTTGCCTGTGTAAACAAAGTCATCTGGGTGGAGCCCACGGTAGCTCAGCAAGGCCTATGCAGGCAGATTGTCACTAGACTCCCTTCTTTCTGGGCAGGGCATCTCTGAAAAAAGGCAGCAGCCTGTCAGGAACTTATAAATAAAGCTCTTACCTTCCTGGGACAGACTGAGCACATGGGAAAAGGTGCAGTTGTGGCTTCTGCTTCAGCAGACTTAAGCATCCCTGCCTGGCAGCTCTGAAGGGAGCAATGGATCTCCCAGCACAGCACTTGAGCTCTGATAAGGGATAGACTGCCTCCTCAAAAGGCTCCCTCACCCTTGTGTATCCTGACTGGGAGACACGTCATACAGGGGAGCTCTGGCTAACATCTGGCAGGTACCGTCTGGGACAAAGCTACCAGAGAAAGGAACAGGAAGCAGTCTTTGCTGTTTTGCAGCCCCTGTGGGTGATTCGCAGGCAAGCAGGGTCTGGAGCGGACCTCTAGCAAACTCCAGCAGACCTGAAGCAGAGGGGCCTGAGTGTTGGAAGGAAAATTAACAAACAGAAAGAAATAGCTCCAACATGAACAGAAAAGATGTCCACTCAGAGACCCCATCCAAAAGTCACCAACTTCAAAGACCAAAGGTAGATAAATCCATGAAGATGGAAAGAATCCAGTGCAAAAGGGCTGAAATTGCCAAATGTGGGTATTGCTCCAGTGTAGAGGCCCCCTGAATGCGCCTCCACCATAATGCGAGTTTGAGCCCAGAAACGTACCCCCCTTCCTGGAGGCAGTCGAGCTATGGGAAAGTAGGAACTGAAAGATGAATGATTTTGTAAAAGGTTATTTTAGACTCCTTGGCGCTGACATAATGGCTCGGTGATGGCTGTGTGGTTTTACTAAGGCATTGTGTCTTATCTTGGTTCCTGTACTGGGCTAGTTTTGTGACTCTGTTTTACTGATACTGCTTGAACCCTGTGATTATTCATGTGATTCTTGAAGATTGTTGTTTCTATGATTTATGGTGGGTTTAACCTGCAAAGAATGTTACTCTGTTAAATATAAAACCCTTACACAATAGATAAAGGAAGATCAATTGTAGTTTTGTATCAATTGTGGTTACTTTATGGCTCTTAGTTATAAGCTTTTTTCTTAACTAACATTTTATCTTTTGTAACTTTCTGTTCCCTTTATTGTTTAAGCTGAAATAATGTAGATTGACGTCAGCCATTGAAAGCTGACAGTATATATTGGGACCCTATGCACAAATAAAATTGCTGTTTGGGCATTGCTGCTTAGGCATTGCTTATTCAGACCTCCAGACCCCGCTCCTCTGTCGTCTTTGTTTTCTGTGCACTCTCTCTTCCAGGTTTTGGGACCCTTTCGCTGGCCGAGAGCTCCCCCGGCAGACGTGCCATCCCCTGACAGCCAAAAACCAGAATGCCTCTTCTCCTCTAAGGGATCACAACTTCTCACCAGCAAGGGAACAAAACTCGATGGAAAATTAGTTTGATGAATTGACAGAAGCAGGATTCAGAAGGTGGGTAATAACAAGCTTCTCCAAGCTAAAGGAGCATGTTATAACTCAAGGCAAGGAAACTAAGAACCTTGAAAATGGGTTAGACAAAATGCTAAGTAGAATAACCAGCATAGAGAAGAACATAAACAACTTGATGGAGCTGAAAAACACAGCCTGAGAACTTCGTGAGGCATACACAAGTTTCAACAGCCGAATCAATCAAACCAAAGAAAGGATATCAGAGACTAAAGATCAATTCAATGAAATAAAGCCAGAGGGCAAGATTAGAGAAAAAAGAGCGAAAAGAAATAAACAAAGCCTTCAAGAACAGGATTATGTGAAAAGACCAAATCCAGGTTTGATAGGTGCACCTGAAGGTGACGTGGAGAAAGAAACCAAGTTGGAAAACATTCTTCAGGATATTATCCAGGAGAACTTTCCCAACCTAGCAAGGCAGGCCAACATTCAAATTCAGGAAATACAGAGAACATCACAAAGATATTCCTCAAGAAGAGCAACTGCAAGGCACATAATCATCTGATTCACCAGGGTTGAAATGAAGGAAAAAATGCTAAAGACAGCCAGAGATAAACATCATGTTACCCACAAAAAGGAGCCGATCAGACTCACAGCGAATCTCTTGGCTGAAACGCTATAAACCAGAAGAGAGTGGGGGTGAATATTAAACATCCTTAAAGAAAAAGAATATTCAACCCAGAATTTCACATCCAGCCAAACTAAGCTTCAAAAGTGAAAGAGAAATAAAATCCTTTACAAACAAGCAACTGCTGAGAGATTTCATCACTACCAGGCTTGCCTTACCAGAGCTCCTGAAGGAAGCACTAAACATGGAAAGAAACAACCAGTGCCAGCCACTGCAAAATTACACCAAATTGTAAAGACCATCAACACTATGAAGAAACTGCATCAATGAATAGGCAAAACAACTAGCTAGCATCAAAATAGAAGGATCAAATTCACACATAACAATATTAACCCTGAATGTAAATGGGCTAAATGTCTCAATCAAAAGACACAGACTGGCAAATTGAATAAAGAGTCAAGACCCACCGATGTGCTGTATTCAGGAGACCCATCTCACATGCAAAGACACACGTAGGCTCAAAATAAAGGGATGGAGGAAGATTTATAAAGAAAATGGAGAGCAAAAAAAAAAAAGCAGGAGTTGCAAACCTAGTCTCTGATAAAACAGACTTTAAACCAATAAAGATCAAGAGAAAAAGAAGGGCATTACATAATGGTAAAGGGATCCATGCAACAAGAAGAGCTAACCATCCTAAATATACATGCACCCAATACAGGAGCACACAGACACATAAAGCAAATTCTTACCGACCTACAAAGAGATGTAGACTCCCGACAATCATAGTGAGAGACTTTAACACCCCATTGTCAATATTAGACAGATCAACAAGACAGAAAATTAACAAAGATACCCAGGACTTGAACTTAGATCTGGACCAAACAGACCTAATAGACATCTACGGAACTTCCCACCCCAAATCAACAGAAGATACATTCTTCTCAGCACCACATCACACTTATTCTAAAATTGACCACATAATTGAAAGTAAAACACTCCTCAACAAATGTAAAAGAATGAAAATCAATACCTAGGAATACAACTAACAAAGAATGTAAAAGACCTCTTCAAGGAGAACTACAAACCACTGCTCAAGGAAATAAGAGAGGACACAAACAGATTGAAAAACATTCCATGGTCATGGTTAGGAAGAATCAATATCATGAAAATGGCCATACTATCCAAAGTAATTTATAGATTCAACGCTATCCCTATCAAGCTACCAATGACCTTCTTCACAGAACTGGATAAAACCACCTTAAACTTCATATGGAACCAAAAGACAGCCTGCATAGCCAAGTCAATTCTAAGCAAAAAGAACAAAGCGGGAGGCATCACACTACCCGACTTCAAACTATACGACAAGGATACAGTAATCAAAACACCATGGTACTAGTACCAAAACAGAGATATAGGCCAATGGAAAAGAACAGAGGCCTTGGAGGCAACGCCACACATCTACAACCATTTCATCTTTGACAAACCTGAGAAAAACAAGCAATGGGGAAAGGATTCCCCTGTTTAATAAATGGTGCTGGGAAAACTGGCTAGCCATGTGCAGAAAGCAGAAACTGGATCCCTTCCTGACACCTTACACTAAAATTAACTCCAGATGGATTAAAGACTTAAACATTAGATGTAACACCATAAAAACCCTAGAAGAAAATCTAGGCAAAACCATTCAGGACATAGGCATAGGTGGACTCTTCATGACTAAAACACCAAAAGCATTGGTAACAAAAGCCAAAATAGACTAATGGGACCTAATTAAACTCCAGAGCTTCTGCATAGCAAAAGAAACAATTATTAGAGTGAATCAGCAACCAAAGAACAGGAAAAAGTTTTTGCAATCTACCCATCTGACAAAGGGCTAATATCCAGAATCTACAAAGAACTAAAACAGATTTACAGGAAAAAAACAAACAAGCCCATTCAAAAGTGGGTGAAGGATATGAACAGACACTTTTTAAAAGAAGACATATATGAGGCCAACAAACACATGAAAAAAATGCTCATCATCACTGGTCATTAGAGAAATGCAAATCAAAACTACACTGAGATACCATCTCATGCCAGTTAGAATAGCAATCATTAAAAAATCTGGAGACAACAGATGCTGGAGAGGATGTGGAGAAATAGGAACAATTTTACATTGTTGGTGGGAGTGTAAATTAGTTCAACCATTGTGGAAGACAGTGTGGTGATTCCTCAAGAACCTAGAAACAGAAATTCCATTTGACCCAGCAATCCCATTACTGGGTATATATCCAAAGGATTATAAATTGTTCTATTATAAGGACACATGCATATGAATGTTCATTGTGGCACTGTTTACAATAGCAAAGACTTGGAACCAACCCAAATGCCCATCGATGATAGACTGGACAGGGAAAATGTGGCACAAATACACCATGGAATACTATGCAGCCATCAAAAACGATGAGTTAGTGTCCTTTGTAGGGACATGGGTGAACCTGGAAACCATCATTCTCAGCAAACTGACACAAGAACAAAAAACCAAACACTGCATGTTCTCACTCATAGGCAGGTGTTGAACAATGAGAATACATGGACACAGGGAGGGGGGCATCACACACTGGAGTCTGTCGGGGGAACTAGGGGAAGGACAGTGGGGGGTGGAGAGTTTGGGAGGGATAACATGGGGAGAAATGCCAGATATAGGTGATGGGGGATGGAGGCAGCAAATCACATTGCCATGTATGTACCTATGCAACAATCTTGCATGTTCTTCACATGTACCCCAAAACCTAAAACACAGTTATATATATATGTATATATATGTGTAATCTTGCATGTTCTTCACATGTACCCCAAAACCTAAAACAAGTTTTATATATATATATATGTATATATGTGTGTATATATATATATGTATACATATATGTGTGTATATATACATATATATATATGATGTAAAAAGAAAAAAAAAAGGAAATCATAACAGTCTCTGCTCCTGAATTACTACTAGATAAACAATGAAATGAAGGCAGAGATAAAGATGTTCTTCAAACCAATGAGAACAAAGACACAATGTACGAGAATCTGGGACACATTTAAAGCAGTGTCTACAGGGAAATTTATAGCACTAAATGACCACAAGAGAAGTGAGCAAAGATCTAAGATTGACACTATAATGTCATGGTAAAAGAACTAGAGGAGCAAGAGCAAACAAATTCAACATTTAGCAGAAGACAAGAAATAACTAAGATCAGAGCAGAACTGAAGGAGATACAAAAACAAAAACCCTTCAAAAAATCAATAAATCCCAGAGCTGGTTTTTTGAAAAGATCAACAAAATAGATAGACCACTAGCCAGACTAATAAAAAAGAAAACAGAGAAGAATCAAATAGATGCAATAAAAATGATAAAGAGATCCAAGATGGCCGATTAGCAGCAGCTCAGGATTGTAGCTCCCACTGAAAGCGCAGAGAGTGAGTGGACACCACATTTTCAGACGAATTTTTATTGCCCACGGACCAAGAGATTCCAGGCGGAGGAGCCCCACGGGTCGCCAGCGCGACTCTTTTGGCGGGCGAGGCCGTTTTGCAGGCGCCCCGGCGCAGCGGTTCTCAGTCCGGAGTATACGGGACTGAGTGCCCTTTTGGTTGGCGTTGGAGCTCCGGGAAGGCAGAGTCTCCCATTCAGCTGATTGAAAAGCGGACTGAAGCGGGGAAGCAGACCGGGAGATTCCCGGGCAGAAAAGCGCCACGAATCTCAACGCCGCTGTTTCAGTCGGCGTGGTGGGCCGCCGCAGGGGAAGGCTGGTCCCCCCCCTACACACACACACACAAAAAAAAAACAGCAGTTGGCACTGCTGAGGATTGAGAGTTTCACAGCAAGTACAGCTGAACCCGGGAAGGTCCAGCTCTGTGGGGGGAGGGGCGTCCACCGAAGGAAAATTAAGAAACAGAAAAAACTTTACCACCACCAAGTTGGACGTCCACTCAGAGACCTAATCTGAACGTCAGCAATTACACAGACAACAGGTGGATAAATCAACAAAGATGGGAAGAAACCAGCGCAAAAAGGCTGAAAACACCGGAAAGCAGAATGCCTTTCCTCCTGCAGAGGATTGCAGTGCCTCATCACCAATTAACAAGGCCTGATCGAGAATGAATGTGAGGAATCAACGGAATCAGGCTTCAGAAGGTGGATAATGAGAAACTTCTGTGAGCTAAAAGATCATGTTCTAGCCCAATGCAAGGAAACTAAGAACCTTGAAAAAAGGTTTGACGAAATGTTGATGAGAATGGACAATTTAGAAAGGAATATAAGTGAATTAATGGAGCTAAAAAACACAATACAAGAACTTCGAGAAGTATGCACAAGTCTAAACAGTCGAATTGATCAAGCAGAAGAAAGGATTTCAGAGGTCGAAGACCAACTTAATGAAATAAAACAAGAAGACAAGATTAGAGAAAAAAGGGTAAAAAGGAATGAGCAAAGTCTCCAAGAAATATGGGACTATGTGAAAAGATCTAATCTACGTTTGATAGGTGTACCTGAATGTGACGAAGAGAATGAATCCAAGCTGGAAAATATTTTTCAGGATATTATCCAGGAAAACTTTCCCTAACCTAGCAAGGCAGGACAATACTCAACTCCAGGTAATACAGAGAACACCACAGAGATATTCCTCAAAAGAGCAACCCCAAGGCACATAATCATTAGATTCACCAGGGTTGAAACGAAGGAGAAAATACTAAGGGCAGCCAGAGAGAAAGGACAGGTTACCCACAAGGGGAAGCCTATCAGACTCACAGCAGATCTCTCAGCAGAAACCCTACAAGCCAGAAGAGAGTGGGGGCTAATATTCAACATCCTTAAAGAAAATAACTTTCAACCCAGAATTTCATATCCAGCCAAATTAAGTTTCATAAGTGAAGGAAAAATAAAATTTTTTACAAACAAGCAAGTACTCAGAGATTTCATTACCACCAGGCCTGCTTTACAAGAGCTTCTGAAAGAAGCACTATGTACAGAAAGGAACAACCATTATCAGCCATTCTAAAAAACCCATCAGTAAGCTGCATCCAGACCCATCTCACATGCAAGGATATACAGAGACTCAAAACAAAGGGATGGAGGAAGATTTGCCAACCGAATGGAGAGAAAAAAAAAAACAGGAGTTACAATTCTCATCTCTGATAAAATAGACTTTAAAGTAATAGAAAACAAAAGAGACAAGAAGGACATTGTATAATGGTAGAGGGATCAATGTAATGGGAAGAGTTAACGATCCTAAGTCTATGCACACACAATATAGGAGCACCCAGATACATAGGGCAAGTTCTTGGTGACTTACAAAGAGACTTGGACTCCCACACAATAATAGTGGGAGACTTTAACACTACATTGTCATTAGTGGATAGATCAATGAAACAGAAGGTTAACAAGGATATCCGGGACTTGAACTTATACCTCGAACAAGTAAACTTAATAAACATTTACAGAACTCTCTACTCCAAATCCACAAAACATACATTTTTTTTTTCAGTAACACATCACATTTATTCTAAAAGAGACCACATGGTTGGGAGTAAATCACTCCCCCAGCAATTACATAGTATTTCATAGGTTCAAATGAGATATTGGTTGGCTGTTTGTTTGTTATTTTCCTCCCTTATTCCTTCCTGTCTCCATCGTATAACACAATTATTAGTATAAAAGAGCTTTTTAATACCCATTTTTAGACTGCATTCTAGCCTGGGCAATAGAGCAAGATTCCCGTTCTCTCTCCCTCTTTTTCTTCTTCTTTTCCCTTTCTTTTATTCTCTTTTTTTTTTTCTTTCTTTCTTCTTTTCTTTTTCTTTCTTAAAAAAAAAATGATAAAGAGGATATCACTACCAATCCCACAGAAAGACAAACTACCATCAGCGATTACTACAAACACCTCTATGAAAATAAACCAGTAAATCTAGAACAAATGGATATTTTCCTGGACACTTATACCCTCCCAAGACTAAACCAGGATGAAGTTGAAACTCTGAATAGACCAACAACAAGGTCTGAAAATGAGGCAGCAATTAAATGCTTACCAATCAAAAAAAGTCCAGAACAAGACGTGTTCACACAGCCGAATTCTACCAGAGGTGCAAAGAGGAGCTCGTAACATTCCTTCTGAAACTATTCCAAACAACAGAAAAAGAGGGGATCCTCCCTAACTCAGTTTATGAGACCAACATCATCCCGATACCAAAACCTGGCAGAGACACAACTAAAAAAGAAAATTTCAGGCCAATATCCATGATGAACATAGATGCAAAAGTCCTCAATAAAATACTGGAAAACTGAATTCAACAGCTCATCAAAAAGCTTATCCAACATGATCAAGTTGGCTTCATCCCTGGGATACAAGGCAAATCTATAAATGTAATCCATCACATAAACAGAACCAAAGACAAAAACCGCATAATTATCTCAATAGATGCAGAGAAGGCCATTGACAAAATTCAACAGCCCTTTATGCTAAAAACTCTCAATAAACTAAGTATCGTTGGAACATATCTCAAAATATTAAGAGCTATTTATGACAAATCCACAGCCAATATCATACTGCATGGGGGAAAAACTGGAAGCATTCCCTTTGAAATCTGACACACGACAAGGATGCCCTCTCTCACCACTCCTATTCAACATACTATTGGAAGTTCTGGCCAGGGCAATCAGGCAAGAGAAAGAAATAAAGCGTATTCAATTAGGAAAAGAGGAAGTCAAATTGTCTCTATTTGCAGGTGACATGATTGTGTATTTAGAAGACCCCATCATCTCAGCCCAAAAATCTCCTTAAGCTGATAAGCAACGTCAGCAAAGTCTCAGGATACAAAATCAACATGCCAAAATCACAAGCATCCTATACACCAATAACAGACAAACAGAGCCAAATCATGAGTGAACTATCATTCACAATTGCTACAAAGAGAATAAAATGCCTAAGAATACAACTAACAAGGGATGTGAAGGACCTCTTTAAGAGGAACCACAAAACACTGCTCAAGGAAATAAGAGAAGACATAAACAGATGGAAAAACATTCCATGCTCATGAGTAGGAAGAATCAATATTGTGAAAATGGCCATACTGACCAAAGTAATTTATAGATTCAATGCTATCTCCATCAAGCCACCACTGACCGTGTTCACAGAACTGGAAAAAAACACCTTAAGCATCATATGGAACCAAAAAAAGAGCCTGCATAGCCAAGACAATCCTAAGCAAAAAAAAAAAGAAAACAGAGATATAGACCAATGGAACAGAACAGAGGTCTCAGAAGCAATGCCACACATCTACAAACATCTGATCTTTGACAAACCCATCAAAAACAAGCAATGGGGAAAGGATTCTCTATTTAATAAATGGTGTTGGGAAAACTGGCTAGCCATATTCAGAAAGCTGAAACTGGATGCCTTCCTTACACCTTATACAAAAATTAATTCCAGGTGGGTTAAGTATTTAAACATAAGACCTAACACCTTAAAAACCCTAGAAGAAAACTCTAGGCAATACCATTCAGGACATAGGCATAGGCAAGGACTTCATGACTAAAACACCAAAAGCAATGGCAACAAAAGCCAAAATAGACAAATGGGATCTAATTAAACTTAAGAGCTTCTGCACAGCAAAGGAAACTATCATTAGAGTGAACCGGCAACCAAAAAGAATGGGAAAGAATTTTTGTAATCTACCCATCTGACAAAGGGCTAATATCCAGAATCTATGGAGAACTTAAATAAATTTACAAGAAAAAATCAACCCCATTCTAAAGTGGACAAAGGATATGAACAGACACTTTTCAAAAGAAGACATTTATGCAGCCAACAAACATATGAAAAAATGCACATCACTGGTCACTAGAGAACTGCAAATCAAAACCACAATGAGATACCATCTCATGCCAGTTACAATGGTGATCATTAACAAATATGGAGACAACAGATGCTGGAGAGGATGTGGAGAAATAGGAATGCTTTTACATTGTTGGTGGGAGTGTAAATTAGTACAACCATTCTGGAAGACAGTGTGGCAATTCCTCAAGGATCTAGAACTAGAAATACTATTTGACCCAGTAATCCCATTACTGGATACACATCCAAAGGATTATAAATCATTCTATTATAAAGACACATGCTCATGTATGTTTATTGTGGCACTGTTCACAATAGCAAAGACTTGGAACCAACCAAATGCCCATCAAGGATAGACTGGATAAAGAAAATGTGGCACATATGCACCATGGAATACTATGCAGCCATAAACAGGATGAGTTCATGTCCTTTGCAGGGACATGGATGAATCTGGAAACCATCATTCTCAGCAAACTGACACAAGAACAGAAAACCAAAGACTGCATGTTTTCACTCATAAGTGGGTGTTGAACAATGAGAACATATGGACACAGGGAGGGAGACAGCACACATTGGGGCCTGTCGAGGGGTGGAGGGTTGGGGAGGGATAGCAGACGGTGGGGGGATTGTCGGGGGGATATCATTAAGAGAAATACCTAATGTAGATGACAGGGTGTTGGATGCAGCAAACCACCATGGAACGTGTATACCTATGTAACCTGCACTTTCTGCACATGTACCCCAGAACTTAAAGCATAATAAATAAATTAAATAAATGATTAAAGTATTAATATCAATTTTAAAAAGATGAGCATTTCATATGCTTAAGGGTCATTTGTGGCACAAGGTATGTTTTCAATAACTATTTCCTGAATTAAATGAACTTCAAACAGTATTATATGAATTCTGTTGAATCATGAATAGTGTTGTAACAAGAGCCTACTAATCTTAGAGTGCAAAGGATTTTGAGAACCTAGTTTACCTTATTTGGAAAATGTTGATGTATAATACCTTTTAGGGCTGTAATTCATTCAGTAAAAATAAAGTAGAATGGTATGTTTATTATTAAGCTCCAATCTTTCTTATTATTTGCTCTGGATACACAAGAATGTTTGCTTCCAATTACAGTAATGCTAAGATAGGATTAGCTTGCCCTTAAATTTTTTAAACTGTTCTATAGGCAACATAAGATTAGATTTACTAATCATTATTCAGCATATATGTAGTTAAAGATCACATGAATATTCACAAATCATGACCACAGAGTCGTTGTGATCACCTGCTCTATACCCACTATTGAAATGCCCCTAGTGTTTTGTTGAATCAAACGTAAGTTCAGCCATCCTGAATTTACTTCAGGTTTTTGAATGTGCTGTGACCTTTGTTGCCTCCAGGTCTTTAAATGTGCAACTCCTTCTCTTATTAATTCCTCCACTCCAATACATCTTCCAGATTTTGAGCCTATGATTTCCTTAGATTCTACATATCAAAAAATTATTATCCAAGTACGATCATGTCATTCTTCACAAGCAAATGAAACTTTTCTTCTGATATGAAAGAGGTTTTCTTGGGAAATGAGCTCTTCCCCTTCATAAAACTCAGAGAGTGAAAGCGTTTTTTAGAACCTCTCTATTTGTTTTGGTTTCCCCTGAACTTACCCTTTGAAATCATGCTATTTCCATGTTTTAGAAATGTTTTTGCATAGTATCTATAAATTTTAATATTCAATATAATTATGTTTTGAAGTTGCTTGTATTTGTGTATTATTTTCAACTTTACTCTCTGAGCACATTTCTACGCATAACAGAAAGATCAGCTCTTCCCACTGGAGGCAAAAATATGTCTCATTTTCATCCTGTTGCTCTCAACCATACAGGAACCTGAAAAACATCTTGGTATTTTCATCATCTGCCTAATTTAGGAGAGCATGTTTACCATCACTTCAGTAATGACTGCCTCTTCTAAGATACTACCTATTCTGTGTAAGAGGTTGCAACTATGGCTTCAACTTTGTTTCACAAATACCAAGGTTCACCCTCACCCTGAGTTTCTTCCATAATGGTTAACTCAGGTATTTTCAAAACACATTTCAATAGTTTATTATACAGAACAGTTAAAAGGAAACAGAGATGAGAGATATAATTTTGCCTCACCCAGAGTTCTTAATGTGAGGTGCTGCTGTACTGCATTGATGATTTCTTTGTTTACTATTCTCATATTCTCTTTCAAAATTTTAACCTATTCGATATCTTCCTTGGGTTTAATCTAGTGAAGCAAAACTTTTAGTCTAATTTTAGCATATTTTAATATAAGGTTCAATTTTTTAAAAATTTCTGATATTTTGTGTTTTACCCTAAATTATTAAGCACTACCAATTAAAGCTAGATGTGGAATTATTCATTGATTTTATTTTATGTTTGGAAATACAGAGCTAGATATTGAGGAAGGAACAATCTTTTCTATAATTTTTTACCTTAATTATGTCAATATATTTGTTAGAAAAAGTGTTCTGTTACTTCATTTGACCTTTTGTGTGTGTGAAAATCACTGCTCATAGATACTATTGCTTGAGCATGACCTAATCTCTGCATGTTAAATAATGATATAATTCTATTTTGAATAATTTAATTACCTTTTAATTATTTCTTAGAGCTTAAAAATTTTATTTTCTTATCATTTTTCTGTTTCATTAACCACCTTCCTATTTGTCCTGAGTATACTCCCCAGCAGCGCTTGTAGTTACAGCATCTATCCCAAGATGAATTTGCCATGAAATATCTCACTTTTATTATTATTTTTGCATTGCTCTAGTATACCAACTTTGGGAACAAAAGAAATTATTCTATGTATAACATTCTCTTTTTAGTAGCGGTATTTCCATTTACAAAATATGGTAATTCTCAATCACTGAAAATGTCACATCCTAGAAAATGCAGCATTCTTAGGCATGATGTTAACAGCATCACTCTCAAATAAGTGTTGACTGAAGATTCATTTGAGGAATCTGATTTTTCCAAAATAGACAATTCTAATGGTAGTTCTGTTTAGAAATAACTACAAAAACAGTTTTTATATTGTATTTTCACATTGAATATCAGTCATATTTGCTTTAGCCTTAAAGAGCATGCTTATGTAAAATTAAATAAGGGCTTTCAGTGAGCTGCACTTTTTTTTTCTTAAATGAGAAAAAGGGAATTTTATAAATTTTTTTTGTTTCAATTTGTTGCATACCTTTTACATAATTTTATGTTTTTGTTTTTTTACTGGATAATACTCATAACATAGATGAGTACCCTGTAAAATGAATTTGAAAATCTCTCAACTATGTTACATCGTAACTATGCCCAGTGGATACAAGGGGATAAAAAGAATTCAGCTGCATCTCAATAGTTTGTAGAATAATTAGGAACATGTAAGTTTTGAAATTTCACTGGATCAATTTCATTGACAAGCTAGAATTTTAAAAAATTTTTGTAACCTCTATCACATTGTGATATGTGGTGAAAAGCATGACTAATAATTAAGACAACCCACTGTTTTGGAAGATACATCAATTGAGTACCCACTGTGGACTTGATACTTTAAGTATTTTCTTTTGATTATTAGCCACTTCTCTCTTTGAAAGTTTCTTCAACCATTCCTATTTAGGAATATGCCTAAGTAACCCATCTCTGTCTCCTAACCTCAATCTATCCAAATGACACCAAGGTGAAATGGTGGGACTGAGAGCAGCAAATTGAGACCTTACTGTGTCTTTCCAGCTGCTCGGTTTTTTTATTTTGCTTGTTTTTTAGACATTTATTCCTAAAAAGAGTTCATTCTATGGAAGAAGGATATGACAATTTTCTATTTTCATGGAGCTATTTTTTTGTTGGGAATTCAAAAACGTGGAGACAAGATTTATACAGTTGAAATAAAGAACCAAGTGTGAATCAGGTTTCAGTCTAATGTTAGTACCCCAGCAAGAATGTAAGCTCCATGGCAGCAGGCGCCTTGAGTGACTGTCTTATTCAGCTCTATCTTCAGGCCTTAGAACAGTGCCTAGAACACAGTAGCAACAAACTCTACTGCTACTGAACAGTTTGCTGACCATATCCCTCACTGTGAATATGGTAGCAAGCCCAAGAGGGAAAGTTAATTTGATCCGGTGAGCTTGGAAAGATTTCTTGGAGCAATTGAGATTCGAATAGTCAAGCATATTTTTGATACTTACAGAGTTGCTGAGAACCAATGAACATTTTTAGTGATTGATAAACAACTCTCCTGAACCATACTTCATTGGCTTTCAAATCCTTCAACACATTTTAAAACCATTTCTGACTCTTTTTCTGCCAACATGACTACCATTGTAATGCTACCAATAATGCTTAGATCACTTTTAACATTTCATTTTTGAAATATTTCCCTTCATGGTCTTTCTACACACCAACAATTCTGCTACTTTCATTTGATATGTTTAAGCTCTATAATCACCAGATGTGTGATAAGATATTGAAATTATAAATATAAATGAGAAATGGTTCATTCCTCAATGACATCATAGTGCAGCATGCTAAAAATATAACTGCCATACTGAACAATAAATGCTTTATGTAGTAGCCAAATATTAAGAGACCTACTGTGTTTCAAGCTTAGAAGCAAGAAATATGCTACTGCTTTTCATAATCTTGCAAGCTATACACTCGCCAATTTTGCATCTGAGAATTCTGTATTCAGAGAGGCAGAATTGCTTCCCAAAGCAAGAACTTTTATTTCTGGAAACCATACTTCATTGTGCTGACTATATGTTAGCACAAATTGTACTTCTAACCCAAATTCCATTATAAGATTACATCACATTGTGATGCCTCTTATTCAGTCTCTTCGCTATTTCTCCTCTCCTTATATTCTGGCTTATCTCCTGAAATGAAGTAAAATAAATGCATAATTACCCAAACTTAGATAATCTTTGGTAAGATGTTTTTAATGTCCTAAAATTTCTTCTCATGGTCAATGAAATCTTACAATTTGATATGTGACTTCATATTCTGTGCTTAACAAATGCAGAATATGTATTGCGTTTTTAGAGATCTAGGGCACAGCTCAAAGTGATTCAAGTAGTCTTTTACTAGAGGTACAATTACTTCAGCAGAAATATGTTCCCATAGATATTACAATACTTCTTGGAGTTTAAATATATCCTGTCTGGCCACACAAGAGCCTTTGGTTTAAAGAACTATTACCAAAGTGATGTTATTCCTTCCTATCAACTAGGATGGTGCAAATACTTAAATTCATCTAAAAAAACCCTATTGAAAATTTTCATATATTCTTATTGGCTTTATCTAAACTGAGATCACCAGATTGCAGACTTTTAATAATGCACTCTGCTAACTAGAATGTCAGACTTAAATTGTGAGTTCAAAACAACCTTGTAAAAACTAATAGATGCCATTTATGTGTACTAAGTCTTGCCTTTAATTTTAAAAAAATTATTTTTCCAATGGCATCACTCATACAAAAGAAATATGTTTGTTTTAAGTTTTATTTCTTCTCTTCTCCACATTTGTGGCAGCTATTCACTTCTAGTTATTAATATGTTACAGAGAGTATACTCCTCTGGCTACTGTGGCTGGAAAAACTGAGATTTTTGCTTAAAAAGAGTTAGCCACCAAAGCAAATAAACTGGTTTTGAACTACAAAAACTGCCTATGAAAATTTTCTGTGATTTTTTACCTTGTTTTTCCTTTGGGTATACAGAATTCAAGAACACGAATACCAACCATTTATGACATAAACTTCTTAGACTTCACTTACTGAATACTTGCTTTTTCTGTCTCTGAACTGATGCTACCCAGAGGATAAAGCAACAATCCAATACACATCTTCAAGGTCAATCTCTTTTTCTTCCAGCTCAAGTATATTTTTGAGTTATTTTAACAGAGCAACAAGAGTCTATATGGACCTCTACCTTTCTGGAAACATATTTTAAATGTCTAATATATTTACTCTGGCATTCTTCTCTGAAACAAAGAAATAATAAATAAAATTGGCCATGATATTTAAGCCATACAACAGTGATAGTCTTGCCCCATGACAAATTTTCTGTCCTAGAGAGCAGAATGGAAAAGTAACATTACTGTAGTTACACAGAACTAATCTGAGTATTTTACTGCCTATGGATTTAAAGATTTTGCCTCTTCTGGATTGTTTAGTTCTTAGGAGTAATTCCATATAATCTTTTTCACTGTTTCCTATACAATTACTCACCTAACTTGATTCATTGCCTGACACATACTAAGTCCTCAAATATTTGAGGAATGAATGAGTAAATAAAATAATGTATATAGAAAAATCCATAAGGGAAAAAAACCAAAAGTATGTCATTATGGAATATATAATGGTCTCTAAGTAACTATGCACCCAGAAATTGGGTAGCTTCTAGTGTGGCTTCCCTTTTACTATAATAGTGAGTATAGACATACCAGATGTTTTTACTTAGGTCATTGGGGAGGCTTAAAAATAATTACTTCCTCGTTAGAGGGCCTTGAGAAAAGATTTCAATGCTTTATAGCTTTAGTGAAGACACATATAAGGTACATCTATCATCAAGGCAGCTTGGGAGAAGCACCTTAGTAGTCTATGAATGTGGAAATGCCATAGTGTAAAATGTAACTTGTAGAACAGAGACTGAAAAATCTATATTAAAGAGATAGAAATCCACCATGTTTTAAGTCAGTGATTTGAAGAAAATACGTTTCCATTAAAGTAAGCAATAGGTGAACCATAACCAGATCACATCTGTGCTTCACTTTCAAGTTATTATTTAATTTTTTTTTTTTTACCCTGTAAGCAATTCAGAAAGACAATTACTGTTTTATGAAATGTATAGTGATATGTTGGATTCCAAACAAAACTGCAGGTCTTTTTAACTGTTACCTTCAACTACCCTATTCAGGACATCTTTTGTTTTCTGTCTTTTTAATAAATGACTTATTAAGCATATGCTCTTGAGTGATGAGATGCCATGATGCAGATCAGATGCATTTTCTGTCCACGAATTATTTTCACTTGACCAAAGTTATTTCAGACTAAATTTTGGAAATAAAGGCTCTTGTCAATCTGTGTTGCACAATTTAAAATGAGACTAAGAGAATATTGACCCATGAGAAGTCTAACCCAATAAACAAATTATTTTCCTTGAAGAGATCTGAAAATGCAAGTCAAACCCTGATCAAGTGTTTTAATCACATACTATACAGGAAATATATGCTAATTGAATTAATGAGTAGCTAGCTACTACTTTTCAGGTTTTCAGTTCAATTTTAAATTGTTCATGAGTAGTACGTACCAATATGATTAATTTTTATATTTTGACCTTGTTTTCTGTGATCTTGATAAACTCACTTTTTAATTCTTATCATTTTGTAGATACCTCAGAGACAATGAGAAAAGCTATCATTAAACAGTCTTATTCCTTTCTCTCCAATATTTATAGTATTTATATAACTATTAATTTACTTGCCTTATTGCATTGGTTAGGATCTCCAGTATGATGTTAAATAGGAGTGGTGGTGAGAGTGAGTGCATTTTTCTCTTTCCAAATCTTAGAAGGGAAGAATTCAGTCTTTCACATAACTTAAGTATTATTTTAGTGTCTTTTTTTACAGATCCTTTTATTGGGTTGAGAAAATTCTCTTTTATTCCTAGTTTGTCAGGTGTTTTTACCATGAGTGGTTATCAAATTTTGTCAAATGCTTCTTCTGTATAAATACAATCATTTGGCTTTTCTCGTCTATTGACTTTCTAAATTACCAAATTGATTTTGAATGTTGAACCAGCCTTTCCTTCTTGGAGTAAATCCACTCAATTTTGGTGTTATAATATATTTAAATATTACTGAATTTAATTTGATGACATTTTGTTGAGGACTTTTACACTTGTATTCATGACAAATATCAGCCTACGGTTTTCCTTTCTTGTAATGTCATTGGTTTCTTTAAAAGAATAACAATGACTTCATAAAATAAATCAAGAAGTGTTTCCTTCTCTTCTACATTCTGAAGAGTGTGTGTTTTCCAACTACTTTGGCAAAAATTAAGTTTGATAGTGCTTAAGTTTGATAACATTAGAGGGTAATGTGGATCAACAGGAAGCCTTACACATTATTTTTGGGAAAGTAAATTTTTGTAACCATTTAAAAAAATAATTAGGCACTACCTTATAAAGTTAAACATTTGTATGCCTTAAAACACAGCAATTCAACACCCAGAGAAATTTTAACATATGTGCACCAGAAGAAACGTACAACAGAAAACATGTATAAAAGTATTCAGAGCAGCAATATTATTTACAACTGCAAAATAATGGAAACTGAAATGTCCTTCAGCACTAACAGGAAATGCAAAAACAAGGATAAGTTACAGATACATAACACTTACTGATAAAATAAACAAGGCCCAGAAAGCTATATACAACATGATAGCACTTTTATAAAGCTCAATTGTTTAAGAATTAATACCTAGTAGAAAAACTATGTTAATAGCAAGGTAATGATAAACAACATTAAGTATAGTGGATGTAGGGAGAGCAAGGAGTTAGGATGAAAGAGGAGCACACGAGCCTTCAGTGACTTGGGTTTCATACCTAAGCATTTTATTATTATACAACATAACTTACCTGTTTTGCAGGTATGTCCATTGACCCAGAGATATTGTATAATTTAGCAGTTTTTAAAAAATTAAATAAGATTTTATATGTGTGTATATATATATATATATATGGCTTATATATGTGTGTTTATCTGTGTGTGTCCTTTTAATATGCTTAGTTATCATAATACATAATTTAATTATATGCAGAAGGAATAAGCAAATGACCAAATTTCCCAGCTTTCTCCAACCCTTTACACTGGATAGAGCCTTTGACTGCTGGGATAAAGGAATTCCAACTACAGTAAGAGCTCAATGAACACGGTTGTGTTTACTCTAGACCTGCACCACTCCTGCTAAGAGATCCGAACCCCTTGGCCTATCTCTAGTTCAGTAGCCTGTGCAGGGCTTTTGTTTTAGTTAAAAAGAAACAGTCAAAGCGAAAATTTTATCTCCGAAGCATGAATTCAGTCTTTTTCATCTCCCCAACCCATCTCGCAAAAGAAACAGCAAAAAAAAAAAAAAAAAAAAGATCAAATCAGTTTCAAACTCTTAAGGTACATAAGTCCAATGCCTTTCACTTTCACAATCCTAGACTCTATCAGCTATATCCTCAATGGGATAAAATAAAATCAAAGAAAAATGGATAAAAGGTTGGGAAAAGAAATAATGCTTGATTAATTTCTAATATTCTTTTATTTTTGACCCCTGGAAGCTCAAGGCGCATTTTTAGTTTTCAGACAAACTTGTGCAACAACTGAATCCCATTAAAATGACAACAGTATATTCTCTTTTGTGAAATAATTTTTTAAATTGCCCAATGTTTCTGAAAATACTTTAAGTAATTATTGATACCTCTGTGCTCAAATTATCCTTGTAATGAATATGCTGTGGATCATATATCAAGTGGTATGAAGCAGCCTTTCCCATGAGATGTTTGTGCCATGTCTTGCCAAAACAAGTAGAAGCCTCCCTGAACATATGGCAATTCAAGCTAAAAACAAAATTTCTATCAACTATAGAACGGAAATGTTAATACAAATATGGTGATTTCAGTAAGCTTAGGGAAAATCTTATGCAGATAATTGTGGAATATATCTTTACTATAAACTTATTCAACTCATAACTCACTCATCCAGTGTTAGACCAGAGACAGAACCCAGAGCAATAAGTAAAAGGTAACTCAACCTATGTACTTATATCATTCAAACACCATTAAAGAAATAAACTCTACAACAACACTTATTTGAAAATTCCCTTTGTGGCTTATAAGTTTTTCTCATTTAGTTCATATATTGCTATTGCTTTTATGTTGCTATTTCTCAAAACACACACATACAAGAGAAAGAAATAAAATGTTTTTCTAAGTCATGATTAATCTTTTTCTCTACCCACTCTTCCATTTCTTTTTTGTGTTATGTAAGATACTCCAAAAAGGTAAGAGGGAGAGAAACGGCTCACAAAGCCAAAATTCTTTTTAGTGGTCAATGAAAGAGGAAGAGCTGTGGGCAAATTTAAGTTAAAATTTTCTGACTAAGGTTATTTATGAGAATAATTGCATACATTCTTGCAATATAAGCCACCTTCCCCAAACCAGTGGTTCCCAAACTTGGCTGTCAATTTGAAATGCCTAAGAAATTTTTATTTCTCCTTCACTGCTGAAAGAGAATTTCAGTGGATATAGAATTCTAGGTTAATGAGTTTTTCTTTTAACACTTTACATATTTGATTCCACTGTCTTCTTGCAAGCATGGTTTCTATAGAAAAGTCTGTGTAATTTTTATCCTGTTTCTTATAGGTAAGGTGTTTTATTCTGTCTGGCTTCTTTCAAGATATTCTCTTTGTCTTTGGTTTTCTGTAGTTTGAATAGAATATACTTACATGTAGATTTTTGGTATTTATCCATCTAGGTGTTCTCTGAGCTTCCTTGATCTGTTGTTTGGTTTCTGTTATCAATTTTGGCTTGAATCTGCACGTCAGGAAAGGTCTGTCTTTTTACTTATTGCTATTGTTCACCACTTCCCAGAATCTAACACACATAGGATGAAGTCCTAGATCAGTCACCATTTTCACATCAAGCCCTTCTGTTATGTCAGAGGACTTCAAAATCCATAAAAACAACTTGAGCTCTGTTCGCATAGATCTTTGACATTCTCAAATCCTAGAAACTTTACTTCTATTTCTCTTAAGCTGACAACCACATGGTTGCCCTCTTTATCTTACCTGATTTCAATAATACTTTGTGCTAGTGCTCACCCTGTCCTTGATGATAAACCCTCCCATCACTGTCATAATACTCTCTGGTGTCTTTCCTTTCTCCTCTTGCCGTTATTCTACTTCATGGACTTCTCTTTTTCCTTTCTCCCTAATGGTTTGTGTCTTCCTGTGTTCATCTTATTCCATTTGTCTTTGTGTTCTAAACACTTCCCATGGATATTTTCATTTACATTTTTGAATAAATTTAAATTCACCCATCAGTGAAACCAAATAACTGGTCCTCTGCTTTGTTTAAAAGTAGAGGTTTTACTACTTTTGTTATATATATAAATTACACACACACATACACAGGTGTATATATATATATATATATATGTATATGTATGTATATTGTACATGTGTATTGTATGTATATATGTATATGTATGTATATTGTATATGTGTCATAATTTGAATGTATGTAGTTGATTCTTAATATTTTTCTTTTCGATTAAAACTACAATAATTAAACTGGTACACATTTTTGTAAAAGTTTCAATCTTTATCAGATTCAAAAGGGGACTAACATCAAGAAAAGATCAAGCATCACTAGTCTAGGCAAGTAATATATCATCTCTTACTGACTGACTAAATTTTAATCATCAGTTTACTGTTCTAATGGGGAAGTATTAGGAGGTAACATTTATAGTCAAAGGAGAATTACAAATTGTCGATTACTCGCTGTTGTAACTGTGTAAAGATCTAACCTTCTAAATTATACAGTAAACTCTCCTATCTGACACCTTACCCTACAGAAAAACTAAAGTGTCTCACTTAGGTGTTTCACATCTTTATAATAACGCCCCTAAAATAAATAGGCTCAAATTGGGTTAACAACAGGTTCTGGTGCCTTACCCAGTTATCTGCATTTACAAACTGCCCAGATGATTCCGTTACAAATCATAGTATCACAGTCTGGGCCAATGTTAAAGATCTAGTAGGACTGATAGGCACCTGTTAAGTGAGAAAGTAATTCCTAGTCAAAACAGCTGGAAATTTGACTAAACATTTAATATATGAGTAACAGTTTTCTAATTGGCAAGAAAGTTGGAGGTTTTTTATTCTTTTTATTCTTGTATTGTTTTGTTTTTGCTTTCATTTACTGTTTAGCAATTTGGTTTTAAACTTTTTTAATTTTTAGTTTTTGTAGGCACACAGAAGTTGTATATATTTATGAGGTACATGAGATGTTTTGATACAGGCATGCAATGTGAAATAATCACATCATGGAGAATGGTATATCCATCCCTTCAAGCATTTATCCTTTGTGTTACAAACAATCCATTTATATTCTTTGTTATTTTTAAATGTCCAATTAAGTTATTATTGACTATAGTTATTTGAATCTAGATCCAAATGGGATGACTCTCTGGTAGCCATAGAATCATATCCTTCAATCGTCTTTGACATGATTATTATAAACGAGGCTTAGAGTTATTATATGAATATATGATCCATAAACCTTCCAAAAACTCTCATTACTTTTTAACACATTTCTATTTTATGAAAGAAATTATTTAATATTCAGCATAAGTAATCAAATTATAACAAATGCCTTCTAATACTTCTTTCCATTTTTTCTTAATAAGCACTCAAATCTTAATCTTTAAACAAGATTCAAATTATGATTGTATTTACAGAAAATAATTACAAATATGGGAGAACATAAAGTGTAGATTCTAGCACCAATCATGAGCCAGCTTATCTAGAGGACATACATTTGGAGAGTGGAGATGAGACATAACCTTAATTTTAGCCCTTAAGCACAGTAAGATGTTTAGTGGGCCATTATTTTCACAGTTCAGCAGTACTTTATTTTCTTTGCTTTATTTTCTTTATAGGGAACATTTTATGCACCTTATAAAAGTCTTTTTCCCTCTCCTCTTCTTTAAGCAAGGGTTGATAATTAAACATTGAATTTTAATTGAGTGTAAGAATATCCTAGTTCACTGAGATTGGAAGCTTTCATTTGCAAGGTCTTGTTGTAGCTTCAGGAAAACTTTTCTAACACTCTCCAGAATAATATATTGCTACTACTTTGACTTTATACACCAAACAACTCCATTAATTACCAGCAACCAGACTTCATTTCCTTGCAAGGTTTTCTGCACCTGGTTTGCAGACAGGATGTAGTAACAGAAGCCCACAGAGCACATCCAGACTGCTGTAGAGGCTAGAATATTGGCTACCCTCAACTAATTTTATGTGTCTGCGGAAAACAGGGCTTTGGATTTTTACCAGCTAAAGTTACTGTTCATTGTTTCTCTATTCAATACCAATTTTGCTGTGCACAAATCATAACAAGAAAAATGAATTTTCAAGATGTCGACCAAGTCATCACTTAATGGAAGTCCTGTTCAAATAATGCTGGATTCATATGTTGAATACATGTTGATTCATATATTGAATAGAGAGCATGCGGATTAACACTTATCAATAATTTGGAGCCCTATCATTGACTTTATCTATTAATAGCATGATATCTTTCTAGTAACAATTTCACAACGAAAGCTGAGGGCTCCTCTAAAAAAACAAACAAAAGATGCCTTAATATTCTGCATTCTTATTGGTAAATCTATGTCTGCCGTAGTTAGGGGTTGAAGGTTCTACTTAAAACCAGTCTTAAAATTTCTTCTCTGCATTTGACATAAGCTGTCTGTAATATGCCCAATAAATATTTGGGGAACAAATGATACTTCGTTTTCATTGTGTAATCAAACTTTTTTATTCCCATTTCTTTCACATTCATATGTTTTTCTATATTCAGGAGGGGTTCCTGACAAATAATTAACCACAAGAAGCATCTTTGGGTCTTACTTTCTTGGGATCTCTCCATTAAACCCTCCAAGTAAAAGTGTTGATGGTGCTCTAGTGAACTGTCCCAAGGCAGGGCTTGCAGGGTATGAGGAGCAAACTCTTAGCAACAGTGTGGACAGAGAACATTCCTCCACTTTGGCTCAGGGAGACCCTTTTGTAAAGATGCAGATGAAACAAAGGACTTGGCATATTTCCTCAAAAATCTTCTGCACAGATGAATTAAGACTGATAACTATAGACTCCTTTCAGGTACACTGAAAAAAAGCCTTACACCAACTTAAGCATTCCAAATTAAAGTGCAAAAAGATACAGGAACTCTTGGGCTTTATATGGTGCCTCTGAACCCCATGGACATCAATTTAGAGAGACCTGGGGATCGGGAAAAGCATCCCAAGATTGCCTCCAGGACTGCTGTGTGGCATCCCAGGAAACCATCAGCATCTTCCCATAATAATAGTACACTCTTTGGCCCAAATTTGTTTTACTTTTTATAACATAATAAAGAAATATGGAATTAGAATATCTGGAGTGATTGATTTTGTGAATGTGGAGATGGAAATAATAGAAATATGTAAAGCCAAGAAAAACTAAAAATTTATAAATTTTCTATAGCTTGACTCAAAGAAAGATTTAAGAGTCTATTTTAATTTTGTTCTGCCTAAAGTGAGAACAGATATAGAGAGAGAATTGTTGCTTGACTATAGGACAAAATGAAATCTACAACATTTCCTCTAATATTGATTTCATCATTAAATAATTGAAATTTTTCTTTCAGAGAACAGATTTGATAGGCATGTCAAATGATTTTTGCTAACTTTATCTTTTCATCTTGGTCTTCGTGGCAATTATTTCCAGACCATAATGTGGTTTCCTGCACAAAATTATACCCTTAAGCAAAGCAGATTTACATTTACTACAGGCCCAGGACAATAAAAAGGCAATAGCAGGAGAAATATGTTTTATATGTTCAGTTGACTTTACACAGAACTGGAAAGTATTGGTAAGTGGCACTTAGTTATGTTATCCTACTTTCTTTAATATATCTCAAAAATTGACAATCTGAATAGAAATTGCTAATTTCTGCAGTTATTTAGAGATAAAATAATTATTTCTATAATTATTTAAAGTCTTTTTTTTGTTTGTTTGTTTTTGTTAGTTTTTTTTTTTATTGCATTTTAGGTTTGGGGGTACATGTGAAGAACATGGAAGATTGTTGCATAGGTACACACATGGCAGTGTGATTTGCTGCCTTCCTCCCCATCACCTATATCTGGCATTTCTCCCCATGCTATCCCTCCCCAACTCCCCACCCCCCACTATCCCTCCCCTTTTTCCCCCGACAGACCCCAGTGTGTGATACTCCCCTCCCTGTGTCCATGTGTTCCCATTGTTCAACACCTGCCTATGAGTGAGAACATGCGGTGTTTGATTTTCTGTTCTTGTGTCAGTTTGCTGAGAATGATGGTTTCCAGGTTCATCCATGTCCCTACAAAGGACACGAACTCATCGTTTTTGATGGCTGCATAATATTCCATGGTGTATATGTGCCACATTTTCCCTGTCCAGTCTATCATCGATGGGCATTTGGGTTGGTTCCAGGTCTTTGCTATTGTAAACTGTGCTGCAATGAACATTCGTGTGCATGTAATAATCTCTCTATAATTCCTTCTCTTACAGTGTTTTTTATTTTTAACTTAAATGTCTTTAAACATAAAATTGATAGTAATTTAGAGATAGATAAAAATATAAATAAACTAGACATGGGTAATCATAATTTCTTTCTTTCTTTTTTCTTTTTTTTTAGATGGAGTCTTGCTCTGTCACCGGCTGAAGTGCTGTGGTGTGATCTCAGCTCACTGCAACCTCCGCCTCCCAGGTTCAAGCGATTCCCTTGCCTCAGCCTCCTAAGTAGCTGGGACTACAGGCACGGGCCACCATGCCTGGCTAACTTTTTGTATTTTAGTAGAAACGGGGTTTCACTATGTTGGCCAGGATGATCTTGATCTCCTGACTTCGTGATTCCACCCGCCTCGGCCTCTCAAAGTGCTGGGATTGCAGGCATGAGCCACTGCGTTCAGCCATCAATTCTAATTTCTTTAGCAATATGGGGCTTGTATTTGTTTACTATCATTCAGTTCAGAGATCTTCCTATTGATGATATTGTATCTATGCATTAGTTACCTACTGCTATATGATAAATTACTCCAAAGCCTGGCTGCTTAAAACAAAAAACAGTAATTGAATTATAGTTTCAATGGGTCAGAAATTCATGAGTGGCTTTGCAGAAAAGTTCTGACTCAAGTTATTTCATGGGATGACATTCAAGAGGTCAGCCAAGGTTGCAGGCATCAGAGGGTGTGGCTGGAGTTAAGGGATTTGCTTCCAGAATAGCTTACTCTCACGTCTATTCTCAAGGACCCTCAGTTCCTCACTGGCAGGAAGCCTCGAGTCCTTGCCACACAGGCTTTTCCAAAGGGTTTCTTGATTTTCCTCACAAAATGTCAGCTGTCTTTCCCAAAATCCAGTAAGCCAAAAAGGCAAAAGGAAGCCACAAATGCAAGTGATTAAATTTATCTGAGATCCTAGGACATCCATCTTCCTTTGATTCATGTATTTTAATATTTTTCTTAAATCTTTCAATAATATTAGTTTGATGCAAAAGTGATTGCAGTTTCTGCAATTGAAAGTAATGGATAGATACCACATCATGATTGCTGATTGGATTTCGTATTCTCTCTAAACACTAAGAAAACACAGAATAACATGCATAGGAGCGATCTCATAAAATCTGCAAATAGAAATTAAATCCAAATTACATAAAGAAGTTGCTTTCATTTGAATTCTAATCTGTCTCCTCGTTGCTATTAGCCTTTGGTTATGTCACTAAATAGTAAGATGCGTGATACATTGTCCGAATTTACTCATATAAAAATAACATCTCGGCTAGAAATGCCATATGTGTACCATACATGTAATACAGATAATAAAGAAGTGTAAAGAGAAGACATTAGTACAGTTCCTCAAAATCTTATTGGATGACTGATTCATTGGTGTTACCTCTTTTTTGACAAGAAATTATCAGAGGAAATGTGGAGCCTGGGTTGGTTTTGTTTCCTCAGGACTGACTTTCTAGTTGCACTCTAACATATTACATCTCCAGAATGACAACGTCTCTTGATGGAATTAAATAGTGCCCCCCACCACCCAGGAAATGAAAGTAAGAAACACGTAAACAGTGAAGTCAAACGCTTTATTATCCTAAGGTCTGCCCTTAGCAATAGATGGTTGAGGAATACACAGCTTTAAATTAGAGACAGACATCAGATTGAAGGGAAATACAATGAGTCTAAGCACAAAAGATGGTAACCAAGCCCCGCAAAAGACTTTAGCATGGATAAGCTAGGGTCATATGGAGCAATGAATGTATTATTTACTCATTGTTCATTCATTCATTTTTTTTTTTTTTTTTTTTGCATTTCTCCCACAGCATCAGGTAGGAGAAATGGAAAAAAAAAAGGGTGTTGGAGAAGAGGCAAAGTTTTTTTTTTTACCTTTATTAGAATTTGCCTCCAGTACAGAAGAATACTGATATTACAGAACACCAAATGCATACAGAAAGATACTTTCAAAATAGAAGAGGCAGAACAGAGCCTTGGGGTTATAGCCAACTCAGCCACCTAAAGTAAAGAGTGGAATTAGAGGTGAATACAAGCTTGTACTGAAGTAGCTCTAGGCCCCCCATTAAGATGGGGGTCTGGTAGAAGGAGGCTAGTAGGAAAGGAAGGGCCTTGGGGTATAGGGTGGCACAAAAATCCAGGAACTCCCAAATAGCATCAGGTGGTCGAAATAGAGCAAAGAAGATAGGGGGGAACAGGGCCTAGGCAAACTCGTTCACAATTACATTCTTCCACTTTTTATTTCCCAAGAAATGAATGACAGAGTACCAAATTCACTAAATTCACCTTACTGTCACAAAGAAACTCATCACAAGAAGATCACCCATTAATCAAGAAAACATGTGTCAAACTTTAATTCACCCCAAAGAGAGAAATTATGGGATTCATAAGGCCAAAGTGGCTTTACTAAAATCCTTAATTTGCAAAGTTCCAAATATAGAGTTACATTAATGTATATAGCATATTACCAGATAGTAATTGAGCTACTCTTTTGCCTGTATTCTTACTTCCTTATGACTTGAAAGTTATGAGAAGAAAGTAATGTTAATGCTACCTTGGGCATTTGTAGTGGGAGGCTAAATAAGTGTGTGTGTGGGGGTAAACCATGCAGCAATCAAGGATGTGGCTCAAAATACAGAGGTGGAATAAATTGAAGAGCCAAGTAGCTCTACATCTGTGGTTCTATTGCCCACATTAGAGTAATAGTTTACATAAACAGTGCACTTTAAATCTTTTGAAGTACTTCCACATATTTTCCATATTCCATTTTATATCCTTACAACAGTCCTGGAGTAAGTTGGGAAGGTATAATTATGTCTGTTAGTTTATTTGTAGAAATAAGACTCACAAAGGATATACGACTTGTAGAAGTGACAGGGCAATGGCATACAAATGCCCAGAATCCCAGTCTGGTGTTTGTCTCCCCTAGACCAGCACTCCTAGAACTTTAACACTAATCCCTGGGAATCTTGTTAAACTGTAGATTCTAAGGCAGTAAGTCTAGAGATGGTTCTGAAATTCTGCCTTTGTAACAAGCTACCAAGCAATATCAATGCTGCAGGTCTGCAGTTCTAAACCAGACACCATCTAATTCAATAATCTCCTGATTTCAATGACTGTATATCAATTTTTTTATACATTTATACAACCGTTACATTTATACGTTTATACAATTGTTTTTATATATAGACTCAAAGTCCTAACCTCTGGGATTCAGTAAGTCTAGGATAGGTCCCTGGCATGTGTCTATTTTTTTAATTTCCAGAAGTGATTGCATTCATATCCAGGGCTGAGGACTTTTGCACATTAAGAGGTTACAGTACCTGTAATGTACATTTTTATAAATTTAAAGTGAGAGGTTTTCTGTTGAAATTATATTGACTTTAGTTCCATCCTAACTCACAATAAGGGAACTGTTTATAGAATATTGAAACTGATTTCTTCCAGATTTCTATCCCTCATCTTTTGACTTTTATTTCTCTAGTTCCTTGAGTAAAAAGTATTGTAGCACTCCATAATGTCACAGGATGTCAGTTTCACCCATTTTTGTTTAAAATAACATCACTTATAAATTTCAGTCCCTATTTTCTTTGATCTTTTAAAATGTCTATGCTTCTCGGTAAATTTATTGTCAGGTGTAGTTTTCATAAAAAGGCACATTTTAGAGGTCTGTACAGAGATAAGGAGGAAGCGTTCAAGATATAAAAATCATCTCAAGAATTAGATTTTGGAAGGAGAAAAAAACCTAACCCCTGAATGACAATTAAATAAATGGCAACCTTATTGCCACAGTTAAGCTTCACAGTGAGCACATGACAAAAACTGAGATAACAACTAGCATTGATAGAAGGTGTTAGGGATGATGTGCCATGCTGGTTTTCCAGTGGTCTTTGGAAGTTTGATAATCCATCAAGGTATCTACCAGATTTTGCACTCCTGATCTGAAGGATGGGTTAAGAGCAAACTGAGGATCCCTATAGCTTTCTTTTCTTTGTAAAGATGACCTTGGCTTTCAAATTGCTAAACTAGATGTCATTGTATTTCCACTGTAGCCAATGTTTACTTCTCAGATAAAAGCAAACAAAGGTAGTGGCCACAGGGTGGTCAGAATTTTGCAAAACCAATCCAATAAATTTTTAGTTCTTCCCTCCTGTACAGCCTTTCCATCTAGAAATTTCAATTTCTTTAGGCCTTTAGTCCTAGTAGGGTAATGTCCCCAGAGAAGAAAGGCTGTCTCAGTTTACAATGCTTTTAACGTCACAGAAATTTTTTCACAATACACTCTGAACCAAAAAAAAAGCCAGTTGAATTTATTAAGCAGTTAAGTACTTAAATCCTCACACTTTAGTGCCTGCTGAACACTATTCCTAAATGATTTTCATGTGCTCCCTGCTTTTTATCATTACAAAACCCAGCTTCATAGATATAATGTAATCAAATAGACCACAAAAAAAACCTAAGGTTGAAAGCATTAGTAATTCTGTACATCCAAAAGACGTTACTTTAGTTCCCTCGAAAGTTTACAATATTTAGTGATGTCCCCCCATATCTGCTGAGACACCCCATAAATCCTCAGCCCCAACTGGAGAACCATTGCTCTAGCACCCAAATTAGAAGCGTAAGACCCAGAATTCTGCTCCTGGCGGTTAAACCTTCTAGCCATGTCTTGTGGAGGAAGTCTCTAAGCTTCAATGTCCTCATCTGAAAAATAGTTTTCAGCTTTCTAAGAGGGAATATACTTGTATTAGTCCGTTTTTACACTGCTATAAAGAAATACCCAATGCTCGGTAACTTAAAAAGGAAAGAGGTTTAACTGACTCACAGTTCCACGCAGCTGGGGGAACCCTCCAGAAACTTATAATCGCGGCAGAAGACGCAGGCACCTCCTTCACAAGGCGGCAGGAGAGCGAAAAGTGAGGCGCTAAGGGGGAAGGGCTTCTTATAAAATCATCAGATCTCGTGAGAACTCACTCACTATCACGAGAGCATCACGGGGAAAAAGCGCCCCCGTAATCGTCACTTCCCTCCTTAGGTATTTGGGGATTATAATTCAAGATGAAATTTGTGTGGGAACACAGAGCCAAACCATGTCAATACTACTGTGTAAGTAGAAAATAACTATACTAACAAAAGCTGTAGAATGAACTCTTAAACTCACGCCTGTAATTCCAGCACTTTGGGAGGCCGAGACGGACGGATCACCTGAGGTCGGGAGTTTGAGATCAGCCTGACCAACATGAGGAAACCCCCAACTCTACTAAAAATACAAAATTAGCCAGGTGTGGTGGCGCATGCTTGTAATCCCAGCTACTCAGGATGCTGAGGCAGGAGAATCGCTTGCACCTGGGAGGCGGAGGTTGCGGTGAGCTGAGATCGTGCTATTGCACTCCAGCCTGGGCAAAAGAGCGAAACTCAGTCTCAGAAAAAAAAAAAGAAAGAAAAAACCTGAGTCTGTCCGGTATAGTGAATTTCAGATTTTTGCCTTTAGAAAGTAGAAATCCTTCTGTAAGTGAAATACCACCAAGAGGAAAAACACATATGTGTGAGATTCGACATAGGGATATTCCAGCTGGAAAAGCAGACTGGTCATTTCCCTCAGGCCCATTCCTTGCCGTTTTCATGCTTTGCTCCGTTTTCCAAGCGGCTGAAACTCTTTCTGTTTCCCATAATACCTTGCAAATTGGCTTCTCACTGGGCTCATCTTGCAGGCTATTGCAGGGAGAGTCCATCTGAGAGCCTATCAGATGCTCTTCAGTAGTCCTGTTTTTAGTCTCCCATGAAATGTCCCCTCCTACAAGATTTCCGTTTCCTCAGCTTCTCCTCCCTTTTTTCCCTCCAGCCCTATGGGTAACAGTGATTTTCTGTGGTTGCTTATCTTGCACTTGCCTCAACTTCTCCAGGTTGCTCTTTCAAGCTCTTCTAACCTATAGCTAATTTTGTATATTAAATTTCCCACACTGAATTTCTGGCAGTTGGTTTTATTTTTCTGACTGTACCCTGACTGATACTAAGGTGAGAATAGCCTAGAGCCCTGCGTCTCGACCCCAGGTTTCCTGACACGAGGTTCCTTAGGTACATCTGAAAAACCATTAAGGCTCATTCCTCATTCTATCACTAAATAGTTGTATGATATTGGGAGAGTCATATAATATCTCCAAGCCTCACTTTCCTCACCATTTAGGAGTCAGACTCACCTTTACCTTTCATAATAAATGAAAAAATTTTTGGACAATTTAAAGTATTACACAGATTTTTTATTTATATCTCAGGTCTGTGTAAATTTGGATGAACTAGAAGATAGATATAGATATTTAAGAAATATAGATATAAATGATATAAATATATAGATACAGATAAAGTGTTAGTTTCTCAGGGATGCAAAAAAATATGCCTCCTTCTCCCTAGCTTTTAAGATAGAAAATTTTAAACTGTTCCTTTAAACAGTTGTGAGATTAAATGAGGATTCATAGATTTATGAATCTATATCATATATATATGATATATATATTATATATATATATAAATCTATATCAGTTGTAGCAAAGTTATAACAGATCTTAGTTATAGCTTCTGATTCATGTTGTTTCTATTCAGATCTTGTTGTTTATGCTTAACAACCCACACTGGAATTGTACTCATTCTTTCATGTATTGTGGTTTCAGCACTTCCAGAGTGGTTTTAGGCAGTCCCAATCCAAGTTTTAGGTACATGTGCTCTGAGATAATTAACTTTGGTTGCAAGGAGGATGCATACATATGAAAGAAGTTGGAATTAGACAATTATGGTTTGAGAATTGGTGCTCCAAATAGAAAAGTTGAAATGTGTATGTTTGTAAATAATTATGGTCTAGTGTGATTTTTTTGATTTTTCCCCCCCCAAAAAAATTCAGTTTCATTTTCTGGCTTCCTGGAAAATCAACTCAGTCTGGTGGCAAGAAGACATTTGGGTCAATGTCACTACCACACATCGTCTAACCCATGACTGAGAGTATTGATTAAACAGACTGTCACAATATTTAATACATTGCATTGTGATTGCCTCTTTACTAATCAGCTTGACCCACCAACTATTATAAACTTGAAGGGAAGTAGGATTAAGTCCTTTTCATCATGCAGTTTCAGTGATAGCACAGTGCCTGCCACATGGGAGGTTTTCAAAAACACATGAGATGAATTAATTAATAAGTGCCAGGCTGGATTCAGGCCAACTGATACCTTCAGCACAGTCTGACAACAGTGCCCTCTCAGCCTTTCCATTGCTTAAAGAAATATAAAAGCTTAAGGATCCTTTACAGCCACTGTGTTTACAATGGATGGAAGCAAAACTCTTAAGCCCTGAGACAGAAACAAATGCAGTATCTGACAAAACTTTCAAGTCAAACTTCTAAACTTGATCACTCACCATGCCAAAAACAATTTTTTTTAATAATTCAAATTGAAGTCAAACATGACAGATAAATATTTTTTATTAAAAAAATAGACTAAAGTTAAGAGAGGCAGTGAAATACTTATGGCCATGATAATTGAGGTCAGGTCAGGGAGACTCTTTAGTACCCTTTCCTCTTGGTGCACCTGTTTACTTTGCTAAATGATTAATCCAGAGCTGAATGAATGGCAAAAATGCAGAGCTGATTGATATTAAAGTCTACCTTCCATGTTCTTCTGATTCTCCTATACTAATGTAAGCCTCACTCCATAGTTCCATTCCATGACTCTTCTTATTCATATGTTGAATTGGGACAACCCCATTTTCCTAGTTCTATGAGATCACATCTGACTCAGGTTTTTCTTGTTCTAGTGCTTTGCATTCTTACTACTCAAGTCTTCACCACTCAAAATTGATATTCTCTCATCACCTAGCAAATCATTTTTGTTGCCTAATGTGTACAACACTTTGTGAAAAGTATCATGAAACTGGAATATAAAGGAAAGGAAAACAGAACTACTATGGAATATTTCACAGTATGACTTCAATTAATTTACTCATTTTTCTATGAATGAACATTTAGGTTGATTCCAGGTGTTCACCATTGGACAAACATTGTTACAATAAATATTCATGCAAGCAACTCTTAAAACACATGTGCAAGAGTCTTTCGAAAGCATATACTTAGAACTGAAATTTGTAGATTTTAAAGGACATGAAATATTCAACATTGTTATCATCAAAATTTCTCCAATTGGTTTTTACCAAATTCTACTTCCATTAAGTAGCATATGAAATTCTCCACGTCTCCATATCTTAGTAACATTTGATGACATAAGAATTTTTCTTTGACAATCTAATGTCTGTAAAATAGTATATCTCCTTTGTTTTTATTTATAGTTCCTGATTATTTGTGAAGTAGCATATTTCTTAAGTTTATTGGTTGCTCTTCTCCTAAGAATTGCATATTACACCCTTTACATATTTTTTCAATAATTTCACTTACTGTTTTTATATTGATAGTAGATATTTTTTGTGTATCCTAGATAATATCGTGCTGGCTAGATGAACTTCAAATAATTATTGTTCATCTTTTAATTTTATGAAGTCCATGGTTGTTTAGAATATTTTTACTTTCATATAGTCAAAGTTTCAATATTTTATTTTATAGTTTGAAAGTCTTGTATCTTCTCTGAGATTGTCCTCTATATTTGATTCTAAAAATCACCTGTATTTTTCTTTGTATAGTGTGACATAAGAATCAAATTTCTTTTCTTCTATATAAACAACTGATTTTTTTCACAGAACTATTTGTTGTCATTGCTTTATAATTCTGTCTCTATTCTTTTTTTTTTTTTTTTTTTTTTTGAGATGGAGTCTTGCTCCATCTTCCAGGCTGGAGTCCAGTCATGAGATTTCAGCTCACTGCAACCTCTGCCTCCTGGGTTCAAGCAATTCTTCTGCCTCAGCCTCCCAAGCAGCTGGGATTACAGGTGCCCGCCATTATGCCTGGATAATTTTTGTAGGGTTTCACCATGTTGTCCAGGCTAGTCCTGAACTCCTGACTTAAGGTGATCCACCCACTTCTGCCTCTCAAAGTGCTGGGATTACAGGTGTGAAACGCCACATTCAGCCTAATCTATTCTTAAAAGTAGTCGCCTAGATAATAGTAGCACATTCTAACGGGAATATTCTCTTTTAAGTTATCTTTTTGATCAACAGTAGCTACAGGAAACTTAAGGTACAGCATGTGTGTATGTGTGTGTGTGTTTGTATTCCAGAGGCATTAAATTCCTGGAAATCTTGCTTTTAAAATATTCACTATGAAATAGTCTCAACTAGAGAACAAAGGGAGAAGAAAAGAATATTAAAGATAGATGGGCACTTTTTATATTACTAGGCTATAGACATCATCCCCAGCCACATCCTGAAACCTAGGACCACTCTGGCATGACCAGAGTCTCCAACTCCTGTTGTGCAGAGACCTCAGACTTGTGGTGAGGCTCTGAAATTTGTCTCTATGATCACATCTTCAACCTGAATTTGTCATTAGCCTATAACCCAGGATGCAGCTCAGCCCTTTTCTGGGAGTAAATAAGAAAGGGATATTTTGAAGTCACCAGCATGTCTCCACTTTCAGGGTGACAAGGTCCACTATCACTTCATTGGCCTCTGGATGGTAGACCACTGAAGTGTTTCACTGAAGGAAGGTGACCATGTACTGAATGGACTTGTTTCTTCTGGGAGATATTATATCATCTATTGGGGAAAAAGAAATGACCCAGCACAAACTAACTAACAAACATCACGGGTAAGCATCTCTGAGGAGCCGATGTACTCAGTACAGGTGAGCAATAGTGATAGATAGCTCATATAATAGCCTTCTTGTATAATGGGGGTGAGGGGGAGCTACAGAATTTCTGCTTAAAAGAAATTCTGGGCCCAGGTGGTAAGAGCACACATATAAAAGCAGCAATTTCTGGGCTTTTTCACTTTAACACTCCTGTAATTTAAAAAGAATGTAATGCATTTTATTTTCAAGACCTGGAAAAACAAAAGTCCTCTTAAGCTGAAAACAAATGCTTCAAGTGTTTGCCTGAAGCCATTCTTTTTATTGGGGGAGTTACTGCCCCTTGAGAAATAGGGATTTATAATGGAAAAAATGAAACAACATCAACCATAACAGAGCTCAGAAAATAAATAATAAAATCTCTGTTAGTGCCTGACATTTTATATTTCTCCTGCCTTTTATCCAAAATAAGACAGTTGCTTAGGAAGTAAATAAAGACCAGGCTGATCTGCCCACAGTAGTGCATTCCCATTTGAATGTTCCTCAGATGAAAGATCAAGAATTTAATAAGAAAGACAAGCATGCATTTAACACAGTTCTTTTACTTACTTTACCTTTATTACCCTTAAGGGAAAATGGTCCCTTGGCATATGTTAGATTTCCCTTAATTTCAATCCCCCATACAAATGCAGCAGAAACCCTTTCAAAAAAGTCTCCATTAAGGACAGGATTATGCTTTTCAGCTGAACCCACCAATCTGAGGAGGAAACAGCATGGTTCTCAGGGCCCAAATCTTCCCACAGTAGAGGTTTTGCATATGGAATTTCTCCATGGGGACTTCTTGCAACAAAGTACCTCTAAACACAGTAAATAGAAATAAGTACTCAGTTACCCTCATGAAGTTGAGTACCAAGGACATGGTAGTACATATGACACTGTCCTTGTCCCCAAGGAACTCCTATTCAAGGAAGGCAGAGCCAGTAATTAAACATGATTTCTGACAATTATTAAACACTGATGTGTGCTTTTCACTAGGCTTAACTTTTCACATGCATTGTGTCCTGTAATCCGCATATGAACCTCAATGAGATCGGGTATTATCACCACTTTCTAAGATGTGAAAGTGATGAATGAGCTTCCAGGTATGAATGAGCCTTTCCAGAGTCCACTGGGCAGGAACAGCAACCCAGGAGGATATGCTGCTTCCTTATCTGGGTACCCAGCTTGTAGGAGTTTGATACACTATATTAGGTCCACAGAGTAAAATGTTTACTAGTAAAAATTGACCCTTGTCATTTTTAATTGAATGTTATAACACCAACAGCTATCATTGGTTTTTAAATCTTCACTTCCTCTCAGTAAAATGTGGTAATATAAATATGTTGAAGCTTTACACAGTGCTGCTAGTAGGGCTTATGCTAGGGCATCCTCTCAAAGGCAATTCTAATAGACCATGTTTAATAAGTAGTATCCCTTAGAGAAATCCAAAACAAGCTGACTTTACTCTGACTTTTACACAAATAAATTCATATTAATAATAAGATAATGGCAATCTGTGTTACGATAAGGTAGTGGCAATGATCCTATCACTCACAAAGTGATTTCCTCTATCTCTCATACTCTCTCCTTTATAATCTAGAGGTTTCTCTACCTTAACGTAGGCTATTTGCATAAACTTAAATCACTTAAATTAGTAGTAGAACTTGCTCCAGCATCACCTTCTAAATTATTGTATTGCTATGTTTATAAATTGTTTTAGAACATATATCACATTTTAACTTTTATCTGGTTATCTTTAGTACTCCTCTTATTCCTCTATTAGATTTTAGGCTCTTTGAAGGTGATGGGCACAATGTTTTACTGATTGCTCAACCTTGGATAGTGCTGGGTATCAGACAAGGTGCCCAACTAAAGATTTGAAATGTAATTTTTTAGAAAATTGTTTTTGTATTGAGAATACTTAGTAGTCTTAAAATGATCTCACAAACATTCCAATAATATTTGCATTATCTTGACTAAATATATAGAATTTTTAAATGTCTTATCTTTCTTCTCTCTCTACTCATACTTCTTGCCTCAGAGGTAGCCAATATTATGAGTTTACATAAATCTTTCAGCCCTTTATCTGTGTATTCACCTGGACATATATGTGATAGCATCAATAAGCAAAATAAAAAGTACTGAGTAATCACTGTGTGCCTCACACTGTGCTAATTATCACATTACATATTTTAACTTATAATTCACATAACAACTCTACCAGGTACATCCTATTAATACTCTCATGTTGAACCTAAGCAAATTGAGGTGCTGAAAATTTATGTACCTTGCCCAAGGTCCCTTCAGTAGTAAGTAAACAGAATTCAACCAGTCTGATGCTGAGCTCAAGTTCTTAATCATGAGCAGACTATTTTTTAACTACAACAGTTTCCTATACCTATGATAAAACTTATATTGGAATAGGCTTCTAAAAATTTTTAATAAAGAAATGTTTAAATACATAACAAGAATAAACAAAATAGTAAAATGAACCCTACATATTCATTGCCCAATTTCAACAATTGTCAATTCATGGCTCAATCATGCTCTAACCATACCCTGCTTTACTCTCTCCACTCTGGATTATTTTGAAGGAGATGCTTATACATCGTATTATTCCATATGTCTTAGTTCATTTTCTATTGTTATAACAGAATACTTGAGACTAAGTAGTTTGCAAAAAAACAGAAATATATTTCTTATAGTTCTGGAGGTTAGGGAAGTTCAAGAGCATGGTGCTGGTAACCATGAGGAGCTTCTTCCTGCATAACATGGCAAAGGGCATCAGAGAAAAATAGGTCAAGAGAATGTATGTCAGCTCAGCTCTCTCTTCCTCTTGTAATGAAGCCACCAGTCCCATTATGGGGCTCCACTGTGATGACCTTATCTAATCTAATTATCTTCCCAAAGTCTCCACCTCCAATCAACATATCAGTTTGAGAATTTAATTTTCCACATGTGAAATCTGGGGGACACTTTCAAATCATAGCATCATACATGTATAATTCAGTATGTATCTCTAACAGATAAGGTTATTAAAAATCATAACCATGACACCATTATCCCACTTAAAAAATTAGCAATAATCCCCTTATATCTTCATATACTTAATAAGTATTCAAATTTCTCTGATATTTCTCAGAATTTTTGACAGATTGTTTAAATCTGTATCTCAGTAAGGTCCATATGGTTTAAGAATCTCTTTAATCCACAAATTATTCCTTCCTCTTCTTTTGATTTCTTTTCAATGTGTTTGTTAAAGATACTATCTTCTTGGTCTTATAGTATTTCCCAGGGTAGACTTTGATTATTACATTCTTTTAAAAGAATCATTACATTTATTTTTACTTGATTTTTTGTTGAGAGATATCACAAGTATTGTTGTGGACTTCTACCAGGAGGCACATAATTTCTGATTGCCACCTTGTTATGCAGCCATTGATATTCATCTCCTAGCCACTATTTTATCAGAGATTACAAAATGCTGATATTATGATTTTATAATTTATTCTGCATTTATTGCTTGAAACTTTTCTGGAGGGAATATTTTCTCAATAACTAGTTTATTACCCTGTAGCAGTTTCTGTATTAAAGACAGAATAAAATTTTAATTCTTCATTTTATTTGCCAGTTTTCTAAATAATGAATTGGTTTCCTGGCATGACTAAGTTAAAGGTTGAGTATCATTTGGTATTACTATGAGCTTATAGATTTAAGCATCTTTGATATTTAAAAACCACTGCAATCATTTTTTAATTCATGCTCAGAAATTTCCAGCTTTGACCAAGGACATCTCCTCAAATTGTCTCCTTTTGACAATTTGTCTCAGTCATCATTGATAACTTTCTTGCTGACTGATGTGACAAGATGATGCAGTAAGATATTTAGAGACTAGAATATGTATCCTAGTGTGCTTATTTCCACTGCGATGGCCATGATGTCTATATTTTTTCAGTAGACAAGAGTTACGTGTCCTATTTGTTTTGAAGCTAAAATACATTTTGTTTATTCTATTAAAATGTATTTTATTAAAATGATACATCTAATTCAAATATAAGATAATAGTTTTTACTTAATCTTTTTGATATTATATCTCCTTTCTCCCACACCAAAAACTAGATTTCATAAACATCAACATAACTCTTTTGTTTTATTCTATGCCATGTACATGACAATCTTAGAAAAATACTGTGGTAAATTATTTGTATTAATTGCCCCAGTTTTTCACCACTACTCACATCTACACACCTTGCTATGTAAACCTGTAGTGTTTTTTCATTCTTATTTTGGCTCTGCCAAATGACTTGCCATGGCCAACAGGATTTCAGCAACCATGAAACAAGAAGGAGAAAAAAAAAACTTGCATGTTTTGGCTTGCTCTCTTGCATTCTAAAGTTACCACAAGAACAATGCTTGGACTACTTTGCTGGAGGTACCTGGGGCCAAAAGACATAAAAGATATAAAAATACAACCATATTGGCCCTGCTGTGTCTCTCAGCCAAATAATTCTAGATTCGCTGACAGCCAACTAACTCCTAGATTGAGCCCACCAAGATGAGCAGATCTATCTCGCCAACCTAAAACTGACTGCATACACATCAACAAGACCAGACCATATCAGCTAGACTCTGCAGAATTGTAAGCTAAATAGATATTTATTATTGAGAGTGATTCAGCAAGATGGAAGAACAAAAGGTCTATGCCTCAGAACCCCTCACAAAAAAAAAAATACACAGACAAAAACACCTTTATGAAAATTTTATAACTTGAAGGTAAGACTGAAGTGCCCCACTTGGAGCTCAAAAACCAAGAAAAGCCACATTAGAAGAGTAAGAGAAATAGTTTGACTCTTACTGCACCAGGCCTCCACAGGCTGCACAACACCACACCAAGGAGAAACTCCTGGACCCACAGTACTTCAGTAGGGAAAAGAGATCTTGAATTGAACATCCAGACTTCCCAGCATTCTGGGGTACTTCTCCAGAGGTCAATGTCTACTTTTTCTTTATGAAACGGTAGTAAAATTTGCAGGGACACACCACCTGGAGTCAGGTAGAAACAAAGGGGGGGCAGGGCTCACAGTTACCAGCATGTGTATCTTGATGTTGGCACCACATCCCTGCCAGTGGCCTTACCCCATTAGAAAGCCAGCCAGAGGCCCCACATATATGTAGAGCCAAGCTGGTGATCCCATCTGGTCAAAGAGCACAATCAGCTGTTCTCTGTGGCTGGGGCTCCCAGCTAGCAGTCTAATCCAACTGTGGAACTTAAGTTTTCCATTTGAGATATTCTTTGAGGTTCTACATACAGCAAAACTATTGATGCCAGCTAGTTTAAAGAACCCCACTGATGTCAGCTAATCTGAAGGATCCTACAAGGGGCTGACTCATAAAAAATGCAGCTTCCACATCCTGATGATTTCATTCCCTTTACCCAACCTATCAACAACCCCAAATTTTCATTCCCTCACCCTCCATGATCCCCTTAAAAACCCTGGCCCAGAACTCCTCCTCCGGGAGATGGATTTGAGGGGCTCTCCCCATCTCCTTACTTGGAATCCTTCAATTAAATTATTTCTCTCTAACAAACCCTGCTCTCTTGGTGTATTAGTCTGTTACGATGTATTAGGCATACAAACCTGTTGGTCCTTTAACAGTGTAAACTGATTTGATTGTGGTAATCACTTCACATGTATATATATTTCAAATCACCAAATTGTATACCTTAAGGATATACAATTTTACTTGCAAATTATACCCCAATAAACTTGGAAAACTATTTATTTATGTTTGTGTTTATTACTAAACAGTTTGTAGTGAAAGATAGCTTCTACAAACAAGGCAATATGATTACTGAAAAGAGTTTAAGAGTATTTTGCAAATCTTTTTGTTCATGTACTCCAGTAGATATGTGCAGTCACATTATGTATTTTGAAGATACGTGAGTGGTTGGTTGTGTTTCGTGTGGTTATCCACCTACTTGATACAAAGTTCACAAATCTCATTATGCCTTCAAGGATTAATTTTCTTTTCATAATAATGTAAGGTAATCCATAAAACATTGTGTATTCAGACACACACAACTTATATCCCTATCCTTCTACACTATTTTCTCTCACCCCAATAGATAATTATTATTTTAGATTTGGTTTATCTTATTTTTAAAAATAAATAAATAAATAGACTTAAATACATATATGTTACTCCCCCTTTCTAATTTAAAGTAGCAGAAAAGCAAGAAAGGCCACACCGACATTGGTTTATGCCATGTATTCAAAGCAAAAATGTTATAAACTAGCTATGCTCCTTGACAATAATAGTAAAATTAAAATTACCACATTTAGTGACAATTATGAGCCAGACATCTTCAGAACAGTACTTAAGTAAACTACCACTCAGAGTGTTAAGTAACATATTCTAAATTACCCAGCTAACAAGCAACAATGTGGGGTGTGTAGGAGATCTGTGCTCTTCCTAGTCTGATGTACACTCTGTCATTATACCCTAATGCTTTCTAAGTTGTACTGTACTGTCAAATAATATGAAGGGATCAGAAGAAACGATCTTGAAAATTAGCTTGAAAATTCTATTATTCTATGACAGTTTATATTTTAAATTCAAAATAAAATGATAGTGAAAATTGATTAGGAAGATGACATTCTTCACTATTTACAGATTGCAGAAAGTTTTTAATTACTTCACAGATAAGTTTCATAAGCATAATATTAGTATTTTGTTTTTATTATACTAAACACTGGTGCTTTGGGAATGAAGAATTCCTTTGACCCAAATGATAGAAACTCAATTCAAACTGAATTAAACTAAATAAATAAATAAATATGGAAAGGAAAGTATTTATAACGAAAAGCCCAGGAATAGTTATCTTCAGATGTTTCAGATTACCTAGTTGGATGAAGGTACTCAAATGATATTATTAACAGTCGTCCCTCTACTTCTACAGCTCTGCTTTCCTTTGGTTTGTACCCCTTTCTAGGTCATTTTTTCCCCCTTGCAAGAACATCTTCCGAAAACTTATCAGTCTGATGGAAATAACTTTTTAAAAAATCAATGATTCAATCAGAAGTCCCAGAATCAAGTACCATTAACCTGAGATGGATCTCACTGCAATCAGAGAAATGATATGTTCTGATGAAAGAACCTTAGGCATATAGCAACCCATAGATCCAAGTGGAAAGAGTAACCCCATCTAAACCACATGGGCTGAGAATGGAAGAATGGTGATTCCTCAAATGAAAATCAGAGATTTGTTTCCAAAAGAGAAGTAGTTAGATTCTGTACAGGCAAACACAACTAATGTACTTCACAAAAAAGATAAGAAAAGAGCAGGGTATGCTTAGGATTAGTGAGTAGGCACAGTGATGTGGAATATCCATTAATACTCTTCATAATTATTTGATGTTCCTGAGAAAGAAATTTGGGTAAAAAAAAAATAGAAGAAAACCAGATGGTATTATGAAATCATACTAGTTAAACCAACGATCACTTCATACTCCTAACTACCTATTAAGGCACACGAAGCACTCCTTGAACTACAGAATGGTTCGATCTCAATTCAATGCAGAGGTTGAGCAGTTACTAACAGAAAGAAACAGTTTTCCCACTTCTTAATTCCAAGGAGCATAGAGGGACTGCTGTTAATGTTGGGGAAGAAGAAAAATGGGAATAAGTTGTTGGTTTTCTAAGATTACATTTTTCTTAAAGAAGTCTCTTCACCTGTCCCCCCATATATTTTTCTTGAAATTCCCTGACTTACAAATTGTTGAATGAGATGCTAATCAAAGAGCTTTGAGTCTTTCTAAGAAAAGTCTCTAAATATAACAAAATCCATGTTAAAAATATTAACACTTAGAAATGTAGTTATTTAGATATTTACACCACAAGAAAATGAAAAATAATTTTTCAGTCGTATTTAACAGATTAAGCTCCTTGATTTCAAAATAATCAACAACCCTTTTGTGATTGGCATTTTATTAAATTAAAATATATTCTACTTTACACACCCACTATAGTATATACTCTGAACATTAGAACATAAATAATATATATACACCAAATGTTGACTTCAGAGATGTCTACAGGCAGAAAAAGGTTTTCCGGAAAAAAAAGATACATAACCAAAAATCCGTGTTTCAAAATCTTATCTAAAACTACCTTAGCCTTCTGCCAAGAATTCCAGTAGATACTTAAGTATCTGTTTTGTTTTATTTGGAGTTTTATTGTTTGTTTTGTTTTGTTCTGTTTTTTTGTTTGCAGTATATCTTAAAATAAGGGATAGCTGAGCAAACATCTAAAAGTTTATTTTCTGTAAACTTTTCATGTATAATCTTTGTGAGTCATATACTCTGCTAAACTTTTGGGCCTGTAAGTTTCATCTTATGCAAGCATAAAAACTAATTCCACTGAAGGTGGCCTCAGAAGAGCAATTTTATTCACTGAAGTTAAAAAACGAATATTTAGCCAGGCATAGTGGCTCATGCCTGTTAGTTGACCACTTTGGGAGACTGAGGAGGGAGGATCACCTAAGGTCAGGAGTTTGAGACCAGCCTTGCTAACATGACGAAACCCCATCTCTACTAAAAATACAAAAATTAGCCGGGCATAGTGGTGCAGGCCTGTAATCCCACCTAGCAGGGAGGCCGAGGTAGGAGAATCACTTGAACCTGGGAAGCAGAGGTTGCAGCAAGCCAAGATTGTGCCACCACACTCCAGACTGGGCAACAGAGCAAGACTGCATCTCAAAAAAAAAAAAAAAGAAAAAAGGGCATCTAATACCATTGATTCACCTATTATAAGCTTTCAGGGCCAAAGATTAACTTACGAATTCATTCCTCCCAACTTCCCTTGCAATTATAACTCCCTTATTCTTTAAATCTGATTATATCACAGAGTAATGGTAGAATCCGGACTCTATGCCAGATGAAAATAAGACATTATTTTCATATACCTCCAATTCATAAGAGCTCCCACGTGTATGTCCTATTTTGCATTCAAAATCTCACTTCCAGCTTTAGGGAATGGCAAGGAGGTCAGAGTTCCAAAGTAAGTAAGTGATTTGGAGTGCACTAGAAGAGAAATTGGCCATTCGTGGGATGAGAAGCTTCTCCTGTTTTGTACAATTCAAAATAATATTCTTTGTCAAGAGCCCAGAGAGATAATACATGTACATTTGAGGGTGTCATATATACATATTATATATAAACACATATATATGAACAATTGAATATATGAATATATATACATTATATATGATGAACATATGAATAATTATTTTTTTTTTGAGTTCACACCATTCACATGAGAATTTTAAAGGGAAAAATATTTACAATTCAATTGCTGCAAATGAAACTAGCATAAGATTCTTTATGATGGCAACTCTAGTTCAAAATGTCAAAATGATGAACTGTTTTCAGCTTTCATCCAGCCTGCTTCCCAAGAAGGTCAGTAAATTTTTTGATTGGATATTTTCTCTACTTACTGTCTAAATTTCGGCTTGCATAATCCACCATCACCTCACTCCAAAGTTTTTAGATTTATGCCCATCACATTTTTGGTCTCCCAAGGATGATCATACTCCAGCCAACAGTTATTTTGCATCTCACTCAATTGGACTTCGCTTAGTTTCGAAAGAAACCTAGAGACGCATCGTACCACAGACTATGTTCTTTTCACACTAAAGTCAAAAGGGCCCTGTGCAGGCAACCGAGGGAAAGCACAAGGACAGGAGTGCTTTCATCTCTCTTCAGAAGACAATAGCTCCAGGCCTCTTGTTGCTTAGTTCCTCTCCCCAGAAGTTCCTGGATTGTTTTCCACTCAAAGGCCAAGCTACTGCTTCTTTAGCTAATGTCAAATGTGGGAACACCAAAAACGAAACCAGAGAATCACAAACTAGCCAACACAGAATTCTCAACATTATTCAATAGATACTGATTCACATGTTACTTATTCCCAGTTTAAAATACAAAAAGTTGTGCAATGGGAAGCACAATATATTAAACCTGAAGCTTTGAAATGTGCACTGATGATAGCAAGACATGGAGTCAACACAGGAAATGTAAGTTTAAAGCTATGGCAAGCTCAGAGAATTTCAGGAACCACAGATCTTACTTTGATGTTTCCAGCTATTTCAGTCAGACAAGTAGCAGTTGTAGAGGAGAGAAACAGAGAAAGTAGTCCGACAACTTAGACGAACATTTCTCAAGAGGGCTTTTCTTTCCTGTGAGGAATTCTTTTCGACTTATTAAATTATCTACATGTTTAGTAGCAATGTGTTTTCCAATGTAAGACCTTACTAAAATGACAAGTAATCTACTGGGAATTAAACCAAAATGCAAACTTAGCTGTTGTTTTTAAAACCACATGTCTTTAAATCCCTTGATTGTTAACTTTTATCCCAAAAGAAGAAGACTTAACTTTTACTGACTTTCACTAGCTAATAACTGGACTATTTTAAGTTCTATTTCCCCCTACCTTGACAACTTAATTGACCTGTTAGAAGTATAAGTTACCAGATAAAAATCATAATATGCTCCAAAACATTAAATAAATTTCACATAAAAATCACAATAGTATATATCTAATAAAGTAGAAAAAATAAAAATTAGATAAAAATATTTTAAGGAACCCATATGTAACATCATGATGCTATAATTTGTATTAAGAAACATCTATTCTAAAGCCTTAACACAGTTGTCTATTTCATATAGGTCATGTATCATGGCCATTCACATAGCAACTTTCTTTGGAATTAAACTTTGGAATTACTTGTTTACACAAGAAAACTCATCTCAGATGTAGCATCTGTTTCTCACTAAGGCTTAGCTTTCACCTAATTCTCCAAATGGGTTGACCGAGGTTCAAGAATGTGAGGTGACTCGATCAAGAACATACAGTGAATCTAGGGCAAGCAGCCTCTCTCCCTAGAGTAGCAGATGGATATCTTGGTAAAGAACTCCACTGATGCCATTGTCAGGCCTGTAATGCACACTTACATCTACTTGAAAACCATAGTTCATTGAGTGAATCACTTGATATCTTAATATTTTTGAAGTGTAGCAGAAGGAAAGGAAAAGTGTTATGTAATTTGAATATGTTCACCAGATCTCCTTTATTAAATTATATGTCTTAACTTCAGAAGCAGTCTAAACTAAAATATTTGATTATATACATTGTATAATATAGCAAGATGTAGGAAAGGGAAAGAGTTTTATATGAAGTATATTCAGTGGTTTAAAAAATTAGCAGAAACCTGTTTCGGTATAGCTATATTCATTTATTTCATGTGCAATATAGTCTATATTTATATACTATAAAAGGTAATTTGTAAGTACTAATTTTTGCTTGGATAATTTTTTTGTCTCTACTAGATAAAGTATGTTACTCTTTGTAAAGAACCTCAAATAATATTTAAGTTCATAATAAATCCAAACAATTATATTTCAAGGAAATTAATTCTACCATAAGTATAGATCTACACATATACAACTGAAATAAAATGAACACTCTTATAATTAACCACTGTGTGAGCATATATGGTTTTCTATCAATAAGCATGTTTATTTCAATGTTTTTTCATTTTAATTATGACATCTTCTTTAGTTAATTGTATGTAGTATACAGAATCACTTTGACGCTTTTCTAATGTACATTGAATAGAATTACTCAGTCTTTTCTTTCAGCATTTTTCAGAGAGTCGTATCTTTTGTGTTCATTGTCATAAGAATTGCTTCAAGTGAAGCAACATATCCACAGAGGTTATTCTCAGACTTAAATGTTATTTTTCTACAAAGCTAAAGTTCTATATTCAGGTATTTCTACATAACTGTAACTGACTATGATTGACTCAGTGATTCATGATTTGGTTATTGTAACTAAAATATTCTTTTCCATTCCAATGGATATTGCATAATTCTCTCAGATACTTCCACCAAAGAGTTGCTCAAATTGCCTTCTATTTAATTTTTTTAAAAATAAGTGCATTATATGAGATTTTAACATAGGAAAACAAAAGAAAGTTGAAGAATGTACAAAAACATGTGTACTCTCTTTGAAACTTTTAGGTAAATATAAATTGTTTCTAAAATAAAAAGTTAAATTTAAAAGGTCTGATCTAGGTCATTTTTAGGAGGAATAAAGTGATGACTAAAGTTAAAATAAATAATAAGATTCTGAAAGTAGAGGAAGGTAGGACATCCTTTAGAGTAACTTTTTGAGTTATTCTCAAATGTTATTAGCCCTTAAGTATTTCTTTCTCTTCTTAAAGGTCCCATGTTGTTAATTTATTAAAACAGACAAAACATCTGTAGTGATACCAAATACAAAACAATTGTGCCTGAATCTAACACTGGCTTGTAACTAATGTTCTTCAGTCACCTTATATTGACATCATTTTGGTAAGTCATTCAGGAAATATGTATGGAGCACTTGCTGTATCCCATGTATTATACTGAGCATTGGAGATGCCAAGCTATAAAATGATGCTTGGAAAGCTAGCTGCAGTGAAGAGAATGGAGATGACCCATAATGAACTCTATTCCAGTGATGCTGTTCTTAGGAGTATGCAGGGACACTCCCTGAAGTAGGCTATGTTTTAACCTAATTAAAACAAATTGAATATTTCATTTCACTATGTAGTTTACAAAATGTCTCATGTAGTTTTTCTCATCTGGGTCTCAGCACAGGCTAGTACAGCTAGATGGGGCAGCTTTTCATTCCCATGTTACTGATGAGAGTTACTCCCAATTACACCAGAGGCTTGAAGAGTTTTAATTTATGTCCTCTGAACTTCTGCTTTTGTCCTCTTTCCACTACTTTATACCTCCCTAGGTGAGGGTCTTGTCTGACTAATTCTATAAATATTCCATTATTTCATAATAGTAAAGCTAATATTCAATGTAATTATTTTTCTTTGACTTTTACTCAGTTCTTACTTATTTCTCAATACACAGTAAATAATAGTAGTTATTCTCATTTTAAGCCAAATATCCTTTCTCAGGATGGAAGATTTACTTTTGAAAATAAATGTTTTTCCTAGAGTCCTATAAGTAAATCAAGCACATTTTGGTGTTTCATTCAATTTTCAAGCCATTTATTACTATTTAGTGTACTGAAGAAGCTTATTCATGAAATATATTCTGTATAATCGTGCTTCACACAATATATATTTTGGACTTTTTTATGTGCCATGTATTATGCCGAGCTTTGGGGCTCATGGTTTAATGTAGGTAGCAAGATAGATAATTATAATACAGTATGAAAATTATTATATATGTATGTCCAGGACTTTATGAGAAAACTTTTGAGGAATTCCCTAAGTAGAGAGTTAGAAGAGAGCATTTTAAGCTGAGTTAAAAGCAAATACAAAGGTTTGGCGTTGAGGGCATAGCAGTTCAAAAAATTGGTAGTAATTTAGAAAGCCTAGGTACAGAGAGAGTTGAGAGTTATGGCACTGGAGAAAGATGAGATTACAGATAGTGGCTTTGCATTTCAGGCTAAGGATCATAAGTTTTATGCTGAAAATAAGGGGCCATGGAAGGATTTTAAGCAAAAATGATATGATCAGGTTTGCATTTTATGAGGATTGCTGTAGCTACTGGTAGAGAATAATAAGAGCAGAGAAAACTTTAGACAGGAATAAATAAGACCAAAACAATAACCAAGAAAAAACTGGTAAGAACTTGTTTGACCAGGTAGTTAAAGCCAGTCTTGAGAAAAGTGGATGGACTTAAGAGTTATCAAGATGGTCAATGAGATTTAGTGGACAATTGGATATAAGTGGAGTGGCGGTGGTAATGGAGCAAAATATGTTAAGGAGGTCTTTCAGATTGCTGGCTTTAATAACTGAGGGGGGCTTTTCATTGAAAGGAGAAACAAGGAGATTGTCAAGAGGTCAGACTGTGAAGTGTTTGGGTAAGGGTGAAGGGGAGAAGATAAGGTGTTCATTTTGGGACACATTAAGGTAGAGCTGTCTGTGTATGTATGGACAGTCTAAACACTGGTAAAATGTCTGTGGTAGTAATACTTGGGGAGTTATTTGCCATAATAATATTAGTGTTTCTGAAAACTATGTGTACTCTGAAGTTAACAGCTCAGGTTTTAGAGAGAGACCCAGGCCAGAGTTTGCAAAATAGATTTACTTCTAACTGTTTAATTATCAAAGCCTCAGCTTTCCCATCTATTATTAGCTGTCATGCATGACTTTTGCAAGAACAAACTTTAAAATGTGTAAAATAACAAGCATGATGCTTAACATATAAAAGGAATATAGTAATTGTACATTATCATTATCTTTTAAAGATGCTCAAAGCAAGTGTTAGTGATGGTTAATTTTATTGCTTAAAATGTTTAAAATGTTAGTAATGATTAATTTTATATGTCAACTTGACAGGGCTAAAGGGTGCCCAGAGAGCTGGTAAATATTATTTTGGGGTGTGTTTATATGGGTGTTTCTAAAAGAGATTAGCATTTGAATCAATAGATTGAGAAAAGAAGATTACCCTCACAATGTGGGCAGGTATCATCCAAACCACTTGACATACTAAATAGAACAAAAAGGTAAGAAAAGGTTAATTCACTCTCTCTGTTTGAGCTGAAACATCCTTCCTTTCCTGCCCTAAGACATCTATGCTTCTGGTTCTTTGGCCTTTGAAGTCAGATCAGGACTTATACACCTGGCCCCTCTTGGTTATCAGGTCATTGAATTTGGACTGAATTACACTACCAGCTTTCCAGGTTCTCCAGCTTTCCAGGTTCTCCAACTTGCACATGGCAGATTATGGGATTTCTTAGTCTTTATAAAAATGTGAATCAATGCCTATAAAGTCTCCTTATATATCCTATTGGTTCTATTCCTCAGAAGAGCTCTAACCAATACTAATATATTCTTTTATAAAGGATTTTTAAAATAATTGAAATAAGTACCTCCCAATTCAATTGTTTTATTATTTAATTATTTGACATATTTAAATATAAATATACACTTAACATTATGATTCGTCAAGGTTTTTTAGAAAATAGATTACCCTGCTTTCTGGTTCACTATATATAAAAATTACTCTTGAAATTCAATATACAAATTTAAAAATCAATTCTATCTCAGCAGGTGAAATCCTCTCTCTTTATAACAAGTTAGTATTTTGTACTATCATAAACTATTATGATTTTCATCACTTGTATATATCAAAGGTTAAGATGTTTGAAAAAATATGTGGAGATATTCCAGGCTTCAATTATCAAATTGTATTTTTTTGTAGATAATTTCTCTTTTTACAGAAGACAGAGATGATAGTCCAAAACATTCATCTGGATTTAATAAGTTCACATTCTAAAATATAGCAGGGTACAACCTCCTCCCATCTTACTTGTGAGCTCATCCTTAAGAATTCCCTTCAGTCATTCTTCCTTTCAAAGCTCATTGGAAGGAAACTGGAAAGTCTGGTGACTTTTTTTTAACCAACTTTTTGTGCTACAATTTGAAAAGTCTGGATGCAACACAATCAAAACTCCTCAACTGCAGAACATAAACTTTTAGTACTTCTTGTTCTGGAATCTCAACAGAAAAAAAAAATAGACTTTTGCTTTGCCTTACCCCATTAGCTTTAATAAGTTGTTTTCATGGAGCTGTTTTAAAAAATAATGGATGTGAGATATATATTTAAATACCAGTTTTCAAACTGGAGTCATAAAATAAATACATTTTAAAAAATGAAATAAAATGGAATTATATGGAATATATTAGAGTGAAATAGAAAATATCAAACGACTTAATATCGAAAAGGTAAATACTGTTTTGTGATAGTATATGTATCATATGATACATACAGTATTGAATTGGGAGGTACTTACTTTAATTATTTTAAAAATCCTTTATAAAAGAATATATTAGTATTAGAGTTCTTCTAAGAAATAGAACCAATAGGACATATGAGGAGACTTTTTATAGGCATTGATTCACATGGTTATGAAGACTGAGAAATCCCATAATCTGCCATCTGCAAGCTGGAGAACCTGGAAAGCTGGTAGCATAATTCAGTCCAAATTTAATGACCAGATAACCAAGAGGGGCCAAGTGTATATGATACATATAGTTGTGCATGTGTGTATGATTGTGTATCGAATCAAAAGATATGTGAGTTGTAGACAGAAGTTGGAAGGCCATAGCATTGTGGAATTGTCACTATAAAATATGCACACTGGAAAAGATATAATCATTCTTTCCTGAAAAATCCTTTTCCCTATGAACTTACACTCAAATTGTTTTCAAAATCTGTCTCCCAATTCATTTTTAAATGGAAATGTCTATTAACACTACATATTAATGATGATGATGATGAAGGTGATAATAACTAACTTTTATTTATATTATACCCTTCAAGGGATGTCTGTTATTTAATTTTATTCCATTTATTTCTCATCTATACTGCAAAATCAGCTGGATAGATAGCTGTAGTTCTGTTTACACTGAGGCACAGAGGGGCCAAGTGATTTGCCTCTAGTAACTCAGGAGTTACATGCATAAACGTGGTCATTTAACTTTCAATGATGCTTTTTTTCCTTAGGATTGTGTTGTTTCATGCCATATAGCTGCAATTAGTTTGCCATTTTTATCACTGTGGGTTTTTGTCATTTGTTTTGCACTTAAAACGCTGTCTACAAAAAAGTCCAAAATATCTGGAAAAAGGCAAGAAGGAGTAAAATAGAGATAAGTTGGTGATTTAGGGATTTGTAAGTTCCCAGCTGTTTTCACCTAAGACTGAGGCTTTAACTGCATCAACCTAGCAGCCAATCTGCTATGTAGGTATCTCTTTAGTCCCAAAACTATCATAGGACCTGGAATGTAATAGGTTACTCAGTAAGTATTGCTGAGTTGAAGTAAAAAATTGCAAACTCTCAGAGCATATTAATAGGGGAATTCATGGCGATATGAGATCAATTAGAAATTAAAGGTTAGATGGAGGGGAGAGATCGCATAAGGTAGCTTTAGAGCAAGCTTCCAATACAGCCACATACAATAAACTAAGAAGCCTCCCTGACTTTTCTAGTGCCTGGAAAATTCATGGAAGGTAGAAATTATCTGACCTAGTTATTCCTCTAAAATGCCCAGAGTATGATACCTTTTGATGGAAGATTTAAAAACTACTGATTTGATTAGTTCAATTGATTTATTTCTATTTGTTAAATTATATTTGTCTAGAAAATTGTCCATTTTAGCAAACTAGTCTCTAAAGTTTTGCATGGAATTCACTTACGATTTGTTCAGTTTCTGTGTGTCTGTAGTTTTCCTTTTTCATTCCTGTAATGGTTAATACTGAGTTTTAACATGATTTGATTGAAGGATACAAAGTATTAATCCTATGTGTGTCTGTGAGGGTGTTACGAAAGAAAATTAATCTTTGAGTCAGTGGGCTGGGAAAGGCAGACCCACCCTCAATCTGGGTGGACACAAGCTAATCAGCTGCCAGCATGGCTAGAAAATAAGCAGGCAGAAAAAGGTGAAAAGAGAGACTGGCTTACCCTTCCAGCCTACATCATTCTGCCGTGCTGGGTGCTTCCTGCCCTCGAACATCAGACTCCAAGTTCTTCAGATTTGGAACTTGGACTGGTTCTCCTTGCTCCTCAGCTTGCAGAGGGCCCATTGTGGGACCTTGTGATCATGCGAGTTAATACTTACTGAACTCTCCTTTATATATATATATATGTATATATATATATATATATACACACACACACACACACACACACACACATACATATATATATACACATAGTCCATTAATTCTGTCCCTCTAGAGAACTCTGACGAATGCAATTCCTAACAATGTTGATTTAGGAGTTGTTTTTAGCTTGTTGTTCTTACTCTAATAAATATATTCTACTAATATATTTAAAGAACTGTCTTTTCATTGATTTTCTTTATTCTAATATTCGGGTACTTTTTATTTCACTAAAATATGCCTATAATTTTCTTTATTCAGCTTTATTTGTATTTATTAGATGTTTCCTTTGTTCTTTAGTTTAAGAAGAGGCATTAAATTTTAATTTTTTTTCTTAACATGTATTTTTGGAGGATACAAATTGTAAGCACTCTTTTATTTGCATCCTATAAGTTTTGATATTATTGTTCCCTTGTAAATATCCATTTTGATTCACTGTTGAAGAATGAACTGTTTACAGTTGTGTTTTGTGCTACATTGCTATATCAGATTTCTTTTGATTAGCATCTTTCCTCTATATCTTTCTCTAACCCAACCCCACACAGTCTTTTATTATGTTTTAAGTATGTCTCCTGTAAACATCATATAGCTGGATTTTTAAAATTTTTGTCTTGAAATATTTCAAAATTTTAACAGAAAATTTAAAACTATACTCACAGAATATTTTTCTGAATGATTAGAGAGAAAATTGGAGAGATTATGCCCCATGACCCTGGAATATTTATGTGTAATTCCTAGAACATTTACCTACATAAAAGAATACGGTCATTAAAATTGGGAAATTAGCATAGACAGATGGCTACGATATAATCCACAGATACCATTAAAATTTCAGTAGTTTTTTTCAATAATGTTTTCTATAGCAAAACTATCCAGTCCCCCAGCTACATTTTATATTAACCTCTGCTTTTCTGAAATAGTTCCTCAGACTCTCCATGACATTCATGACCTTAACACTTTCTAAAGTAACATAATTTTGTAAAATATGTTACTTAAGCTTTTATTTGTCTGATATTCCTTCATGACTAAATTCAGGTTACATGTATTTATTGTAGGAATATCACAGAAGTGGTGCTGTGTTCTCATTGTTCTACCAGATGGTATGCAATTTCAATTTGGCTTACTGCTAGTTGTGTTAACTTTTATCACTTGATAAAGGTGATGTCTTCTAAGTTTCTTTGCTGTAAAGTTATTTTTCCCTTTGCAATTAACAAATCTTTAGACTAAGTAAATACTCAATTCCTTGTCAAATTTTCTGTTACTAGTTTTCCCATTCATTGATGTCTTTATGACTGAATTATTAGTAATATGGCTGCCAAATAATTATTGATTCCATCATTCTATCTACATTTATTAACTGACTTTCTGTTGTAACAAAAAGCTTTCTTTTGTCTCTATTTATTTATGTATTTGTTTATTTATATCTGTATGAACAAATAACCTTCTATTTAATCACAAGGTTATAATCTATTACTGTCATTATTTTGATGTGCAAATCATTCCACTGTTTGTCTAATGTGGGTCTCTTCAAGCCAATTTTGTCTACCTCATTTTCTGAACACTTCCTCACTTTCTGGTTCAATACAATTTTCCATTTTCATCTTGTACTTTGCCTGCCAAAGCATTGGAACCAGCCATTTATCCAAAGGCCCTAGTTCCTTAGAGCTGAGAATTTATTTAGAAATGAAGATCAGTGTGGACATTAGTATTGTGATTACTCAGGTCTCTCAGTGGACACAACTAGGGAATACATGTAAATACACATTTACATCTATATGTGTTTTACTCAACTATATATGTATATATTTTAAAAATATGAGTTAATACCAGTGTCTCTGATTTCAGTGCAATACCATAAGATTATTTCCAGTTTTGTTTCTTTCCATAATTGTATCCTCCTTCTACTACAGTGAGACATATGACTCCCATCGTGTTTGTCTGCTTGGGCTGCTGTAACAAAATACAAAATACCATATCCTGGGTTGCATAAACAACAGAAATTTATTTTCTCACAATTCTAGATGCTGGGAAGTCTAGATCAAGCTGCCAGCCTATTCGATTCCTGATGAGATCTTTCTTCCTGGCTTCCAGAGAGAGAGAAAATGCTCTAGTGTCTTTTCTTATAACTACAATAATCCCATCATGGGGGCAGGTTAATCTCAATACCCCATCTAATTCTAATTTCCTCCTAAAGTCCCTGTCTCCAAATACCATTGCATTGGAGGTTAGGACCCAATACATGAATCTGAGGGAGACACAAACAATTAGTCCATAACACCCATTATCCTTGACATGATTTTTCATCAGATCAAGTCTTTTGTGTGAAAACAAATTCCAAGTGCAGCTACTGCAAACTCACTTCCCCTACATAGACACTCAACACTCTTTTTAACTTACTCAGTCCCTGACAGCCTTGTCAGATCATCACCACTGCTTCCACTATGCAGTCACCAACCTGATCCACCAGGTTTCACCATTCCATGCCAGGCAGGCACTGTTACCATCATCTCTGCCACCTGATGCAGGCACTCTTTCCCCTACTCAGGCTCTGAGGTCCCACACCAGGCCATCTGCCCTGCCCCTCTTTGCAGATGCCCTACTTACTCTGTTTGGGCTCGAATACTAACCATTTCCCCCGATAAACACACACATATACACATACATACGTACACACTGCATATGTCTCTCTTTTTGAACTTACCTGGTGGTTTTTGTTTTAGACACTAGTATTAACTGACAACCTGGTGGCTTTAAGATTTAATTATTAAGAATGAAGGAAAGGCTTTTTTTTTAAAGTCCAATTTAAATACTTTTAACTGATGAAATTCAGTACCTTCATATTTATTGAAATTATTGATAAAACTGAACTTTCTGCCACTATTTTGTTTTGCTCTCTTATCATTTTTTTGTTTGTTTTTTATTTCTTTTTTTCCTTCTGTTGAATAGAATTCCTTATTCATTTTTATATTCTCTAATTTGGAAATTATAATTACCAATTTTAAATTGTTTCTCTTACAATTGTATAATGCATACTGACTTATAATGGTCAAAGTTAGTCCACATTGCTAGTCTCCTCTTAATAAAGATTTGGAGATCTGCCTTCATTCACTTCTTCCCATGTGACACATTACAGCTATCCACAATTTTAGTTTAACTTTCTTTTTACACTATCAAATTGACCATTTTTCTTATTATTCCTTGTTTTGTTCAATTATCATGTGTTGAGATTGACCTGACTCTTTACCAGTTTCTTGCATGTTACATAGTTTTCATAGCAAGTTTAGAATTGCAATTAGAGATTTATTTATATTCATTCTGGTTCAGACATGTATGTGCTTAATCTGAGAAATTATATCTGACTATAGACATTGTGTTTTCACATACTGCTTCTCACCAATGTCTTTTTTATTTTCTTCAGGCACTTTTTATTAGTTGAATGTTGGATTTTTTAGTTCTATTCTTAATATATTTTAACCAAATTTTTAAATTGTTTTTTCATTGTGCCTCATCTTTAGGAATTTCATCAACTTACTAATTCGTTTTTTAACTGTGTCTAGTTTTTTCAACTATGGTAATTTCATTTTTATAGTGTCTTGTTCTTTGCTTATAGCTTTAATTAATTCCTTTATATGTTTAATCTTTTAAATATACTTATTTTATCATATATCTAATATAATAAAATATATGATTGTGTATTTTATCAAAATAAAACAAAATTATTGCTTATCAAAATAATACAAAATTATTGTGTATTATATCAAAAAATAATACACAATATTCACAGTCACATTATTGACAACCTTTGAGAGAAAGTCTGATACTGATATGCACAGCAGATTATAGAAACATGGAAAAGTGGACTTTCACCTAACTTCTAGGAGACAAAGAAGCCTTACATGAGGTCCTTAGACTGAGTTGGAGTTAAAGAGCAACTGTGAAAAGAATTCCAGACAGGTACACTGAATAAGCAATGTGAGAGAAATCATAATGTGAGCCCCTAAAAACAGCTTTCAGTTGTCAGCTTACAAGTTTAGGGGCACAAAATAATCATATACAAGTCCATAAACGGTAAGGTAGGTAACATATTCTTGAGGGCTTCATATGCTCTCCTAGGCACTTGGACAGTTTAGGCACTTAAACTGTCCAGTGGAGACTTCTCCTTTCCACCTGAGAATTGAACATGTCCTCCTCCACTCCTACAAAGGCCCACCAGCTTAATTTATTTCCTTTTCTTATTCTAAACATTTGGCTTCTATATTTGGAAAAAGAATAGTTGTTACTGCCAAGATAAGAAGAAATAAAAGATGGAGAAGAATGTTCTAGATAATAGAAAGTCTGCCTGTGACCCTCTCCTGCCTAATGGGAAGCAATGTGGAAGAGGAATATAGTACAGAAATTCAGAAACAACTACTTTTTCATTCCAACCTGTAACATATAAAGCTAAACTGAGACAATATTTAAGCCCTATTTAGTAAGGGTCAACTCAAAGAAATATTCATCCTACCCACTAATCAAATTTCTGGGTGGATCAAATAGTCCGAGAGTAAGGGTCTTTTTAATAAGAAAAGAATAGCTTATTGTGTGACTATCCTACCAAAGCTGGCTAGGCTCAGAGTACTTGCAATTAAATCTAGAAAGAGGCTTGTGAATGAAGCAGAGAAATTCAGCAATGTGAGAATTTTATCTAGAAAAGAAATTTTGAGTGTGGCAATTAACACATGGAGCTAACTAGAAGCAAACAGGCAACTAGTTTTTGAGAGTTATACTGCCAAAAAGAACCACCATCCTGAGAGAAATCAACGATTAAAAACAAAGCATTCATTGTCTCCCAGTAGTCTACTGGCAATAACTAAGCTGAGAAAGCAATTCATCCCCTAAGAAGGGTATATTTTCTAATGCCCACTTTAGATGTGGCCAAGAAGATAAAAGAAAGAAACTTTCAGAGGGGTACCTAAGAACCACAGAGATCAATGTAATAGGAAACTCTCTTCTAGAGGCAGAATCTGGGCCTAATTATGAAATGTTTTTCATTGTCAGGGTAAGTAGCTCCCACCCAACGAATGTCCAATAGGATTTCACAATTCTACTTGTGTATGTCCACCTGCTGTATGTCTCCTATTCTTTTTGTTTCTGAATAGTAGGTGAGTTTATTGTGGTTTTTCTATCTCTAGACATCATTGTAGACACTGGGAGTTTCAGAGAAGCACATAAGTGATAATTTTAGTGTTAAGGTATCTGGAGAAACAGGAGCTGCATCCTAGTCAGGAACTACTCAGCGATCCTGGGCTTTGAGCTAGGTGCAGTTATTAGATAAGATTTTTAAATTATCTTCTTTGAGAAGGGAAGGTTTTGTGTATGTATGGAGAACTAGAGAAAAGACTATGGTAGACATTAGTTCAGTCCACCAAGTATTTCTAGTCTTTCAGAGGGTCACATTGTAAACTTGCACTTCTCTTTCCACTTAGAGTAGCCATATGGCTTGTCACTTAATAAATGAACAAAAGTGGCAATATCATTTCTAAGTAGACATTTTGGGAGTCTGTATGTGATTTGCCACATTCTCTTCCTCTGCCTCAATGATTGAGAAAGCATCTCTTGAAGTAGACAATTAACCTGAATTTCTGAATGACTATAATGGACTGAGCCCCTATCTAATCCTCAGTGGACTTGTCACTTTAGAAAAAAATCATAAGCCACTATGATCTGGGGGTTGTTTTCTACAGCAATAAAGCATTGCATATCTATGCTGATGCGTTGCTTTCTTTGTCACATGGTATTATAATTACTTTTTCTATATCTTTTTCTCTCAGAAGGCAATAAGCAACTTAGGTATACAGACTGTTATCTTAATTTTGTTTATTTCATCAATGTAACTGTTAACATGTAAATATAGTGCTATCATGCTTCTTACAATGTGCCAGGAAGCCATTCCTCACATACCCAAGTGTAAAATATTATTTCCCCCCATTTTATAAAGAGGAAACTGAGTCACCTAGGTTATATAACTTGCTCATTGTTACATGGCTAGTAAATAGATAAAAAGGATTTAGACTCAGACAATCTGGTGCCAAAGCTGATAGAGGTTACCACCATCACGTCTTTCTGCCACATCTCTGCATGCCCAAGAATAAGTTCCTGTTGAGTAAATGAATAAAATCTTGTGGCTCTTTGGTACCTGCAGTACTTTAATAAATTTTCATCATCTAAGACAACCAATTTCCTTCTGACCTCTTTGCTTCCCTAACAGTCTGAGTCACATGCTAAAATATTCAAAGATGTTCTTCATCACTGTTCAGATATTTCTGCACTCTTGTCTTTTTGCTGAACTTTCATAGCCCAACTCCACCATGAGGGGAGGACCGTATTTTCTGATTTCTCTGCTTCTATTCTAGAACTTTGAATGTTGTACATGTGTGTACCAGCAACTCCCTGGGCCCAGCCGCACTCAGCCCACTCTAAAGGATCATGTGTTCTGAACTGCTCTAAAGTGTCTCCTGTGGTAGATACACCCTGAAGGGGCCCCACCCCCCACCCTTAACTGCCCAATGAGTCACACCTGTGTGTAATCCCCTCACCTACAGTGTAGGCACAACCTGTGACTTGCTTCCAACCAATGAAATATGGCAAAAGTGAAAGGATGTCATTCCCTTGAGTAGATTTTATTTATGGCAAAGGTAATGAATATCACTTTTTTTTTCTTTTGAGATGGAGTTTCACTCTGTTGCCCAGGCTGGAATGCAGTGGCACAATCTCCACTCACTGCAACCTCTGCCTCCTGGGTCCAAGAAATTCTCCTGCCTCAGCCTCCTGAGTAGCTGGGATTACAGGTGTGCACCACCACATCTGGCTAATTTTTTGTATTTTTAGTAGAGATGAGATCTTACCAGGTTGGCCAGTCTGGTCTCAAACTCCTGACCTCAGGTAATCCACCTGCCTCAGCCTCCCAAAGTGTAGGGATTACAGGCAGGAGACACTGAACCTGGCAGATGTCACTTCTATAATTATATTGCATTGTATAAAACTCTGTCTTAGCTGGCAAGAGATTAAGAGATTCTCCTGGAGCCTTTAGGAAACACGGTCTTGTGAATTGTCTGTGAAGACGGTCACATGACCACAGACCTGCAGGCAACCCGTAGCCTCTCAGGACCTTAAAAATGTGATAAAACTACCTTAAAAGCTACAGCTACCTTTTTTAAGTAGCTGGTAAACAACAAGGCCCTCAGTCACACAACCACGAAGAAAGGAATTCTACCAGCAACTGGAATGAACTTGGAAGTGGGTTCTTTCCTAGTGAAGCCTCCAGTTGAAAATTTAGCCTGGTGATATCTTGATAACACCCTTGTGAGCCCCTGAGCAGAGGACCCACTGAAACCATGTCTGGACTCTGACCCATGCTAACTGTACGCCAATAAACGGTGGTTGTTTTAAACCACTAAGTTTGTGGTAATTATTACTCAGCAATAGAAAACTAATAAACCTCCCTAACACATTTACCACAGAATTTATTTCAAAGCCATTCCCATGTCTTCGGCTCTGAATATCTATCTAATTTTGCCCTCTGGATGGCCTTGCCTCCCACTTTATGGTAAGTTGTCTATTCTTCAAATTTCTTCAAATTCTTTTCTCTCCATGAACAATTATTTTTCTTATTTTCTCTTTCATTTATGTTTGTTTCCGTGTTCCTGTCATAGGGAACAAAATGTCTCTCCATTAGCAACTCTTATACTTGTGCCTTTATTCTTTTTTTTTCCAGACTGCTTTAGGAAGTTTCTTCTAGAACATCTTTCCTCTACTTGCAATACGATTTCTCTCTCTCCCCCTGACGCAGTGTAAAAATACTGGCCTGCCAAAAATCCTAAGCTCAGTTCTACTATCCTTTCAAGTGACTATCATATTTCCCTCTTTACTTTTATTTTTGCCATTCATTTTTTTCCAAATAAACTGTACTTGTGATGTTTAGCTTCCACCCTTAAACCATTGTTAATTCCTTGAAATCTGACTTCAGCCTTCATCACTCTGCTGAAACTGCCCTTTCAAAGGTCATTAAAGTACAGACAGACTGCCAACTCTAATGCTGTTTTGTGTTGTTTTGCTTCCGTTTTCATCTTTCTCAGCCTCTTGGTGGCATCATGGACTATTGACCAACAATTCCTTCTGGACACTAGCCATTCTGGTTCTTCTATTCATGTGATCATTCCTTGTATTTCTCTTTATCTGATTCTAAAATCCTGTGTTAGGTGTTCCTTGTTTGTGCCCTCACAGCTCTGTGCATGTTTTCATTACCTTTTAAAAATCTCTACCGCAATTATCCATTTACTTATTTGTGTCCTCAGTAGACTTTGCTCTACTGAGGCAAGTGCAGGGGATCTTATTTTTTTCTTATCTATAGCATTTGTCATAATACAGTTCACAGTGTAACCACTTAATAACTGTTTGTGGGACGGAAAATTTTCCCAAGCATGATCATTTGGTCTCACAGGTCATAAGAGATTGATGTCTATCTCCAGAAAGGAGATAATAACTGTTGGAGAAAACACAGTATATAATTGAGAAAGCAATAAATAATGAGCTCTTTTACCAAACAATATAGTACAATATATCAATTGTAAAATATCGACATGTTAAATATAATGGGATTTTGTCTCACTATACAAGAAATAATTCAAGACAGATTTTAGATCCAAGCATAAAAGGTAAAACAATGACAATCAAAAACCAAAATGCTTTTAGAAAGAGACATAGAAGGATCTCTGTGTAGCTTGGAGCTTAATCCACAAGTTTCTTAGACAAGTCACAAAAAGGAACAACCACTAAAAAAAATCAATAAATTAAATTTGTCATATTTTAAAATGACTATTCTTCAAAATATTATTGAAAATGTTGGCAAAACGTTTCTCTGTCAAAGGAGTTTATCCAGTATAAATAAATAATGATTAGAACTCAGTAATAAACAAACAACTCAGAATAAGATCAAAGAATGTCCAACAAGCCTATAGAAAAAAATAACATCTTTAGTTATCAGCAAAATGCAAATAAAAATCAAAATACCACTACACATTCAAAAGAAACAAATTACTGGTGTACCATATGTGAATTAATTAAAATATACTGATGGAAAGAAAAACCCATATACAAAAGGTTCTGTATGCTTTTATTTATATGAAATTTTAGAATTGCAAAACTATAATGACAGGAAGTAAGTGGTTGTGTAAGAGGGCAGGAGTAAAGATTGACTGGAAAGTGATAAAGGAATATTCTGGCTGCTACAAATGTTTTGTGTCTAGAAACAGGTTTGGATTGATAGGTACTATATATATTCATTTGTCAAAACCTAGCAAATATATACTTACAATTGTTTATCTCATATATAAATCACACACCAAGAAAAACTAAATAAGTATCAAAATCTAGTTAAGTACTCTAAAATATTTAGAGGGAGGTATATATTGACATCTGCAATTTACTTTGAAATGCATCTGAAATAAAATGGATTAAGAGTTGCAGAGAAGAATGGAAAGATGGATAAATACGTGATTAAGAAATTATAGTAAACTGTTAGCAACAGACTCTACATAGTGAGTATGTATGTGCTCAATGTAAAATTCTTTTAAGTTTGCTACAAGGGAAAAAGACAGTGGGGTACTAAAGTACCGTGTTGGGATAAACTCCTTTTCATTCTACATCCTTAAGAATTGTTTGAAAATTGTAACATAGTCAAATGTCTATATAAAAAATTTTTTAAAAGATAAGGCTTTGTCATATTTATGTAACTAATTTATCCACGAAATTAAATTAATAGTACTAAAAATTTTATTTGGAAAATAATATTTTACTAATAATGTGTCCAATTATTCATTTAGAGCAAATAAGATGCATCTTATTATTATATTATTTTCTAATAATATTTGACTAATATAATTGCTTCTATAACCTCCATCCTCATATATTGAATAAGTCAAGTTGAACTTAGACTTATTCAATATATGAGGATGGAGGTTATAGTACAATTAAGGGAAACGTAGCGTTTACAAGTTCTCAGCTATTTGAGTTTTTTTTTAAGACTGTTTTAATCTTTTACTAAATTTCTTGAGCGCTACTGAACTCATTACTACTTAACTTTTTCTAAAATTTCGCTTAAAACTAAAGAGCAAGTATATCCGTCAGAGAGCCAGTAGTTTATTTGCCAGAATTCCTTCCATCTGTCTCCACTCCTACCTGTTCCTTACCCCTTCTCTACAGCCTGTTCAATTTCATGCAGTTTTCTTTGTGTGAAGACTAAATTCCTATTTCCTTCTTTCTGATCTCCATTTAGTCTTGATTACAAACCTAACTAAATTATGGTCAGTATTACTTAGCTCCTTTCTCCACCCACTCACCTTCATAAGACCAGTCACATCTTTTTCTTTTAGAAAACAGTTTTTATGCTGGCCCATAAAAACTCACAGTAGCTTTTCTTATGGATTTTTCATATGGATTTCAATTTCTCACAGTAGCTTTCATATGGATTTTTTAAAAAAATTATCCTATATGCTACCTATATTCCCAGAGTATGCAAATGTTCAGAGAGGAAACTCTGGAATTCCTAAAAATTGTTGGTAGTTTAGGGTTTAGTTAAGAGGTGCAGAGAAGGATGGAGAAATGGATAAACATGTGATTAAGAAAGATATGCAAAACCCTCTAGAACAATATCCAAGAAAAATTCTCAGTTAAGTTAAAGCTTTTTTTTTTTTTTTTTTTTTGAGACAGAGTCTTACTCTGTCGCCCAGGCTGGAGTGCAATGGCACAATCTCGGCTCACTGCAACCTCCGCTTCCTGGGTTCACGTGATTTTCCTGCCTCAGCCTCCCAAGTAGCTGGGATTACAGGTGTCCACCACCTCAACCAGCTAATTTTTGTAATTTTAGTAGAAACAGGGTTTCACTATGTTGGCTAGGCTGGTCTTGAACTCCTGACCTCAAGTGATCCCCCTGTCTCGGCCTCCCAAAGTGCTGAGATTACAGACGTGAGCCACCACGGCCAGCAAGTTAAAGTTTTTTTGTTCTAATCTTATATAAAGAGATCAGTACTTGGTCAAATTCAGCAATATTAAGCTTTAATTCCTTTCTGACTTGAAAGTCAGTTGTAATTGGGAATAAGATTATTTAACATCTTCAATATTCAGGAAACAGATCTAGATAAATAGAGGAATACCAGCTCTTCCCATCTTTGCAAGCAAGGGCCCTTTCCTGAAATGACTTTTTCTTAAAGAAGTTCTGAAAACAGTAAAGGTACCTAAACTAAAACAATATGAAATCTTTTCTGAGTTTAGCTATGATAAGAAAACATAGTAAATGTTAAATGTTAAATCCAAACACAGCCTGAATAACCACCTACTGCAGCATCTCCTAAATATCTTTATGTAGTTCTCTCATTCAATAGGATTTTGTTTGGTGTGGTTCCCTGATTAAGTAAGATGGAAGGTGCTGGATTCAATCAAGTTCAAATCTAGAATAACTAGAGTTGATTTTAGTGATCTCTGAGAGAATAACTCATTTTTTCTACTGCTATTTTATTAGCATTTGCAAAGACATGATATGATTAACCTAAATTGTGTGACTACAAAGTAGCAAAACTGGTGCTACCATATAGATCTCCTGATTCTGAGTCAAGAGCTATTTACGCTACATCTCAATATATCCCATTAATTTAATTCTATGGAATTAAAAATAATAAACAAGTAATATGCATATTTCTGCAAAGGTTTGCAGAATATATCCTTCTAGAAATCTGACATTGTTTTTCTTTCTATAAGAGAAAAAAAATCAAATATTTATTTATTAGAATATTTCAGAATTTACTTCTCAAAAATGTAGGCATTGTCAGAAAAAAGCTAGTACAAATATTATTATTTTTCCTCACTCCCTGTTCTCTTTCTCAATCAAAAACCAAACAAAAAAGCTCAAGTAATTCAGCTCATAAAGTCCCTGCAAGCAGAAAAGATCTTTCTTTTAGCAAAAATAAAGATTTTACAGGTAAGCCTTCAAAATAAAGCACCTACTTAAAGGCAACAGTTGATCTAACTTCTCCCATTTCACATCACACACAAACAAATCTGGTTATTTTCCTAAATAAGTGGTTAACAAAAGATCACTCTTTAGCAATGTCTCAGATAAAGATCTGAACAGGTAAAACCCAACATAATATTGTCAATATCAAGCTGGCAGGAGTTATTCCTAAATAACCCATAGAGATAAAAGCCAAACCAGTAACAGTAGAAAAAGGAAATAATATGCAAGAGAGTAATCGCTATAAAAGTTTCTCTATTTCATGTCTTCCAATTGTAAAATGAGTATTATTTCTCAAATTATTTTATTTCAATGAGAAATTTTTATAATCTAGACCATCATCTAAACTCTTTGGCAAATAAATATCAACAGAAAGAATATTCTCCCAAATATATCACTAAAATGAATTCTGGTTTATTCCAGTCTTCTTTTCTTATCTCTCTGAAAGGTGCCTTTCTAAATTTGCTCAATGTCTCAAACACCAACCATAAAAAATTCAATTTCTTTTACAAAGTGTGTGCCTTCTAGCTAGAAGTGAGTAGAACATGAGTAAAATGAAATCAGATTCATTCTGATCTTAAAAATCATTTAGTTGCAGTTGCCATCATTTGATCAAAAATGGATGCTGTGTCATTACAAACCTCATTGAAAAAATAGGAAAAACAATGTAGATGCTTCTGTGATTGTTCTTTCCTTTTTTAAAAAAATAATGTTCAAGTTCATGTTAACTCCTGTGATACAGTCCTCCAGGTATCTGACTAAAATTAGATTTTTGCTTAATCAAGCAGGCTAATTAAGGCTTCTGTTCTGGTCTGTGAATGACAAGGCAGAGTATGGCTTCAATCAAATTGCCAGTTGACTCGTCCATGGGCCTAAATCATACTCAGTAATGTAATCAAACCACTTTGGCTAAATTACACACCATATATCAGTAAATGGCTTTTCTGGGTCACTAGCCTACACACAATCTGGCATTAAATTATAGCAGATAAAAAGAAATGTTTTAATGTTTACAAGAAATTCACATGTATTACTTAAGGTCTTAACTAATAAGAAACTATTAGAAGAAATAAAGAGCGACATGAAAGCATAACAACATTGTGTCCATCCCAAATGTCATTAGCTGCAATCTTTAATCAGGCACTCATTCCAGTGACTGGGCGGTATCACCAACCTCCCAGAGGGAAGTTAGCCACAGACCAAGAATGAGAAAATGAATTTGAAAAAAAAAAAAAAATCTGAATGGTAACTGAGCCCAGATGGGGAAAAGAAAGGTTAACTGTGGAACTGGTCTTATTTAAAGGCCACCAGTAAATTTAAGCCACAGAGAAACTTGTCCAAACAGGGAAAATACTATGTTCTCCCCCCCCAAATAGTAAAAAGACAAGCGAACGAACATACTCAATTGGACCCACCAGCTGAGATGTTTCCCAAATTTTATTATGGAACATAAGGTCCATGAGCTGGAGTTATAGGCTAAATACTGCACTGGGGCAGTGTAGGAAAGAAGCAGCTGGTTCTTATTATTTGTGTGTATTTTTCTTAAGGGTAAAAACGTGGGCGAAGTGCCATGGTGCACTACCGGGCAGACCTCCCAAAATGGCAAGGACAGAGCCCTGGCTTTCCTATCACCATCAGGGATGTGGTCAACACAAGAATATTTTTCCAAAGAAACTCCAGCAAGAAGAGGACCTGTCACATGGCCATTGGCATGCACCTCTGAAGAAGAAGAAATAAATGAGGGACAGCTTTTTAAAAGTGCATTTAAAAATCTGATTAAATTATACTAAGAGAAACTAGATGTAGATAAATATTAAACATTATTGTCTTTAGAAACCTGTATTAGTTGCTTAAGATTTTAAATGGCATGATGTTCAGCTAACAGTAGAGACACTACCAGAATCATGAGTTGGTAGAAGGGCAGCAGAGGAGATAAAAACTCAAATCTCTCTCTCCTTGAATTTCCTCTATCTCCCATTGCACACACCTAATTGGAAGTGGAAGTCAAGGCAGCCCCAAAGATGTGATGGCAGGCATCAGAACAGAGTAGGAAAGGGCAGAGAATGGATTTGCAGGGGCAACTGAAGACTGGCCTGCATGCTCCCATAGTTTATTCTCAACACAGCAGTGAGAGTGAGTCTTGTTAAACCTAGGTCAGAAGTGTCAACCTCTCTTCTACTCAAGACCGCCAGTGGCTTCCCATCTCATCAAGAGGAAGACTAGACTCTTCACAAAATCTTCATGGCATCACCCCACCTTCTCTAACTTCTCCCCCTCAACCACCTTCCCTATAGCCACCACCACTCACCTTCTATTCCTCAAGAATTCCAGGCTCGCTGCTTGCCCATGTTGTTCCCTGGGACCACTCTTCCTACAGATTCAGAATAACTAATTTCCTTGCCTCTAGCAGGTCTTTCCTCAAATGTCCCTTTTCAGTACGAGATACCATGATTGCCCTATTTAATATTTAATCCGACCCCACCCCTGAATATCAATTCTTTTTTCATTATGTTTTTCTAATAGCACTTACCACCATCAGCCCAACTGGGTTTACTTTTTTGTTGTGTGTTTTTCCTAACTAGAATATAAGCCCCAGGTATATGCTGTCTATTTTGTTCTCAAATGCAACCCCAGGACACCTAGAATGATGTCAGGCAATAGTAGGCACTTAGTATTTGTTAAATAAATAAATGAATGAAAGAATGCATTAATGAATATTTTAAGATATTTAATCTTAACATGCATTTTGGTTGTTAAATATTACTCATTTATGGACAATAATCAACATCTCCCATAATACAACTTGGTAAAAATGAGTTTTTCAAAGTTTGATTAGATGCTTATTGTATGTAATGCAGGCGGAGGGACAAAAACCATTCCCATCACCCTTTCTTCACATTATTAAGCAGCATTAAAACTGAACAAATTGCTTTGTACAAGGGAAAATGATCTCTCTTAATCTTAGGAACAAACAAACTTTCTCCCTTTTTAATGTGAAGTTGTAGGTCACAATTAATGACCTACTAATTACCAAATCCCACAAACACTCCTCAGGACTTATCTTTCTTGACTACTCTAGGTTTTCTGACACTCTTGAGCACCCCTTTCTTCAAAACATTACTTAGGGATTTAATTTATTATGGCTTAACAAATATATGCGAGACTGGTTCTTCAGTAATATTAAATTTATTTTGTTAAATGTATTTCTTATGATTGAAGTAACAAAACTTGCAATTGAAAAATAAGGTGTAAAGTGCTATTGGTTGACTATATAAGGATCATGCTTGTTGTGAAAAAAAATCGGAAAAATAAAAAAGAGAATTCAAATCACACCACTTGAGATAGGCAATTCAAAAACTTGATGTATATTTTGCATACATGCAAACAAAATTTTTAGATAGAAATAAAAGTCTATTACCATATTTTTGTAAACTAATTTTTTACTTTAAAATATGTTAGTTATATTTATTCTTATTAAATTATATGCACACACATCTACATCATAATAACTATAGAATATCTCATTGTTAGAATGCACCAAATTTGTTTTACCCATGGATCATTATGCATTTGGATTGTTTCCATTTTTCCAGTTTAATACATCTTGATTAACCTCCTTGAAGATATATTTTTATACAATTAGCCCACTATATATTCAAGAATAACCCTTAGAAGTACAATTGTTGGGTTTTAACATCTGTAAAAACTAACACTTTGCCTGCCTGCCTGCCTTCTTTCCTTCCTTCCTTCCTTCTCCTCCCTCCTCCTTCCTCCCTTCCTTCCTTCCTTCCTTCCTTCCTTCCTTCTTTCTTTCCTGCCTTCTGGCTTTCCTGCCTTCCTGCCTTCCTTCCCCCCCTTCCTTGCTTTCTTGCTTTTTTATTTTACTTTTAGTTCTGGGATACATGTGCAGAATGTGCAGGTTTGTTATATAGGTATACATGTGCCATGGTGGTTATCTGCACCTATCAACCCATCATCTAGGTTTTAAGCCCCACATGCATTATGTATTTGTCCTAATGTTCCCCCCTCTCCTTGCCCCCCCACCTCCCAACAGGCCTCAGTGTGTGTTGTTCCCCTCCCTGTGTCCATGTGTTTTCATTCTTCAACTCCCACTTATGATTGAGAACATGTGGTGTTTGGTTTTCTGTTCCTGTGTTAGTTTGCTGAGAATGATGGTTTCCAGATTCATCCATGTGCCTGCAAAGGACATGAAGTCATTCTCTTTATGGCTGCATAGCATTCCATGGCGTATATGTGCCACATTTTCTTTATCCAGTCTATCATCGATGGGCATTTGGGTTGGTTGGTTCCAAGTATTTGCTATTGTAAATAGTGCTTCAATAAACATACGTGTGCATGGGTCTTTATAGTAGAAGGATTTCTAATCCTTTGGGTATATATCCAGTAATGGGATTGCTGGATCAGATGGTATTTCTGGTTCTACATCCTTGAGGAATCACCATACTGTCTTCCACAATGATTGAACTAATTTACACTTCCACCAACAGGGTATAAGTGTTCCTATTTCTCTACAGCCTCACCAGCATCTATTGTTTACTGATTTTTTTTTAATGATCACCATTCTAATTGGCATAAGATGGTATCTCATTGTGGATTTGATTTGCATTTCTCTAATGATCAGTGATGATGAGCTTTTTTTCATGTTTGTTACCACATAAATATCTGCTTTTCAGAAGTGTCTGTTCATATCCTTCACCCACTTTTTGATGGGGTTGTTTGATTTTTTTTCTTGTAAATTTGTCTAAGTTCCTTGTAGATTCTGGATATTAGCCCTTTGTCAGATGCATAGATTACAAAAACTTTCTACCATTCTGTAGGTTGCTTGTTTAATCCAATGACAGTTTCTTTTGCTGTACAGAAGCTCTTTAATTTAATTAGATCCCATTTGTCATTTTGGCTTTTGTTGGAATTGCTTTTGGTGTTTTAGTCTTGAAGTCTCTGCCCATGCCTATGTCCTGAATGGTATTGTCTAGGTTTTTAGTCATGTATTGCTTTGTTTTGTAGATGTCATTTTGACTAAATCTCGAGAACAATAATGGAGTAAACAGATGTGCTTGGCTTATTCCTAACACTAGAAAAATAATCACTCTTGATGTCCACTATTTTTAACCAGCTATTTCAAAAGAAGTGCTAGTAAATATACTGAATATACAACTAATGAATTGAATATTTTTCTCAAACACAAATTGAAAACCATTGGCCTCTCCACTGAATTTAGCATACTATTAGGACTTGCTTCCTGCAATTTTTTAAATTGAGCTAATAATTAGGATTTAGGAGTTTTTACATCAAATTAAATTTTTATCTTTTGAAAAAGCAAATGATCAGTCAGTGTTAGGTCTGCATTCATTGGGGGACAAAAATGGCTGGGACTGAATATCTCTTTGTCCCTTTAGATAGGCTATGGGCATTCTAGTCAACCATAGTCCCCAAAATTCACATATTATATGCATATGTGCTTGAACTAAAATGACTGCATTGACATACATTTCCTGCCTGATTCATATAGGCATTGGATTTTTGGTACTTAATCCAAAATATTAATTTTCAAAATTCCATAAATTCTTTCACAGACCCCACCGTAACACACCACAGCCTCCAGCTCTTGGGTTCAAGCATTCTGCCAGCCTCTAGAGTAGCCAGGACTATAGGAACATGCCACTGTGCCTTGTGTCCATGAAATACTATTATATAAATGGATAGTAATTTCAATTACCTATTTTTGAAAATTGAGGTTACTTTCCAGTCTTTCAATTTTAAACATATTCTTATGAATAACTGATTATTTACTTGGCAGAAAAATCTTAGTTATTGGTATGCCTATTTTGAAAGGCATACCAATCTTTATTATTGGTATGCCTATTTTGAAAGCTGTAAGCAAGCATTGACAGCCTTCTAGAAAAGTTGTTGGTTTTACACGAGAGCCTGTATTCCATCAGCTTCCAAAAGTTAGGTATTATTATTTTTAAAAATTTGCCAAAAATAGGTTTTTATTTTTCTATCAATTTATTTTAGGAATTTCTTTGGTTATATTTCTTACTAGTAAAATGTGTCACTCAGTACCTTTTTGTTGCAGGTAACAGAACCACTCTAGAGTACCTTTCTGTTGCAGGTAACAGAGAACCACTCTAGACTGCCAAAGCCAGAAAGGAGACAGATGTGTCTCCCAGAACCAAGGGCATAAGCACAGCAGAGCCTCAGGAAAGATTAGAACCAAGCCAGGGCCTGGAAAGTCCACGGTAATTCTGAAAGTGTTCTTCACAGCCTGTCAGTTCTCAACATTTATGTGAATCTGTTTATTCTGTCTCTCTCTGTCTCTCTCTCTCCCTCTCTGAGGTAGATTCCTCACTGTCCAATCAGCATGGTGGCAGATGGTCTTTTCAATTTTCTGAATTTTGACTATGGGATCATACTTGTAGTAAAACTAAATCTTAATTTGTAGATGGAGGACTTTGTTTGGTTTAACTTAAGACAGATGCCCATTCATCACTGTCCCACTTGACTCTATATTGTTTAAACATTGTTGCAAGGGAATAATGGAAGGAACTTTTAGGGGAGTTTGATGAAAAGTATGAAGACAACCAAAATGGTTATTACTATAGGAGACTGAATATGTTTCTGTGGGCTCATTGGTCATTTGAATTTCTACATGTTAGAATTACCAATGTATATTCTTTGCCCATTTTACTATTGGTGTGTTCATCAATTTCATACTAATTTGAAAGTGCTTTTATTTATTATATTTATTGTCCCCTTTCCATCTGTATTTAAAATTACCTACTGGTTGTGCTATAATTTTTTATTTTGTATATAGTCCCTTTTCGGCTCCAAGGTTTCAAAGTCATATAAATATATCAACTCTGAAGTAAGATTCCATTAGTTCTCCTCAGGTTCTATAACTGCTGAGTGTCCATGGGCAAGTTTAATTTCTCTACACTTTGGTTTCTACATTTTGGAAAATGAATCTAATGCCCTACTACTGTATAGGTTTCTTGTAAGGATTAAATAAGTTTTTACATATAAAACGTAAATGCTTGACACAATGCTTGAAATAAAAAAAAAGCTGCTGAGTGAACAGCTGTCATTTTTTGTTATTGTTCTTATGCTTAAAAGGGCCATCTAATCTCAATATTTAAAAAAAATAGCTTATTTAGATTGACTTTTTATCATCTCATTACTTTTATTTTATATTCAACTCTTGAATTTACTTCCAATTATTTTAGTGTATAATAGAAGAGAGAGATTTTACCTCATTTTATATGATTATCCAAATGCCCAACATTATTTATAGATTAATTATTAATTATTTTGTTCCACCAGTTTAAATATCATTATTTTAACATTTTAATTTATTAAGTGTCTGGGTCTGTCTTAGAAGGCATTTTATTATATTCTATTTTTTGGCGTGTATTACTCTGTTTAAAACAGTATATTGAACTATTACCTTCTGCAGATGACATGATTCTATATCTAGGACATCATAGCATCTCTGCCCAAAAGCTCCTTAAGCTGATTAACAGCTTCAGCAATGTTTCAGGATACAAAATCAGTAGCATTCCTATACACCAACAACATCCAGCCAAGAGTCAAATCCGGACGCAACCTTGTTCACAATTGCCACAAAAAGAATAAAATGCCTAGGAATACAGCCAACTAGGGAGCTGAAAGACCTCTATAAAAAGAATTATGAAATGCTGCTCAAAGAAATCAGAAATGACACAAACAAATGGAAAAACATGCTTATGCATAGGAAGACTCAATATTATGAAAATGGCCCTTCTGTCCAAAGCAGTATACAAATTCAATGCTATTCCTATCAAACTACCAATGACATTATTCACAGAACTAGAAAAAAACTATTTTAAAACTCCTGTGGAACCAGGTGCCTCAGCTCAAATAGCTGAGGCAAGCCTAAGCAAAAAGAACAAACCTAGAGGCCTTACTTTACCCAACTTCAAAATATATTTCAGGGCTACAGTGACCAAAACAGGATGGTATTGATACAAAAACAGACAAATAGAGCAGTGAAACCAAATAGAAAGCCTAGAAATAAACTTGCACACCTGCAACCATATGATCTGTGATAAAGCTGACAAAAACAAGCAATGAGGAAAGGACTCCTTATTCAATAAATGATGCCAAGATAACTGGCTGGCCATATACAGATGATTGAAACTGGACCACTTCCTGACACCACATACAAAAATTAACTCAAGATGAATGCATTAGTCTGTTTACACACTGCTATAAAGAACTGCCCAAGACTGGATGATTTATAAAGAGTACTCAAAACAGCATGGTACTGGTAGCAAAACAGAGATATAGACCAATGGAGCAGAACAGAGGCCTTGGAGGCAACGTCACACATGTACAACCATCTGATCTTTGACAAACCTCACAAAAACAAGCAATAGGTAAAGGATTCCCTGTTTAATAAATGGTGTTGGGCAAACTGGCTGGCAGTGTGCAGAAAGCAGAAACTGGACTGCTTCCTGACACCTTACACTAAAATTAACTCCAGATGGATTAAAGACTTAAACTTAAGACCTAACACCATAAAAACCCTAAAAGAAAATATAGGCAAAACCAGTCAGGACATAGGCATAGGCAAGAACTTCATGACTAAAACACTAAAAGCATTTGGCAAAAAAAGCCAAAATAGACAAATGGGACCTAATTAAACTCCAGGGCTTCTATACAGCCAAAGAAACAATCATTAGAGTGAACAGGCCACCAACAGAATGGGAAAAAATTTTTGCAATCTACCTATCTGACAAAGGGCTAATATCCAGAATCTACAAAAAGCTAAAACAGATTTAGAATAAAAAAACAAAGAAACCCATCCAAAAGTGGGAGAAAGACATGAACAGACACTTTTCAAAAGAAGACATATATGAAGTCAACAAACATATGAAAAATTGCTCATCATCACTGATTATTAGAGAAATGTAAATCAAAACCATCCATTGAAATACCACCTCATGCCAGTTAGAATGGCAATCATTAAAAAATCTGGAGACAACAGATGCTGGAGAAGATGTGGAGAAATAGGAACAAAGAACACTTTTACACTGTTGGTGGGAGTGTAAATTAGTTCAACCATTGCAGAAGACAGTGTGGTGCTTCCTCAAGGACCTAGAATAGAAATTCCATGGGACCCAGCAATCCCATTACTGGGTATATACCCAAAGGATTATAAATTGTTCTATTATAAAGACACATGCACATGTATGTTCATAGCAGTACTGTTTACAATAGCAAAGACCTGGAACCAACCCAAATGCCCATTGATGATAGACTGGACAAGAAAAATGTGGCACATATACACCATGGAATACTATGCAGCCATAAAAAAATGATGAGTTAGTGTCCTTTGTAGGGACAGGGATGAATCTGGAAACCATAATTCTCAGCAAACTGACACAAGAACAGAAAATCACACACCACATGTTCTCACTCATAGGTGGGTGTTCAACAATGAGAACACATGGACACGGAGGGGGAGCATCACACACTGGGGTCGGTTTGGGGGGGTCAAGGGTGGGACAGTGGGGGGGGATGGGGAGTTCAGGGAGGGATAACATGGGGAGAAATGCCAGATGTAAGTGATGGGGGGATGGAGGCAGCAAACCACATTGCTATGTATGTACCTATGCAACAATCCTGCATGATCTGCACATGTACCCCAGAACCTAAAGTACAATAAAGTAAAATAAAATAAAAAAGAAAAAAGAAATGAGATTTAATTGACTCACAGTTCAGCATGGCTGGGGAGGCCTCAGAAAACTTACAATCATGGCAGAAAGTGAAGGGGAAACAAGGCACTTTCTTCACAAGGTAGCAGAAAGGAGAATAAATGCAGGAGGAGCTACCAAACACTAACAAAACCAACAGATCTCATGAGAATTCATTATCACAAGAACAGCATGGGTGAACCACCCCCATGATCCAATTACCTCCACCTGGTATTTCTCTTGACACATGAGAATAATGGGGATTATAATTAAACATGAAATTTGGGTAGGGACACCAAGCCTAACCATATTATTCTGCCACTGGCTCCTTCCAAATCTCAAGTCTCTCACATTTCAAAACTATTCAAGGCTTCTCAACAGATCTTAATTCATTCTAATATTAACCCAGAAGTCAAAATGCAAAGTCTCATCTGAGACAAGGCAAGTCCCTTCTACCAGGAGCATGAAAAAAAAAAGTTAGTTACTTCCAAGATACAATGTAAGTACAGGAATTGGGTAAATGTTTCCATTCCAAAGGAGAGAAATTAACCAAAACAAAGGGGCTAAAGGTCCCATGCAAGTCCAATATCCAGCTGGGAAGTCATTAAACCTTAAAGTTCCAGAATGATCTTCTTTGATTTGAAGTCTGAAATCCAGATCATGCTGATGCAAAAGGTAGGCTCCCACAGACTTGAGCAGCTCCACCCTGACTAGATATCCCTCCTATGCCTCTGGGCCTGTGATGGGAGAGGCTGTTGTGATGACCTCTGTCATGTAATGGAGACATTTTTCACATTGTCTTGGTGATTAACATTTCTGCAGCTGGCTTGAATTTCTCCTTAGAAAAATGGGTTTTTCTTTTCTATTCCATTGTTGGTGGCAAATTTTCCAAACTTCTATGCTCTGTTTCCCCTCTTAAATAAAAGTTCCAATTCCAAACCGTCTCTCTGAAAATGCATAAAACTAAATGCTTTTTTTTTTTTTTTTTTTTTGAGATGGAGTCTTGCTCTGTTACCCAGGCTGGAGTATAGTGGCACAATCTCAACTCACTGCAACCTCTGCCTCCTGGGTTCAAGCAATTCTCTTGCCTCAACCTCCCAAGTGGCTGTGACTACAGCCGCCTGCCACCATGCCTGGCTAATGTTTTGTATTTTTAGTAGAGATGGGTTTCCTCATTTTGGCCAGGCTGGTCTCAAACTCCTGACCTTCTGGTCTGCCTGTCTCGGCCTCCCAAAGTGCCGGGATTACAGGAGTCAGCCACCACACCCAGCCCTAAATGCTTTTAAGAACACCCAAGTCACCTCTTGGATGCTTTGCAGCTTATAAATTTCTTCTACCAGATACCCTACATTATCTCTCTCAAATTCTAAGTTCCACAAATCTTTAGGGCAGGGGCAAAATGTTGCCAGTCTCTTTGCTAAGGCATAGCAAGAGTCACCTTTATTCTAGTTCCCAACAAGTTTCTCATATCCATCTCAGATCACCTCAGGCTGGACTTCATTGTCCACATTACTATCAGCATTTTGGCCAAAGCCATTCAAAAAGTCTCCAGGAATTTCCAAACATTCCCCTATCTCCCTGCCTTCTTCTGAGCCCTCCAAACGGTTCCAATCTCTGCCTATTGTCCAGTTCCAAAGTCACTTTCATATTTTCAGTTATTGTTATAGCAGCACCCTACTACCTCAGTGCCAATTTACTGTATTAGTCTGTTTTCACACTTTTGTAAAGAACTGCCTGAGACTGGGTAATTTATGATGAAAAGAGGGTTAATTGACTCACAGTTCAGCATGGCTGGGGCGGCCTCAGGAAACTTACAATTATGGCAGAAAGTGAAGGGGAATAAATGCAGGAAAAACTACCAAAAACTTATAAAACCATCAGATCTCATGATAACTCACTACCACATGAACAGAATAGAGGAAACTGCCCTCATGATCCAATTCCCTACACTTGGTCTCTCCCTTGACACATGGGGATTACAGAGATTATAAATCAAGATGAGATTTTGGTGGGGACACAAAGCCTAATCATATTAATGGATTAAAGACTTAAATGTAAAACCTAAAACTATAGAAAAAAAAAGAAAGAAAACCCTTGAAGATAACTGGACATAGGAACAGGCAAAGATTTCACACAAAGATGCCAAAAGCAATGGCAACAAAACAAACATTGACAAATGCGATCTAATTAAACTGAATAGCTTTTGCACGAAAAAGAAACCATCAACAGAGTGAATAGACAACAGACAACCTACATAATCAGAGAAAATTTTTGCAAACTATGCATCTGACAAAGGCCTAATATCCAGAATCTGTAAGAAACTTAAGCAAATCAAAAAGCACAAAACAACCCCACTAAAAAAGTGGGTGAAGAACATGAACAGACACTTCCCAAAAGAAGATATATTAAAAAATGTCTTTTATGTTCAAAAGCATATTTAAAAAATCTCAATGTCATTAATTATTAGAGAAAGGCAAATCAAAACCACAATGAGATGCTATGTCACACCAGTCAAAATGTCTATTTTTAAAAAGTCAAAAATAACAGATGCTGGCAAGGTTGTGGGGAAAGAGAATGCTTATACATTGCTGTTGGGAGTGCAAATTAGTACAACAATTGTGGAAAGCAGTGTGGAATTTCTTCAAAGAACTAAAAACAGAATTGCCATACAACCCAGGAATCCTATTATTGGGTAATACCCAAAGGAATATAAATTGTTCTACCATAAAGACACATGCACACATGTTCACTGTAGCACTATTCACAATAGCAAAGACATGGAATAAACCTAAATGCCTGTCAATAATAGACTAGATTAAGATAATGTGGCATATATACACCATGAAATACAATGCAGACAAAAAAAAACAAACCAAAAGAACCCAAGAAAATCATGTTCTTTTTAGGAACATGGATAAAGCTGGAGGCCATTTTCCTAAGCAAACTAATGCAGGAACAGAAAAACAAATACTACATGTTCTCACTATAAGTTGGAGCCAAACAATGAGAACACATGAACACAAAGAAGGGAACAAGAGACACTGGAGTCCACTTGAGGGTGAAGGGTGAAAGGAGGAAGAGGATTGGAAAAAGTACCTATTAGGCACTATGATGAAATAAACTGCACACCAAATTCCCATAATATAAGTTTATCTATCTAACAAACCTGCACATGTACCCATGAACCTTAAATAAAAGTTAATAGAAAAAATAATAAAATAAGCTAATAATTTTTAAAAATTAATTAATGGTCTTGTTTTAGAATGTGACTGCACTATCTTTTAATACATGGGATCACCTTTATCAAGATTGACATCTTTAACTGAAATCTATTTTAAGTATCTTTAATATAGTCAAAATATGTAATTGAAATGAGATGATGGTGAGAAATCATGAAATCAGACTACTAAGAATATCAGAAGTAAAAACCAGGCTTTTGGAGAGAGATCCAAGATGGCCGATTAGCAGCATCTCAGGATTGTAGCTCCCTCTAAAAGTGCAGAGAGTGAGTGGATGCCACATTTTCGGATGAAATTTTATTGCCCATGGACCAGGAGATTCCCGACTGAGGAGCCCCACGTGTCGCCAGAGCGACTCTTTTGACCGGGGTGGCCATTTTGCAGGCGCCCCAGCTTGGCGGTTCTCAGTCCGGAGTATACAGGACTGAGTGCCCTTTTAGTTGGCATTTGGAACTCCGGGAAGGCAGAGTCTCCCATTCAGCTGATTGAAAAGCAGACTGAAGCAGGGAACCAGACTGGGAGATTCCCGGGGCAGAAAAGTGCCACGAATCTTAACGCTGCTCTTTCAGTCGGCGTAGTGGGTCGCCGCAGGGGGAAAGCTGGTCACCCCCCCACCCCCCTGCCGCCCCACCTGCCACAAAAAAAAAAAACCAGCAGTTGGAACTGCTGAGGAATGAGAGTTTCACAGCAAGTACAGCTGAACCCGGGAAGGTCCAGCTCTGTGGGGGGAGGGGGCATCCGCCAAAGGAAAACTAAGAAACAGAAAAAACTTTACCACCAACAAGTTGGATGTCCACTCAGAGACCCAATCTGAAAGTCAGCAATTACACAGATGACAGGTGGATAAATCCACAAAGATGGGAAGAAATCAGCACAAAAAGGCTGAAAACACCCAAAATCAGAATGCCTCTCCTCCTACAGAGGATTGCAGTGCCTCATCACCAAGGGAACAAGGCCTGATGGAGAATGAATGTGAGGAATTGATAGAATCAGGCTTCCGAAGGTGGATAATAAGAAACTTCTGTGAGCTAAAAGAACATGTTCTAACCCAATGCAAAGAAATTAAGAACCTTGAAAAAAGGTTTGACGAAATGCTAATGAGAACAGACAATTTAAAGAGGAATATAAGTGAACTAATGAAACTGAAAACACAATACGAGAACTTCACGAAGTATGCACAAGTTTTAACAGTTGAATTGATCAAGCAGAAGAAAGGATTTCAGAGGTTGAAGACCAACTTAACGAAATAAAATGAGAAGACAAGATTAGAGAAAAAAACGTAAAAAGGAATGAGCAAAGTCTCCAAGAAATATGGGACTATGTGAAAAGACCTAATCTACATTTGATAGGTGTACCTGAATGTGACGAAGAGAATGAATCCAAGCTGGAAAATATTCTTCAGGATATTATCCAGGAAAACTTTCCCAACCTGGCAAGGCAGGACAATACTCAACTCCAGGTAATACAGAGAATACCACAAAGATATTCCTCAAAAATAGCAACCCCCGAGGCACATAATCATTAGATTCACCAGGGTTGAAATGAAGGAGAAAATACTAAGGGCGGTCAGAGAAAAAGGTCAGGTTACCCACAAGGTGAAGCCTATCAGACTCACAGCAGATTTCTCAGCAGAAACCTTACAAGCCAGAAGAGAGTGGGGGCCAATATTCAACATTTTTAAAGAAAAGAACTTTCAACCCAGAATTTCATATCCAGCCAAACTAAGTTTCATAAGTGAAGGAAAAATAAAATTTTTTATGAACAAGCAAGTACTCAGAGATTTCATTACCACCAGGCCTGCTTTACAAGAGATTGTGAAGGAAGTGCTATATACAGAAAGGAACAACCAGTATCAGCCATTCCAAAAAACCCATTGGTAAGCTGCATCCAGACCCATCTCACATGCAAGGATATACAGAGACTCAAAACAAAGGGATGGTGGAAGATTTGCCAACCAAATGGAGAGCTAAAAAAAAACAAAACAAAACAAAACAGGAGTTGCAATTTTCATCTCTGATAAAATAAACTTTAAAGTAGCAGAAACCAAAAGAGATAAGAAGGACATTGTATAATGGTAGAGGGATCAATGTAACGGGAAGAGCTAATGATCCTAAGTCTACATGTACCCAATACAGGAGCACCCAGATACATAGGGCAACTTCTTGGTGACTTACAAAGAGACTTGGACTCCCACACAATAATAGTAGGAGACTTTAACACTACATTGTCAATATTGGACAGATCAATGAGACAGAAGGTTAACAAGGATACCCGAGACTTGAACTCAGACCTGGAACAAGTAAACTTAATAAACATTTACAGAACTCTCTATTCCAAATCTACAAAACATACATTTTTTTTCAGTAACACATCACATCTATTCTAAAAGTGACCACATAATTGGAAGTAAATTACTCCCCCAGCAATTGCATAGCATTTCATAGGTTTAAATGAAATATTGGTTTGCTGTTTGTTTGTTATTTTCCTCCCTTATTCCTTCCTGTCTCCATTGTATAACACAATTATTAGTATAAAAGAGCTTTTCAATACCCATTTTTAGACTGCATTCTAGCCTGGGCAATAGAGCAAGATTCCTGTTCTCTCTCCCTCTTTTTCTTCTTCTTTCTCCCTTTCTTTCATTCTCTTTTTTTTTTTTTTTGCTTCTTTCTCTCTTTCTTTTTTCTTTATTTTTCTTTCTTTCTTTGAAAAAAAAATCATAAAAAAAATTAAAAAAAAATAAAAATAAACCAGGCTTTTTGTCTCTAATATCAGCATAACTAAAACTAGAGTTTTTGTTGCATTTCATGTGACAGGTATTCTTATCTAAAAACTTAATATTTATAATGAAAATATAGGTTTAACATTAAACCTATTAGGGGTTACTAGCAATATCTATATTTAATTTGGATGTTTTTAAATGTGGACTATTACCATTGCTGTATCTTTTATTTGGAATAATATAAACCCCACAAACATTTCTATTAAAATTTAAACCTCAAAACCTGATTATTTCTATGTGATATTAAGGGAAAAAAAATTGACTTAACAAACACAAAGATAGTGAAACCTAATTTTATAAAGTTATGTTTGGCCTTGAATTTTATTATGTCAAAGAAAATAAGAAACTAAATAGACATTGTAATAAAATCTGAATGATTGTAGAGAAACATTTTGGCAAAAATTAATTGTGATTGTTTGCTTAGGTAACACAAACAGTATAGCAAAATTGTATCCCTATGGCCACCATCACCAATTAAATTTTTGTTAAAATATGCCTTTTAAATAAAAGAATTCTTTTATGTTAATGGAATGTCCCTTGATCAAATCCTCATTTATTTTTGTATATATAGCCAAAGCAGTTAGCCAAAATGTGTTACAAAAACTTAAGTGAATGAATGTAAGAAAATTTATAATGGTGCTACAAATAAAATTAACTCTCATTACCACTTGTTACTTTTGACTTTAATAATAGGGCCCTAAGAAATGATTTTCTATAGATGTAAAACTGGTGGCAATATTGCTAACACAAAAAATTACATATTGTACTAAATGAATTAGTTTATTAAAGGCACATCTAAAAAGGAAGGAAAATTTTAAAAACCAAACTTCAACCATAGACTCCTGCAAATGCATCTGGATATGGGTTTGACACATTGTACAACAAAATATGGGTGACTATGCTTAATCTTAATTTTTCTTAAAAAAAAGAGAATTTTAAAAGAATTATTTACAGATTACCACAAAAATCAGTGATCTCTGTACCTATAATGAATCTGTCAATAATATGAACTGCCTAATATAGAGAAAACACCCTGCTGCCTAAGCACTATCTTGCTGGCCATTGCCTCTGTTCTACAGTGTTCTAACATTACTCACAAGCTGCAATAAAAAGAGACTTCCTGGGACATTGGGTCACAGAACTTCACAAGGCCCCTAGATACAACCTCAAAGGCTTTGGTAAGAAAAGGGCTGTATTTTTTTTTTTTTCAGCTTTTATCATACTGTGCTCAATACAAGGCAGTGAACCATAGGATGATGTCCTTTCATGAGTTTCATGAGTTCTTCAGGGTAACAGTGAGTAAAATTAAGTTGTGAAATGTTTCTTGGCTTCTTCAGTTTAATAAATAAGTTATTTTTAGAAGGAATTTTAAAACATGAGCCAATATTTTGTTTTCATTTTAACTAATTTATTTTTCTTATATAATGCAGCTATAAGACGATTTTTATGTAGTATAAATGATATATCCTATAATAAGTGCCACATTTACGTATGAAAAGCATTTTATTACTGTAGGCTTTTTGAGGACTTGAATGAGGTAGATTCTAAGGTTCAGTCTTACTCTCAAATTGTATTGCTATTAAAAGTTATTTTCAGTCAAAAAGTTAACTTCATAACCCCAAATTTTTAGGTTTCTTCCTATTTTTACTGTAATATTCTAGATAGTCACAGTACCTCTGTCTTCTGGAAAGTAAGAGGTAATTGTTAGAGAGGAAATTCTTAACATTAACAACCCTCAAAATCTAGACCTTGAGCCTAGATGTATGAAAGAATGCTGTTGCCAAATTGACATCAGTCACAAAAGACTTTGAAAATTAATTCAAAAAGAGTTTACACATGTTGTCAAATCCCTGAATAATATTGCCTTGATCCATGTGGGCCATTTTGGAGGACTCAGAAATCTCCTATAAAAAGCAAATGATTATGGGTGGAATAAGCTGAATTGATTAAAGTGGACACTTGACATCTGGTATATTTCCCCATGCCTTGAATAAAGAGATGGTTCATGTTTTCTAAAAGTTCATTTCTTGCCAACACTTTCCCTTGGTACATTTACTATAGGAGATGAACAGTCTAAAACTATTTCATTTGGGAAAGTTAAATGGTAAAAGTCACATTGTGGATGCTCCATATCAATATTTTAAAAAGTCTACATAGCATCAAGTGTAAAGGCAATCTGAAGATTAGAGGTCAGTTATATTCTTGCTTCTTCATTGTCTGCAAATTGATACCAATGGTTAATGTATTAAATAACTTTACATAAGATCAGATAGATATCTTTTCAGCATCTGCTAATTGAACCAACTCTTTTCCCTTTCCAACCACACCTAGAACATAGGAACAAAAGTGACCTTTGTCATCAGCCATAACCTAGGTTTGTTTCTGTCACCAAATTTTACAATTTTTCATTTTCTATATTACTCTACTGAAAAGAAGGACAAAGGAATAAATAAAACCTTACTAAAATATATGGCAAGCTTACAGTAGCCAAGGTGCAGCCCTCACCTGTGATCCTTGAATGATCAGTGAAGAGTACTGCAGTCAATAAGGCCAAGGAAAGAGAAAATAGGTCCTAGGTTTGAAATTCAGGTAATGTAGTTTTGTGGTTTTAATTACTTTGTAATACCTCTACAGACATAAATATAATCTTCCTGTTTTAAGTGAACATCTGTCATAAATAACTTCAGTGCTTTTTCTTCTGTAAACTACACAATACATCCTATAAGTTCATGGAGTGTTATAATGCAGAATTTAATTGTATAATTCACTTAACCAAAGTTTTGCTGTTGCTTCAGTACAATTCATAATTCTCCATTTTCACAAGAGATGTAGTAGGAACCTGATACATAGTGCATCATGCGAATTTCAGATTAGAGAGAAAATCAATGGCATTAGTTCATCTTGTTCAGGTAAAAAAAAAAAAAGAAAAAAAAGAAAAAAACAAGTCATAAAGACTTCCTTTACCTTTCTCTCTAATCTAAAAACCACAAAGATCAAAGGTAGACAAATCGATGAAGATGAGAGAAAACCAGAACAAAAATGTTGAAAACTCCAAAAACCAGAATGCCTCTTCTCCTCCAAATGATTGCAACTCTTCTTCAGCAAGGGCACAAAACTTCATGTGGAATGAGACTGACAAAGTGCCAGAAGTAGCTTCAGAAGATGGGTAATAACGAACTCCTCTGAGCTAAAGGAGCATGTTCTAACCCAATGCAAGGAAGTTAAGAATATTGATAAAAGGTTACAGAAATTACTAACTAGAATAACCAGTTTAGAGAGGAACATAAATGACTTGATGGAGCTGAAAAACACAGCATGAGAACTTAATGAAGCATACACAAGTATCGATAGCTGAACTGATCAAGCAGAAAAAAGGATATCAGAGATTGAAGATCAACTTACTGAAATAAGGTGTTAACAAGATTGGAGGAAAAAGAATGAAAAGGAAAAAATCCTCCAAAAAATCCTCCAAAATATATGGTACTCTGTGAAAAGATCAAACCTATAATTAATTGATGTACCTGAAAGTGACAAGGAGAATGGAACCACACTGGAAAACACACTTCAGTATATTATCCAGGAGAACTTCCCTAACCTAGCATGACAGGCCTACGTTCCAATTCAGGATATACAGAAAAAAGCCACCATGATACTCCTCGAAAAGAGCAACACCAGGACATGTAATTGTAAAATTCTCTAAGTTTGAAACAAAGGTAAATGTGTTAAGGACAGCCAGAGAGAAAGCTCAGGTTACATACAAAAATAAGCCCATCAGACTAACAGCAGATCTCTCTGCAGAAACCCTATAAGCCAGAAAAGACTGGGGGCCAATATTCAACATTCCAAAAGAAAGGAATTTTCAACCCAAAATTTCATAACCAGCCAAACTAAGTTTCACAAGAGAAGGAGAAATAAAATTCTTTCCAGACAAGCAACTGCTGACAGATTTTGTCACCACCAGGCCTGCCTTACAAGAGCTCCTGAAATTAGCACTAAATATGTAAACAAAAAACTGGTATCAGCCTTTGCAAAAATGCACCAAAATATAAAAACAAATAACGATATGAAGAAACGGCATCAACTAATGTGCAAAATAATCAGCTAGCATCATAATGACAGGATCAAATTCACACTTAACAATATTAACTTTAAATGTAAATGGGCTAAATACCCCAATTAAAAGACACAGACTGAAAAATTGAATAAAATATTAAGACCCATCAGTGTACTGTATTCAGGAGACCCATCTCATGTGCAAAGACACACAAAGGCTCAAAATAAAGGGATGGAGGAATATTTATCAAGCAAATGGAAAGGAAAAAAAGCATGGCTTGCAATCTTAGTCTCTGATAAAACGGACATTAAGCTGACAAAGATCAAAAAAGACAAAGATCATAATGGTAAAGGGGTCAATGTAACAAGAAGAGCTAACTATTCTAAATATATATGCACCCAACACAGGAGCACCCAGATACATAAAACAAGTTATTAGAGACCTACAAAGAGACTTAAACACCCACACAATATTAGTGGGAGACTTTAACACCAAACTGTCAACATTAGACAGATCAGTGAGACAGAAAATTAACAAAAATATTCAGGACTTGAACTCAGCTTTGGACCAAGCAGACCTAATAGACATCTACAGAACTCTCTACCTCAAATCAACAGAATATACATTCTTCACAGTGCCATATCACACTTATTCTGAAATTGACCACTTCTCAGCAAATGCAAAAGAATGGAAATCATAACGAACAGCCTCTCAGACCACAGTGAAACCAAATTAGAAATCAGGATTAAGAAACTCATTCAAAACTGCACAACTACAAGGAAACTGAACAACTTGCTCCCAAATGAATACTGAGTAAATAACAAAATTAAGGCAGAAATAAAGAAGTCATTGGAAACCAATGAGAACAAAGAGACAATGTAACGTAATCTCTAGGACACAGCTAAAGCAGTGTTAGGAGGGAAATTTATAGCATTAAATACTCACAACACAAAAGCTAGCAGAAGACAAGAAATAACTAAGGTCAGAGCAGAACTGAAGGAGACAGGGATACGGAAAACCCTTCAAAAAATTAATGAATATAGGAGCTGTTTTTTTTTTTTTTTTGAAAAGATTAACAAAATAAATGGACCACTAGCTAGACTAATAAAGAAGAAAAGAGAAAAGAATCAAATAGACAAGTCAAATAAAAATGATAAAGGGGATATTACCGCTGATCTCACAGAAATACAAACTGCCATCAGATAATACTAAAACACCCCTACATAGATAAACTAGAAAATATAGAACAAACGGGTAAATTTCTGGACACATACACCCTCCCAAGACTAAACCAAGAGGAAGTTGAATCCCTGAATTGACCAATAACAAATTCTGAAATCGAGTCAGTAATTAACAGGCTAACAACCAAAAAAAAGCTGAGGACCAGATTGATTCACAGCCGAATTCTACCAGAGGTAAAAAAGGAGCTGGTACTCTTCCTTCTGAAACTATTCCAAACAATAAAAGAGAGGAACTTCTCCCTTGCTCATTTTATGAGGCCAGCATCATCCGGTTACCAAAACTCAGCAGAGACACAAGAACAACAACAAAAATATCAGTCCAATATCCCTGATGAACATCAATAGGAAAATCCTTAAAATAAATAAATAAATAAATAAAACCCCAAAACAAACAAACAAACAAAAAACTGGCAAACAATCCAGTAGCATATCCAAAGCTTGTCCACCACAATAAAGTAGAAATCATCCCTAGAATTTAAGACTGGTTTAAAATATGCAAATCAATAAACATAATCCATCACATAAACAGAACCAATGACAAAAACCACATCATTATCTCAATATATGCAGAAAAGACCTTTGAGAAAATTCAACACCCCTTCATGCTAAAAATTCTCAATGAACTAGGTATTGATTGAACATATCTCAAAATAACAAGAGCTTTTTATAACAAACCCACAACCAATATTATACTGAATGGGCAAAAGCTAGAAGCATTCCCTTGGAAAACTGGCACAAGACAAGGATGCCCTCTCTCACCACTCCTATTCAACATAGTACTGGAAGTTCTGGCCAGGGCAATCAGACAAGAGAAAGAAATAAATGGTATTAAAACAGGAAGACAGGAAATCAAATTGTCTCTTTTGCAAATGACATGATTGTAGATTTAGAAAACCCAATCATGTCACCTGCAAAACTCCTTAAGCTGATAAGCAATTTCAGCAAAGTATCAGGATACAAAATCAATGTGCAAAAATTACAAGCATTCCTACACACCAACAATAGATAAGCAAAGAGCAAAATCATAAGTTAACTCCCATTCACAATGCTACAAAGGGAATAAAATACTGAGGAATACAAGGGATGTGAAAGACGTTTTCAAGGAGAAATACAAACCACTGCTGAATGAAATAAGAGAGGGCACAAACAAACGGAAAAACATTCCATGCTCATGGATAGGAAGAATTAATATCGTGAAAATGGCCATATTACCCAAACAATTTATAGATTTAATGCTATTCCCATCAAGCTACCATTGACTTTTTTCACAGAATTAGAAAAAACTACTTTAAATTTCATACGGAACCACAAAAGAGCCCATATAGCCAAGACAAACCTAAACAAAAAGAACAAACCTGGAGGCATCACTCTGCCTGACTTCAAACTATACTACAAGGCTACAGTAACCAAAACAGTATGGTACTGATACCAAAACAGATATATAGACCAATGGAATAGAACAGAGACCTCAGAAATAACACCACACATCTACAACCATCTGATCTTCAACAAACCTGACAAAAACAAGCAATGGGGAAAGGATTCTCTATTTAATAAATAGTGCTGGAAAACTGGCTAGCCATATGCAGAAAACAGAAACTGAACCCCTTCCTTATACAAAAATTAACTCAAGATGGATTAAAGACTTAAGTGCAAAACCCAAAACCTTAAAATCTGTAGAAGGAAACCTAAGCAATACCATTCAGGACATAGGCATAGCAAAGATTTTGTGACGAAAACACCAAAAGCAATGGCAACAAAAGCCAAAATTGACATATGGGATCTAATTAAACTAGAGAGCTGAACAGCAAAAGAAACTATCATCAGAGTGAACAGGTATCCTACAGAATGGGAGTAAATTTTTGCAAGCTACCCATCTGACAAAGATCTAATATCCAGCATCTACAAGGAACTTAAACACATTTACAAAAATAAAAAATAATAAACCCTTCAAAAAGTGAGCAAAGGATAGGAACAGACACTTCTCAAAAGAAAACTTTTATGCCGCCAACAAACATATGAAAAAAAGCTCATCCCTCCCCTAGCCCCCCACCCCCCCAACAGACCCCAGTGTGTGATGTTCCTCTCCCTATGCCCATGTGTTCTCATTGTCCAACACCTACCTATGAGTGAGAACATGTGGTGTTTGGTTTTCTGTTCTTGTGTTAGTTTGCTGAGAATGATGGTTTCCAGATTCCTCCATACCCATACAAAGGACATGAACTCATCCTTTTTAAGGCTGCATAGCATACCATGATGTATATGTGCCACAATTTCTTTATCCAGTCTATCACTGATGGGCATTTGGGTTGGTTACAGGTCTTTGCTGTTGTAAACAGTGTTGCAATGAACATATGTGTGCGTGTGTCTTTACAAGAGAAAGATTTATAATCCTTTGGGTATATACCCAGTAATGGGATTGCTGGGTCAAATGGAATTTCTATTTCTTGATCCTTGAGGAATCACCACACTGTCTTCCACAATGGTTGAACTAATTTATGTTAGTTGAAAAAGGGTAAACGTGTTCCTATTTCTCCACATCCTCTCCAGCATCTGTTGCCTCCAGATTTTTTAATGATCACCATTCTAACTGGCGTGAGGTGGTATCTCAATGTGGTTTTGATTTGCATTTCGCTTATGACCAGTGATGATGAGCATTTTTTCATATGTTTGCTGGCCTCATATATATCTTCCTTTGAAAGTGTCTGTTCATATCCTTCAACCACTTTTGAATGGGTTTGTTTGTTTTATTCTTGTAAATCTGTTTTTAGTTCTTTGTAGATTCTGGATATTAGCCCTTTTTCAGATGGGTAGATTGCAATTTTTTTCCCCATTATGTAGGTTGCTGGTTCACTCTAATGATTGTTTCTCTTGCTGTGCAGAAGCTCTAAAGTTTAATTAGATCCCATTTGTCTATTTTGGCTTTTGTTGCCATTGCTTTAGGTGTTTTAGTCATGAAGTCCTTGCCTATACCTATGTCCTGAAAGGTTTTGCGTAGGTTTTCTTCTAGGGTTTTTATGGTGTTAGGCCTTATGTTTAAATCTTTAATCCATCTGGAGTTAATTTTAGTGTAACATGTAAGGAAGGGGTTCAGTTTCAGCTTTCTGCACATTGCTAGCCAGTTTTCCCAACATCATTTATTAAACAGGAAATTATTTCCCCCATTGCTTGTTTTTGTCCAGTTTGTCAAAGATCAGATAGTTGTAGATGTGTGGCATTGTTTCTGAGACCTCTGTTCTGTTCCACTAGTCTATATCTCTGTTTTGGTACCAGTACCATGCTGTTTTGATTACTGTAGCCTTGTGGTATAGTTTGAAGTCAGGTAGTGTGATGCCTCCAGCTTCGTTTTTTTACTTAGGATTGTCTTGGCTATGCAGGCTCTCTTTTGGTTCCATATGAAGTTTAAAGTGTTTTTTTCCAGTTCTGTGAAGAAGGTCAGTGGTAGCTTGATGAGGATAGCATTGAATCTATAAATTACTTTCAGCAGTTTGGCCATTTTCATGGTATTGATTCTTCCTAACCTGATGTAGGTGATGGGGGGATGGAGAGAGCAAACCACTATGGCATGTATGTATCTACACAACAATCCTTCAAGATCTGCACATGTACCCCAGAACTTAAGGTACAATAAAAATAAATAAATAAATAAAATTTATATGAGAAAATAAAGGAAAGAAAAGAGCTCATCATTAGTGGTCATTAGAGAAATGCAAATCAAAACCACAATTAGATACCATCTCACACCAGTTAGAATGGTGATTATTAAAAAGTCAGGAAACAACAGATTTTGGTGAGGCTGTGGAGAAATAGAGAGGCTTTTACACTGTTGGTGGGAGTATAAATTAGTTCATCTCTTATGGAAGATAGTGTGGCAATTCCTCAAGAAATCTAAGACCAGAATACCATTTGACCCAGCAATGCCATTACTGGGTATATACCCAAAGGATTATAAATCATTCTACTATAGAGACACATGCACATGTATGTTTATTGCAGCAATATTTACGATAGCAAAGACTTGGAACCAATCCAGATGTTTATCAATGACTGGATAAAGAAAACGTGGCACATATACACCATGGAATTCTCTGCAGTCATAAAAAGAATGAGTTCATGTTCTTTGCAAGGACATGGATGAAGCTGGAAGCCATCAATCTCAGCAAACTAACACAGGAACAGAAAACTAAACACTGCACGTTCTCACTTATAAGTGGGAGCTGAACAATGAAGACACACAGACACAGGGAGAGGAACATCACATACTAGAGCCTGTTGGGGGTTGGGGGTGCAAGGGGTGGGAGAGCATTAGGACAAATACCTAATACTTGTGGGGCTTTAAAGCTAGATGATGGGTTGACAGGTACAGCAAACCACCATAGCACATGTATACCTATGTAACATTCTGAGTATACCTATGTAACATTCTGCACATGTATCTCAGAACTTAAAGTAAAATTTTAAAAATGTCATCTGTAAGCAACATTGAGTATGTAGATATAAAGGTATAACAATAACAATGCTCTTTCCTTTCCTCTGATACAGCACCTGGTAACTTTCCAGACAATGCTGCTGTTAAGCCTGGAATGCTATGGAGAAATACACACATGAGAATCTCCAGTTTACCCAAGATGAACATAAAGAGTGAAAAAGAAATAATTTCTCTTGTTCAAAGCCCCTGAGATGTGAGTAAAAAGAAAAGTTTGGTGGAATTCCACAAAAAATTTAACTCAAAATTAGTGCTAATTTTATTCTGCTTTGAAAGGTATATTTTGAATGAATAGCTACTGTATTAGTCAGCCCTCATACTGCTATAACAACATGCTTGAGATGAGGCAGTTCATAAAGAAAAAGAAGTTTAATCAGCTCACAGTTTTGTAGGCTGTATAGGCTTCTGGTTATGGGGAGGCCTCAGGAAACTTACAATCATAGCAGAAGATGAAAGGGAAGCAAGCACCATCTTTACATGGTGGTTCAGAAGAGAGTGAAGGGATAAGTGCTACACACCTTTAAACAATCAGATTTCATTACCACTCACTCACTATCACAAGAACAGTAAGGGGAAAATCCAACCCCATGATCCAATAACATCCCACCAGGTCCTTCACCCAACATTGGGGATTATAATTCAACATGAGATTTGGTAGGGACACACACAGAGTCAAACCATATTATTTCACCCCTGGCCTCTCCCAAATACCATGTCTTTCTCACATTTCAAAATGCAGTCATGCCTTCCCAATATCTCCCCAAATCTTAACTCATTCCAGCATTAACTCTAAAGTTCAAGTCCAAAATTTCATCTGAGACAAAGAAGGTCCCATCTGTCTATAAGTCTATAAAGCCTAAAGCAAGTTAGTTACTTTCTAGATACAATGAGGGTACAGGCATTGGGTAAGTACATTCATTTGAAACAGGAGAAATTGGTCAAAACAAAAGGGCCACAGGCCTCATGCAATTCTGAAATCCAATAGGGCAGTCATTAAACCTTAAAGTTCCAAAATGATCTTCTTTGAATCCATGTCTCACATCCAGGTGACAGTGATGCAAAAAGTGGAATCTCATGGCCTTGGGAAGCTCCATCCCTGTGGCTTTGCAGAATACAACTGTCCTCCTGGATGCTTTCAGGGGCTGAAGTTGAGTGTCTGCAGCTTTTCCAGGCAAACAGTGCAAACTGTCAGTGGATCTACCATTCTGGGATCTAGAGAACAGTGGCCCTCCTTCAACAGTTCCACCAGGCAGTGCACCACTGGGGACTCTGTGTGGAGGATCCAAAACTCCACATGTCCCCTCTGCAGTGCCTTATTAGAGTTCTCCATGAGGACTCCATCCCCACAGCAGACACTGCCTGGACATCCAAGCATTTTCATACACCCTCTGAAATCTAGGTAGAGGCTCCCAGACCTCAGCTCTTGCCCTCTGCATACCCATAGGTTTAACACCACATGAAAGTCTTTGGCAGCCCCTGGCTTGCACCCTCTGGGGCAGTGGTCTGAGCTGTACCTTGGCCCCTTTTAGCCTTGACTGGAGCTGGAGCAGTTAGGACACAGGGTGCCATGTTCTGAGGCTGCACAGAGCAGCAAGGCCTAGAGCCTGGACCATAAAACTATGTTTCCCTCCTGGGCTTCCGGGCCTGTTATGGGAGGGGGATGACATGAAGGTCTCTGAAATGCCTTTGAGGCATTTTCCCCATTGTCTTGGCTACAGACATTCAGCTCCTCTTCACTTATGCAAACTTCTGCAGTTGGCTTGAATTATTCCCCTGAAATGGATTTTTCTTTTCTACCACATCGCCTGACTGTACAGTTTTCCAACTTTTATGCTATGCTTCCCTTTTAAGTTCCAGTTTCAGGTCATTTTTTCTTTTTTATGCAAAATAGTGCAGGATTTTAGAAGCAGCCAGGCTACATCTTGAACAGTTTGCTGCTTAGAAATTTATTCTACTAGATACTCTAAATAATCTCTCTCAAATTCAGAGTTCCACAGAACTCTATACCAGGGCACAAGGCTGCCAGTCTCTTTGCTAAAGCCTAGCAAGAGTAACCTTTATTCTATTCCCCAGGAAGTTCCTCATCTCCATTTCAGACTTCATCAGCTTGGCCGTCTCTGTCCATATCACTATCACCATTTCCATCAAAACCATTCAACAAGTTTCTATGAGGTTCTGAACTTTCCCTCATCTTCCCCTCCTCTTCTAAGCCCTCTAAACTGCTCCAACCTCTGCCTGTTACCCAGTTCCAAAGTTGCCTCCACATTTTCAGGTATATTTATAGCAATGCCTCACTTCTCTGGTACCAATTTTCTGTACTAGTCAGTTCTTACACTGTTATAAAGATATACGTGAGACTGGGTATTTTATAAAGAAAAGAGATTTAATCAGCTCAGGGTTCTGCAGGCTATACAGGCTTCTGCTTCTGGAATGGCCTCAGAAAACTTACAATTATGCCAGAAGGTGAAGAGAAAGCAAGCATCGTCTTCACATGGTGGAGCAGGAGAGAGAGAGAATAAATGGGAAGGTGATACACACTTTCACACAACCAGATATCGTATCTTGTGAGCACTCACTCCATTTTGAAAAGTCTCCATTTTGACACAGATTCTGCGATGCTTCCAAGAATGCTACCAAACAATCCAATAATGCCCCCAAAATGTTCTCAGAATTATTTTTGAAACTCTTTATTTGGAGTTATCTATAGAATGTACACAACCATATGATTTTTTGTCTGATACATGCCCTAACTCCCTAGAAGAAGGCAACATATTGTGTTACTATTAAATTAAAAGCACATATATATTAATTGCATCTGTCAAAATTATGATTTAATTCCTAAACTGTGGAAGTTTTATTTAATGTAAAAAAATTTTCCAATGATTTCAAATCAAATTTATTTCACTGGTAGCTTTCTGTTTTGATTAAATGAAAGGGGGAAGGGCTTAATTTTATTAAGTTCCTACTAAGTGCCAGACACTGTGCCTGGTGTCACATATATTCTCACACTTAATCATGCCAGATAGGTAGAATTTTCCCAATTTTATACATGAGGAAACTGAGGCTATGAGATATCTTGTTCAAATTTACATGACTAGTCATTGATTATTTTAAATTGCTAATTAGAATTATATAATTCTAACTCTGAAAAAAATAGGGTATATTCCCATAAGACACACTCAAACCATATTGAAACAAAAATAATTACAGTTATAGCATCATTGCATAGTTCACAAAACATAATACATTTTTTTCCCCTTGGGTCATTTCAGCTGGCAAAATATATTAAGCAATTAGAACAAATTTGGAGTCATAAGACATGTTTAGCAAACAAATGGAGTAAAAATGGCCATCAAATTTTGGTTTATGAGCAATATCCTCTGTGTGATCTGTGTTCTTATTTATTAACACATGGTTTAAATTTTGGCTTTTCAATGAGTCGTAGTCAAAGTACATTCAAACACATTTTAAATGAAAATACGTGCCTTCTATGTCCAAATACTTCAACAGGGAGAAAATGTTTTGATGATACCAACAGAAACAAATTGCCTGAATTTTCTATTTTCATAAACCATGGCACTTATATGTGTGTATGTGCTTACACATACTGAGTTTTATGGAAACATAGGCTGGGTAGGTTTTGGGGAAACTGGCATTATCCTAATGTCCCATTTCCAGTGAACAGTCAATGAGTCATACAGGAAATACGTTAAATGACAAACTTAAATATAAGAAAGTCGAATCATAGTTACTACTAAATATATTTAATATTTCACATAATAATATAAGAAAATCAAGTGGTGACATGGATTTTATCAAAAGCAAAAGAACAGTTTAAGGTTAATTTTGAGACATGTGACAGATCTAGTTTTGTGTAAATTTAAAAATATGTTAAAATGTGTTCTTTTCCTGATGCCTCTCAAAACTAAAGGTTTCTCCACTACTAAAAAGTATCATGTCATAAAATATCATCAACATTTTCACATTTTTAAAATGATAAAATATTTATGCCACAGGGCAAATATTAAATCATGTTAATTAAGTCAAGAGAAAATGTTACCTTTTGAGTTAAAGAATATATATTTTTTCTTACTCTAATTTTTTAAACTATAGGCCATATATTTGAACCATGAAAAATGGAAAATGTAAGTTGTGTTTTTAGAGTCTCCATTAGGTAAGTTCTAAGGATGACCCACTTCAGTAGTGGTATTAGGGGCTCTGTAGACCCTCCCCTTAGCGAAACCACCAAAAAACAACCACCATTTAAGGCTTTTTTAAAATGGAAATTGTCTACAACTATTGAACAAATGAAGAAACATTTATTCGAAAACAATCTAACAAGTCTCCATGAGAAAAGCAATAGTCTGTGCACATGAGCAATGATTCATTCCTTTCTCCTGAGGGAGGAGACCCTTAATCATCCTTAAGCATCTAAGATCATCCTCCCTTGACTTCCACATTGCATTTCAATAGGAGAAGTAAAGGCTGGCAGACGGGGCACCACCTTTAATCACCCTCCTATAGATTGCAGGTATGGTATGGAAGAATCTTTCCGGAAGGCATTGATTTTACTTAAACACGATCAAACCCCCCACAGAAGTCACTATACCCGACACCTAACTCCATGGCCCAAGACTCTTTCACATGTAAATTCTTGAGTTGTAAGCCCACGACCCTTTCACATGTAAATTTTAGAGTTTTAAGCCCAAGACCCTTTCATATGTAAATTCTAGAGTTTTAAGCCCAAGAGCATTTCACATGTAATTTCCAGAGTTGTAAGCCTATATAAGGGCAGAAACTTTCTTTGTTAGATGAGCTTGGCTGTTAGGCAGATATGCCACCTTGCTCCTGGCCAAATATATCACCCATTCCTTTCAAGTTCAGTGTTTGAGAGGTTTGTTTCTTGCAGCCATTCCTGCTTTACTCCCTCTCTCATCTCAACAAGACAGAATTCCTGCTCAATGAAAATCTGGTCAAGAATATGGGGCTCCTTCTCTCTTCATCTCCCAGGAAAGAAGATGTCCCAGTCAGGGCAGACCATCATAATTTCTCATTTCCCTCTCCCTGCAGCTTTGTGCTGCAGATGCTACAATTCAAAGCAAGTGTGGCCAGAAGGTTGAGGGATCCTCTTTCCCACACAGGTCTCACTCATAGGATGGAGGCTCTACCTCATTCATGGCAAATAGAGAATACTGTGTTCCAGATTATACTCATTCCAGCTAGCTAATAGGACAGAGGTTTTACACCAGAAGAGGCAAGCTAGGAAGACCAAAAGGTGACTGCACTCACCCAGCATTCTGCTTGCAAACAGGGATGTTACTCTGAGAGAAGTTGGTCATTATCTTCATCCCCAGTCCAGAGTAGTGGTTAAGAGACTTTGCCAAAGAGGAGAGACAGAGTACAACAAAGAGATCTGATGCATTTCCCAAGAGGACTAACATTATTTAATATAAAATGTGAGGAATCAAGCTAACAGTGCTCTCAAAAACATGGACACTTAGATGGTGCACAATTAAGATGAGGATGGTAGCTCCATGAAAGAAATAGGCTAAGCTATAGGTCAGCTGGCTTACTAGCAAGAACCAGAGAAAAGATCATTAAGAAGAATTTTCTCGCATAAGAAAAAAAAAATCAAACATAGGCCTCTAAAACTATTCCTGCAAAAGGACCCAAACTTAATTTGGTCAGACTCTCATACAATTTATTCCCCAAGGTATTATCCACAAAAATTAAAATGAAACAATTAGCTGTCAACATCTGGGAGTGATCCAGACACAGAGACTATTAGGGAGATCAAGGAAAGAGACAGAGAGGCTTGCTAAAACCACTGTCATTCAAGAGTGACTGTGTGCATGCCTAAGATTGTACTCTCTGTGGAGTAAGATCAGAGACTTCACACTTAGTGGGTAAGTGAGGGAAAGGAGAAGTCTCCACTAAAGTAATTTATCCAAGTAACTGCACCAATAAACAAACAAAGAGTAACAATAGGAAGACCTGAAGTGGGAGGTGGGAATCAGTATACAGAATTGTTATAATATGTTATCTAAAATATTGAGTTTCCAACAAAAATTATAAGATCTGCAAAAAAACTAAAACCCAAGTTGGTATGACAATACAGTGAAGAAAAAATCAAGCAATATAAATTGTTCATAAAAGCAACCAGATGTTTGATTTAACAAATAAAACTTTTTTTTCTTTTGAGGCAGAGTCTCACACTGTCACCCAAGCTGGAGTGCAGTGGCACAATCTCAGCTTGCTGCAACCTTCACCTCCCATATTCAAGCGATTCTCCTGCCTCATCCTCCTGAGTAGCTGGGACTACAGGCATGCAACACCATGCCTGGCTAATTTTTGTATTTTTAGGGGAGACGGGGATTTCACCATGTTGGCCAGGCTGGTCTCAACTCCTGACCTCAGGTGATCTGTCCACCTCATGAGATTACAAGTGTGAGCCACTATACCTGGCCAAATGAGACTATTTTTTAACTCTTATTTTAAGTTCAGGTATACAAGTTTACTTGTTTGCAGGTTTATGACATAGGTTAGCTTGGGTTATGGGGGTTTGTTGTACAGATTATTTCATCACCCATGTATTAAGTCTAGTACCCATTAGTTATTTTTCCTGATTCTCTCCCTTCTTCCACCCTCCACTCTTCAATAGGCCCCAGTGTGTGTTGTTTCTCTCTATGTGTTCATGTGTTCTAATCATTTAGCTCCCACTTCATAAGTGAGAACAAGTGGAATTTTGTTTTCTGTTCCTCCATTAGTTTGCTAAGGATTTTTTCCCATACTCCAACTCCATCCATGTCCCTGCAAAGGACATAATCTCATTTTTTTTTTTTTTTGATGGCTGCATAGACTTCCATGGTGAATATGTAGCACATTTTCTTGATCCAGTATATCATTGATGAGCATTTAGGTTGATTCCATGTCTTTGCTATTGTGAAGAGTGTTGCAATGAACATACATGTGCATGTGTCTTTATAATAGGATGATTTATATTCCTCTGGGTATATACCCAGTAAAGGGATTCCTAGGTAAAATGGTATTTCTGTCTTGAGGTCTTTGAGGAATCAACACACTATCACCCATAGTGGTTGAACTAATTTACACTCCCACCAATAGTGTATAAGTGTTCCTTTTTTCTTCACAACCTTACCAGCATGTTATTTTTTTCACTATTTAGTAATAGTCATTCTGACTGGTGTGACATGGAATATCATTGTGGTTTTGATCTGCCTTTTTCTAATGATCAGTGATGTTGAGCTTCTTTTTTCACATCATTGTTGCCACATGTGTGTCTTCTTTTGAGAAGTGTCTGTTTATGTCCTTTGCCTACATTTTTATGGGGTTATTTCTTTAAATTTGTTTAAGATCCTTATAGAGATGCTGGATATTAGAACTTTGTCGGATGCATAGTTTGCAAAATGTTTCTCCTGTTCTGTAGATTGTCTCCATTGATAGTTTACTCTGTTGATTGTTTCTTTTGCTGTGCAGAAGCTCATTAGTTTAATGAGATCCCATTTGTCAATTTTTGCTTTTGTTGCAATTGCCTTAGGTGAGTTCATTATGAAATCTCTGTCTCTTCCTATGTCCTAAATGGTATTGCCTAGGTGGTCTTCCAGGGACTTTAAGTTTGAGGTTTTACATTTAAGTCTTTAATCCATCTTGAGCTAATTAACAAATAAGATTTTAAAGAAGCCATTATGAATAAAATCAAAGAACTAAAGGAAAGCATTTTTAAAGAAATAAAGAAAGATATTATGAAAATATCTCATTAAATATGAAATATCAACAAACAGAAAGTTTATAAAGAATCACATGGTAATTTTGTAGGAAAAATGTACAATGACTCCAATAAAAATTCAGTAGACAGGATCCACAGATTTGAACTGAAAAAAAAAATTCCATGAGCTTAAAGATGGATCAGTGTATTTGAGAATTTGAAGGACAGGGATAAAGAAAAAGAATAATGAAAAATAAACAGAGCAACAAGAAATATGGAATATCTTTAAGTATACCAACCTATGTGTAAGGGGAGTACCTGAAGAAGAGTGAGGAAAGAATAAAGAAGAAAATATGCTCAAGGAAATAGTGACAGAAAACTTTCCAAGTTTGATGTTAAAAATTAATCTACACATTCAAGAAGCTCAACAAAATCTAAGATAGTTGCAAAGAGATACATACCTAGACATAATATAAAAAAAGTTACAACAAAAAGACAAGAAGAAAGCAGTAATAAAATTACAGCTTGTAGCATACAAGTAAAGCAAAGTAAGAGTAACAGCTAAATTCTCATCAGAAATCATGGAGGCCAGAAGTCAGTGTAATGACATATTCAAAATGCTGAAAGAAAACAAAACTGTCAACCAAGAATCTTATATCAAGCAAAACTGATTTTCATAAATGAAGACAAAATAAAGGGATTTCTAGATGTACAAAAATATGGAGAATTTGTTAGTAGACTAACCTTAGTATAAGTACTAAAAAAATTCTTCATGCTGAAAGTAAGTCAATGAAATTATGAGAGTACAAATACATACTTCTTTTATTGTCTTAACTGACCTGAAAAGAAATTGAATAAAACAATATTATGCAATTGTTTTTAGTTCATAACATAGAAATATAATATATTTAAAAATAACAGCAAAAGGGGGAGTTCATAGGAAAAAACCTTATTGCAGTAAGGAAACATCCAACAGATGGTAAGTAATACTTCAATCAAAAAGTAGAGTTTGTCAGACTAAAAAAACACTAGCAATCTGAACAACAAAACTTGAACAATTCAAAAATGAAATAAGAAAAGACTTTTACTTGCAATACCATCAAAAAGGAAAAAAAAATACTTAGGACACTTATAAGCAGCACAAAACTTATACTCTGAAAACTATGAAGCATTGCTAAAAGAAATTAAAGTAGACCTATTGAAGGACAGTTTTCAGGTGGCCTTGAACCAATCTAATTCTTCCTTCTTTCTTGTCTAAAGTTCTTATAAATAACTGCAAAATGTACTGAGAATGCAAAAACATTGGTTTGGATTCTACCTAACATCATACGCAAAAATAATATTTAATAGGTCATATATTTAAATGTAAAAGTTAAATTATAAAACTCTTAGAAGATTATCTTGGGTTAGGAAATAGCTTCTTAGATGTGACAGCAAATGCCCAAGTAACAAAAGAAAATATTGATAAATGAGACTTAATCAGAATTTATAACTTTGACTGGTAGACAGTTTCTCAGCTGGGTATTGAAGCTGATGGTGCCCTGGTGGAATGCCATTTGTGCCCTATTTCTTTGACAGGTGTTACTCCCCAACATATTTTTTTATTTCTAGTTCTATCTTAGAGTCTGCTTTTTGGAGAACCCAAATTGTGGGTTGAAACCAAGAGTAAAACAAAACATCACATAGTAAAATGTAATTTGTGAACTCAATAACATTGCAGACAACAGTGAAGATCTCATGTCCAATGGCAGGTCATAATCAACTGACCCATTGTACCATATGGTACAATTGTTAAAATGCTTATTGATGGGGAGCTGGAATGTCCTGCCTATGGCACAGAATTCAGTATTAAGGTGTCATAATCCAGGACTTAGAAATAGATGAAGAAAATAATAAATACATGTATATTAGGATTGGATAGTTGTTGCTAAGTTACAGATTTGATATTGAAAAGCTGAGAGCATAAACACAGAGAAGTTTTTGATGCTTGCAAAGAAACCCTCATCTCATCAATTCTGCCAGCAGAGAAAAACTGAAACTCTAGTCCAAGATTTGAGAATTACAGTTGTTGAACTCTGAAGATGGTTGAATACTTAATCAAGACACGTCTGGGAAACCTAAAAATCTGAAACATGGAATGGGAATGTTTGGTTATAACTTACACTCTAAAAACTATTCTCAAATCTATTTCCAAAGATTTGATTTCTAATATTTATCTGAACTTTCACAATTTGTGCAATTGGGCCACCAAGCCCCATTAAGAACCAGCTCTTGACCCATCTGAGAAGACAGTTCAGAAGACTTTTCCCCTCACAGGGAAAAATGTGCTCCTTTAAAGACTACTTGCCTCTTCTGGCTAACAGGCCCTTTATGAGAGTTACATAGGAGCATAATCCATCCAGGCAAGTGCTGGGTCTGATGAGGGAGGAAAAAGACTATGTGCCAAAGCAGCTGCAAGTTCTAGCAAGCATGTTCCATAGTACCGGATTTTCAAAATGTCAAATTAAGGAGGCTAGACTGTTAGACTGTATAACAGACATTTATTGACTTGGTTTTCTCTTGGACTGGAGGATTTAACACCCAAATAAGAATCCCAGAGGCGGTGCTAGCTCTCTACCAGAGTGTCTGCTAGTCTGTAAAAAGAATTAGCTCATGTTGAATAAGTTTAAGTGGTAGAATGACTATGAAGACAGAAGAAATTAAAAGTCTCAGAGAAGTGAGCCTTCTGGAGTAGAAATATTGCATAAGGCCAAAGACCCACCAGAGTATTACACTCCACAGGAGGAACCATAATTTAGAAGTTATACCACTCACCGAGGCCACCAGGAATGCATTGGAGAGGGGGCAACAACACCACTAAGAAGTTCAGTGATGGCTCTACTCTGTAGGGCAGGGTAATAGGCAAGGCTGTGTAGAACTAGGCTCAACAATAGACATGAATTTGGTAGGATCCCAAAATAATAGCAGTCAGATGATGTCCTTAATCACTAGATGTTAGTGAGTTTTAATTATGGTAAGGATCAACAAGTCTGAGTGGCAGCTAAGTGAGCCTCACCTGTAGAGAGTAATAAAGATGATTAATAGATCACAATAGTCTAGGAACAAAATAAATGAAAATCTAACAAAGGAACTACATACACAATCTAAAGAAGCCATTAATGAATGAGCAATTTCCCCAATTAAAATTTATAATTTTTTCTTCATTTCTGGATCTGAGCTAGTTTTCAGGCCCAGGATCTATTGACTAAAAATTTCTAGGTCCCCAGGGGAAAGAGCCCTATAACAACATGTCAAGTAAATATAAACATTGTAATAATTTTCCCAGTTCTTCCTCAAGACCTGCAGTCATTATTTGTGGGATTGTATACTGAGTCAGAAGGAATACTGTGATATTAGAAAATTTTGGTATAGAGTCCAAGACGGTTATGATGCCTGAAGACCAAAAATGTCACTATTTTGCATCTGGTAGAGTTGGGGCATTTGGAAGGTAGGTTAAAAATGGGAACCTGACCAAAGTCTGATATACAGTGGGTCCACTGGGTCCACAGACTCACCCAGGGGTCATTTCTCCAATCCTTTAATATATAATGTTTACTGACATACAAGGGCACATTGGGTCCTTATCCTTTGGGATAACAGTCATTCTTGTATATAATTCCAAGCAGAATCCTTTGAAAGTGTCCACTCACACATTTGAATCTGTACAGTAAAACAAAAGTAACATTTGTGCCACATTTAAAAATCTAAAGAATGCAGGGTAGTATTTATATTCCCATTTGACTCACTTGTCTAGACCCTTCAGAAACTATATGGATAATGGAGAATACCCGTGTATCATGAGCTCAACCAAATAAAAGTTAACCCTGACCACAACTGCCAAGCATACATGGTTTTGTCACTACACCAGATTAATATGGCCTCAGATACATAGTTTTGATCCCTGATCTAATGAATGCCTTATTTCCCTCCACCAAATCAGAAAAAGGACTAGAAATTGTTTGTATATATAGGTAATAAGAAAGAATTTGTATTTATACTGTGGCCTATCTTATCCTCTGTTATAAATTTATCCCAAGAGATCTGGATCCAGTAGATATTCCACAAAACATCATATAGATCCATGATGTCAATAACATCATGCTGGTCAATAAGTATAAGCAAAGGTTATTTGCATGTTGGAGGCCCTGGTGATATTTATGTATTCCAGAAGGTAAAGATAATCCCTATGAAGATTTCAGTGTGTATCATTTCAATAGTTTTTAGGAATCCACTGGTCAGTGGTGCCAGTGGTCCCCTCTAAAGCAGAAGACAAAATTACTTAATATTACATTTCCTATCATGAAGAAGGAAGCACAATACCTGGAAGGCTTCTTTGTGTTCTGGAGGCTTAGAAATACTATTCCGGCCCATATATGATTCTCATGGAAGCCTACTAGCTTTGAGTGGAGCCTATAGCAGGATAAGCCTCTGCAGAAGGTCTGCACTGCAATGAAAGCAGTGTTGCCACTTGGACCATTCTATCCTGCAGACCCTATGATACTGGAGGGATTAGTACTGGAAAAAAAGGCAATGTGTATTTTATGGCAAGCGCCATTGAGAGAATCACAAAGCAGGCTCCTGGGATTTTGGAGCAAGGTAACATCTGCAGTGGAGAGTTATACACTATTAGGAAAACAGTCTCTGGCATGCTACTGGGCCCTGGTAATGATGGAATGCTAGAACATATGGAGACCAAGTGACTATGCAACTGTAACTGTACTGTTGGACTACTAAATGTGCTCAATCCCTATTAGCCTCAATAGGGAAGGCACCAATTTCAAGAGGCTGAGAAGAGACCCAGAGCCAGAAAATGAGATGTAGAGTGATATTAAGGGCTTACATACCAGGGGGAGAGTCCAGTGGTGGAAGTGCTAGATAACATATCCACCTTACATATTGTCCAGTGGCAGTAGGCTGGACAAGATAATCACATGGCCAGTGGTGGCAGGCTGGGCAGGAAAACTGCAAAGGCTTGCAAACAGTGTGCTATTTATATAGCATTTTCACTTAACACTCTCACTTTAATGACCTCCACCTGGCAACCTTCATCCAATCCAAACTCAGTCCCCTGTATGGCCCTTGTTCCCTGCCTCAGCCCCCTGTATTGCCCTTGTTCTACAGGACAGGTGCTCAGATGTCACTCATAGACAACGAATGAATTTCAGGGTTGGCCATCCCAGATTCTCTAACTTAAAACACACATTCAGGTGTATCTGCCATTCAGGGTAATTCTAAAGGTGTGTATTTTATTGCTTTTACATGTGTTTATCCTATACCAAGTTGTAAAGTCAGGCAAGCCTAGCAAAATCTATCACAACATGAAAATATTACATCCAGGAACAAGGATGAGAAGGCCAAGCATAAGTAAGCTGCAGAAGCTCAGACTCACATGTTACCCATCACACTGCGTCAATGCCTCTTTCTTAGTGCATAGTAATAGATAAATGGAAAATCCTATGCAATTACCTTAAAGAGCTTAAAAAGGTCTGAGTTTGTATTATGGATGGATATGTTCAGTAACTATAAAAAACCAAAACTATTACAAGCTGTCTCACAGCTCTTCTCATAAATGGTCTTGAAAGAAATTGGCAAAGGTAGTGAAACTGGCTGTCTGCTTTGTATGGATACAACAAAGCTGTCTAATAAAAAATGTCATGTGAGCCACAAATGTGAGCTCCACATTTGAGTTTTAATTTTCTAGTAACTGCATTTTAAAGGAAGTATTTAACTTAATATGGCCAAAATATTATAATTTAACATATAATGAATATTTTAAAATTAATAAGGTATTTTACATTGTTTCATGATTGGTTTTATGTGTCCGGTTTGTATTTTACATCTACAATACACTTCAATTTAGAGCCTCACATTTCAAGTGTTCAATAGCCTCATGTGACTAGTGGCTATGTTATTGGACAAAGTATGTTTAAAATATACATAGGCACATGGTCAGCAAAATGACCTGGCCAGCTTGTCAGGGACCTGGAATAAGAAGGCTTGTAATATCAGAAGCAAGAAGGTCTAGAGTAGAGGCATGTGGATGAGCATAAGGGAGGGGCATGAAGGGGAAAGTTCTTTGTATCACACGTTAATGCTAACCATAAATTATTCATAATAGAAAAGGCACTATACACTCAAGCAGACAAAATGTCTTGGGCAACTGACTATAGCCAGCCTTTGTCAACAACCACCTCAGTACTGATACAGTGAACACATGAACCAGCTGGTCACCACAGTAGAGACCAAGACCATACATGTGCCCAGTAACTATGGCCCCTGCTTACCAGGGTTGATCTAGCTTCTGCCACCTCTGAAAGTGCAACGTTCTAGTAACCAATGTGCACCCTGGTATATCATTATTTCTCAGGATATTCTACCAGCCACTTGTGGCAAATTAATTACATTTGGTCTCGTTTGTCCTAAAAGGAACAGGGGTTCATGCTCATGAGAATAAACACCTATTACCAACATATATTTGCCTTTCCCACCCATCAGGGCCTTACTGTACCATGCAATATATGTCAAAAGCTGCAATTACTTTTGCATCAATCTAATAGCCCTAAACTCTTTTAAGTGCAATATAGCACTAACTTCCTTTAAGTTTACCGTTAGCAAGAGAGGCTGGAGAAGTGCTGGAGAAGCTTCTCCCAAAATGAGTATGAAGAAGGGGATCAGCATAGGACAAAGCATGCACTGCGGCAGACATAGAGATGTAACACTCAAAACATACTTCAACAAAGGAATAAAGGAATTGCTGTCCAGCTGTGAAGAAGGTGGTTAACTGACAGCTTCCAGCAGTTAGCTTTGTCAGAGTCTACCTCATCCTCTGGCCCAGGTTATGACAACCTCAGGATACTTCCTGATCAGTTACATAGCAGTAGATGAGGGCATACCCTACTTGCGGTAGCCCCAAGTCAATGAACAGGCAATGGTACCAGTGCCTAGCTATTTCTACTCAATACTGACTTCTCTAATAGGACTTCTTTACTCCAGAGCTCTTGACTTGGCTGCCAGATTGAAATTCTGTTTTCATTCTTTTCCTTTCACAGGATTACTCTCCTATAAAACTTCACACCTCTAAATCTCTCTCAGAGTCTCATTCTGGGAATACTGACCTGTGACACCAACAAGTCAGAACCACAGATGAGTTCTGGTCATCAGAGTGAAAGTGCCCTGATAGTGGTACAGGGAAAATTGAAAGGTGGATGGCCTTCCCTATAAATAAAGCTTTAACCATATCTTATATTGGAACAAATATTATGTTTTTCAAACACACGAAGTTTTGTTAATCAAATGTAAAGCCACACATGGAATTTGGAGAAAGGAATTTTGAACACATACCTCCAGTTTTCTTTGCTTCTTCCTAATCTGAGCTTTTGTGGCATCTGTAATCTACATAAATACCTCACCGTAGACAGTTCAATGTGATATACATTGTATACATATATGTAATTCACATCTTGCTTGATAGTAATACACATTGTCTTATTCACATCTTGCTAAATAATAATCTACTTTCTCTTATTCACATCTTACTTGATAACAGAGCTTTGTTAATACCACATGTCAAAAATATGTTTCTATCGATAAAATTAATGGCTTTCTTATTAGCAGAATACCTGTTAGATATTAGCTTTCATGAGTTAAATTAGAAGCTATTCAAGTAAAGTGAATTGGCTAAAACTGTTTTAAAGACAAGACAATTCCCTATACATTTATGAACAGGGTATAAGAATCCTGTAGTCTTTCCCCCTTTCCCCCTAGAAACAGTGCTTGAGGTTTAATCCCTAAATAGCCCTGTATCCAACCATTAGTTTAGTAGGAATTTTATTGGCCAATACTTACTCTCAGGGTAGCAGAATTCTTCTTCTGAAATGTTGTTGCATACCCCTTGAGTGATCTTTCATGCAAGACTGAAGAAGATTTAAACAGGTAGTAGATCTTCAGAAAGAATAGAAAGCTGGAACTTTAAGCTTATAAAGCAGGTTGAGCAAACTATTTTTTGCCTGCTTATTAATAATTGTTAGTTTGCTGTCTGTATACATTGCAGATTTTTGTCTAAAACTTGCTTTCATTATACTTGGAAGGGAATGGTGGAGAAGTAGCTAAACTTCATTCCTTCAAAATTTTCATAAAATCATATTATATGCCTCCTTAAAATTGAGTTTTTTAGTTATTATACTGAGTATAATTTATTTTATAAAAAGATAAGCTATTTGTAATATAAGTCTTCAGCACCAATTTCTACAAATCTAAGATGACAGAAGAGGGAAGAAACTCTTAATAAAATTGATTTTAATGATACAACAAAGAGATCCAATAAAGTTGCATTGGAAAACTTTAACAGGCTTGAGATTTTCTCTTTGCATTGGGAGAATATTAAATGCTTTAAACAAAAACCTGTTGAAATCCATTTGGCATATGATTTTTGCAGTGAGCTAATTTTAGAGAAATTTGCCAAAAGTAAATCCATCATTTTTTTTTTTTTACCAAATTGACCTAAATTTGGTTAGTCTTTGGGGGGAACTATTTGCTGGCTGTAAAAGTGAGTATAAGCACATTAGATGTACAAATACAAGTACGTTCTTTTATTATTATTATACTTTAAGTTCTGGGGTACATGTGCAGATTGTGCAGGTTTATTACATAGGTAGACACGTGCCATGGTAGTGGTTTGCTGCATCCTTCACCCCATCACCTCCATTAGGTATTTCTCCTAATGCTATCTCTCCCCCAATGCCGCTACCCCCTGCTATTCCTCCCCTAGTCCCCCACCCCTCAGGCCCCAGTGTGTGATGTTCCCCTTCCTGTGTCCATATGTTCTAAATAAACTTTTGGAATGTCAAGTCTGACTGGCAGACTCTGTCTGAGTGACAGATGACAGAAGTATGCAGACACAGATCCTTTGCCTGTACATGCCCAGCCAGGGGGACCCCATGGCTCAGAGACCCCGATGAGGGAGTCTGGCCATGGATCCCCAATATGCCAGAGATGCTCCACATTTATTTAGTACAGATTTAATGACAAAGGTCTTGAGTAAACACCATTAGTGGGTAATTAACACTGATGACCCCCTGAGTGGACAGCAGTTTTGCATGCAGATAATCAAAGGCTGCTCTTAGGACAACATGAGTAAACAAGCCATTTAGATAAACTCCTCTACATTCCCTTGTTATCTGCTCTTTTCTATCAGTTCAAAGTAAGAGGATTAGGCTGCCTTCAGCCATAATTCTCTCCCAAGGCTTTTGCAAAATCTTCTGGCCTTCCAAGAAGGTTTGCATCTTTCTTATAATTTTTCTCACCACCCTGACTGATCTCCTCCATTAGAATAATTTTGATATCTAATTGTTCATTTCAAAGCTGATTTTTTAAAATAACTGAGTACAATTTCTTCTAACTCAGTAAAAAAGTATTTCAAGCATATCTCAAAGCATCATAGATTTAAAACAAAATAAATTTCTACAATCTTCTTCAGCATCTTAGAAATTGATGTAGTTAGCCTAGTGGGTTACAAATACTGCAAATAAGAGGGGCTCATTCAATAACCCTCTGACAGATCCTAAATTATAGTAGTCTATGGAAGGAACACTGTAATGATGAAGCCATCTGCAAAGTAGTTACATCTTAGTTAAATTTTTTTAAGTTGTGAACAATGAAAATATTAACAGACCTGGATGAAACCTATAAATTTAAGGAATATAAAATAAACCAACTAAACAGTTCCCCAAGAGACAGATTTTGAACAGTTTGATTGCGAGGTCTGAAAGTAAACAGTTAAAAAACTATACCTGTTGATAAA